>CANTUZ010000025.1:8016608-8616608 GCA_947846985.1 Fratercula arctica
CAAACTCTTGGGTTGAGACAAAGGCAGTTTAAGAGGACAGCAGAGGGAACAAGAAAAACAGCAACAACAACATGGACAGAGGAATATACAAACACGATTATGGAAACCGCCGCTCTCTCGACCAGGACCCAGGGACAGCCCACCCGCTCCAAGCGTGACTTCCTGCCCCCTCCCCCGGCAGCTCAGGGTGGGCCATGGCTCACATGGCATGGAATACCCTGGAGCACTGGGGAGAATTAACACTAACCCCGCTGGAACCAGGGCACGGTCCTAAAGAGATAAAGCCTTGTGAGTGGCTTGGCATATTCACCCAGCCTGCTTTAAGATCTCTCCTGTGGGAAAGTTTACTGAACCACGCTTCAGGTAGACAGTACTCACAAGGAGTTTTGGAAACTCCATCCAGCAGAGCTGGTGCTTACTTGTCAATATTAGTTGAAAGATCTTTGCAAAAATAGTTCAATAGCTGCATTGCCAACAGATTGATTTCAAAAAGGCAACTAAACATTAATAAAGCCTTTGACACCATTTCCTACAGCATTCTCCTGGATAAACTGGCTGCCCATGGCTTGGATGGGAACACTCTTTGCTGGGGAAAAAACTGGCTGGAGGGCCGGGCCTAGAGAGTGGTGGTGAATGGAGTTAAATCCAGTTGGCGGCCGGTCACAAGTGGTGTTCCCCAGGGCTTGGTATTGGGGCCGGTTCTCTTTAATATCTTTATCAATGATCTGAACGAGGGGATGGAGTGCACCCTCAGTAAGTTTGCAGACGACACCAAGTTAGATGGGAGTGTCGACCTGCTTGAGGGTAGAAAGGCTTTGCAGAGGGATCTGGACAGGCTGGATCGATGGGACGAGGCCAATGGTATGAGGTTCAACAAGGCCAAGTGCCAGGTCCTGCACTTGGGTCACAACAACCCCGTGCAGCAATACAGGCTTGGGGACAAGTGGCTGGACAAGAGGAAACGGCCTCAAGTTGCACCTGGGGAGGTTCAAATTGGATATTAGGAAAAATTTCTTCACTGAAAGGGTTATTAAGCATTGGAACAGGCTGCCCAGGGAAGTGGTGGAATCGCCGCCCCGGAGGTATTAAAAGATGTGTAGACATGGCACTTAGCGACATGATTTAGTCATGGTTTTTGTCAGAGTTAGGTTGATGGTTGGACTCGATGATCTGAAAGGTCCTTCCAACCTAGGCAATGCTATGATTCTATGAATTTTTATTCTTAAAGCAAAATTCTTTACTACTGTATATGACATACATAAATGTTGGGCTTTCCCAGTCAACACACTAATATTAGAAATATTCACAGTAGGCCAGTCAAATATTTTGGCATTTCTTTATATAGATAACTTTGAAATATTTTATGCAAATAATCTTAATTTTCCCAAGTAGCTACTTTCCTTGTGATGCGTAGAAATATCAAAACACTCTGAATAACTGAATAAAAGTTTCCAAGTTTTAAGAGTTTAAAAACATTCACCTTTCTTTTTGATTAAAAGTCCTTTGGTCATCATACTATGCTTTGGCCTCTCTTATACCCTCCTGAAGAGCATTTTAAAGATAGCTGCTAAAATAATATTCTCTTCCTGTCAATAAATTGCTATAAATAAACTGCTCTCTGAGCTCCACCATTAGCTCATTCTTTCCCATCATATTAACTTTGAATTTTTTCCTAAATGCCTGCAGATCCTCCACAATCCCTCTCCCCCATCAAAGTTCTATATCCCTTCCACCTTGAACCTACTGCAGCTACCAATGATACCCGTTTCAGCGTATTTTCCTGTCTGTCATCTTTTTCATATTTTCTGTCTCTCTTTATACAGAACATTCCTCTTGCCCACAGCCCACAAAGGTAGTCCCCATCCTCTCAACTTTCAAATCATTCCTTAAGACCTTTTTCCCCCCCAGCAATATTCACAATAAGCCATAAAAGTCACAAATGGCAAAGGAGAACTCTAACTATGAACAGCTGAAATAGCTGAACAACCAACTAACAAATGCAAGTTAACCTTGCATTTGCACCTAACCAATGCCACCAGATTATCATTTCACCCTTTATCATCCCTTCCTTTCCAACCTTTAATAGCTCGTTTATCACGTCATGCCACTGGTCAGAACATAAATCTCATGGGAAAAATGCTGCAATTTTTACACCTTTCATAAAAATCACATATTGCATTTTGCATAATTTTAAATATGTAAAAATTAAATATCCTGTTGTTTGTCAGACCTCGTTCCCTTTTCTCATTACCTTTAAGCAATGGTCATCAAAACAGTAATCGTATGGGTATACATATACATATATATTTTAATCTAGCATGTCATCCTGAAGGTGGTACTCCCTTTTTGAGAAGATACTACTGATCACAAAACCGGCTGCTTTCCTTTTTCTTTTTGGTACACCATACCATAAGGGACCACTCGTAATTTCTCCTAAACAAAGAAGCCTGAAGAGACTTTTCATGTCTCAAACACTTGCAGTACCAGGCCTTCTGCTCAAGGAATTGATAAGGCTAACACCTGGTTATCTCTTCTGAGAAAGAAAACTGGCACCTGAGTGACCAGTTTTAAAGAAACAGAACAGCCCTGTTTTTTTCTCACGTGAAGGACGTGTTGACCTTTGCCTCATTATCTGTGAAATGCATATTAAAGTTCACACCCTGCATATGCTAATGAAGATTATAAAGATCATGCTAAACATATATGACTGTAGCTCTCGTCTCCCCACCCAAATCATGCTGCACGTCACCTGGGGTGGGGAGAGAAACCTGAGATGAAACTGCCCCTAGGAGTGGGCAAACATAAAAGGGGGAAGACTTTCCCTGAAGAAAAAAAGATTTTTGCCTGGGAAGATTTTTCCCTGAAGAGACCCTGAAGAGATTTTACATAGAGGGGTGCTTAACGCTGGAACCAGGACTGGTGATCTCTTTCTCTCTCTCTCTCTCTCGTTCTGCCTCTCCCTCTCGATCTCTCTCTCTCACTCTCTCCTTCTCTATCCCTTTGCTTCTTTTCTTTTCTTTCCCTTTTCTCTTTTCTCTTTCCTTTCAAAGAAGTAATGCAAGGCATACCGTACCGCTTGCCATACTTCATAGTATATCTGTTATTAAGTACCACTTGCCATAATTTGTTGTATACCTGTTGCTAATTAACGCAATGCATACCTTACCGCTTGCCATTATTTGTTACATACCTAACCAATTATCGTGGACCTAGTTAAGACCTGGTTACTAACCTAATAAATGTTTGTATACAGACCTTGAGATTTGTCTCACCTTAGTCCGTGGCACTGGGGATTCGCAAATCTGAGTCATTTACCCCCCCTCTTTTCTTAGTGGGACGTGACACCTACTTGTGCCTCTAAAGAAGTTAGCTCATATAGCACAAGGCACACACTGATTCCACATCCAGCATGATCCCAAAAACATTTTTTAAAAATTTAAAGTTTATTTTAAAATACCAAGACTACTAATGATGTCTGTAACATAAGTCTTTGATTTCCCTCAGGAAGTAACATGCTATCTCAAACTCTGTCATTTGTTGGAAAGCTACTGAGAAGAGGCAAGTGACAGCTGGAAAGAAACTTGCACCATGCTAAAATGAATATTCTTCTCTATTGCTGTTTTACCAAGTTTTAACAACCTGTGTCGTCTTCCACAGTAGAAATTCTACATACTTCATTGATTTTTCCCATTGTACAAACGTACAAAATAGATGATTGCATCCTCTTCAGATGAGGGGAGCCGAGTTTGGAATTGGTTTACACCGTGCACACACTTTGGCTACCAGGACTGTAAGGTTTAGCTGTTGCTAGCAACCTGAAAGATTCTCTGTGCACATCCTTTTAAAAACAAAGCAGCCAAACAAGAAATCCCTAGTTATAGGCAATTTAAGCAATGGGATGTATGATCCATCACTGAGGTTCAGTTATAAAGTATTTTACTCCTTGTGCTGCCATAACTTTATTACTTGCGACCTGGCTGTTGCAATTCATATCCTGATATCTAAATGATAGCCAAACCCTTCTGAAAAATCAGTCAGTAAGTATACACTTCATTGGGCGAAAAGAAAGCAATAAAATTAAAGACGGATTTCCTTGCAACAGAGACTCAGGCTATGGGACTCACTAATGGTCAATTTTTGTTTTAACACACCTGTTATAAAGTAGATATAAAACTAGTCTGAAGTTGTTTGTTGTGTTGTTTAGGCCATTTGTCTGAGTGAGGAACACATTTCATAGAACTGGAAAAAGTACTCATTAAAAAAATTACTCTAAAAATAAGATTGAAAGATTATTTATTTTTGGAAAATGAGATTATAAATGCAGACCTAAGACAGCTCCAACAGGAGAAAAACTCCTTTCATAAGATTATATTGTACTTTAATCAGTGTTTTGTTTATTTGTACTGGGATCTTCCTATATGTTATTGTTTAGAATATGACAATTCGTAGTGAACTCCAGTGCCTATAAGCATTATAATGAGTAACAATATCCAGATTTATCTTGTTTTAACCCTGATAAACAGCATATTCAGAGTTTAAAGATAATATTTTACAACTATACTTAATTATTATCCATCATTAGTTTCTTTGACCAGAAAAGACTTTGAAAAGAATTGCAACCCATGCAACAACTAACTTCAGTCAAACATGTCTAATTAAATTGTTCATAATAGGAGGTAATTAAAGCAAACACTTTTCCATTAAGAAGATAAAGATAAGAAAACTGTAATAACTCCAGAATTGGCAGAAGAACTCCATTTTCTAAAGTCGTCATGTTTGGATGTCTAAAACTATCAGTGTAGTCAGAATATTAGATCTTCAGCTCTTATTTGTTATATTGTGCCATTCACCTCCTCAGAGGTACTAACACTCAAACATTCTTACATAAAGAGCTTCCACAAATGAATATTCCTGCATAACAACCATTTCTTCTTTTCTCTAAACAGTGCTTCAAGTGGTTGGAACAACAAACAGTATATTTATGAAACGGTAAATTTTTAAGGTGTAGATCTAAATGGTTAAAGGAGTAAAACATTAATTTTTCAGCCATCTGAAAAAGATGATAAGTACTTATTTCCAACAAATGTGTGAGCCAGCAGTCATATCAATTAAAATTAAAATTTTGTGTGAGTCTTTGCAAGTTCAAGACTTCTCTAGCCGTAGATTTCCTTTATCCAAATGCTAGCTATTTCCCACAGCAATCATTTTGTCTTAACTTCAGCTGTTAAAATGATTGCTCTTACCTAATAATATGCAATATATGCAAATCCCCAAATGCCACAGCATATCAAGATCTTTTTCTATTACTGCTCTTCAGACTATCCACTCCTCCTGCATTCCCCTTCAGGACAGCTGCAGACAGACTTCAATCTGCAATTTCATACTCTCTAGTGCAGATGCTTAACTACACATTCATTTTGAAGCTTTTTGCTCTTCTACTTAATATATATTTACAAACAGTAAAGTTTTTCTTACTATTACATGATTAAAAATATTTTTAGCAATGATGGTGGTAATAGGGTTTATTTCTTTAAATACATGAAAGATATAAAGCTATTTTAAAATGAATTCTGAAGCTCTTAGAATCATAGAATGATAAAATTGTCTAGGTTGGAAGGGACCTTTCAGATCATGGCTTATGCAGCTAGCTGTCAACCGACACCCCCAGGTCCTTTTCTGTTGGGCAGCTGTCCAGCCACTTGTCCCCAAGCCTGTATTGCTGCACAGGGTTGTTGTGACCCAAGTGCAGGACCTGGCACTTGGCCTTGTTGAACCTCATACCATTGGCCTCGTCCCATCGATCCAGCCTGTCCAGATCCCTCTGCAAAGCCTTTCTACCCTCAAGCAGGTCAACACTCCCATCTAACTTGGTGTCGTCTGCAAACTTACTGAGGGTGCACTCCATCCCCTCGTTCAGATCATTGATAAAGATATTAAAGAGAACCGGCCCCAATACCAAGCCCTGGGGAACACCACTTGTGACCGGCCGCCAACTGGATTTAACTCCATTCACCACCACTCTCTGGGCCCAGCCCTAAAGCCAGTTTTTTCCCCAGCAAAGAGTGTTCCCGTCCAAGCCATGGCAGCCAGTTTATCCAGGAGAATGCTGTAGGAAATGCTGTCAAAGGCTTTACTAAAGTCCAGGTAAACAACATCCACAGCCTTTCCCTCATCCACTAAGCGGGTCACCTTGTCACAGAAAGGAGATCAGGCTAGTCAAGCAGGACCTGCCTTTTGTGAACCCATGCTGACTGGGCCTGATCACCTGGTTGTCCATCATGTGCCACATAATGGCACTCAGGATGATCTGCTCCATAACCTTCCCAGGCACTGAGGTCAGACTGACAGGCCTGTAGTTCCCCAGATCCTCCTTCCGTCCCTTCTTGTGGATGGGATGCTAGCCTCCAGTCAACTGGGACCTCCCCGGTTAGCCAGGGCTGCTGGTAAATGATGGAAAGTGGCTTGGTGAGCACTTCCGCCAGCTCCCTCAGTAATTACGGTGGTTACACTCTCTTCCAAGTACCTGTTTGGTTAATTCTGCAATGCATTTAAGTTATGATCTATAAGCTTTCATTTATAGAAATGTTGATCTTCATTATTTGCATCCTGTATCAAATGTTGAGCTATGAAATGAAAGAGAGAACATATGAACTCCTCAAGAAAAAGAAATATTTTCACAGTGTTAATGAACTTCATTAAGATATGAAACAAACATAATGTAATTGCTCTCTCACAGCTGAGTAAATTTTTCCTATGCATTTTATCCACGAATTTAATCAATCAAGTATTTTAGAACCTTTCAAAGTTTGACTTCTCATTTAATCACATACTATCAGTATTTCAAAGAATTGGAAGCAAATCAATGGGAATATCAGTGCTGAAAAGTACGGAACGCAATTAATTTTTTAATCTACTCTGCATTTCACTGCAGATGTAATTCTTCCTTGTGATGGGTACATCCGTTCTCACTCTACACACCTGGTTCCCTTGTCTGAGGTAAGTTTGGCATTTTTTCAAATGTATGGTTTTATCACTACTTCACTAGCTGATGCAGAATCAAAGTCACTATACTATACAACTATAAATACTTAAATGAAGGAATGATATTGAGTTACTGCTAGAAGAGATACATGAATATGAGATATTTGCCATCCAGAGGGACCTGGACAAGCTTGATAAGCGGGCCCTTGTGAACCTCATAAGGTTCAACAAGGTCAAGTGCAAGGTCCTGCATGTGGGTCAGGGCAACCCCATACACAAATACAGGCTGGGGGATGAAGGGATTGAGAGCAGCCCTGTGGAAAAGGACTTGGGGGGTACTGAAAAGCTCGACATGAGCCGGCAATGCACGCTCGCAGCCCAGAAAGCCAACCGTATCCTGGGCTGCATCAAAAGAAGCATGGTCAGCAGGTCGAGGGAGGTGATTCTGCCCCTCTACTCCGCTCTGGTGAGACCCCACCTGGAGTACTGCGTCCAGCTCTGGAGCCCTCAGCACAAGAAGGACATGGACCAGTTGGAACGGGTCCAGAGGAGGGCCACAAAGATGATCAGAGGGCTGGAGCACCTCTCCTATGAAGACAAGCTGAGAGAGTTGGGGTTTGTTCAGCCTGGAGAAGAGAGGGTTCTGGGGAGACCTTATTGTGGCCTGTCAGTACTTAAAGGGGACTTATAAGAATGATGGGGACAAACTTTTAGCAGGGCCTGTTGCGATAGGACAAGGCTGCCCAGGGAGGTTGTGGAGTCCCCTTCTCTGGAGACTTTCAAGACCCGCCTGGATGCAGTCCTGAGTAACGTGCTCTAGGCAATCCTGCTTTAGCAGGGGAGTTGGACTAGATGATCTCTAGAGGTCCCTTCCAACTCTGAAAAATTCCATGATTCCGTGATTCCGTAATGGTTTTAAACTGAAAGAGGGTAGATTTAGACTAGATATAAGGAAGAAATTTTTACAATGAGAGTGGTGAAACACTGGAACAGGTTACCTAGAGAGGTGGTAGATGCCCCATCCCTGGAAACATTCAAGGTCAGGTTGGACAGGGCTCTGAGCCACCTGATCTAGTTGAAGATGTCCCTGCTCATTGCAGGGGAGGTTGGACTAGATGACCTTTAAAGGTCCCTTCCAACCCAAACTATTCTATGATTCTATGACATATCTAAATTTTTCAAACTATTCATGCAAATACTTGTTTAACAATAGCTATAGTGATTGTTAACTCTTCAGCCAGGACACTGTTATTTACCAACAATTGTAGAAGTTGGGTTTTTTTCATGTATTCTTATCCATTTTTCAACAGTGTCTGCCCTATACAGAATGGGAAGTCTTGTTAGGAGGGGATGATATAAATGTAAGATTTTGCAGTTTCACATACTAAAACAAACAGGTCACAGGAATCTATGGGGAATTACTTGCAGATTTATTATGTGTCTGGAACTGTGAGCAATTTAAGGAAGTTCTGTCCATAATTTTTTTTTTATTAAAGAGTCTCAGATTTTACACTCAAGCCAACTCTACTTACTACTCAGACTTCTAGATGGGCAAGAGAATAAACTTTCCTCTTCCCTACCACTAACTCTAAAACGTTCATGGAATTGTTCCCTGGCTATCTTAAGCCAATGACCCTTGTACCCAACATCTACCAGTTTCTGTTCCAGGTAGTGTAAATAAAACCAAGAGTTTTTGACGGCACATTACATATGTCAAGTTCTAGCTTTTCTTAACAAGTACGCTTTTGTTAGGATAAATGCGTGATGGGCAAAGTGTCTTCAAACACTCACAGAAACCAGTTTATTAGGCATACAGACATTTTTATCTGACTTTTTTTTTGGGATGATAGAAAAATTGGGAGAGTAATGTAAACTAGGAAAATTAAGAAAAATGGTGTAAAATGACACTGGCTTTGCATCCATAGTGTTAAAGGTCTACATTCTCAAGAATAGGCAAACGTGGTCAGCCTGCAAATTTCTTCATGTCGTGTTAGCTGAACTGAAATTATTTGATGTATACTGGTTAGCAGTGGAGAGCCTCATATGAAGTTGAGGGAGTATGTATGAATATAACTTGTGTGATGTGTCACACTGTGCTGTGCATTGCTTTTGTCTGGCATTTGTCAGACCTGCTCATTTTCACAGTGTACTTCCGCCAGCTCCCTCAGTACCCTTGGTGGATCCCATCTGGCCCCATAGACTTGTGTGTGTCTAGGTGCTGTAGCAGGTCCCTCACCTTTTCCCCTTGGATTATGGGGGCTTCATTCTGCTCCCCGCCCCATCTACTAGCTCAGGGGTCTGGGTACTCAGGAGACAACTGATTCTACTACTAAAGACTGAGGCAAAGAAGGCATTAAGTACCTCAGCCTTTTCCTCACAAATTTCATTCAGGTATTAGTTAATTTTTTTTTGTTTCCTCTGGCATGCTTGTGTTAAGTTTAAGTGGCTAATATGTCAGATTTGTTTCCTGTATATCAAGTGTGAGCTTTATAACCTGAGGTGTTTGTGGTGTAAGGCTCACTTTAATTTCAAGAGGGAAAAAATGGCATTTTGCCTCCATGTTTTCTCTCATTGGGCTTATGAGACTAATTCTGTTTTATTTAGTAAGTGCAGAACAAGATGATTCAGCTCTGGACCTTTACATTACCTGTCAGTTTAGAAAACTAAATATTTTGTTGCTTTAAGAGTATGTATGCTATTAAATCTCCTTACAGTTCCAGGGACATTCACCTTATAAGATATCTAAAATTTACACAAGCAGGTATGCTGTTACATATTTTTTTTAATAATGAAATAATACTCTGTCTTAAAAGATGAGTTTCCTGTGTACTCAGATATTAATTAAAACACTGCAATAACAAAAGGAATAACTGTTCCTGCTTTTCCTCAGATCCAAATTAGATAAGTTAATAAATGCATAGAAGAAGCTCAGTAACTGCAGAGACTGTGACAGGTAATAGGTTACTTGCTAGGATGGGGAATTTTCTTCACAGCTGTATTTTCTGATAAGGCAGCAAAATAGAGTATATGGTAAACCAGTACCTTTGCAGTACATTGTCATCATCACTTATGCCTTAAGAAAGTTATCATGTCAATAATTAAGTCTTTTTAAAAGTGCAATCTACTATGCTAGCATCATTTTTATTTATTCTGTAACAGATTTCTCAGATCAGAGTTGTTCCATTTTCTTCATTAGAATAATCTACAAACTGAATACTGGTAGTAATTATTGCTGCAAATGGCAGCACACTGCTATTTTATATTGCTGTTGCTTGGCTAGCTAAATCAACAATGCTTTATAGAGATAAAGACCAAAGCGCTGCTTCCTTGATACAACACAATCGATCATCATTCAAATTTAGCAACATGGGGCTGTAAGAACCAGCCAATATGTGCTATTTGTCTTCCCATATAAACAATATTCTTAAAAGACTGTCATTACCATTACGCAATATGTCAAAAGCCAGGCATTCCCAGGTGATGATGTAAAGCTGTTGACAGATTCCCTAGGTGCTATCACTGAACGTATTTTCACACTATCCTCACCTTTGATCGATGGGCCAACGCTAATGGAATGAGCTTCAACAAGGCCAAGTGCCAGGTCCTGCACTTGGGCCACAACAACCCCATGCATCGCTACAGGCTTGGGGAAGTGTGGCTGGAGAGCTGCCTGGCAGAAAAGGACCTGGGGGTTCTAATTGACAAGCAGCTGAATATGAGCCAGCAGTGTGCCCAGGTGGCCAAGAAAGCCAATGGCATCCTGGCTTGTATTAGAAATAGTGTGACCAGCAGAAGGAGGGAGGTGATTGTCCCCCTGTACTCAGCACTGGTGAGGCCACACCTTGAGTATTGTGTCCAGTTTTGGGCACCTCAATACGAGAGAGATATCAAAGTGCTGGAGTGAGTGCAGAGGAGGGCAACGAAGCTGGTGAAGGGCCTGGAGAATAAATCTTATGAGGAGCGATTGAAGGAGCTGGGACTGTTTAGTTTGAGGAAGAGGAGGCTGAGGGGAGACCTCATCACTCTCTACAACTACTTGAAAGGACGTTGTAGAGAGGTTGGTGCTGGTCTCTTCTCACAGGTAATTAGCGATAGAACAAGAGGGAATGGCTTCAAGCTGCAGCAGGGTAGGTTTAGACTGGACATTAGGAAAAAATTCTTCACAGAAAGGGTGGTCAGACACTGGAACAGGCTGCCCAGGGAGGTGGTGGAGTCACCATCCCTGAATGTGTTTAAGAGTCGTTTAGATGTGGTGTTAGGGGATATGGTGTAGGGGAGAACTTTGTAGAGTGGGGTTGATGATTGGACTCGATGATCCCAAGGGTCTTTTCCAACCTAAATGATTCTATGATTCTATGAAATCTGAAAGGAGAAAAATCCAGAGGAACCTCCGCAATTGCAGTGGAAGAAAACAGGAATTAGGGGTATTAGGACAGTGTAACTAAGTGTGTTTTATTCAATGCTTATCTGTTAGGATTTTCTCTCTAATGCCAGAAGGAACTATTGGATCAAAGGTGAGGATAGTGTGAAAATACGTTCAGTGATAGCACCTAGGGAATCTGTCAACAGCTTTACATCATCACCTGGGAATGCCTGGCTTTTGACATATTGCGTAATGGTAATGACAGTCTTTTAAGAATATTGTTTATATGGGAAGACAAATAGCACATATTGGCTGGTTCTTACAGCCCCATGTTGCTAAATTTGAATGATGATCGATTGTGTTGTATCAAGGAAGCAGCGCTTTGGTCTTTATCTCTATAAAGCATTGTTGATTTAGCTAGCCAAGCAACAGCAATATAAAATAGCAGTGTGCTGCCATTTGCAGCAATAATTACTACCAGTATTCAGTTTGTAGATTATTCTAATGAAGAAAATGGAACAACTCTGATCTGAGAAATCTGTTACAGAATAAATAAAAATGATGCTAGCATAGTAGATTGCACTTTTAAAAAAGACTTAATTATTGACATGATAACTTTCTTAAGGCATAAGTGATGATGACAATGTACTGCAAAGGTACTGGTTTACCATATACTCTATTTTGCTGCCTTATCAGAAAATACAGCTGTGAAGAAAATTCCCCATCCTAGCAAGTAACCTATTACCTGTCACAGTCTCTGCAGTTACTGAGCTTCTTCTATGCATTTATTAACTTATCTAATTTGGATCTGAGGAAAAGCAGGAACAGTTATTCCTTTTGTTATTGCAGTGTTTTAATTAATATCTGAGTACACAGGAAACTCATCTTTTAAGACAGAGTATTATTTCATTATTAAAAAAAATATGTAACAGCATACCTGCTTGTGTAAATTTTAGATATCTTATAAGGTGAATGTCCCTGGAACTGTAAGGAGATTTAATAGCATACATACTCTTAAAGCAACAAAATATTTAGTTTTTCTAAACTGACAGGTAATGTAAAGGTCCAGAGCTGAATCATCTTGTTCTGCACTTACTAAATAAAACAGAATTAGTCTCATAAGCCCAATGAGAGAAAACATGGAGGCAAAATGCCATTTTTTCCCTCTTGAAATTAAAGTGAGCCTTACACCACAAACACCTCAGGTTATAAAGCTCACACTTGATATACAGGAAACAAATCTGACATATTAGCCACTTAAACTTAACACAAGCATGCCAGAGGAAACAAAAAAAAATTAACTAATACCTGAATGAAATTTGTGAGGAAAAGGCTGAGGTACTTAATGCCTTCTTTGCCTCAGTCTTTAGTAGTAGAATCAGTTGTCTCCTGAGTACCCAGACCCCTGAGCTAGTAGATGGGGCGGGGAGCAGAATGAAGCCCCCATAATCCAAGGGGAAAAGGTGAGGGACCTGCTACAGCACCTAGACACACACAAGTCTATGGGGCCAGATGGGATCCACCAAGGGTACTGAGGGAGCTGGCGGAAGTACACTGTGAAAATGAGCAGGTCTGACAAATGCCAGACAAAAGCAATGCACAGCACAGTGTGACACATCACACAAGTTATATTCATACATACTCCCTCAACTTCATATGAGGCTCTCCACTGCTAACCAGTATACATCAAATAATTTCAGTTCAGCTAACACGACATGAAGAAATTTGCAGGCTGACCACGTTTGCCTATTCTTGAGAATGTAGACCTTTAACACTATGGATGCAAAGCCAGTGTCATTTTACACCATTTTCTTAATTTTCCTAGTTTACATTACTCTCCCAATTTTCTATCATCCCAAAAAAAAAGTCAGATAAAAATGTCTGTATGCCTAATAAACTGGTTTCTGTGAGTGTTTGAAGACACTTTGCCCATCACGCATTTATCCTAACAAAAGCGTACTTGTTAAGAAAAGCTAGAACTTGACATATGTAATGTGCCGTCAAAAACTCTTGGTTTTATTTACACTACCTGGAACAGAAACTGGTAGATGTTGGGTACAAGGGTCATTGGCTTAAGATAGCCAGGGAACAATTCCATGAACGTTTTAGAGTTAGTGGTAGGGAAGAGGAAAGTTTATTCTCTTGCCCATCTAGAAGTCTGAGTAGTAAGTAGAGTTGGCTTGAGTGTAAAATCTGAGACTCTTTAATAAAAAAAAAAATTATGGACAGAACTTCCTTAAATTGCTCACAGTTCCAGACACATAATAAATCTGCAAGTAATTCCCCATAGATTCCTGTGACCTGTTTGTTTTAGTATGTGAAACTGCAAAATCTTACATTTATATCATCCCCTCCTAACAAGACTTCCCATTCTGTATAGGGCAGACACTGTTGAAAAATGGATAAGAATACATGAAAAAAACCCAACTTCTACAATTGTTGGTAAATAACAGTGTCCTGGCTGAAGAGTTAACAATCACTATAGCTATTGTTAAACAAGTATTTGCATGAATAGTTTGAAAAATTTAGATATGTCATAGAATCATAGAATAGTTTGGGTTGGAAGGGACCTTTAAAGGTCATCTAGTCCAACCTCCCCTGCAATGAGCAGGGACATCTTCAACTAGATCAGGTGGCTCAGAGCCCTGTCCAACCTGACCTTGAATGTTTCCAGGGATGGGGCATCTACCACCTCTCTAGGTAACCTGTTCCAGTGTTTCACCACTCTCATTGTAAAAATTTCTTCCTTATATCTAGTCTAAATCTACCCTCTTTCAGTTTAAAACCATTACGGAATCACGGAATCATGGAATTTTTCAGAGTTGGAAGGGACCTCTAGAGATCATCTAGTCCAACTCCCCTGCTAAAGCAGGATTGCCTAGAGCACGTTACTCAGGACTGCATCCAGGCGGGTCTTGAAAGTCCTCCAGAGAAGGGGACTCCACAACCTCCCTGGGCAGCCTTGTCCTATCGCAACAGGCCCTGCTAAAAGTTTGTCCCCATCATTCTTATAAGTCCCCTTTAAGTACTGACAGGCCACAATAAGGTCTCCCCAGAACCCTCTCTTCTCCAGGCTGAACAACCCCAACTCTCTCAGCTTGTCTTCATAGGAGAGGTGCTCCAGCCCTCTGATCATCTTTGTGGCCCTCCTCTGGACCCGTTCCAACTGGTCCATGTCCTTCTTGTGCTGAGGGCTCCAGAGCTGGACGCAGTACTCCAGGTGGGGTCTCACCAGAGCGGAGTAGAGGGGCAGAATCACCTCCCTCGACCTGCTGACCATGCTTCTTTTGATGCAGCCCAGGATACGGTTGGCTTTCTGGGCTGCGAGCGTGCATTGCCGGCTCATGTCGAGCTTTTCAGTACCCCCAAGTCCTTTTCCACAGGGCTGCTCTCAATCCCTTCATCCCCCAGCCTGTATTTGTGTATGGGGTTGCCCTGACCCACATGCAGGACCTTGCACTTGACCTTGTTGAACCTTATGAGGTTCACAAGGGCCCGCTTATCAAGCTTGTCCAGGTCCCTCTGGATGGCAAATATCTCATATTCATGTATCTCTTCTAGCAGTAACTCAATATCATTCCTTCATTTAAGTATTTATAGTTGTATAGTATAGTGACTTTGATTCTGCATCAGCTAGTGAAGTAGTGATAAACCATACATTTGAAAAAATGCCAAACTTACCTCAGACAAGGGAACCAGGTGTGTAGAGTGAGAACGGATGTACCCATCACAAGGAAAGAATTACATCTGCAGTGAAATGCAGAGTAGATTAAAAAATTAATTGCGTTCCGTACTTTTCAGCACTGATATTCCCATTGATTTGCTTCCAATTCTTTGAAATACTGATAGTATGTGATTAAATGAGAAGTCAAACTTTGAAAGGTTCTAAAATACTTGATTGATTAAATTCGTGGATAAAATGCATAGGAAAAATTTACTCAGCTGTGAGAGAGCAATTACATTATGTTTGTTTCATATCTTAATGAAGTTCATTAACACTGTGAAAATATTTCTTTTTCTTGAGGAGTTCATATGTTCTCTCTTTCATTTCATAGCTCAACATTTGATACAGGATGCAAATAATGAAGATCAACATTTCTATAAATGAAAGCTTATAGATCATAACTTAAATGCATTGCAGAATTAACCAAACAGGTACTTGGAAGAGAGTGTAACCACCGTAATTACTGAGGGAGCTGGCGGAAGTGCTCACCAAGCCACTTTCCATCATTTACCAGCAGCCCTGGCTAACCGGGGAGGTCCCAGTTGACTGGAGGCTAGCATCCCATCCACAAGAAGGGACGGAAGGAGGATCTGGGGAACTACAGGCCTGTCAGTCTGACCTCAGTGCCTGGGAAGGTTATGGAGCAGATCATCCTGAGTGCCATTATGTGGCACATGATGGACAACCAGGTGATCAGGCCCAGTCAGCATGGGTTCACAAAAGGCAGGTCCTGCTTGACTAGCCTGATCTCCTTCTGTGACAAGGTGACCCGCTTAGTGGATGAGGGAAAGGCTGTGGATGTTGTTTACCTGGACTTTAGTAAAGCCTTTGACAGCATTTCCTACAGCATTCTCCTGGATAAACTGGCTGCCCATGGCTTGGACGGGAACACTCTTTGCTGGGGAAAAAACTGGCTTTAGGGCTGGGCCCAGAGAGTGGTGGTGAATGGAGTTAAATCCAGTTGGCGGCCGGTCACAAGTGGTGTTCCCCAGGGCTTGGTATTGGGGCCGGTTCTCTTTAATATCTTTATCAATGATCTGAACGAGGGGATGGAGTGCACCCTCAGTAAGTTTGCAGACGACACCAAGTTAGATGGGAGTGTTGACCTGCTTGAGGGTAGAAAGGCTTTGCAGAGGGATCTGGACAGGCTGGATCGATGGGACGAGGCCAATGGTATGAGGTTCAACAAGGCCAAGTGCCAGGTCCTGCACTTGGGTCACAACAACCCTGTGCAGCAATACAGGCTTGGGGACAAGTGGCTGGACAGCTGCCCAACAGAAAAGGACCTGGGGGTGTCGGTTGACAGCTAGCTGCATAAGCCATGATCTGAAAGGTCCCTTCCAACCTAGACAATTTTATCATTCTATGATTCTAAGAGCTTCAGAATTCATTTTAAAATAGCTTTATATCTTTCATGTATTTAAAGAAATAAACCCTATTACCACCATCATTGCTAAAAATATTTTTAATCATGTAATAGTAAGAAAAACTTTACTGTTTGTAAATATATATTAAGTAGAAGAGCAAAAAGCTTCAAAATGAATGTGTAGTTAAGCATCTGCACTAGAGAGTATGAAATTGCAGATTGAAGTCTGTCTGCAGCTGTCCTGAAGGGGAATGCAGGAGGAGTGGATAGTCTGAAGAGCAGTAATAGAAAAAGATCTTGATATGCTGTGGCATTTGGGGATTTGCATATATTGCATATTATTAGGTAAGAGCAATCATTTTAACAGCTGAAGTTAAGACAAAATGATTGCTGTGGGAAATAGCTAGCATTTGGATAAAGGAAATCTACGGCTAGAGAAGTCTTGAACTTGCAAAGACTCACACAAAATTTTAATTTTAATTGATATGACTGCTGGCTCACACATTTGTTGGAAATAAGTACTTATCATCTTTTTCAGATGGCTGAAAAATTAATGTTTTACTCCTTTAACCATTTAGATCTACACCTTAAAAATTTACCGTTTCATAAATATACTGTTTGTTGTTCCACCACTTGAAGCACTGTTTAGAGAAAAGAAGAAATGGTTGTTATGCAGGAATATTCATTTGTGGAAGCTCTTTATGTAAGAATGTTTGAGTGTTAGTACCTCTGAGGAGGTGAATGGCACAATATAACAAATAAGAGCTGAAGATCTAATATTCTGACTACACTGATAGTTTTAGACATCCAAACATGACGACTTTAGAAAATGGAGTTCTTCTGCCAATTCTGGAGTTATTACAGTTTTCTTATCTTTATCTTCTTAATGGAAAAGTGTTTGCTTTAATTACCTCCTATTATGAACAATTTAATTAGACATGTTTGACTGAAGTTAGTTGTTGCATGGGTTGCAATTCTTTTCAAAGTCTTTTCTGGTCAAAGAAACTAATGATGGATAATAATTAAGTATAGTTGTAAAATATTATCTTTAAACTCTGAATATGCTGTTTATCAGGGTTAAAACAAAGATAAATCTGGATATTGTTACTCATTATAATGCTTATAGGCACTGGAGTTCACTACGAATTGTCATATTCTAAACAATAACATATAGGAAGATCCCAGTACAAATAAACAAAACACTGATTAAAGTACAATATAATCTTATGAAAGGAGTTTTTCTCCTGTTGGAGCTGTCTTAGGTCTGCATTTATAATCTCATTTTCCAAAAATAAATAATCTTTCAATCTTATTTTTAGAGTAATTTTTTTAATGAGTACTTTTTCCAGTTCTATGAAATGTGTTCCTCACTCAGACAAATGGCCTAAACAACACAACAAACAACTTCAGACTAGTTTTATATCTACTTTATAACAGGTGTGTTAAAACAAAAATTGACCATTAGTGAGTCCCATAGCCTGAGTCTCTGTTGCAAGGAAATCCGTCTTTAATTTTATTGCTTTCTTTTCGCCCAATGAAGTGTATACTTACTGACTGATTTTTCAGAAGGGTTTGGCTATCATTTAGATATCAGGATATGAATTGCAACAGCCAGGTCGCAAGTAATAAAGTTATGGCAGCACAAGGAGTAAAATACTTTATAACTGAACCTCAGTGATGGATCATACATCCCATTGCTTAAATTGCCTATAACTAGGGATTTCTTGTTTGGCTGCTTTGTTTTTAAAAGGATGTGCACAGAGAATCTTTCAGGTTGCTAGCAACAGCTAAACCTTACAGTCCTGGTAGCCAAAGTGTGTGCACGGTGTAAACCAATTCCAAACTCGGCTCCCCTCATCTGAAGAGGATGCAATCATCTATTTTGTACGTTTGTACAATGGGAAAAATCAATGAAGTATGTAGAATTTCTACTGTGGAAGACGACACAGGTTGTTAAAACTTGGTAAAACAGCAATAGAGAAGAATATTCATTTTAGCATGGTGCAAGTTTCTTTCCAGCTGTCACTTGCCTCTTCTCAGTAGCTTTCCAACAAATGACAGAGTTTGAGATAGCATGTTACTTCCTGAGGGAAATCAAAGACTTATGTTACAGACATCATTAGTAGTCTTGGTATTTTAAAATAAACTTTAAATTTTTAAAAATGTTTTGGGATCATGCTGGATGTGGAATCAGTGTGTGCCTTGTGCTATATGAGCTAACTTCTTTAGAGGCACAAGTAGGTGTCACGTCCCACTAAGAAAAGAGGGGGGGTAAATGACTCAGATTTGCGAATCCCCAGTGCCACGGACTAAGGTGAGACAAATCTCAAGGTCTGTATACAAACATTTATTAGGTTAGTAACCAGGTCTTAACTAGGTCCACGATAATTGGTTAGGTATGTAACAAATAATGGCAAGCGGTAAGGTATGCATTGCGTTAATTAGCAACAGGTATACAACAAATTATGGCAAGTGGTACTTAATAACAGATATACTATGAAGTATGGCAAGCGGTACGGTATGCCTTGCATTACTTCTTTGAAAGGAAAGAGAAAAGAGAAAAGGGAAAGAAAAGAAAAGAAGCAAAGGGATAGAGAAGGAGAGAGTGAGAGAGAGAGATCGAGAGGGAGAGGCAGAACGAGAGAGAGAGAGAGAGAAAGAGATCACCAGTCCTGGTTCCAGCGTTAAGCACCCCTCTATGTAAAATCTCTTCAGGGTCTCTTCAGGGAAAAATCTTCCCAGGCAAAAATCTTTTTTTCTTCAGGGAAAGTCTTCCCCCTTTTATGTTTGCCCACTCCTAGGGGCAGTTTCATCTCAGGTTTCTCTCCCCACCCCAGGTGACGTGCAGCATGATTTGGGTGGGGAGACGAGAGCTACAGTCATATATGTTTAGCATGATCTTTATAATCTTCATTAGCATATGCAGGGTGTGAACTTTAATATGCATTTCACAGATAATGAGGCAAAGGTCAACACGTCCTTCACGTGAGAAAAAACAGGGCTGTTCTGTTTCTTTAAAACTGGTCACTCAGGTGCCAGTTTTCTTTCTCAGAAGAGATAACCAGGTGTTAGCCTTATCAATTCCTTGAGCAGAAGGCCTGGTACTGCAAGTGTTTGAGACATGAAAAGTCTCTTCAGGCTTCTTTGTTTAGGAGAAATTACGAGTGGTCCCTTATGGTATGGTGTACCAAAAAGAAAAAGGAAAGCAGCCGGTTTTGTGATCAGTAGTATCTTCTCAAAAAGGGAGTACCACCTTCAGGATGACATGCTAGATTAAAATATATATGTATATGTATACCCATACGATTACTGTTTTGATGACCATTGCTTAAAGGTAATGAGAAAAGGGAACGAGGTCTGACAAACAACAGGATATTTAATTTTTACATATTTAAAATTATGCAAAATGCAATATGTGATTTTTATGAAAGGTGTAAAAATTGCAGCATTTTTCCCATGAGATTTATGTTCTGACCAGTGGCATGACGTGATAAACGAGCTATAAAGGTTGGAAAGGAAGGGATGATAAAGGGTGAAATGATAATCTGGTGGCATTGGTTAGGTGCAAATGCAAGGTTAACTTGCATTTGTTAGTTGGTTGTTCAGCTATTTCAGCTGTTCATAGTTAGAGTTCTCCTTTGCCATTTGTGACTTTTATGGCTTATTGTGAATATTGCTGGGGGGGAAAAAGGTCTTAAGGAATGATTTGAAAGTTGAGAGGATGGGGACTACCTTTGTGGGCTGTGGGCAAGAGGAATGTTCTGTATAAAGAGAGACAGAAAATATGAAAAAGATGACAGACAGGAAAATACGCTGAAACGGGTATCATTGGTAGCTGCAGTAGGTTCAAGGTGGAAGGGATATAGAACTTTGATGGGGGAGAGGGATTGTGGAGGATCTGCAAGGCATTTAGGAAAAAATTCAAAGTTAATATGATGGGAAAGAATGAGCTAATGGTGGAGCTCAGAGAGCAGTTTATTTATAGCAATTTATTGACAGGAAGAGAATATTATTTTAGCAGCTATCTTTAAAATGCTCTTCAGGAGGGTATAAGAGAGGCCAAAGCATAGTATGATGACCAAAGGACTTTTAATCAAAAAGAAAGGTGAATGTTTTTAAACTCTTAAAACTTGGAAACTTTTATTCAGTTATTCAGAGTGTTTTGATATTTCTACGCATCACAAGGAAAGTAGCTACTTGGGAAAATTAAGATTATTTGCATAAAATATTTCAAAGTTATCTATATAAAGAAATGCCAAAATATTTGACTGGCCTACTGTGAATATTTCTAATATTAGTGTGTTGACTGGGAAAGCCCAACATTTATGTATGTCATATACAGTAGTAAAGAATTTTGCTTTAAGAATAAAAATTCATAGAATCATAGCATTGCCTAGGTTGGAAGGACCTTTCAGATCATCGAGTCCAACCATCAACCTAACTCTGACAAAAACCATGACTAAATCATGTCGCTAAGTGCCATGTCTACACATCTTTTAAATACCTCCGGGGCGGCGATTCCACCACTTCCCTGGGCAGCCTGTTCCAATGCTTAATAACCCTTTCAGTGAAGAAATTTTTCCTAATATCCAATTTGAACCTCCCCAGGTGCAACTTGAGGCCGTTTCCTCTTGTCCAGCCACTTGTCCCCAAGCCTGTATTGCTGCACGGGGTTGTTGTGACCCAAGTGCAGGACCTGGCACTTGGCCTTGTTGAACCTCATACCATTGGCCTCGTCCCATCGATCCAGCCTGTCCAGATCCCTCTGCAAAGCCTTTCTACCCTCAAGCAGGTCAACACTCCCATCTAACTTGGTGTCGTCTGCAAACTTACTGAGGGTGCACTCCATCCCCTCGTTCAGATCATTGATAAAGATATTAAAGAGAACCGGCCCCAATACCAAGCCCTGGGGAACACCACTTGTGACCGGCCGCCAACTGGATTTAACTCCATTCACCACCACTCTCTAGGCCCGGCCCTCCAGCCAGTTTTTTCCCCAGCAAAGAGTGTTCCCATCCAAGCCATGGGCAGCCAGTTTATCCAGGAGAATGCTGTAGGAAATGGTGTCAAAGGCTTTATTAATGTTTAGTTGCCTTTTTGAAATCAATCTGTTGGCAATGCAGCTATTGAACTATTTTTGCAAAGATCTTTCAACTAATATTGACAAGTAAGCACCAGCTCTGCTGGATGGAGTTTCCAAACTCCTTGTGAGTACTGGTCTACCTGAAGCGTGGTTCAGTAAACTTTCCCACAGGAGAGATCTTAAAGCAGGCTGGGTGAATATGCCAAGCCACTCACAAAGCTTTATCTCTTTAGGACCGTGCCCTGGTTCCAGCGGGGTTAGTGTTAATTCTCCCCAGGCTCACAGGTATTCCATGCCATGTGAGCCATGCCCACCCTGAGCTGCCGGGGGAGGGGGCAGGAAGTCACGCTTGGAGCGGGTGGGCTGTCCTGGGTCTGGTCGGAGAGCGGCGGTTCCATAATCGTGTTTGTATATTCCTCTGTCCATGTTGTTGTTGCTGTTTTTCTTGTTCCCTCTGCTGTCCTCTTAAACTGCCTTTGTCTCAACCCAAGAGTTTTGCCTTTTTCTTCTGATCCTTCCCGTATTGGGAAGACCCGAGCGAGCGGCATGTGGTTCTTTGTTGCCGTCTGAGGCTAAACCACGACAGTCCTTTTTGGCGCCCAACGTGGGGCTCGAAGGGTTGAGATAACGACAGAATCCAACTAGAGCTTGAAAAAACGAATTTGTTGTATGCGTTTATTGTATTAGGTAAATAGTCGCTGGCCACCATGTTGCTTGGTTTGTTCTCATGGCTGTGTTATGTAAATTCCTATATGGCTTATGTACTCCCTGTGATGATGTTTGTTACTTCTGGGAGAGGGATGAGGATTATCATTTTACCGTCCTGTGCGATATCGGCTTATGATATGATAACATCACTTGTTAGACAGTTACTTTGGGGCGTTTATGGGGTATTGCTGTCCTATCCGTACATTGGGCACCACCTCTCAGAATTTATTAATAATTACACCCAGTCTATGGGGGAAACAGGAGGGGACACTTTCCCCAGCTCTTTTGCCTCCCTTTTCTCCTTCGGGTCAGGTATGACAGCTTTTGAGAATTTTGAATATCCTTGGGATGCTCAAACCAGCATGTTCCTAGTGTTATGTCTGCTGAATATGTTCCAGGTCTCGTTTAGGGTTAAACGACTATTTAAGACTACCACCCAGAGATCTGCCCCGAGGCTGGACAGTCAGGGGTGGCATGGCATGTGGGAGAACATGGGCAGGTACCTAGAGAACTTCTCGCCTCCAATGGTCTGGGACTTCACCCCTGAACAATTACAGGACCCTGATAGAGTAGCAGAATATCTGAAGGGAAAATGCTGTGGCTATTCCAGAGAGGCACAACTCACCGCACTGTGCTGGGCCCTGGCCAGTATCTACCAGGCACTGCTCAGTGTTATGCAGCACCCTCAGGGGAAAGAGACGGAGACCAGACCGACAGACACTGCGGCTGCTGCAACCCATGCGACAGACATTGCGGCTGCTGCAGCCCCTGTGAACGACACTGTGGATACTGCAACCTCTGTGGCAGACACTGCAGCTACTCCAACCGTGGTGGCAGCCACTGCCGCTACTCCAACCCCAGTGGCAGCCACTGCCGCTGAACCAGGGAACCAACCCGTGCCAGTATCAGTTGCCCCCATACAAAAGAAGAAGTACACAAAGAAATCAGTCCGCTTAGTAAGAGATGATGATGAACCAGGGCCATCACGAGGACAGGAGGAAGAGGCAGAACCAGAGATAATTACCCAATCCCTATCCTTGAGTGAGCTGCGGGATATGCGAAAAGATTTTAGGCGACTTGCAGGTGAGCACATTGTCACCTGGCTGCTTCGGTGTTGGGATAATGGGGCCAGTAGCCTGGAATTAGAGGGTAGGGAAGCCAGGCAGTTGGGATCCCTGTCTAGGGAAGGCGGCATTGACAAGGCAATTGGAAAGAAGACCCAAGCCCTCAGCCTCTGGAAACAACGACTCCTGCCAGGCGTGAGGGAGAGGTACCCCTTCAGTGAAGATGTTGTATGTCAACCAAGCAAGTGGACCACCATGGAAAGAGGTATCCAGTACCTGAGAGAATTAGCCATGCGGGAGATGATTTATTATGACTTGGACAATGCAGACTTACCCACAGACCCCGATGAGGTGCACTGCACAAGGCCCATGTGGCGGAAGTTTGTACGGAGCACACCATCGCCATATGCCAACTCACTGGCAGTAATGGAATGGAAAGGCAAAGAGGGACCAACGGTGGATGAGGTGGCTGGCCGGCTCCGGCGATATGAAGAAAGCCTCTCTTCCCCCCTTGTCTCAGCTGTGGAGAAACTGTCCCAGAAGGTCCAGCAACTTGAAGAGAATATGCCCTACTCCCCACCTGTACGGGCCAGCATCTCAGCTATTAGGAGCAGGCATTTCCCCACTCAAGAGAGAGAGTACAGAGGGTACACACCACGAGGCACCGTGCGGTTCTGCCTGCGAGACCATGGAGAGGACATGAGGAAGTGGGATGGACAACCTACTTGGATCCTGCGGACACGGGTACAGGAGTTGCAAGGAAGGACAACCACAAAAGGGGATCCCTCCAGGAAAAGTGCCGCCCCAGTTTCCAGCGGGCAGTTCCCCAGACAGAGCAGAAGGCCTGATCTTGCTTCTGATCCTCTTGAAGGAACCTCCAAGTCCTTTCTGCAAGAAGTGAGTACCGGATACTATGACCAGGATTAGAGGGGCCCTGCCTCCGACCAGGCGGAGGAAAGGGACAACCGGGTTTATTGGACAGTGTGGATTCGATGGCCTGGCACATCACACCCAAAGGAGTATAAGGCTCTAGTGGACACAGGAGCACAGTGCACTCTAATACCATCAAGCTATAGAGGGGCAGAACCCATTTGTATTTCTGGGGTCACAGGGGGATCCCCAGAGTTGACTGTACTGGAGGCTGAAGTGAGCCTAACTGGGAATGAGTGGCAAAAGCATCCCATTGTGACTGACCCAGAGGCTCCATGCATCCTTGGTATAGATTACCTCAGGAGAGGGTATTTTAAGGACCCAAAGGGGTATCGGTGGGCCTTTGGCATAGCTGCCTTGGAGACGGAGGAAGTTAAACAGTTGTCTACCTTGCCTGGTCTCTCGGAGGACCCTTCTGTTGTGGGGTTGTTGAGGGTCGAAGAAAAACAGGTGCCAATTCCTACCACAACAGTGCATAGGCTGCAATATCGCACTAACCAAGACTCTCTGATTCCCATCCATAAGCTGATTCGTCAACTAGAGGTTCAAGGAGTGATCAGCAAGACTCGCTCACCCTTTAACAGTCCCACATGGCCGGTGCGAAAATCTAATGGAGAGTGGAGGCTAACTGTAGACTATCGTGGCCTGAATGAAGTCACGCCACCGCTGAGCACTGCCGTGCCGGACATGCTAGAACTCCAGTATGAACTGGAGTCCAAGGCAGCCAAGTGGTATGCCACGATTGATATAGCGAATGCATTCTTCTCAATCCCTTTGGCAGCAGAGTGCAGGCCACAGTTTGCTTTCACTTGGAGGGGCGTCCAGTACACCTGGAATCGACTGCCCCAGGGGTGGAAACACAGCCCCACCATTTGCCATGGACTGATCCAGACTGCACTGGAACAGGGTTAAGCTCCAGAACATCTGCAATACATTGATGACATCATCGTATGGGGAAACACAGCAGAAGAAGTTTTTGAGAAAGGGAATGAAATAGTCCGAATCCTTCTGAAAGCTGGTTTTGCCATAAACCAAAGTAAGGTCAAGGGACCTGCGCAGGAGATCCAGTTCTTAGGAATAAAATGGCAAGATGGACGCCAACAGATCCCAATGGATGTGATCAACAAAATAGCAGCTATGTCTCCACCAACTAGTAAGAAGGAAACACAAGCTTTCTTAGCCATTGTGGGTCTTTGGAGGATGCATATCCCAGATTACAGTCTAATTGTAAGCCCTCTGTATCAAGTAACCCGGAAGAAGAACGATTTTAAATGGGGTCCTGAGCAACGACAAGCTTTTGAACAAATCAAACAGGAAACAGTCCATGCAGTGGCCCTGGGGCCAGTCCGGGCAGGACAAGATGTTAAAAACGTGCTCCACACCACAGCTGGGGAGAATGGCCCTACCTGGATCCTCTGGCAGAAGGCACCAGGGGAGACCCGAGGTCGACCCCTAGGGTTTTGGAGTCGGGGATACAGAGGATCGAAAGCTCACTACACTCCAACAGAAAGAGAGCTATTGGCAGCATATGAAGGGGTTCGAGCTGCTTCGGAGGTGGTTGGTACAGAAGCACAGCTCCTCTTAGCACCTCGACTGCCGGTGCTGGGCTGGATGTTCAAAGAAAGGGTTCCCACCACACATCATGCAACTGATGCTACATGGAGTAAATAAGTGGATTGCACTGATCACACAGCGAACTCGAATGGGAAACCCCAGTCGCCCAGGAATTCTGGAAGTGATCATGGACTGGCCAGAAGGCAAGGATTTTGGAATGTCACCAGAGGAGGAGGTGACGCGTGCGGAAGAGGCCCCACCATATAATAAGCTGCCAGAAAATGAGAAGCAATATGCCCTGTTCACTGATGGGTCCTGCCGGATTGTGGGAAAGCATCGAAAGTGGAAGGCTGCTGTGTGGAGTCCTACACGACAAGTTGCAGAAGCCAGTGAAGGACAAGGTGAATCGAGCCAGTTTGCAGAGGTGAAAGCCATCCAGCTGGCTTTGGACATTGCCGAGCGAGAAAAATGGCCAGTACTTTATCTCTGTACTGACTCATGGATGGTGGCAAATGCTCTGTGGGGGTGGTTACAGCAGTGGAAGCAGGGCAACTGGCAGCGCAGAGGCAAACCCATCTGGGCTGCTGAACTATGGCAAGATATTGCTGCCTGGATAGAGAATCTGGTTGTGAAAGTACGCCACGTAGGTGCCCACGTACCGAAGAATCGGGCCACTAAGGAACATCAGAACAACCAGCAGGTGGATCGGGCTGCCAGGATTGAAGTGGCTCAGGTGGATCTGGACTGGCGACGTAAGGGTGAACTATTCATAGCTCGGTGGGCCCATGACAGCTCAGGCCATCAAGGAAGAGATGCGACATCTAGATGGGCTCGTGACCGAGGGGTGGACTTGACCATGGACACTATTGCACAGGTCATCCATGAATGTGAGACATGTGCTGCAATCAAGTAAGCCAAGCGTTTGAAGCCTCTTTGGTATGGAGGATGATGGCTGAAATAGAAATATGGGGAGGCCTGGCAGATTGATTATATCACACTGCCACGAACCCGTCAAGGCAAGCGCTACGTGCTCACAATGGTGGAAGCAACCACTGGATGGCTGGAAACATACCCTGTGCCCCATGCCACTGCCCGGAACACTATCCTGGGACTTGATAAGCAAGTCCTGTGGCGACATGGTACCCCAGAGAGAATTGAGTCGGACAATGGGACTCATTTCCGAAACAGCCTCATAGACACCCGGGCCAAAGAGCATGGCATTGAGTGGGTATATCACATCCCCTATCACGCACCAGCCTCTGGGAAGACAGAACGATACAATGGGCTGTTTAAAACTACACTGAGAGCAATGGGTGGTGGGACCTTAAAACATTGGGATGCACATTTAGCAAAGGCTACCTGGCTGGTTAACACCAGGGGATCTACCAATCAGGCTGGCCTTGGCCAATCAAAACTTCCACGTACCGTAGAAGGGGATAAGGTCCCCGTAGTGCCCATGCAGAATATGTTAGGGAAGACAGTCTGGGTTAGTCCTGCCTCAGGCAAAGGCAAACCCATCCGTGGGACTGCTTTTGCCCAAGGACCTGGGTGCACTTGGTGGGTGATGCAGAAGGATGGGGAAGTCCGATGTGTACCTCATGGGGATCTGATTTTGGGTGAGAACAGCCAATGAATCAAATTGTGTGTTGTTGATTGCTAAGTAACACTGTCACTGTATGTCCTTATTACTATAATTGCTATCAGCTGTACTACAGTAAGAATCACCCAAATTAAGGAGAGATGGACTTTGATGAAAAAAAACAAGTAAAGCACAGCAGCGATGGGATCAGAACTGATGTCAGCAGCTGGCGCCCAGCAACTTCCTCAAGATCTACATCTTCAGCCCATGGACTGTGTGCATGAGCCACACCGGGTACACCAGTCACAAGCTCTGAAAATACAGCATGGAACAGGCCAGCACCACACACCATCTCACCTGCCCTGGGAGACTGTTCTAACAGATGAAGCCCAAAGCCATGGATTAAATGAACTCGCCAGACACTTTGGAGGGATGGCCCATAGACTAAGGGCATTATATCTGCATGAATATATATGTGTGTATATATATATGACAGGGGAAAGTGGTGGGAATTAATTGGAACCTGTAAGATCTGGGCATGGCAAAGATGGTATGGAATAAGGGGTGGATAAGGTCCTGGTTCCCATGGGGATAGGGTTAATTCTCCCCAGACTCACAGGTATTCCATGCCATGTGAGCCATGCCCACCCTGAGCTGCCGGGGGAGGGGGCAGGAAGTCACGCTTGGAGCGGGTGGGCTGTCCTGGGTCTGGTCGGAGAGCGGCGGTTCCATAATCGTGTTTGTATATTCCTCTGTCCATGTTGTTGTTGTTGTTTTCTTGTTCCCTCTGCTGTCCTCTTAAACTGCCTTTGTCTCAACCCAAGAGTTTTGCCTTTTTCTTCTGATTCTGTCCCATATTGGGAAGGCCCGAGCGAGTGGCATGTGGTTCTTTGTTGCCATCTGAGGCTAAACCACGACAGACCGGAAAATTTAAGATATCTCTGTGTGCACGCTCTCTGGAAAATCCCAGTTATGGGAATAAAAATTTCTGATACGAATGAAGGAGCTATCTGATAAAATCTGTTGCTAAACACCTCTAAACAAAAGAGAATATTGTAGTGTTTGTGTCATTCCTGGGCTAAGAGGAAAGAGAAGAAAGATATCTTAGGACTTCTGCATATTCTGGATTTATCTACATTCTCAACATAATCCTTTGATGAAAGGCTAAGATCCCAGTAATAGCTAGAAAATGTCCATTGACAAAAGGTGTTTTGAGAAGACATTTAACTGTTGCTCTTAAGGAACTTGTTGATCTTACTTAGGTAAAGAGATAGTTAATGCTCCTGTGATGAGCAACAATGGATCTGTCATCCTGCCCTTAGGGACTCAAGGAGAAGACAGTCTGGAAATAGAATCATAGAATCAAAGAATCATAGAATAGTTTGGGTTGGAAGGAACCTTTAAAGGTCATCTAGTCCAATGTCCCCTGCAATGAGCAGGGACATCTTCAACTAGATCACAGAATCACAGAATAGTAGGGGTTGGAAGGGACCTCTGGAGATCATCTAGTCCAACTCCCTTGCCAAATCAGATTCATCTAGCGCAGTTTGGACAGGAATGCATCCAGGCGGGTTTTGAATAGGAGAGGTTTTCCATCTCTCTGATCATTTTTGTGGTCCTCCTCTGGACCCGCTCCAACAGGTCCATGTCTTTCCTGTGCTGAGGGCTCCAGAGCTGGACACAGTACTCCAGGTGGGTTCTCACCAGAGCTGAGTAGCAGGGCAGAATCGCCTCCCTCGTCCTGCTGGCCACACTTCTTTTGATGCAGCCCAGGATGCAATTGGCCTTCTGGGCTGCAAGCACACATTGCTGGCTCATGTACAGCTTTTCAATCACCAGTACTCCCAAGTCCTTCTCGGCAGAGCTGCTCTCAATCCCTTCATCCCCTAGCCTGTATTGATACCGGGGGTGGCCCCGACCCAAGTACAGGTCCCTGGACTTGGCCTTGTTGAACCTCATGAGGTTCACACAGCTCCACTTCTCAAGCCTGTCCAGGTCACTCTGGATAGCATCCCATCCCTCAGGCATGTCAACCGCACCACTCAGCTTGGTCTTGTCTGCAAACTTGCTGAGGGTACACTCAATCTCACTATGTCATTGATGAAGATATTAAACAGTACTGGTCCGAATACAGACCCCCTCAGACACCACTTCTCACCCATCTCAATCTGGACATTGAGCCATTGACCACTACCCTCTGGATGCAACCATCCAGCCAATTCCTCATCCACCGAACAGTCTACCCATCAAATCCGTATCTCTCCAACTTAGATAGAAGGTTGTAGGGGGGACCATGTCAAAGGCCTTGCAGAAGTCCAGATAGACGATATCCGTAGCTCTTCCCTTGTCCACTGATGCAGTCACTCCATCATAGAAGGCCACTAGGTTGGTCAGGCAGGACTTGCCCTTGGCGAAGCCATGCTGGCTGTCTCGAGTTTCCATGTGCCCTAGCGTAGCTTCTAGGAGGATCTGTTCCATGATCTTCCCAGGCACAGAGGTGAGGCTGACAGGTCAGTAGTTCCCGAGGTTCTCCTTTCTACCCCTTTTTAAAAATGGGTGCAATGTTTCCCTTTTTCCAGTCACCGGGGACTTCACCTGGCTGCCATGACTTTTCAAATATCATGGAGAGTGGCTTGGCAACTACATCAGCCAATTCCCTCAGGAGTCTGGGATGCACCTCATCAGGTCCCAGAGACTTCTGTATGTTTAGGTTCCTTAGGTGGTCACGAACCTTACAGTGGGAGGGACTTTGCTCCCCCTCCTTGCAGTCCATCCACTCGAGAGGTGTGGGGAGAGAGGTTGCAGTTGATGCTACATGGAGTTCCGTAATCGTGTTTGTATATTCCTCTGTCCGCGTTGTTGTTGTTTTCTTGTTCCCTTTGCTGTTCTGTTAAACTGCCTTTGTCTCAACCCAGGAGTTTTGCCTTTTTCTTCTGATCCTTCCCGTATTAGGAAGGCCCGAGCGAGTGGCACGTGGTTCTTTGTTGCCCTCTGCGGCTAAACCACGACAATCCTTTTTGGCACCCAACATGGGGCTCGAAGGGTTGAGATAATGACAGAATCCAACTAGAACTTGTAAAAACGAATTTGTTGTATGTGTTTACTTTATTAGGTAAATCGTCGCTGGTCACCATGTTGCTTGGTTTGTTCTCATGGCTGTGTTATGTAAATTCCTATATGGCTTATGTACTCCCTGTGATGATATTTGTTACTTCTGGGAGAGGGATGAGGATTATCATTTTACTGTCCTGTGCCATATCGGCTTATGATATGATAACATCACTTGTTAGACGGTTACTTTGGGGCGTTTATGTGGTATTGCTGTCCTATCCGTACATTGGGCACCGTCTCTCAGAATTGATTAATAATTACACCCAGTCTATGGGGGAAACGGGGGGGACACTTTCCCCAGCTCTTTTGCCTCCCTTTTCTCCTTCGGGTCAGGCATGACAGCTTGGGTTCACAAAAGGCAGGTCATGCTTGACTAGCCTGATCTCCTTCTGTGACAAGGTGACCCGCTTAGTGGATGAGGGAAAGGCTATGAATGTTGTTTACCTGAACTTTAGTAAAGCCTTTGACACCGTTTCCCACAGCATTCTCCTGGAGAAACTGGCTGCCTATGGCTTGGACAGGCGTACTCTGCACTGGGTTAAAAACTGTCTGGAAGGCCCTGTAGGAGATTACTTGTAACTCCACACAACAAAGACCGAGAGAAGCAGCCTGAGGGAAGCATGAACAATGGTGAGAGAGGAAACTTGGTAGAGATAAGGGGATGGGTAGGAGGCCCTCTGAGCCTTTCCAAGAAATGTCTGGAACACTGGAAAGTACTCTGAAATGAAACTATAGCCACGGGGTGGATAATGTGGAGTCCTGATAATGCAGGCCTTGTGCTCAGTGAACTGATAAGGCCAACACTTGCTTATCTCTTGGGTGACTCATGCGGGAGGAAACTCTCCTGAATAGCACAGGATGGGGCTGGGCTGGAGGAGAGAGCCCTGTGGAGACAGGATAGCCCTGCTTTTTGTCAGCAAAGACAGTAAAATCAAGATAACAGGAATGATTTAGACTGGCCTTGCTATCTCTTGTGTGATCTGGGGGAGTGGAGACTTGCCTGGCTGTCACAGGATGCAGATAAGGGGGGAAACCTGAAACGAAACTGCCACCATGGCAGTAGGGGGGGTCGCACTGATAAACATAAAAGGGGGAAGATAAGTGTCACTGGGGGGATCCGCAGAAGAGCGCTCCTAAGAACCAGAGACCCAGAGACCCACCGTTGGCTGGACCAAAGCTGGAACCAGGACTGGTGATCTCTTTGTCTCTCTCTCTCTCTCCCCCCCTCTCTATCCCTCTGTTTCTCTTTTCTCATAGAGTTGTTAAGTAACGCAAGGCATACCTTACCACTTGCCATAATTTGCTATATACCTAACCAATTATCATGGACCTGGTTAAAACAGATATTAATCACTGTGGGAATCTAATAAATGTTTGTATATGGAATTTGAGAGTTGTCTCACCTTAGTCCACGCTGCTGGGGATTTGCGAATCTGAGTCCCCTGTGGCTTCAGGCTGGAGGGCCAGGCCCAAAGAGTGGTCATGAATGGAGTTAAATCCAGTTGGCGGCTGGTCACACGTGGTGTTCCCCAGGGCTCAGTATTGGGGCCAGTTCTGTTTAATATCTTTATCAATGATCTGGACAAGAGGACTGAGTGCACCCTCAGCTAAGTTTGCAGACGACACCAAGTTAGATGGGAGTGTTGATCTGCTTGAGGGTAGGAATGCTTTGCAGAGGGATCTGGACAGGCTGCACCGATGGGACAAGGCCAATGGTATGAGATTCAACAAGGCCAAGTGTTGTATAGTGTCCTGGGTTGAGCAACACAGGACTAATTTCTCTTCTAGTGCTGGGGAAAACTCCACCTTTTGTAAGACTCTAGTGTCTGAATTCGTGAAAATATTTACTTTATAGCCAGCTAGGCTATGTGGTATTCAAGGTCTCAGTGTTTTCAAGCCTTGCCAGGTGCAGGGATGAGGAGGAGCGATGCCTGGGCATTTGACCCAGGCTGGCCAACAGGATTATTTCATACCATGAACGCCATATTTGATAGAAATTAGAAAGTTTGCTGCGTAGTTTCTCTCTCCCTTGATGGCCACAGTCCAGAGAACTTCTTGCCCCAGTGCCGGACCCCTGAGGCCTTCCCTTCCTCCCGAAGCCGTTGCGCTCTCAGTGTCTGACATTTCCTGTCCACTGCTGGGAGTGCACAGCTTCCTACTGATAGAATTGTCTGAGTATAATTCTTGTGTATCTTATATAGTGCAGGTAAGTCCACACTGGGGAAGGGAATCGCGGCAAAAAAGGCTGGCAAGGGGCTTGTTTTTGGGGCTTTTCGAAGCCTGGAAAAGCCGCCAGCCTGGGCTGGTACCCGGCAGTTCCAGGGGGCGGTGACAGCTGAGGAGCCGGGGGCAGAGCCAGCACCCCGCCCCCCCCCCCCCCCCCCCCCCCCCGGCAGCAGATCTAAACGAGGCGTAAATTCCCCTCCCCACCCCCCCATAAAAGAAGCCTTTTGGGAGGGCAGTGACCTTGTCTCTGCACACTTGAGTAAACAAGCAGCCAAGCAGCGAGTGGGTGTTGCTCAGGGCGTCACCTGAGAGCATCACGACAAGGGCAGTCATCCTACTCTCTAAGGAGCTAAGGAGCTTAGCTATGGCTTCCACCCGGAAGAGGGTTATGCGCTCAACCTTAGCCAGAATGGATGTGGGAACCCAGATGGAGCTCCCACAGAAACACACAGCCATCCAGGTCACAGGCTGCAGGGAGTGCCAGAGCCTTTCACTGGCAATGGGAAGCAGCTATGAGAACTGCTGTCTACATTGCGAACAGGTAAATGATCTGCTCAGCCTGGTGGCAGAGCTGAGAGAGGAAGCTGAAAGGTTAAGGAGCATTAGGGAGGCTGAAGAAGAAATAGACTGGTGGAGCCAGGCTCTGCCCTCCTTGAAACAGAAATGGGAGCACCTGGCAGAAAGTAACCAGGATCAAGGGGCCCCTGTACCCTGCTCCTGTCAGGCAGAAGGCAGAAGCCTAAATGAAGGGAGTGAATGGAGGTGAGTTCACGGGTGGGGCAGCGGGCAAACTCTCTCCTTGCCCACCCTGCCCCCCCCGCCCAGTACCTCTGAACAACAGATATGAGGTACTGGATGAGGAAGGCCAGTCAAATGAGGATATGGATGATGGTCAATCTACACCAGAGTCATCTCCACAGTCAGAAAGGCGTACCACCCATATCATCACCACATCCACAAGGAAGAAAAGAAGGGTTATAGTCATTGGTGACTCCCTCCTGAGGGGAACAGAGGGTCCAATATGCCGGGTAGACCCTCCTCACAGGTAAGTCTGCTGTCTTCCTGGAGCCCGGGTTAAGGACATCACCAGGAAACTCCCTAGTTTGATACAGTCCTCACACTATTACCCATTACTGATCTTCCATGTAGGTGGAGATGAAGCTGCGACTTGTAGGCCAAGAGCAATCAAAAGGGACTTAAGGGCCTTGGAAAGGTTGGTAAGGGAGTCTAGGGCACAGGTTATTACAGGGCCACGAAGATGATCAGAGGGCTGGAGCACCTCTCCTATGAGGACAGGCTGAGAGAGTTGGGGTTGTTCAGCCTGGAGAAGAGGAGGCTCTGGGGAGACCTTATAGCGGCCTTCCAGTACCTGAAGGGGGCCTACAAGAAAGCTGGGGAGGGGCTGTTTGCAAGGGTATGTAGTGATAGGACGAGGGGCAATGGTTTTAAACTAGAGCAGGGTAGGTTTAGATTAGACAGTAGGAAGAAGTTCTTTACAATGAGGGCGGTGAGACACTGGAACAGGTTGCCCAGAGAGGTGGTGGAGGCCCCATCCCTGGAGACATTCAAGGCCAGGCTTGATGAGGCTCTGAGCAACCTGATCTAGTTGAAGATGTCCCTGCTTACTGCAGGGGGGTTGGACTAGATGACCTTTAAAGGTCCCTTCTCCCTCTCTGCCCCGAGACAGCCCCCCTATATCCTGCACCGGATTGAGTGGAAAAGTACAGGCTAGAGTTGCTGCACGCGTGGCCAGCGCACGCAGCGAGCCTCACCAGACTCATGATCCAGCTTTGCTAACAGCGGCTGTCTGATATGTGACTACATGGTTGTACTCCCTTCTTGTTATCTTCTTCTTTGAAGGTCAGGTTCTCATGGATACGCACATAGTTTTTGCAGCAACAGTACTGAGGTCCTTTTTCTCGGCACGTATACAGGGTTTGGTTCAACTAGTAATTTTCTGTTGTGTCTCACTCGGACCATCCTCTATTATCCCTTACGCACCCTATCCCTACACAACCGGGCAGCTTCCCTATACTCTTCCCAGGATAGCTGTCCCTGCTTCCAGTGCCTGTGCAATTCCTTCTCTCTTTACTTTGACCAGCAGGTCTCAAGCCATCCATGCCGGTCTCTTGCCCTCCTTTCCTGTTTTCTTACACCTGGGGATTGAGAGCACTTGCTCTCTATGGAAAGCATCCTTTAAGATCTGCCAGCACTGTTCTGCTCCTGTCATGGTTAGGGTGGGGCTGGCCACTAAAACAAACGACAGATGCTCTCTAACTTCTCTCCCAAGTGAGAGAAGAATGAGAGAAAGAGAGACTTATGAGTTGAAAAGAAACTAAACTAATGAAGTGGAGGACATTAAGGTTGGGGGCAGCCTTGACTGGAGTGATCACAAGAAGACAGAGTTCAGGATCATGGGTAATACGCACAAAACAACAAGTAGGATTGCAACCTTGGACTTCAGGAGGGCTAACTTTGACCTCTTCAAGAAACTGCTTGGAGAGATCCCGTGGGCTGGGGCTCTGGAAGGCAAAGGGGCTCAAGAGAGCTGCTTGGTATTCAAACACCACTTTCACCAAGCTCAGGGTCAGTGCATCCCTAAGAGCAAGAAATCGGCCAAGGGACACAGGAGACCTGCAGGGAGCTTCTGGAAGAAGGAAGTTAACAGCAAGTGGAAGAAGGGACTGACCCCTTGGGAAGATTACAAGAATGCCGCCAGAGCATGCAGGGATGAAATGAGGAAAGCCAAGGCCTCCTTGGAATTAAACCTGGCAAGGGATATCAAACTCAACAGGAAGGGCTTCTTCAAGTATATTGGAGGCAAAAGGAAAACTAGAGAAAATGCGGGCCCACTGTTGAATGAGACAGGAGCCATGGTGACAGAGGATGCGGAGAAGGTGGAGTTACTTGAATGCCTTCTTTGCTTCAGTCTTTACTGCTCAGGCCAGCCCTCAGGAGTCCCAGGCTTTGGGGAAAGTAACAGGGAAAGTCTGGACAAAGGAAGACTTCCCCTTGGTTGAGGAGGATCAAGCAAGAGATCAATTAAGTCAACTGGATATCCACAAGTCCATGGGTTCCGATGGGATGCACCCGAGAGTGCTGAGGGAGCTGGCAGAAGTCATTGCTGGGCCACTCTCCATCATCTTTGAAAGGTCCTGGAGAACAGGTGAGGTGCCTGAGGACTGGAGGAAAGCCAATGTCACTCCAGTCTTCAAAAAGGGCAAGAAGGAGGACCCGGGGAGCTACAGGCTGGTCAGCCTCACCTCCATCCCTGGAAAGATGATGGAACAGCTCGTTCTGGGTGTCATCTCAAAGCATGTGGAGGAAAAGAAAGCTATCGGAAGTACTCAACATGGATTCACCAAGGGGAAATCATGCCTGACTATTCTGATAGCCTTCTATGATGGCATGACTGGATGGAGAGATGAGGGGAGGGCAGTGGATGTTGTCTACCTTGACTTCAGCAAGGCATTCGAGATGGTCTCCCACAGCATCCTCATAGGGAAGCTTAGGAAGAGTGGGTTAGATGAATGGGCAGTGGGGTGGATAGGAAACTGGTTGAAAGAGAGAGCTCAGAGGGTCGTGATTAGTGGCACAATTAGACAATTAGACAATCAGAGTCTAGTTGGAGGTCAGTGACGAGTGGTGTTCCCTAGGGGTCAGTACTGGGCCCAGTCTTATTCAACATATTCATCAGTGACCTGGACAAAGGGATAGATTGCGCCCTCAGCAAGTTTGCTGATGACACAAAACTGGGAGTGGTGGCTGACACACCAGAAGGCTGTGCCACCATACAGAGAGAATCTAGACAGGCTGGAGAGTTGGGCAGAGAGGAAACTTATGAAATTCAACAAGGGCAAGTGTAGGGTGCTGCACCTGGGGAGGAATAACCCCATGCACCAGTACAGGTTGGGGGCTGACCTGCTGGAGAGCAGCTCTGTGGAAAGAGACCTGGGAGTCCTGGTGGACAACAGGATGACCATGAGTCAGCAATGTGCCCTTGTGGCCAAGGCAGCCAATGGCATCCTGGGGTGCATCAAGAAGAGTGTGGCCAGCAGGTCGAGGGAGGTCATCCTCCCCCTCTACTCTGCCCTGGTGAGGCAGCACCTGGAGTACTGTGTCCAGTTCTGGGCTCCCCAGTTCAAGAAGGACAGGGAACTGCTGGAGAGGGTACAGCAAAGGGCTACCAAGATGATTAGGGGACTGGAACACCTCTCTTATGAGGAAAGGCTGAGGGATTTGGGTCTCTTCAGTCTATAAAAAAGAGGACGCTTATAAATACTTAAAGGGTGGGTGTCAGGAGGATGGGGCCAGGCTCTTTTCAGTGGTGCCTGGGGACAGGACAAGAGGTAATGGGCACAAACTTGAACATAGGAAGTTCCATCTCAACATGAGGAGGAACTTCTTTACCCTGAGGGTGGCAGAGCACTGGAACAGGCTGCCCAGAGAGGTGGTGGAGTCTCCTTCTCTGGAGACATTCAAAACCCGTCTGGATGTGTTCCTGTGTAACCTGCTCTAGGTGACCCTGCTTTGGCAGGGGGGTTGGACTAGATGATCTCCAGAGGTCCCTTCCAACCCCTACCATTCTGTGGTTCTCTGTGATTCTGTGAAATATTAATAATTAAATAATAAAAAGAAAAGATAATAATATGAAGAAAAAATAATGAAATATATACAATATATACAAAACCGTATTGAGCTCTCAGGATGATGAGCACATCACCAGCAGGCACTGGGAAATTCCCAGACTGGACTCAGCAACAGATGGGAGCTGAACTCAGGAACTGGATTCAGGAACAAATGGATCAAGATCAAAGGCAGACAGACAGAGTCCTCCTTGGACGCCAGCTATGGAAGAAAGAGGCTGGCCCTTTGATCCCTCAGCTTTTATACTGAGCATGAGGCAGATGGGATGGAATACCCAGTTGGTCAGTTTTGGGTCACCTGTCCTGTCTGCTCCTCCCTGCAGGTACGACCTCTCTATGCTCTTCCACTTCCAACCCTCCAGCGGGGCAAATAACGAAGTTAGCTGACCTTGGTTGTTATAGCAATCAGTATAAGCAGGAGCCTCTCTGCATACGATTCCTTGGTATTAATCATAAATATTAGGCCTTATCTCTGCTAGAAGCCGACACTGTCTGATAAATATGCTGATAATTTTCAGAGTTCAGTTAGTTAGAAGAGGCTTAGCTGAAAAGTAAAATTACTGAATAGAAAATTGATTCTGTTTTACCTCAAACCGGGACAGCTCCCTTGTCCCTGAGGGTAGTTTCCCAGGGGGTCCCATTCACTAAATCCTTGAAGAGCTGGAGGTTTGCTTTCCTAAAATTCAGGGTCCTGACTTTACTCTTCACCTGACCCATATCCCTCAGCATTGTGAACCCCACTGGTGCATCATCACTGCAGCCCAGGCTGCCTCCAGTCTTGACATGTCTGGTTAGCTCGCTTGCGTTGGTGACCATCAGGTCCAGTATCGCATCCCCTCTGGTAGGGCTGTCAATTACCTGGCTTAAGAAGTTATCCTCAATGCATTCCAGGAGTCTCCTGGATTGCCTGCAGCTCACTGTGCTACTTTTCCAGCAGATGTCAAGGTGGTTGAAGTCAATCAGCAGGATGAGAGCCTATGAGCATGATGCCTCCTGTAGCTGGAGTAAGAAGGCTTTGTCAATAGGCTCCCCTTGATCGGGCGGCCTGTAGTAGGCACCAACCACAAGGTTCCCTTTGTTGCCTCGGTGCCTTATTCTTACCCATAGGCTTTCAACCTGCTTGTGGCTATTCTTCAGAGACAGCTCTTCACACTCTTTCCCTTTCTTGATATAGAGGGCAACCCCTCCGCCCCTCCTTCCTTGCCTGTCCCTTCTGAACAGCCTGTAGCCATCAATAGTTGTACTTCAGTCATGGGATTCATCCCACCAGGTTTCAGTAATGGCAACTAGTTCGTAGCATTCTAGCAGCACGGTGGCCTCCAACTCCTCCTGTTTGTTGCCCATGCTGTGTGCATTGCTGTAGAGGCACTTCAGATGGGCTGTTGGCCATGTCACCTTCTTAGAGGAACATCCTTTAATTCCTTTGGGGTATTTCACTGGTGTATTCCTGTTGGTTCTTATTACCTCAGGAGCCCCTGGCTCCTCTCTATAAGACTTTGAGTGTGCTGCAGCGTAGAAAGCACATTTCTGAGCAATAGGCTGTAGGCCCTTGCTGGCACCCCATCCCTCTAACCTTCGTGTGTCATCCCACAGCTCGTCATGGGCATGCCTGATATTGTCCCCCTCCCACCTCAGGCTAGTTTAAAGCTTTGTCAATGAGACCCGCTAGCTCATAAGCAAAGACCCTCTTCCCCCTTTCAGAAAGTTGAACCCCATCTGACACCAGCAAGCCTGGTGCTGTGTAGGCCATCCCATTATCGAAAACCCCAAAATTGTGGTGGTGACACCAACCTCAGAGCCACAAATTAGTAGATTGGGCTGTTTCTTCCAGTGTCGCTGCCTGCAACTGGGAGGAAAGAGGAGAAAATAACCTGTGCTCCAGATTCCCTTACCAACTGTCCCAAACCCCTGAAGTATCTTTTGATACCCCTTGGACTACACGTTGCGGTTTCATCACCACCCACATAGTTGTCTCAAAGCGGGGTCATTTAACTGGTGTGCAAGACAACAATGTACACACAGAGAAGAGATATTTATTTAAATCATTTCTGCGCAGAGAAGGGTGCTAGGTGGTAATCCATAAAGCTAGCACACCAGCTACAAACTCCTCGGAACATTTATACTATTCAAAACACAGAAATGCACACCCTTAATTATAATTATTGGTTAGTACCTCATCTTAACAATTTCTATTGGTTAATACAGTCTCTCACTTTCATTTAAAGCTACAGTGTCCTTTAATTGATGTGCACATGCTCCAGTACAGTGGGGGGGGTAGTTCTGTTCAGTCTCTAATTGAGTCGGTGGTCACGATCTCCCACTGCCACCTTTACCTTTCCCCCAGTTACTGCAGATCATTGTTGCTTTTAGCAGTTGTCTGGTTCTCAGCCGGTTTTCGGCACCTCCTGCGGAGGGATGTTCCTTTCTAATCAGCTTCTGTTCCTCTTCAAGGGTATATTGATTAGCAAGGCATGCATTGTTTATACAGTGTCCTGTTTCACGAGGCCTTGTAACCTTTTTACAGCTCTTTGCTCTTGCTCAGTGAAAGATTCCAATTTCTAAGGTACATCAACATGGAAGAACAATAATGGGTAATAGTCTAAGGGCCATACCAGGCTAGGAAGTCTCCTAGTGATGTCCTTAACCCAGGCCCCAGGGAGGCAGCAGACTTCCCTGAGAGGAGGGTCTGGCTGGCATATTGGACTCTCTGTTCCCCTCAGAAGGGAGTCGCCTACTACTACAATCCATCTTTTTTCCTCATGGAAGTGGTCATGATACAGGGGGTAGGCCTTTCTGACCTTGGCAACACCTCTGGTGAAGATGGACTGCCATCCGCATCATTATCCATTGACTGGCTTTCCACATCCAGAGCCTTGTACCTGTTGTACAGAGGCACCTGGGAAGATGAGGTAGACAATGACGGGGGGTCACCTGCTGCCCCGAGCGTGGACTTGCCTCTATTCACTCCTTTCCTTTAAGCTTCTGCCTTCAGCCTGACAGGGGGAGGATACAGGATCCCCTTGATCTTGGTTTTTTTCTGGTGGCTGTTCCTGTTTCTGTCTCAGGGAGGGCAGAGTATGGTTCTACCAGTCTCTCTCTTTCTCAGACTCCCTGATGCTCCTTAACCTTTCTACTTCCTCTTGCAGCTCTGCCACCAGGCTGAGCAGATCATCCACCTGGTCACACCTCACACAGGTGTTCTTACTACTGCCATCTGTTACCAGTGAAAGGCTCTGTCACTCCTTGCAGCCTGAGCCCTGCATGGCTGCATGTTTTTGTGGGAACTCTCTGAATATCCTAATCTTATTTTCTGTTGGCTAAAAAGGCAGCTGCAGAAAAGATTGATTTGCTGGTATTGGTCACAATCAATGGCAAAGGAGACAGCGGTTTTCCTACACTTCAGATTTCCCAGGTTGAGAGCTGACAGATTTTCTTTTAGTCCAGATAACCAAGCACATGGAATTCATTATTTGAACCAGAATTTGTTATAGGCTGCTTTCTTTTCAATAAGGAAGTTGAGATAGGAATGGACCAACAAGAATGATCTGCTCTAGTTACTGATTCTGTATATAAGGTGCATATATACATATATATATATAACCATAGAACGGTTTGGGTTGGAAGGGACCTTAAAGATCATCCAGTTCCAACCACCCTGCCCTGGGCAGGGACACCTCCCACTAGACTAGGTTGCTCAAAGCCCCATCCAGCCTGGCCTTGAACATTTCCCGGGATGGGGCATCCACAGCTTCCCTGGGCAACCTGTTCCAGTGCCTCACCACCCTCACAGTAAAGAATTTCTTCCTAATATCTAATCTAAATCTACCCTCTTTCAGTTTGAAGCCATTACCCCGTGTCCTATCATTACACTCCCTGACAAAGATTCCCTCCCCGTCTTTCCTGTAGGCCCCCTTCAGGTACTGGAAGGCCGCTATAAGGTCTCCCCGGAGCCTTCTCTTCTCCAGGCTGAACAACCCCAACTCTCTCAGCCTGTCCTCATAGGAGAGGTGCTCCAGCCCTCTGATCATCTTCGTGGCCCTCCGCTAGACCTGTTCCAACAGGTCCATGTCCTTCTTGTGCTGAGGACTCCAGAGCTGGATGCAGTAGCCCAGGTGGGGTCTCACGAGAGCAGAGTAGAAGGGCAGAATCACCTCCCTCGACCTGCTGGCCACAGTTCTTTTGATGCAGCCCAGGATGCGATTGGCCTTCTGGGCTGCGAGCACACATTGCTGGCTCATGTTGAGCTTCTTATCTGCCAGCATCCCCAAGTCCTTCTCCTCAGGGCTGCTCTCAAGCCATTCTCCGCCCAGCCTGTATTTGTGCTTGGGATTGCCATGACCCAGACGCAGGACCTTGCACTTGGTCTGGTTGAACTTCATGAGGTTCACAAAGGCCCACCTCTCCATCCTGTCAAGGTCCCTCTGGATGGCATCCCTGCCCTCCAGCGTGTCGACCGCACCACACAGCTTGGTGTCATATATATATATGTGGGTTTACATCATACCTGGCGGAAGCATTGCTCTTTGGTTTCAGAAGTTGTCTGAATCATGCAGAGAATGAAAACAATACAAAAGATAGAAATTTGATCAGATGATGGTTACTCTGTAGGGATCTTGAATTTATAAACAACTGATGGATACCGATCATCTTCATACTATTGTTTTCTATTCAATAATTAAAATATAAATAACATCATTTTTATGAAAAAAATCTAAAATGTAAGAAAGCCTTTGGGGATTGTGGTCCAACATTTGTATATCACTGAGGCATCCAATGCGAAAGTACACACAGGTGTTTAATTGTGATAAATGCAATAGTAACAGCATACTCACCTAAGCAAGATATAACTCCATATCTTGCTAATATACATTTAACATGATGTGTGTTATATCAAATGTTTTAAAACGATGTGTCATAAGGAAGCAGCACAGTGGAAACTGTACAAAACATGAGGGGGAACAGGGACATTTTTGTGGTGCATGAGACCCTGCAGATGTCTGCACTTCAGATCTTAACATATGTAATTCCAAGCATGGAAATACTGATGAGTGACCTCTATGTTAACCAAGCTCAAACATTTAATTATTTTTTCAGCTTGCTTTCCCTTCCAACTACCTTCTGCAGGGCAGAGGTGATTCTTTTGGAGGACAGAATTTTACACAACAGCAATTGAAGCCCAGCAGAGTTGCTGGGGAATTTGCCAGTACTTGTGGATGATCGAAAAGAGACATGGGACAAGGCTTACTAATATTTTAACTGCTTCCAGCTACTCTATACTTAAATCCTGCTCTGTAGTAGACTTACAAGATGGTAGCAACTGCTAGATAGATAAAACCCAATCTGGGAAGCTCAATAAGAAAGTAGGTAGAAGAAGAAATAATACATGTATCAAACAAATACAGATCTGGTTGGGTCTGTCCAAATCTTGGGAACTATTTTTGCTTCTGACAGTCTGCTCAACGTGTTGTGCATCTTTGCCAAGGTCCCACAGAGGGTTTTTCCCTGGAAAGGAAATAATGTACAACACGATAAGATGTGAATGGTCAGAGCGTTAAATGTTTCAACTTACCTTTTGTGGGAAAGTACTTTGAAAAAATCATCAACTTTAAAAAAAAAAACAAACCCAAAATAATTTTTCCCCATGTCATTTTAATGTATTCAGATAAACTGTAATGTATCTGTTCAAAATTCTTTGCAAACAGAAGTGTTCCAGTGCTTTTCTTTGTATACAGGACAATACCTTTTAAAATAAAGCATTACAATGAAGCAGGATGGAGAAAAAAAAATTCAACCTGGACTTTTTTGATTCTGTAGATCTCAAATGGAAAGTGTCTGTTGTTTCTTTAGACTTAGCACATCTTACTCCCAGTGATTAATTCCAGGACTGCTCATATTCTAGAGATGTTCAGACAATTTGTTTCTCTAGGGAAGCTTTAATTTTTGCAGTATTTAGCATGAATGCAGTTTATTACTGAGGAAATGGTGGCATTCTTTCTCCCATTCAGTCTTATTTGCTTGTATTTTAATTGTTTTAGCTAGAGGCACTTCATTTAATAGTTATATTAAGTTTCGATGTGTCTGCTAACAGATGACACAGACATAATAGGAAATCTGTTCTCCCTAGTTACATTTGCAAAGCTATGCATACAATTTCTACTAACTGAGAAAGGAGAAAATAATCTCTATGCTATTTTGTAAACAGAGAAGATCGCTGAAAGAAAATCACTCAAATACATGTGACTATTTTTGGTGTGGCCAATTGTGGTCAGTAATGTAGCTCATAAAGCAACATATTTTGTGTATTGCAGGTAGCATAGTGTACCTTGGGATGATGGTGGGGGCATTCTTCTGGGGAGGCTTGGCAGACAAGGTGGGAAGGAGACAGTCACTCCTGATGTGCATGTCTGTCAATGGATTCTTTGCCTTCCTTTCATCATTTGTCCAGGGCTATGGCTTCTTCCTCTTCTGTCGCTTGTTTTCTGGATTTGGGTAAGCTCCTCTGGTTTTGTTCATTTCTACAATTCTGTCTGTTAATAAAACTTTTTAGAAAAGTGTAGGAATATAGTCTGTGTCAGGGGTGAGAGAATTAAACAAGGTAGCTACTACACTCCTAAATAACAACCTGAAAGGAAAGAATAATGATTTTAGGGGAAAGACACAGACTGCAAATTGTAAGATTGTGTTCTGTTCTTATTTTGCAACAGACTTGCTTTGTGAACTTGATCAACTTGCTTAACTTCTTTATGCCTCAGCTTCTCTATGTATTGCTTGTTCAGTCAGCAAAATAATACCCTTCTCACAGGTATACTGTAAGAGTTCAGTAATATTTGTAAAGTTTCTAATGTCTTTGTGTGAATAATGTTGTTTATAATACCACTTTAGTCAAGACTGTCAAATTTAAAATGGGTTCCTAGAGCATGCCAAATGCTTCCCCCTTTGCTCTTTTCAGAAGAATGGTGTTTGTGGCCCTGTATTTTGCTTTAATTTTCTTTTAATTTAAATAACTTCTCAGTTGTTAGAAAAGTTTAAGATATTGGTAATGGTTGACTAAGTTTATTATTTTAAACTTACATGAGCTGAGATTGAGATACACAAGTAAACTACTATGAGAAAGCTTCTACCTTTACTGCACTCTTAGATAATCAAGAGCTCTGTTCTGTAGAGCAGTTAGTTTAGCGTTTCTGGTAATTGCTTGATTCAGATCAAAACTCCCAATTACAATTCCATTTCAGGGCATTATCAATCTTTAGGATGCAGAACAGGCAGGAGCTGCTGAGAGCACAATATGTTGTGTTGTAAAGCTGTGCACATTAAGTCCATTGCTTGTATGGTTTGTTGGCTGTAGTTTATGTAGCTATGGTACGCTAACACTGTTGTGTGATGTTTGCAGTTTTAGCAACCCCTTGAATTAGTCTGGAGTAGGGCTAGACAGTCATACCAAAAAGAAATTGCCATAGCACTAAGTTCTGTTAAACTGATTTAGGAAGGGGGATAGAAGGGCAAGGGGAGAGAGGAAGGAGATGAGAGGAGTCCTCTTGCTAGAAGAATCTCCTCAGTCTGTCACCAAATTGTCAGATATGACTCTAAAAGAGGTTAAAAGGAAATGGCAACTGTTCCACTTCTTAATAAACCTCAAAAACTTAGAAAAACAAAAAATCCCACCCAGCTTCTCTACATGTTTTTCATTTCATAGGCCACTATCACTTCTAGGTGCTATGTTTTGTCTCTCCATATTTCTGCATTTTCATCAAGGTCCTGACGCTAGTTACAAGCTGTCTTCACTACGAAGGGATTTTTCTATTCCTGTACCTCTATGGCTGGTTAATGGACCATTGTTCTGAGAAAACATTTTTTTTATCATGTTGCATGACACTCTCACTCTTTCATGATCCCGTCAAAGTTCAGAAGCTTGTTGTATTCCTGCTTAGCCTGCCCAATTTATGAGGGCAGTACTGGACCCTTGTGCCACAAAGGTTTGTCTTTTGGCAGACAGGTTTCTGACACTGTTGGCTTTCACCCAGATTGTCCCCCTTGGGGCATACAGCAAAATATGTGTTTGTCATGCCAAACTTGCCTGCAGGGTCTCCTCCTCACCTGTAGCAGTAGCTTTTCCAGTAACTTACAGTGCTGGTAGATTTACTTGTAATAGATGTATATCCTAGATTGGGAAGTATGTTCAGTTGTGTACCCGGCTTATGATTAATGGTCTTTGAAAGAGCAGGCCCTTCATATCCACATCTTACACCTCCATGTGGGTCCCCACTGTGTCCAAAGTCCTCCTACCTCATCTTTAAGAACTGCATGAGCAGATGATGATAGATAATTTGCCACCATGTACTACATTAAAAAAAAATCCAACAAACAACAAAAACCCAAGACCACATGAGCTGCAGAGTCATCCCGCATAGCTATTACTGCAGAGAAAGATTCATGGCTGGCTCACATTTGCTGTTTTCTTCAAAGACAGGGTTTCTCTACAGAAGAACCTCCTTCAGCTGGTATCAGAGTTGTATTTTATCCTAGATATCAGCCACTGTAAAAGCCACAAGGTTTCTAGAACTGAATCTGTCCTTCATACCCTCAAGAAGAGGGAAGGCTCTTTCTTTTTCTGTTCTCACTGTTTGCCTGTGATGATATAGTTTTTCCACCAGACTTTGCGTGTTTGGAGCCCTTCTTTTTCAGAACGTTCATCTGCTCACTCGCTTGCAGAGAAGGCTTACTTTTCACTTAAGAGTAGTATTCAAGATAGTATTTGTGTCACATCTGCCTTTCCTCTGTTTTTTAATCCCCTTTTGGCTATGATCTCATGTTGAGAGCAGCTGTAATAGCAACAGACACATCATATGCCAAACACCAAGAAAGAAGGGAGAGGCTAGAATGTTCCAACTGCAGAGGCAGCAAAGTAAAACCTTTCCACTTTTAGACATCTGTGCACAAATATACACACTGTTAGAGCATACATCTTACAGTTCTCTATTTCCAGATACTTTGCATCAGCCTCTGTGCAAGAAGGCAAGCTGGTTTTGGTATCACTCACTGAAGAACTTCCAGGTATTTGTGCCAGCTTTGAAGCAATATCTTCTTGCAGTATGACAAGAAATTTGCTTAAAGGGTTTGAATTAAATCTTGAATGTTTATTGCATTCCTTACTACATCCCACATCTTGCTCGAATGAAAAGGAAGTTGTGTCAGTTGAATGGGAATAGAAATTCAGCTTAATTTCTCTTTATAACCTCTCCTCATTTTAGAGGTCCTGTCTTTGGACAGCGTATGTCAGTTCCCCTTTCTTAGTGAAAGACATTGAATATATATCTCTGTTATCAAGGGAGGAGGCTTTGTTCTAGTAATTTTGTGTGAATCGGAGCCCAAATATGAAATATGAATAATTTTAAGCAAAGAACTGAATGATATGTTTTAAAGGCAAAATAGTATTGCTACTCAAATTGGAAAAGAGCTTTCTGAAGGGGCAGAGACTTATCTGGACAATTTCATATAATTAAAATTCAATACAATTTTTAAAAGCATTCATAAGATATAAAATTGTTTAGGTGTACAGAGTTTAAACTGGTCTGTTATCTTCTAGAAAAAATAAAATAGATTAAGAAACATGAACAATAAAACCAGTATCTGATAGAAGATTTTATTTATAAAAAATACTACAAAATAGATTGTCCGCAGATTGTCTTGTAGTCAAAATGAGTTTATAGAAGTAAACTGCTCAGGGAAAAACAAAACACCTTCTGATCATTTTTTTTGCATATGAAAAACCTAAAACTAGTAAAAATTTTGCATTGCAAAAAAGTTATTTGGAATACAAAACAGTATAAATAATATTAAGATATTGCTGTGTAAAGGGCATTGAGGGATATGAAAGTCTGAAAGGTAAGCAGTGTGGCAAGCAGATCGAGGGAGGTCATCCTCCCCCTCTACTCTGCCCTGGTGAGGCAGCATCTGGAGTACTGCATCCAGTTCTGGGCTCCCCTGTTCAAGAAGGACAGGGAACTGCCGGAGAGGGTACAGCAAAGGGCTACCAAGATGATTAGGGGACTGGAACATCTCTCTTATGAAGAAAGGCTGAGGGACTTGGGTCTTTTTAGTCTGGAAAAGACTGAGGGGGGATCTTATCAATGCTTATAAATACTTAAAGGGTGGGTGTCATGAGGATGGGGCCAGGCTCTTTTCAGTGGTGCCCAGCGACAGGACAAGAGGTAACGGGCACAAACTTGAGCATAGGAAGTTCCACCTAAACATGAGGAGGAACTTCTTTACTTTGAGGGTGGCAGAGCACTGGAACAGGCTGCCCAGAGAGGTGGTGGAGTCTCCTTCTCTGGAGACATTCAAAACCCGCCTGCTCTAGGTGACCCTGCTCTGGCAGGGGGGTTGGACCAGATGATCTCCAGAGGGCCCTTCCAACCTCTATCATTCTGTGATTCTGTGATTCTGTAAACTTAAGCTAGTGAAAAGAATAAAGAAATGTTGGACAGTCTGCAAAATCATTTATTTTTACAGAAAATAATATCACAATTCTGATTCCTCCATTGAATAATCCAAAATCAAAACTCAAAAGGAAATTGAGTTCCAAAGACAGATAAAGGTCTAGGAGGGCTTTAGACACGGCTTCCTACAAAGTAAAAAGACCTAGACAAGAAACTGTGAGCCATATTCATCATTAGCCATTGGGGGAATGCGCAAAGATTTGTCATCAAAAAGCACCTTGTTAGATCTGTCTTTGAAACTGACAAAGGAAGGTTTCTCTAATACCAGACCATGACTCATAATATTGCTGCTAATTTGAATGGAACTGGAGTTGTTGCTTATTCAACACTGCCACTGTGAAGTATTAATGTCAACTAGAGAATTTTATCTAGCCTCTATTACAAAAAACAAAAAGTATTTATTTAATCTAAGTGATTAGTTTACTGGTTTTGGTACTTTTAGATCGGTTTAGATGCAGTTTTTCTAAGTACAACAACTCAATTTAGAATAAAGTGCTTAAAAGTGCGCTATATATTTGTATTATCCCAGCAAATTTAATTTTGGTTGCCTTGAAATAACCAAAGATGATACAATTTGGGAAAATTTATCATGCTTATCCAGCCCAAATGTTACTTCTAAAAGTAATCAAAGTTTTCATGTAGTAAAAACCTAGTTGAAACAAACATACATATAACTGAGACCAACCACAGTTTAGAAAATCTTCAGACAACCTCTTCCCAGATGAAACTGATTCTTTTTCATGAGCAAAGTAAAAAAGGTTAACTAAATGTGTCTTATTTTACAAAACAAACATTATGTCCAGACTACAGAGATTTCTTTTAATACGCCAAAACTGCCAGTTTGCCCAATTTTCTTCTCCAAAACCCACAGAAATATTAGGAAATACAGATTAGATATGGTTAACTAATGTAACCAAAAGCTATTAAGAACCTTTTCTCTGCCCGTTGCCCCCTGTGAATAAGAATCTCTCTCAAGATGTACTATCATATAGCGAGTGTTTCTTTTCCAAAAGACTTTAGACTATACTTCATTAAATATGAGACTCACCTTCAGACAGCTTTCTTAGTCCTTCCTCAGAAAATAATTTTAAAGCTACCTGCAGTACTCCTTCCACATTACTGGGATCTAACAACAAGTACTGGTGTCAATGTAGTAGACTACTACTGGACTTGTCATTTAGATCTTACTCAAATCCATCACACTCTTGTGAGGAATCAACAGTTGGCTAAAATCCAAAATTGTGAATGAAGTTTCTTGTAACTAGCAGTTTTGAGGTGATTGCCTGTGCAAATCCACAAGCTGACTTTTACCACCACTTTCGTACATTATGTATAGTGACAAGAAACTCTTAATGGCCAAGACAGGAAGGATGTGCAAGTGGTCTGTATGTATAACAACTTTCAAAATGTTCCAGCAGAGATATGGACCATGCGGACACAGCATAAGCCTACGCAAGCAGTTGCCTTCAGGAACTTCAGATCTAGACCAACAGGCTGCTTTTATAATTGTACAATAGAATAGAATAATTCAGTTGGAAAGGACCTACAACAATCATCTAGTCCAACTGCCTGACCACTTGAGGTATGACCAAAAGTTAAAGCATATTACTAAGGTGTCATGGTTTGGGCCGGTCTGTCCACTGAGATGAACAACAGTTTAAATGCCTCTTAAACACTGACAGGTATGGGGCATCCTCTGGACACATTCAAGTACCTGAACATCCTTCTTAAATTGTGGGGCCCAGAACTGAACACAATACTCAAGGTGAGACTGCACCAACGGTAAATACAGCAGGACAATCACCTGTCCTGGTTTGAGGTAGAACAGAATCAACTTTCTGTTCAGTAATTTTACTTCCTAGCTAGGCCTCTTCTAACTCTCTGAAACTAACAGCATACTGTGGAGAAAACTGTTTATTCTCAGAGTGATAAGACCAATGTTTACAGTTAAAGCCAAGGAATGGTATGCAGAGAGGCTCTTGCTTATACTTATTGCTATAACAACCAAGGTCAGCTAACTTTGTTATTTGCCCCATTGGAGGGTCAGAAATGGAAAAGCGTAGAGGGGTCCTGTGGAGCACTGATTCACAGACTCTGGCAGGGTATGGACCATAGACCTTTATTACAATTTCCCGAGTTTTATAGGTACAGGTACTGTCCATGCGCAGGCAGCATCCTGCTGATAGGTTGAAGGTCGATTGCCATGCGCTTCTCACTGTCTTCTAACTGGTCGTCTCTGACTGTTCACGCGGAGTAGCAGCTTTGCTTTTCGCATTCCTTTCCTTGCTGATATCTCCTGACGCTTGCTTATCTTTTCTCTCAAGGCACCTCTCACGGGTACAGCTTTGTCTCATCGAGGCCAAACAGATTCCCTATGCTACTCTCTATCATCTCCACAATTCCCCCTTTTTTATTTTTTCTGCAACAAAAGCTTGATTAATCATTTTTTGCACTATTTTCTGTAAGCAGCCTAAAATACAGAACATGACAAGCATTGAATGACAAAGATGACATGTTTAGAAAATTTAAAACATAAGCTGCTTTATACAATTGTTCTTGAGGTGTCATACCTACGGGATTCCCCCTTTTTCGTTTATCAAGCATGGTTTTTAAAGTATGATGCATACGTTGCACAATTGCTTGCCCAGTTGGGGAATGAGGAATACCGGTGACATGTTTAATACCCCATGTCTGTAAAGAGGCCTGTATTTTAGCGGACACATAAGCTGGTCTGTTATCAGTTTTTACAGTTTTCGGTACTCCCATGACTGCAATGCATTGCAATCCATGTCGAATAACATCACGAGCCTTCTCTCCTGTAGGAGCAGTAGCTACAACAAAGTGAGAAAACAAATCAACTGAAACATGTACATGGCGCAAACGTCCAAATTCCATAATGTGCGTAACCTTGGATTGCCAAAGTTCATCAGGTGTAAGCCCTCGCGGGTTAACCCCTGCAAACGATGGCAGAGGAGCCAGCTGCTGACAGCACAAACGACCCTGTGAAATCAATCATGCTAACATTTCAATCACCATAGTTACTGTTTTTGAAAAGGTATGTGGCAAAAATACCCACTCTAATGCAGTCAGGCTCTTTGCGAGCGCATCATCCCACTGTCCTATCAGGGCGTAAGGTTGAAATTCTTGATATATCATAAACAAATCTGCAGTGTGCTGTAATGCCTTCTGAGCTGTTGGGGTTAATGAACGTGGAACCTACAGGGGAGGGGGGGACAGACACAGTGCTTCAGGGTGTCCCCTGTATCTTCAAAGCGTGCTCATGTCTCTTCCCCTCTCTCCGACCCGAGACAGCCCCCTTATATCCTGCCCCGGATTGAGTGGAAAAGTCCAGGCTAGGGTCACTGCATGCGTGGCCAGTTCATGCAGCGAGCCTCACCAGACTCATGATCCAGCTTTGCTAACTGCGGATGTCTGATACCTGACTACCTTGTACTCCCTCCCTGTTATCTTCTTCTTTGAAAGTTAGGTTCTCATGGATACAGATATAGCTTTTCAGCAACAGTACCAAGTCCCTTTCTCCCAACCTGTATACTGGGTTTGGTTCAACTAGTAATTTTCCGTCGTGTCTCACTCGGACCATCCTCTATTATCCCTTACACATGCCACCCCGTAGTTGGGACACGACGATATTCTACAACTCGTACAAGGGTATGATGCAAAGCGGCATCTGCAACTGATCGTATAATGCTTATTAAACACAGCAAATAGCATACTAAACATAACAGACAGATTCCTTCCACACAGGCAATGAGTATAATTTCCTTCAACCAACCCCACCCCCAAGTCCATCCAGCAAAGAGATTTCACCCAGCGGTCTCCACAAGTTGCTGGCTCGGTCGGTGCAGTTCTTGCAACTGGGCATGGAGCGGTCACTTAGATTCATACAACACAGTCCTTTAAAATCTTGACAACCGTGTCCGTGAGCTAAAAGCAAAAAATCAATAGCAGCTCTGTTTTGCAGCATCGCATGTTGAATACTATCTACATCTAGCAATAACTCAGAAATAGCTGTACTAGTAGCATTACTAAATTTATCCCTGGCAGCGAGAGAGTCCTTGTTATCAAGAATCCTTGGCATCGAAAGAGTCCTTGTTAGCAAGAGCGCATGCGGACTCCCTGTTCTTGCTGGTACTGTGCTTTGATCTTCTTCCACAACAGGCCAGGATTCTCAAGCAGCTAGATAAGGTGTCTCTGAGTCCATTACAGACTTATGTCATCTAAGTGTTTTTCTTGCAAGCACCCGAGACTGAATAACAATTAGTGTGATATATGTGTTTTCCAGCACCCAGGTGCGAGTCCCTTGAGCGTATTTACAATCCTCCTTGCTGATCTTCCGTTGCTTTCCCATATTCCACCCCCTCGCTCAAGAGACCGCTTCTGCTGGGGTTCATTTAGTCTCGCAGGGTATAACACAGAGTAAATTACAAAGGCGTGCAATAACATATATACATATAGGAAAAAAAAACCCAAAACATATCTCTATAGTACTGCTTGAATCAGGTGTCCTATTTCTCTTTTTCTGCCGCTTTCTCGTAGCGCGTATGACATACTTTTCTGCTAATGCAGCATATTTCCCTTCTAATTGTTCCCTTTTTTCTTTTCTTTTTTCTTTTTTCTTTTTTCTTTTTTCTTTTTTCTTTTTTCTTTTTTCTTTTCTTTTTTCTTTTTTCTTTTCTTTTTTCTTTTTTCTTTTTTCTCTTTTTTCTCTTTTTTCTCTCTTTTCTTTTTTCTTTTTTTCTTTTTTCTTTTTTTTTCCTCTTTTTTTTTTGCTCTTTTTTTTTTTTCTTTCCCCCTCACTTAACGGCTGACATAAAAGTCTGCCTTGCAACAAGAGCTCACCCTTAAGTTTCTCATTTTCCTACAGAGCATCCTATAGATTTTGGCTCAACTCCTTTTCCCAATCAACCATGATCTTATAGGCAAACAACAAACAACCAGCCATACGCCCTGCATGGGTAAGCCGTTCCCGAGAGCGTAAGCATGTCTGCTGGCGAAAACTCCCCCAATATTTCAGGACTTCCATCAGTTCTATGGCCCATCATGGTCTATCTACCTGGGGCGCGCTCGCCTTACATCTAAACATTGTGTATCTACAAACTTCTTCGCTTGACAGTGTGTCAGCCCTAGTCACGTATGAGAACAGTACCACACCGGGCAGAACACCTGCTCAAGCGGAGTCACCAAACGACACTGCACACAGCAACAAACAAACAGTAGCACAGATGCTGATCAGCAGATATAAACTGGCGCCCACACACACTTACACAGCAGACATACAAAAACACCACTTCTATCTCAGGGAGACGGCTGGGGAGGGGAGGGGGTGAGGCGGGCAGCGGCGGGAGCGAAGCGGCTCCGGCTCCGTCCTTCTCCCCCGACATTCTGACAATACACTGCAATACCCCGATTCCAGCTGCGCACGCATAAGCGGTTGAGAAGGAGGACCAGACGCGATACCTAGTGCAAATGGAGGAGGGTTAAGAATGGAGGAGCGCGATAACGACTTTCGTCTCTGTTGCTGTAAAATCTCCTCCGCAATTGGAGCAGAGGCAGCCATAGCTTTAATCAGGGTTAAAGGTGGATATAAATCAGGTTCAGTCTCTGGATTTATTGGGCCAGGATCAAAGGGATTTTCTGGCTCTTCGCCTCCTGAATTCTGCTTTTGGTAATGTTCTTCAGGATTGGGAATTTGAGCATATTCAGGCTGAGGGTCTGTTATTGTGACGTCGATGGCTGTGGCAACATCCATACCGGCGCTTCCGGTGGTCTGTGCTCGGAGGCTGTCCAGACCCGTGATGTCCGCGGGCGCATGCCTAATAGGCTTGGGTTGCGGAGCATTTGTGTTGAGGCGCGCCCCTGCTTCGCGCTGGTCCTCCCCTTTCCCGAATGCGGGGATAGTGGTTGCCCAACCTTATTATATCTTGAACGGCATTGATTTGCAAAATGTTTGCCTTTATTGCAGCGTGGACAGATATCTGGGGTCAGATCATTGGCTCCTGTCCCTTGCAGACAACTACGCTTAAAATGACCTGGTTTGCCACAACGGAAGCATATTTGCTCTTTTGTTGTAACGGCAGCAGCGAATGCAGCCACAAGCATATCGGTTTGATAGGAAATGGATCCCACTCTATTACAAGCCTCTATCATATCTATTAGGCTTGGATTCTTTAGGGGTTGCAAAATACGTTTACAATCAATATTAGCATTTTCCACTGCTAGTTTTAGCATCAGAGCTTCTTTGGCCTCTAGATTATCCACTTGCTTATGAATAGCTTCTTGTAAACGATCAATAAATGTCATGTATGGTTCATTGGGACCCTGCTTGATAGTTGTGAAAGATTGGGTTGCCTTGCCTGTGTCAGGGACCTTAATTATAGCTTTCAGGGCAAGGTCTGCCGACTGCTTTAAAATTTCTGGTGCTAGCCGCGCTTGGAGCTGCGGAGTATCGACGGGTGACTCCCCCAACAATTGAGGGAGACCTGCCCTCTGTAGAGGATCTCCATTTTCTCTAGACAAATTATCTATTGCGGCAAAACTGCATGCGTCTCTCCAGTGTGCCATAAAGAGAACACGCTGCGTGGGGGTAAAGATAACATCTGCCAATTGTCTGATATCAAACGGAGTTAGTATGTGTCCCTTCATAATGGTATTTAATAATCCTTGCGCATACGGGGAAGTTAGTCCATGCTGCATAATCGTTTTTCGCATTTCTTTAACTAGCTCCCAGCTCAGCGGTTCCCAAGTCTTTGGTCCTTGTCGAGTGATTTTCACAGGACACACGAGGGCAGTAGCGGCTTCTAAATCGCCGTCTTGTATTGCCTGTTTACGTAACTTCTGCCAGTGATGGGCGGGATCGTAAGTCGTGGGAACTGCCTGACTTGGCGGGGGATCCTCCCAGCCCGGTAAATTCCTTTCCTGCAAGCACTGTCATATTCGAACTAGAGGCTCGGACCCGGGGGGCTGCGGCGGTGCTGCCGCCGAATCTAATGGGAGTGCTGACGACGTAGCAGGATGGCCCGGGGCCTCGAGCTTCTCCCTCCCCTTCTCCTCTATATGAGCGGCAGCCGGGCTGTCCGGCGTCACCGCGGCAACGGCGGCGGCCGCGGCAGCCCGTTCGGATTTCATCTGCTGTAATGTGTCCTTAATTAGCCTCCAGGTTGTTAAGACCTTCATAGCTACCACATCCCCTTTCGTTGCTGCCTCAAACAAAGTTTCACCGGCTTGCTCCCAATTTGATAATTGGAAAGCTGTTGTAGAATCAGCAGGAAGGCCCTTGCTTTTTAGCCATGCTAGCAAAAGCCAAAGAGTTCCTTCATCATATTGTATACCCCTTTTACTTAAAAACTTTTCTAATATACATACAATTGCCTTTTCCTCTGAGGACATTTTTGACCCCATTCTCACACGTTCCCAGCTGCTCACCTTTCCTTGGTGATTAGTCGTCCGGATTGCAGCTCTCTGATATTGCTGTTTTTTTTTCGTTCAGCCAGGCTGCTCCACCAGTCGTATCTTCCTACGATTCAAGTCCCGATTCGGGCAGCCAGGGTCCCATCTGCAGGGAGGAGCGGACAGGACAGGTGACCCAAAACTGACCAACAGGGGTATTCCATCCCATCTGCCCCATGCTCAGTATAAAAGCTGAGGGATCAAAGGGTCAACTCTCTCTTCTTCAATGGCCAACGTCCAAGGAGGACCCTGTCTGCTCATCTGCCTTTGATCCAGATCTGTGCGTTCCTGAATCCAGGTGTGGAATCCAGTTCTTGTCTGTTACTTAGTCCAGTCTGGGACTTCCCCAGTGCCTGCCAGTGATATCATCCTGGGAGCTTGATACGGTTTTGCATATATTGTATCTTTTTCATTATTTCCTTTTTATTTTATTATTAATATTTCATTGAAGTAGTTTAGTTCCTTCTAAACTCGTAAATCTCTTTATCTCTCCTCCTCCTCTCCGTGTGTGAGAGGTGGGGGGAGAGCATCTGTCACCTCATCATTGGCCAATTCGGACAAAACCATGACATCACCTCTCTTGACTGGCTGGTTATACAGTGTTTGATGCACCCCAGGATGTGGTTTGCCCTCTTGGCTGCCAGGGCACACTGCTGACTCATATTGAGCCTGCTGTCAACTAGCACCCCCAGATCTCTTTCTGTAGGTCTGCTCTCCAGCCACTCCTCTCCCAATTTATACTTGTGTCCAGCATTACTCCATCCCAGGTGCAGAATCTGGCATTTGTTCTTGTTAAATTTCATGCCATTGACAAATGCCCAATTCTCCAGTCTATCTAGATCCCTCTGCAAGGCCTCTTGTCCCTCAAGAGAGTCAACAGCACCTCCCAGTTTAGTATTGTCAGCAAACTTGCTAATGCTGTATTCAATTCCTTCATCCAGATCATTGATAAAAATATTGAAGAGAACTGACCAGATATAGCCCCATTCACTACAACCCTTTGAGCCCTGCTCTTCAGCCAGTTCTTAGAATCATAGAATCATAGAATCTGTTGGGTCGGAAGGAACCTTTAAAGGTCATCTAGTCCAACCCCCCTGCAGTAAGCAGGGACATCTTCAACTAGATCAGGTTGCTCAGAGCCTCATCAAGCCTGGCCTTGAATGTCTCCAGGGATGAGGCCTCCACCACCTCTCTGGGCAACCTGTTCCGGTGTCTCACCACCCTCATTGTAAAGAACTTCTTCCTACTGTCTAATCTAAACCTACCCTGCTCTAGTTTAAAACCATTGCCCCTCGTCCTATCACTACATGCCCTTGCAAACAGCCCCTCCCCAGCTTTCTTGTAGGCCCCCTTCAGGTACTGGAAGGCCGCTATAAGGTCTCCCCGGAACCTTCTCTTCTCCAGGCTGAACAACCCCAACTCTCTCAGCCTGTCCTCATAGGAGAGGTGCTCCAGCCCTCTGATCATCTTCATGGCCCTCCTCTGGACCCGCTCCAACAGGTCCATGTCCTTCTTGTGCTGAGGGCTCCAGAGCTGGACACAGTACTCCAGGTGGGGTCTCATGAGAGCAGAGTAGAGGGGCAGAATCACCTCTCTTGATCTGCCGGCCACGGTTCTTTTGATGCAGCCCAGGATGCGATTGGCCTTCTGGGCTGCAAGCACGCATTGTTGTCTCATGTACAGCTTTTCATCCACGAGTACCCCCAAGTCCTTTTCTGCAGGGCTGCTCTCAATCACATCACCCAGTGCACTGCATATCTGCTAATCTCACAGTTGGACAACTTGTGCAGAAGGATGCTGTGAGGGACAGCATCAAAAGCCTTACTAAAATCCAGAAAAACCACATCCACTGCCTTCCCTTCACCCACTAGGCAGGTGACCTTATCATAGAATATCAAAGTAGACTTTCCCTTCTGTGAACCCGTGTTGACTATATCTGATACTTGCATTCTTCTTTAAATACCTTTCAGTAGTGCCCAGTATGATCTTCTCCATAATTTTTCCAAGTACTGAAGTTAGACTAACAGGTCTGTAGTTCACTGGGTTTTCCCTCATGCCCTTCTTGTAAACTGTAATAACGTTGGGTAGCTTCCAGTCAGCGGGGACCTCCACAGACTCCCCACACACCTTTACGTAGGGAGTTATTGCATGAATGATACTGTCCTGCATACCATGAGCAATGTATTAATTTAGGGCTTCTTGGAAATGGGCACCTATAACTCCACATCAGCACTTTCCAGCTTAGACAGGAAAGACGAAGACCTTGTTTCTGATTCTGCTAGTGAATTTTCAACATTAGAAAAAGAACTTAATTAGATCCACGAGTATTGTATTCAGGGAATATTGTGGGAGTGCAATTTAATGCTGTGCCTGAGCCCTGGAGGGTAAGAAATCCTAGCTATAATCTGCTTATGCTTTGGGAATTGGAGAGCCCTCAGTTCATAGCACCACTGAGCTAGCAGGTCTTCCCCATCACAGTAAAAGGAGCTGTGATTCCACCCTTGGCCATGCCCCTTCCACTGTTCCTCACACTGGGCTTCCAGGAGAACCTCCAAGGACAGTCCGCCCCCATTGCCTGTGACAGGGCAATTCACTATTGAAGCCTTTTAGTGTTTTCACCCATGAGCAGAAATGAGTTCTCCAATACATGGTGCAATTTGAGACAAAAACACTCTTACCAGAAAAGCTGCTTGTAGTTTGGGTTTTAAATGACTGCAACTATGGGCTTGTTCAAACTTTAACTAGCTGTTACGCTCTGCCTTAATCCACGATATATATCTCCTTTTAGGATTGGTGGAGCTGTGCCGACATTTTTCTCCTATTTTTCGGAAATGCTTGCTCGGGAGAAACGAGGCGAACACCTGAGTTGGCTCTGTATGTTTTGGATGATTGGCGGTATCTATGCTTCTGCAATGGCTTGGGCAATAATTCCTCATTATGGTAAGAAAAAAATCTCTTTGTGATTTGTAGCTCTTCTAATATAAAAGTAAACTCTTAAAGTATAGTTTAAAGAGGGGACTTTATGTCTGTTCTCAAAATATTGATCCTGCTGTTAAGAAAAAATCTTGGGGGAAGTAAGGAGAATAAATTGTACCCTGAATAACAATATATTAAATGTAGCAAAAATTAGCCAATCCCCTTGCTTAATCAGATTCTTTAAATTACTGGAAACTTGGACACATGAAAATACAATTGGTGCTATTGTTGAAACTGGAGAAAATAGGTGATATGTAGACTTGCATCAGAGAAAAATAGCTTTTAAAATGCCAGATGTCAAATTTATGCTAGATTTTTTTGTTTGTTTGAATAAAATGTCAATTATACACTCTTGAGAAAGAAGAGAAAGGACCATTTAATGTTTGCGGTGCTAGTTCTGAATATAAAGCTGTGCTGAATGGTTTGTTCTTAGTAGATCTTTTTAAGTGGTATAGAAATGCAGAAATTGAAGAGAGTGCACTTAAATGCTGTAGGGGTGACTAAGGGCAAATAAGACAGAAAGCTTGCAATGGTTGAAGTTCTATAAACATGCAATATGTGCCGTGTTGTGAAAAAACTCTTTACTGCCCTGACATGGTTAAATGTCTGTCTCTTCTCCCAAGTAACAAGCAATAGGACAAGAGGAAATGGCCTCAAGTTGTGCCAGGGGAGGTTTAGATTGGATATTAGGAAAAATTTCTACACCAAAAACGTTATCAACCATTGGAACAGCCTGCCCAGGGAAGTGGAGGAATCACCATCCCTGGAGGTATTTAAAAGACAGGTAGACGTGGCACTTAGTGACATGGTTTAGTGATGGTTTTGTCAGTGTTAGATTGATGGTTGGACTTGATGATCTGAAAGGTCCCTTCCAACCTAGGCAATTCTATGATTCTATGATTATGTGGAAGAACAGATTCAATTCTTAGTATCTTGGGCTTGCCTTTTACAAGAGTTAAGTGCTTGTGGCTCTCAAGGGTTGCTGAGACTGCTCAGTGGTTCTTAAAAATCAGCCTCTGCAAGCACTTCTCTCTGTCACTCTTCAAGTAAAGCAACACTGTGAGCCAAAGCAGCTTTCTTAAGCAATGAGGTTTATCACAGTTGGATTGTGAGAGAGGAAAACTTCATAAGGTTTGCCCAAAGTGATTGGAACATTTAGCAAGTGATAATGCACAGAAATAATTTATAATCACGCAGACTAATCAAATATCTAGACTGATGCATTAAGATTAATTTTAGTGTGTCATACACGTAGCCAGAATCTATGTCTTTAACCTTGCTTTTTGACTTTAAATTGCTGGAATGAGAGAGAAATTTTTGCAGACAAGACACAATGTGGATAACTTTTTTTTCCCCGATTAGAAAATTGCTCTGGATGCCAAGTATTTTTTGCTTTCCTACGTATTTTTATTTTCTTTATCTTTCGGTGGAAAATGCAAACATTATGACAGACTGATTTAAACAGGTTGTCTAATTTAATTGTAGATTTTATAAATAACTCATTATCCTTTACTCAGGTACTTCAAAAACATCACATGGCAGTATATCTCAATTAATAATAATACACATCCTTATACCAAAGCAGTGACACTAGAGGGAATAATTTTCTCCTTTCTTTGGCAATGGAAGAATATCAGCAACAAAATGCCATGCCACACTGATATTTTCTTTGTGTCCTTTGCAAAAATATCTGTGAAATCACTTAGGACATAAGAATATAAAAACAAAATTTAAAAGACAGTATTCTTCAATGTTAGCAATATAAAGTCGTAATAGCCAAAAGGAGGGCTAAAAAGGGAGCTGTAAACAGCAGAAACAATCCTTTCTTACAGGAGAAGAATTAGGTTTACACAACATTTTGGCAAAATTAAATAGAATCTAATTATGGGGTTTGATGAGGTCTTAAAACTGTCTTCACTTTAAATTAGATCTTTTAGCCAGCAGATCAATACCTGGCTCCAAGCCTGGTGTCAGCGGCAGGGCTTTGGTTTTTTTGATCACGGGTGAGTTTACACACCACCAGGCCTGCTGGAAACAGATGGGTTACACCTGTCTCAAAGGGGGGAAAGAATCTTGGCACAGGAATTGGCAGGGCTCATCGAACAGGCTTTAAACTAGATTGGAAGGGGGAAAGGGGGTGAAACCAAGCTCTTCAGAGATAAACTTGGGACTGGTGTGCCAATGTCTGTGGGACGGAATGCTAGTGAGGCCCCTTGGTCTGCTGACTCAGTGAAGGCAGGGGATGGAGATTCATGCAGCAGCAGAGATGCGAGGGTCATTGATGGGTTAGAAACTACAGCTGCACCTGGGAATGGTCAGGTAGGAGTTAAGGCTTCTCCCAGCAAAAAGGTGGCAGGACCAGTAGCCCAGCTGAAGTGCTTCTACACTAATGCACACAGCATGGGCAACAAACAGGAGGAGCTGGAAGCCATTGTGCAGCAGGAAAGCTATGATGTATTTGCCATCACGGAAACATGGTGGGATGACTCGCACGACTGGAGTGCTGTATTAGATGGCTACAAACTCTTCAGAAGGGACAGGCAAGGAAGGAGAGGAGGTGGGGTGGCTCTGTATGTTAGGGAGTGTTATGAATGTCAATAGCTTAATGATAGTGACAATAGGGTTGAGTGTTTATGGGTAAGAATCAGGGGGAGGGCCAACAAGGCAGATATCATGGTGGGAGTCTGTTATAGACCACCCAAACAGGATGTAGAGGCAGATGAAATATTCCACAAGCAGCTGGGAGAAATCTCAAGATCACTAGCCCTTGTCCTGGTGGGAGACTTCAACCTACCAGATATCAGCTGGGAACACAATAGAGCTGAGAGGGAACAGTCTAGGAGGTTCCTGGAGTGTGTTGGGGATAACTTCCTGACACAGCTGGTGAGGGAACCGACTAGGGAAGGAGCCCTGCTGGACATGCTGTTTGTAAACAGAGAAGGACTTGTGGGGGATGTGAGAGTTGGAGGCTGTCTTGGGCATAGTGATCATGAAATGGTAGAGTTTTTGATTCTCAGGGAAGCAAGGAGGGGGGTCAGCAGAACTGCCACCTTGGACTTCTGGAGGGCAAGCTTTGGTCTTTTCAGGAGCCTGCTTGACAGAGTCCCTTGGGAGGCAGTCCTGAAGGGCAAAGGAGTCCAGGAAGGCTGGACATTTTTCAAGAAGGAGGTCTTAAAGGCGCAGGAGCAGGCTGTCCCCATGTGCCAAAAAACGAGCTGTCAGGGGAAAAGACTGGCCTGGCTGAACAGAGAGATATGGTTGCAACAAAGGGAAAAGAAGAGAGTTTATGGCCTTTGGAAGGAAGGGCAGGCCACTCAGGAAGGCTACAAAGATGTTGTGAGGCTATGTAGGGAGAAAATTAGAAAGGCCAAAGCCCAACTAGAACTTAACCTGGCTTTGGATGTTAAGAACAATAAAAAGAGTTTCTATAAATATATTAGTAATAAAAGGAGGACTAAGGAGAATCTCCATCCTTTATTGGATGAAGGTGGCAACATAGTGACAAAGGATGAGGAGAAGGCCGAGGTACTTAATGCCTTCTTTGCCTCAGTCTTTAGTAGTAGGACCGGTTGTTCCCTGAGTACCCAGACGCCTGAGCTAGTAGATAGGGGTGGGGAGCAGAATGAAGCCCCCATAATCCAAAGGGAGTTGGTGAGGGACCTGCTCCAACACCTGGACATACACAAGACTATGCAGAGTCCTGCACTTGGGTCATAACAACCCCATGCAGCAATACAGGCTTGGGGAAGAATGGCTGGAGAGCTGCCTGGCAGAAAAGGACCTGGGGGTGTTGGTCGACTGCCAGCTGAATATGAGCCAGTAGTGTGCCCAGGTGGCCAAGAAGGCCAACAGCATCCTGGCCTTTATCAGGAACAGTGTGGTGAGCAGGCGTAGGGAAGTGATCATTCCCCTGTACTCGGCACTGGTGAGGCCCCACCTCGAGTACTGTGTCCAGTTTTGGGCCCCTCACTACAAGAAAGATATTGAGATGCTGGAGCTTGTCCAGAGAAGGGCAACAAAGCTGGTGAGGGATCTGGAGAACAAGTCTTATGAGGAGCAGCTGAGGGAGCTGGGGTTGTTTAGCCTGGAGGAAAGGAGGCTGAGGGGAGGCCTTATTGCTCTCTGCAACTACCTGAAAGGAGGTTGTAGAGAGGTGAGTGTCGGTCTCTTCTTCCAAGTTGCAAGTGATAGGACAAGCGGAAATGGACTCAAATTGCACCAGGGGAGGTTTAGACTGGATATTAGGAAAAAATTTCTTCACCAAAAGGGTTATTAAGCATTGGAACAGCCTGCCCAGGGAAGTAGTGGAATCATCATCCCTGGAGGTATTTAAAAGATGGGTAGATGTAGTGCTTAGAGACATGGTTTAGTGATGGTTTTTGTCAGTTAGGCTGATGGTTGGACTCGATGACCTGAAAGGTCCCTTCCAACCTAGACAATTCTATGATTCTATGATTATGTTGTGAAGTTTAAAACCTGTTGTCGTGGATGGAGTGATGCACTTCACTCATAAGTGAGAAGCAGCAATATATTTATTCATACAAAACAATGATTTAACAAACTTTGATAGTAAATGCGACAATTTTCTAACAAGATCCGATGGCAAGGTACACTTGGTTATTTACTGCACAGAGGACATTTTATATCACTTAGCTAAGAATTTCAAAGTTTAGCATGCTATAAACCACTTACCGAGGATCTCTTGCAGCAAGGAATCTCTGAACCTCGAGGAGTAACCTTGAGCGGGCATCCCTACTCAAGGGGAGATCTTGGCATGCAACCTGCTGCCGTTCAGGAGAGCTCCAAGGCTCTTGGGCTGTTCACTATTTAGGGGGTAGGATGACTGACTTATAGTCATATTTGCATATTGACCACAGTACCAGTATTGTGGTTAGGTGGGCGCATTTTTCAAATTAGCCCTTGGCTATTGTGTTGTTATCTATCACCCTGAAACCACCTTTGAGCCGGATTCAGCCATCATGACTAGATGCACCCATTATGACCACCATGGGTGGTTATCGCTTGGGCAGGGTTATGGGAGATAAAGGTCAGGTTGGGGGGCGGGGGGAGAGCATACCATCACACCTGTGTCTTAGTTCCTAGTACAAATGTGGAATCACTCCAGCTCAGGACCAGGGGCAAACTGCTTTGTTTTCATCATGTTGTGCCAAGCTCTCAGGCACTGCCAAGTGCTCCCAGGGCAAACCCTGCTCCAGCACTCATGAGAGTGTGGTCACACATTGCTGTACTCTCCTGGAAACAATCCAGGTCAGGTTAATACAAGCTCAGATGTCTGCACCATTTGTATCACATGTGTTTATGAGGAGACTTTTGTTATGGTATTTTCTCTTCTACAATTTCTACATGGTTTCCATGGAATTATTTTGCCTGAATTAAGCAAAGACACAGATATTCCTCCAAATCACTTTCAGTCCTTCTCATCACTCACATCTCCACTGACTAGGAAGCAAAACATTAATTTTGTAGATTTTTTTCCCCTCCCTCTTCTACAACTGTATTCCTTTCATTTGTACTGGTTCTTATATAAGTGACTTATATAAGTCACTATTAAAAGTCCTAGCTTCACAGACAGTTTACATTATCTAGCCCGAGGCAAACAGTGAAGCTGAGTTTACCAGTTGATCATTTAGCTCTAATGAGAAAACAAAGATTACATTCTCTATATGTAACAGTTTATCTCTCTCTCTGTTCAAGAAGCATGAGTGTCTGAAACCTGAGTAATGCTCTGAAACATAAAATAAAGGGAAGCTAACAATTGCCTTGGCACCAGTGTGTTGTCAAGAGAGGACTCGGTGCTGCAGTGACCATATACTGAAAGGTTAATTTCATGTGAAATACAAGCATCTCTGTTTCAGGGCTTCTTTAAGTCTATAGCTGTTGGCTTGCGTTTAAAAATTGAAAATGGATGTAGACTTGTTCAGGGTTTCTGAAACAGGAGTTCAGGTCATAGAGAAGCTATTAGAAGAAACATCTGCAGAGAAATGCTTCTAATTCCTGCCAATAAACAAAAACCCAGATTAGGCTGCTACAAAGAAATTGCTTTATGCACTACTTAGGCCAGGCTGGATAGGAAGGATAATTACTGTTTTATAATCCATTTTGCAAGCGCAACTTTAAATTTAGAATAATGTTTCAAGGTAGATTACTTCAAAGACTGTAAAATGCATCAAATGTGTATCACAGTATTGTAAAAAAAGTTAATTTTTCAAATAACAAAGAATCTTAAGAGTAAGGAATTAGGAATTACATTTCAGTTTAAAATCCAAATAGTGATATATTACCATTTTGTTACACCAAGTTTATGTATTAGTTTGAGGATAGCAACCAAAGAAACCATCCAAGTTGTTCTAGCCATTTTACTCCTTTATTAAAAAACACAAAAGAAAGTTATAAAATTATCAATTCTACAAAAAGTTTGTTGCCTCCAATACACATGCATTATTTCAAAAATCAGCCTAGATTTTTATTGTGCCATATCTCCAAATTAACAATCAAGGAAAGATGGATAAGGATTTCAGTGTATTTAAACAATCAGGTTTGGTATTTTGTGTACTTTTACATTTTGCATATATGATGTATACAAGCCTTTTCTGGCTTCATAAACTACAGAAAAACCTTTTGGAATTCAAAACATTCCCTAGAGTTTTTTGCTTAGAGACAAACAAATATTAACCTTATTGATTTGTAAATCTTATTCCTGAACCAGAAGGGGAATACAGGGCCTGAAAGAAATTATATTGCAAGGCAGAGAAATGGAGGTGATGGGGAGTATGACCAGGATGGTGCAGGTGTCAAGGCTGCTACAGCATAAACTACGGTTGAAAACTAAAGCCCAGGAACCACAGGATTGTGAGACAGCAATCAGAAGATCTCATCAAGAATAAAAAAAGACTGCAAGTTCCATTTTTTTATACCACTTTCTAAATAATGTCATTTGGTTTTGCTTCTTAAAAGATCAGTAAAAAAAAATAAAATCAAATGTTCATATCTTTTTAAGCCCATTCCTAAATTATGGGAAGAGACCTTCATCGGCATTAGTTGTTACCAGTTTCTTGGTTGGTTTTTGTACCTCAGCAGGAATTTCTGAAACCAGTTACCAAGGAACCAGATTTGCAATCATATCTGTGCAGCTCTTCGGAGAGCAATAGGTGATCACGACCGCGTTAATTTGTAAATTCAACCCTATCACAGAATCATAGAATGGTTTGGCTTGGAAGGAACCTCCAAAGGTCATCTAGTCCAACCCTCCTGCAATGAGCAGGGACATCTTCAAATAGATCAGGTGGCTCAGAGCCCTGTCCAATCTGACCTTGAATGTTTCCAAGGATGGGGCATCTACCACCTCAATGGGCAACCTGTTCTAGTGTTTCATCACTCTCACTGTAAAAATTTCTTCCTTATATCTAGTCTAAATCTAGCCTCTTTCAGTTTAAAACCATTACCCCTTGTCCTATCGCAACAGGCCCTGCTAAAAAGTTTGTCCCCATCTTTCCTGTAGGCCTCCTTTAAGTACTAGAAGGCCACAATAAGGTCTCCCTGGATCCTTCTCTTCTCCAGGCTGAATAACCCCAGCTCTCTCAGCCTTTCCTCATAGGAAATGTGTTCCACAGCTGGACGCAGTAGCCCAGGTGGGGTCTCACCAGAGCGGACTAGAGGGGCAGAACCACCTCCCTCGTCCTGCTGGCCACAGTTCTTTTGATGCAGCCCAGGATGCAATTGGCCTTCTGGGCTGCAAGCACACATTGCTGGCTCATGTCCAGCTTTTCAATCACCAGTACTCCCAAGTCCTTCTCGGCAGGGCTGCTCTCAATCCCTTCATCCCCCAGCACGTATTTATACCGGGGGTTGCCCCGACCCAGGTGCAGGACCTTGCACTTGGCCTTGTTGAACCTCATGAGGATCACACAGCTCCGCTTCTCGAGCTTGTCCAGGTCCCTCTGAATGGCATCCCATCCCTTAGGCGTGTCAACCACACCACTCAGCTTGGTGTCATCTGCAAATTTGCTGAGGGTGCACTTGATCCCACTATGTCATTGATGAAGATATTAAACAGTACTGGTCCGAATACAGACCCCCTCAGACACCACTTGTCACCCCTCTCCATCTGGACATTGAGCCATTGACCATCCAGGTAATTCCTCATCCACCGAACAGTCCACCCATCAAATCCATATCTCTCCAATCTAGAGAGAAGGATGTTGTGGGGGATGGTGTCAAAGGCCTTACAGAAGCCCAGACAGATGACATCCAGAGAGTTTACCAGTGAGTACTGAGGGAAAAAAGTTGTTGAGTACCTCAGCCTTCTCCCTGTCCGTTGTTACCAGTTTTCCAGTTCTGTTTGTCGGGGGAGGCGGGGGGGTACACTTTCTTTGACCTTCCTTTTCTGGCTGACATACCTGTAGAAGCCCTTCTTATTCTTTGCATCCCTTGCCAAGTTCAGCTCCAGCTGCGCCTTGGCCTTCCTGACCCCATCCCTACACAACCAGGCAGCTTCCCTATACTCTTCCCAGGATACCTGTCCCTGCTTCCACTTCCTGTGCATTTCCTTCTTGACCTTTATTTTGACCAGCAGGTCTTGACTCAGCCATGCCAGTCTCTTGCCTTCCTTTCCTGATTTCTTACACATGGGGATTGAGAGTTCTTGCGTTCTATGGAAAGCATCCTTAAAGATCTGCCAGCTCTGTTCTGCTCCCTTGTCCCTGAGGGCAGTTTCCCAGGGGGTCCCATTCACTAAATCCTTGAAGAGCTGGAGGTTTGCTTTCCTAAAATTCAGGGTCCTGACTTTACTCTTCACCTGACCCATATCCCTCAGCACTGTGAACCCCACTGGTGCATCATCACTGCAGCCCAGGCTGCCTCCAGTCTTGACATGTCTGGTTAGCTCGCTTGCGTTGGTGACCATCAGGTCCAGTATCGCATCCCCTCTGGTAGGGCTGTCAATTACCTGGCTTAAGAAGTTATCCTCAATGCATTCCAGGAGTCTCCTGGATTGCCTGCAGCTCACTGTGCTACTTTTCCAGCAGATGTCAAGGTGGTTGAAGTCAATCAGCAGGATGAGAGCCTATGAGCATGATGCCTCCTGTAGCTGGAGTAAGAAGGCTTTGTCAATAGGCTCCCCTTGATCGGGCGGCCTGTGTTAAACATCAACCACAAGTTTCCCTTTGTTGGCTTGTCTTTAATTCTTACCCATAAGGTTTCAACCTGCTCATGGCTATTATTCAGACAGCTCTTCACACTCTTTCCCTTTCTTGATATAGAGGGCAGTGCCTCCGCCCCTCCTTCCTTGCCTGTCCCTTCTGAACAGCCTGTAGCCATCAATAGTTGTACTTCAGTCATGGGATTCATCCCACCAAGTTTTAGTAATGGCAAATTTCTAGCAGCATGGCGGCCTCCAACTCCTCCTGTTTGTTGCCCATGCTGTGTGCATTGCTGTAGAGGCACTTCAGATGGGCTGTTGGCCATGTCACCTTCTTAGAGGAACATCCTTTAATTCCTTTGGGGTATTTCACTGGTGTATTCCTGTTGGTTCTTATTACCTCAGGAGCCCTTGGCTCATCTCCGTAATACTTCGTGTGCTGCAGTGTATCCAGCACGTAGCAGAGCAAGAGGCTGAGGTTCCTTGCTAGCACCCTATCCCTCTAACTTCATGTCATCCCATGGCTTGTCACAGGCCAGCCTGATGTTATCCCCCTCCCCCTTCAAGTCTAATTTAAAGCTCTGTCAATGAGCCCTGCTAGCTCATGAGCAAAGACCCTCTTCCCCCTTTGAGAAAGATGAATCCTATGCGACTCCAGCAGGCCTGGTGTTGTGTAGACCATCCTATTAGCAAACAAAGCCAACATTCTGGTGGTGACACCAGCCACGGAACTATGTATCAATAAACTCGGTCCATCTGTTTCTTCCAATATTGCTGCCTGGAACTAGAAGGATAGAGGAGAAAATTACCTGGGCTCTGGAAGTTTACAGAATGTAGAAAAAATGACTGGCCACTTGGGAGGAATATAGGAATGCTGTCAGAGTATGCAGGGATGCAACGAAGGCGGCCAGGGCCCACTTGGAATTAAATCTGGCAAGGGACATCAACGACAATAAGAAGGGCTTCTTCAAGTACATCAGTAGAAAAAGGAAGACTAGGGGAAATATGAGCCTGCTGCTTGAATGAGGTGGGTGCCCTGGTGATGGAGGATGCAGAGAAGGTGGAGTTACTGAATGTTGCCTTTGCTTCAGTCTTTACTGCTAAGGCTGGCCCTCAGGAACCCCAGACCCTGAAGGTAGGAGAGAGAGAGCCTGGAGTAAGGAAGACTCTCCCTTGACTGAGGAGGATGGGGTTAGAATCCATTTAGGCAAACTTGACACCCACAAATCCATGGGCCCTGATGGTATGCGCCCACGAGTGCTGAGGGAGCTGGCAGATGTTATTGCGAAGCCACTCTCCATCATCTTTGAAAGGTCCTGGAGAACAAGAGAGGTGCCTGAGGACTGGAGGAAAGCCAATGTCACTCCAGTCTTCAAAAAGGGCAAGAAGGAGGACCTGGGAAACTACAGGCCAGTCAGCCTCACCTCCATCCCTGGAAAGGTGATGAAACAGCTGGTTCTGGATGTCATCTCTAAGCATCTAGAAGAAAAGAAGGTTATCGGGAGTGGTCAGCATGGATTCACCAAGGGGAAATCATGCTTGACCAATCTGATAGCCTTATATGATGGAATGACTGGATGGACAGATGAGGGGAGGGCAGTGGATGTTTTCTACCTCAACTTCAGCAAGGCTTTTGACACTGTCTCCCACAGCATCCTCATAGGGAAGCTTAGGAAGTGTGGGTTAGATGAGCGGACAGTGGGGTGGATAGGAAACTGGCTGAATGGCAGAGCTCAGAGAGTTCTGATTAGTGGCACAGAGTCTAGTTGGAGGCCTGTAACTAGCGGTGTTCCCCAGGGGTCAGTACTGGGTCCAGTCTTATTCAATATATTCATCAACGATCTGGATGAGGGGACAGAGTGTACACTCAACAAGCTTGCTGATGACACAAAGCTGGGAGGGGTGGCTGACACACCAGAAGGCTGTGCCGCCATACAGAGAGACCTAGACAGATTGGAGAGTTGGGCAGAGAGAAACCTTATGAAATTCAACAAGGGCAAGTGTAGGGTGCTGCACCTGGGGAGGAATAACCCCATGCACCAGTACAGGTTGGGGGCTGACCTGCTGGAGAGCAGCTTGGTGGAAAGAGACCTGGGAGTCCTGGTGGATAACAGGATGACCATGAGGCAGCAATGTGCCCTTGTGGCCAAGAAGGCCAATGGCATCCTGGGGTGCATCAAGAAGAGCGTGGTCAGCAGGTCAAGGGAGGTCATCCTCCCCCTCTACTCTGCCCTGGTGAGGCCGCATCTGGAGCACTGTGTCTACTTCTGTGCTCCCCAGTTCAAGAAGGACAGGGAACTACTGGAGAGAGTCCAGCAGAGGGCTGCAAAGATGATCAAGGGAATGGAGCACCTGTCTTATGAGGAAAGGCTGAGGCTTGGATCTGTTTAGCCTGGAGAAGAGAAAACTTATGGGGTCAGATTCTTTTCAGTGGTACCCAGCGACAGGACAAGGGGCAACAGGCACAAACTGGAACACAGGAAATAATTCCATCAGAACATAAGGAAAAACTTCTTTACTTTGAGGGTGACTGAGCACTGGAACAGGCTGCCCAGAGAGGTTGCGTAGTCTCCTTCTCTGGAGAGATTCAAAACCCACCTGGATGCATTCCTGTGCAACCTGCTCTAGGTGAATCTGCTTTGGGAGGGGGGGTTAGACTAGATGACCTCTGAAGGTCCCTTCCAACCCCTACCATTCTGTGATTCTGTGTGATTCCGTGTGATTCCCTACCAACCATCCCAAGGCCCTGAAGACTCTTTAGATTGGCCTTGGATTACATGTTGCAGCTTCATTGCCACCCATATGGAAGAGCAATAATGGGTAATAGTCCAAGGGCCATACCAGGCTAGGAAGTTTCCTAGTGATGTCCTTAACACCAGCCTCAGGGAGGCAGCATAAGAGGAGGGTGTGACCAGCATACTGGACCCTCTGTTCCCCTCAGAAAAGATTCACCTACAACTATGAATTGTCTTTTCTTCCTCGTGGAGGTGGTTGTGATACAGGGAATAGGCCTTTCTGACCTCAGCAACACCTCTTGTGTAGATGGGCCATCATCCACATCATCAATTGACTGACCTTCCAGATCCAGAGTCTCATACCTGGTATACAGAGGCACCTGGGAAGGCAACGTAGGGGGCTTGCCTGCCGCCCCAAGCATGGACTTGCCTCCATTCACTCCTTTCCTTAAGTTACTGCCTTCAGTCTTGCAGGGGAAGGATACAGGATCCCCTCGATCTTGTTTTTATTCTGGTGGCTGTTCCTGCCTCAGGGAGGCAGAGTATGGTTCTACCAGTCTCTCTCTTTCTCAGACTCCCTGATGCTCCTTAACCTTTCTACTTCCTCTCATAGCTCTGCCACCAGGCTACATTGTGTTTTTTGTCACACCTTACACAGGTGTTCTCACTACTGCCATCTGTTACCAGTGAAAGGCTCTAGCACTCCCTGCAGCCTGAGACCTGGGTGGCTACATGTTTTTGTGGGAGCTCTGTCTGGGTAGCCACATCAACGCTGGCGAGCACAGCAGATATTGCTTTCTGCCAGGTGGTTACCTTAGCAAGCTCCTTCTGGGAGGGTGATAACCACCAATTGAACTGACCTATGGTAGTAGAGAACCCAGCACAAGGGGATTATGCTACTAAGGTCCAAAAGTCCTAATAACAGGATTGGAAATAGGTGGGATTTTGCAGAGTAAAGAACTCTTAACACTTCAAGCCAGTGGCCTCTAGTGTCCATCACTCACTGTCAACTCAGTGTTCATTACTTTCCTAAGGCCTTAGTCTCAGGAATCCTCCTTACAGTTATCTTTCTGAATTTTCCAATTGTTTTAGGATGAGGTGATGGTACCTTCCCCACGTTCTAGCACCCTGCTTCTGGTATTTACCAGGGGAGAGAGAAGACAACCATGTTCAAATGATTTTCATGAACAAATCCCCATGGTATGATCTGAGGCAGACACATTAGTTCTTTATATATCCATCAAAACCCAATTAAATTTGTCTATATTATTCACTGAAAGACTATAAAATTACTCTTAACAATACAGAATCAAGGAAACAGGAAACATAGTACTTCCTAGCACATTCCATGCAAAAAGCAGATTTAAGTCTTCAGTCTTGTCACAGTCTGTTCGGATCTCTCAAATTCACAGGACAACATACTCTATGATTTAAACTTTATTTCATGAGCTCATTAAGAAATACAACACACACAACAAACAGTGAATTCACTTATTCATCAAGTCATAAGTTTTCATAACTTATAACCTGTAATTCTTAATGTGTGCACCTAAGAGCAAGGAAGAGAATTAGTTACCTAGCGAGGGTGAGAGCACTCATCTTTCCTTTTCCATAACAGTGCAGGCATCCTCTGTATCACACCAAGAAGCATGAAAGCCTCAACAGTCCAGCTGCTATTGGATCCACTTCAAAAGCTCTTTAGGTAAGATGATGTTTTATACCTTCCAGCTTGGAAGTTTGGTTTATACCATTTCCATAAATTAGCAGATTCTGAGGAAATTACCAGACAAAAAATGATGGCTGCAAGAGACAGCAATTTGCAGGTGATAATGGCTGCATAATGGCCCTTTAGCTCTTTCTGGCCACCTGTCCTGCCTACATGGTGCTCTGCATTTGACCTAATGGTGCTGCTCCCAGAATACATCAGACCTTAGCATGAGCTGCATTTGCAAAAAAATCTAAGCAAGAGTTAAGAGAACAGTCACAAGTCTAAGGATTTTATTCAGACTGGTGTAATCACATTACATAACAGATCTTCATCTGAACTATACACGCAGCTACAAGAAGAGCTGGAAGGATGATGCAGGGAACTACAGGCCTGTCAGTCTGACATCAGTGCCTGGGAAGGTTATGGAGCAGATCATCTTGCGTGCCATTATGGGACACACAAAGGACAATCAGCATGGGTTTATGAAAGACAAGTATGGCTTGACAAATTTGATCTCCTATGACAAGGTGACTGTCGTGGTTTAGGCTGTGTTGGCCAATAACAAGACAACATATGCTCTCCATGACCTCTTGTTCCAATGAAAAGAAAAAGAAAAATAAAGAATTTACAAGTTTAGAAAACACTAAACTACTTCAAAAAAATACTAATAATAAAAAAAAAGGAAATAATGAAATAGCTACAACATGCACAAAACCATATCAAGCTCCCAGGGAGATGTCACCTGCAGGCGCTGGGGAAGTTCCAGACTGGACTCAGCGACAAATGGATTCCAGAACACACTGACCAGAACCAAAAGTAAGCAAACTGACAGAGTCCACCTCAAGCATCAGCCACTGAAGAATCCAAACCATCAAAAAAACCTCAACCCTTTAACCCCTCAGCTTTTATACTGAGCATGGGGCAGATGGGATGGACTACCCTATTGGTCAGTTTGGATCATCTGACCTGTCCACTCCTCCCCACAGGTGCAGCCCCTCCACAGGGTAAACAACCAAGTCAGCTAACCCTGGTTGCCACAGCAACAAGTAAGGGCAAGAGCCTCTCTCACTGAACAGAAAGTTGGCTCTGCTCTACCCCAAACAAGGACATTCCATCCCTTATTCCATACCATTTGCATCATGCTCAGATCACTAACACTTCTTATCCATCAAATATATACATATACAGATATACATGTATATATACACAGATCAGTCATTTATGATTTATCTTTATACACAAACCTTCATTAAATCCATTTAGTTCGTAAGTGCAGAGTCTCAGCTATTATAGCAGACTCAGGATTGAGTATTCTCACCAAAGGTTAAATTTCCTTGAGGTACGCATTGAGCTTGTCCATTCTCCAGCATCACCCACCAAGTACATCCAGGTCCTTGAGCAAAAACAGTCCCATGAATGGGTTTGCCTTTGCCTGAGGCAGGAAAAACCCAAACAGGTTTCCCCAACATATTCCTTTCATGCACCACAGGGACTTTATCCCCTTCTACTGTGTGTAAAAGGTCTGACTGAGCAGGACCAGCTCGATTGATGGATCCCCTGGTGTTAACTAACCAGGTAGCTTGTGCTAAATGCTTGTCCCCATTTTTAATGGTTCCACCCCCCACTGATTTCAGGGTGGTTTTCAATAGTCCATTGTATCATTCAATTTTCCCAGAAGCTGGTGTATGATAGGGGATATGATATACCCACTCAATGCCAGGTTCTTTTGCCCAAGTACTCATAAGATTATTTTTGAAGTGAGTCTCATTGTCTGACTCCATTCTTTCTGGAGTGCCATGTCAGCACAAGACTTGCCTTTCAAGGCCCAGGATGGTATTCCGGGCAGTGGCATGGGGCACAGCATAGGTTTCCAACCATCCAGTGCTTCCTTATACCATTGTAAGGACGTAATGCTTACCCTGGCGGGTATGAGGGAGTGTGATATAGTCAGTTTCACAGGTCTCCCCAACACAAGGGTTTTAACCTTTTAGCTTGCTTGATTTTGGTGCATGTTTCACTATCATGGATAACCTGCGCAATAGTGTCCATAGTTAAATCCACCCCTCGGTCACGAGCCCATTTATATGTTGCATCCCTTCCTTGATGACCTGAAGTGTCATGGGCCCACCGAGCTAAAAACAGTTCACCTTTATGTTCCCAGTCCAAATCTGTCTGGAAAATCTTAGCAGCCTGATCCATTTGCTGATTGTTTTGGTGTTCCTCAGTGGCCTGACTCATGGGTATGTGGGCATCTACATGGCGTACCTTTCTAACTACTTTCCCTAGCCAGTCAGCAATATCTGCAGCCCAGATGGGTTTACCTCTGTGCTTCCAGTTGCTCTGCTTCCACTGCTTTAACTGTACCCACAGAGCATTTGCCACCATCCATGAGTCAGTATTGAGATAGAGTATTGGCCACTTTTCTCATTCAGCAATGTCTAAGGCCAGCTGGATGGCTTTTACCTCTGTGAATTGACTCAATTCACCCTCTCCTTATTTTCTTATCTTTCTTGAAAACTTCTGCTGTATTACCCCACACAATGATGTCATCAATGTATTGCAGGTGTTCCAGAGCTCCACCCTTCTCCAGTGCAGGCTGGATCAGCCCATGGCAAATAGTAGGGCTGTGTTTCCACCCCTGGGGCAGTCAGTTCCAGGTGTACTGGATGCCTCTCCAGGTGAAAGCAAACCCTGGCCTGCACTCTGCTGCTAAAGGAATAGAGAAAGATGCATTAGCAATGTCAATTGTAGCATACCACTGGGCTGCCTTTGACTCCAGTTCATATTGAAGTTCTAGCATGTCTGGCACAGCAGCAGTCAGTGGTGATGTGACTTCATTCAGGCCACAATAGTCTACTGTTAATCTCCAGTCTCCATCAGAGGAGAGGAGCCATATAGGGCTGTTAAAGGGTGAGCGAGTCTTGCTGATCACTCCTTGGGTTTCCATTCGACGAATCAGGTTCTGGATGGGAATCAGGGAGTTGGTTGGTGTGATACTGCCGTTGATGCACTGTGGCAGTAGCAATTGGCACCTGCTGTTCTTTAACCCCCAGCAGTCCCACAGCAGAAGGGTCATCTGATAGACCAGGCAAGGTAGACAGCTGTGTAATGTCCTCAGTCTCTACAGTTGCCATACCAAAAGCCCACTGATACCCTTTCGGGTCTTTGAAATGCCCTCTCTTGAGGAAGTCTATGCCAAGGATGCACGGAGCATTTGGGCCAGTCACAATGGGATGCTTCTCCCATTTATTCCCATTCAGGCTCACTTCGACCTCCAAAACAGTCAGTTCTTGAGACCCACCTGTCACTCCAGAAATAGTAACAGATTCTGTCCCTTTATGATTCGATGGCAATAGAGTGCACTGTGCACCAGTGTCCACCAGGGCTTTATACTTTTGTGGCTCTAATGTGCCAGGCCATCGAATCCACGCAGTCCAATAAACTCTGTTGTCCCTCTTCTCCTCCTGGCTGGAGGCAGGGCCCCTCTAATGTTGAGGACAACATCTACAGTTAGGAGATGAGTTCCTATCCGGACCGGAGAACCGCTTACCATAGACTTGAGCAGCAAATATTGTTTGCATGGAATTTCATCAGGGTCTGCATTCACTTGCCAGTCACCATAAATCACCTCTCACACAGCCAGATCCCTCAGGTACTTGATACCTTTTTCCATGCTGGTCCATTTGCTTGGATGGCATTCATATCATCCTTAAAGGGATATCTGCCCTTTACGGCTGATAGTAGTCACCTCCAGAGACTGAGAGTGTTTGTCTTCCTCCCAATTGCTTTATCAATACCTCCATCTCTGGACAGGTTTTCCTAACTGCCTAGCCTCTCTACCATCTAAATCTATGGAATCAGCTCCATTGTCCCAGCATCAGAGCAACCAGGAGATAAATGTCTCCCTTTGGTGATAACTGAAGTCCTTCCTCATATTTCACAAATCCTTCATAGAGAAGGATTTAACGATTATCTCTACATCTGAGTCCTCCTCCTGCGTTGACGCTGCCCAAGAAGGACCCTTTCCTGGATCTGCTTTAGAAGGACCCTTTCCTTTATCTGCTTTAGAAGAACTCTCTCCCATGCTATCTGGCTTGAGCTGGTCTTTGTCGCAAGGGGCAGGGGAACGAGCTGATTTCCTTTTCTGCTTTCTGGTCACCGGGGCAACTTGTACCGGTTCTGTTGGAGTTTGAGTAGCAGCAGTACTCTTTGTTGAAGCAGCTGGAGTAGTGACAGTAGCGGCTGGTGCTGATGTAGGTGGCAGAGTAACTTTTACTGCACGCTGCTGAGTGACTGGTGCCAGTCTGCGCTAGTGGAGGGGTGGCTGGCATGGTCGATGCTGCTGGGGCCGGTTCCCATGGGGCACCTGCCTGACCAACCTAGTGGCCTTCTGTGATGGAGTGACTACATCAGTGGACAAGGAAAGAGGTATGGATGTCGTCTATCTGGACTTCTGTAAGGCCTTTGACAGAGTCCCCCCACTAAATCCTTCTTTCTTAATTGGAGAGACATGGATTTGATGGGTGGACTGTTCAGTGGACGAGGAATTGGTTGGATGGTCGCATCCAGAGGGTAGTGGACCAGAGCAGGTCCAGAGGAGGGCCACAAAAATGATCAGAGGGATGGAACACCTCTCCTATGAGGACAGGCTGAGAGAGTTAGGGTTATTCAGCCTGGAGAAGAGAAAGCTCTGGGGAGACCTTTTTGTGGCCTCTCAATACTTAAAGGGGGCTTATAAGAAAGATGGGGACAAACTTTTAGCAGGGCCTGTTGTGATAGGACAAGGGGGAATCGTTTTAAACTAAAAGAAGGTAGATTCAGACTAGATATAAGGAAGAAATTTTTACAATGAGAGTGGTGAAACACTGGAACAGGTTGCCCAGAGAGGTAGTAGATGCCCCATCCCTGGAAACATTCATTGTCAGGCTGGACGGGGCTCTGAGCAACCTGATCTAGTTGAAGATGTCCCTGCTTACTTCAGGGGGGTTGAACTAGATGACCTTTAAAGGTCCCTTACAACCCAAACTATTCTATGATTTTAAGTGATCATCCCCCTGTACTCAGCACTAGTGAAGCCGCACCTTGAGTACTGCGTTAATTTTTGTGCCCCTCACTACAAGAAATACATTGAGGTGCTGCAGCATGTCCAAAGAAGAGTAACAAAGTTGGTGAAGGGTCTAGAGCACAAGTCTTATGAGGATTGGCTGAGGGAACTGGGGTTGTTTGGCCTGGAGAAAAGGCAGCTGAGGGGAGACCTTATTGCTCTCTACAACTACCTGAAAGGAGGTTGTAGAGAGGTGGGTGTCAGTCTCTTTTCCCAAGTGACAAGTGATAGGATAAGAGGAAATGGACTCAAGTTGCTCCAGGGGAGGTTTAGGTTGGCTATTAGGAAAAATTTCTTCACTGAAAGGGTGATCAAGCATTGGAACAGGCTGCCCAGGGAAGTGGCTGAGTCACCATCCCTGGAGGTATCTAAAAGACATGTAGACATGCCACTTACGGACATGGTTTAGTGTTGGACTTGGCAGTGTTAAGTATACAGTTGGACTTGATGATCTTAAAGTTTTTTTCCAACCTAAATGATTCTATGATTCTCTTCATTTTTCATCAGTAGAGTCTTTTTTCCACTTAATTGAGCACCAGCCACTTGTGTTCATAAGAGAGAGATTTAGAACCAGTCAGGGAACACAAATTTGGTGGAGAAAGATGTGGAATAAGAAATCAAAGGAAAAAGCATTTAATTTCAGAATAGATGATTTCTTGTCTACCTGTAACGTCTCTCTCTCTGTGTAAGTAGGAAACTATTAACTTGTTCGCTATTTAAGCAGATTTTTCCGTTCCATCTGCAAATAACTTCTATTTTGTCTGTGACTGAAAGAGGACAAGTTACAAATGATATTTCTACTCCAGTCAAAAGAAGCATGGCCAGCAGGTCGAGGGAGGTGATTCTGCTCCTCTACTCCGCTCTGGTGAGACCCCACCTGGAGTACTGCGTCCAGCTCTGGAACCCCCAACATAAGAAAGACATGGACCTGTTAGAGGAAGACCAGAGGAGGGCCACGAAGATGATCAGAAGGCTGGAGCACCTATGCTATGAGGACAGGCTGAGAGAGTTGGGGTTGTTCAGCCTGGAGAAGAGAGGGCTCTGGGAGACCTTATAGCAGCCTTCCAGTACGTAAAGGGGGCCTACAGGAAGGATGGGGAGGGACTCTTTATCAGGGAGTGTAGTGATAGAACAAGGGGTAAAGGTTTTAAACTGAAAGAGGGTAGATTTTGACTGGATATTAGGAAGAAATTCTTTACTGTGAGGGTGGTGAGGCACTGGAACAGGCTGCCCAGGGAAGTTGTGGATGCCCCATCCTTGGAGGTGTTCAAGGCCAGGTTAGATGGGACTTTGAGCAGCCTGGTCTAGTGGGAGGTGTCCCTGCCCATGGCAGAGAGGTTGGAACTAGATGATCTTTAAGGTCCCTTCCAACTCTAACCATTCTATGATTCTTTTTGAATTAAGGTTTAGGTCAGGATAGTACCTGGATGAATATAGAAAATTTTTGACTACTTTAAAAATTAGGGTCTTTTAACCTCATTATTACTTGTCTGTAGAAGAAAACACTATTAATTACTATGTTGAGATTGCACAGATTAATATCTGTAAAGTATCTTTAGACAAAATTTGTTTGTTCAACTCTATATGCTTCAAAGTGTCATAGTCAATGGTGATATTGTAAATATGTGGCTGTTACTTTTACAGATATTGCTGCTTTTCAAATATTTCTTGTAGCGCTTCTAAATTCCAAAATGTGTGTTAGAGGTGGGTTTGAGCATCAGAGAAACAGCTTGATTTCACTCATGGCTCCCAGCATTTCCTCAGCAGTGAGGTGCCTGGCAGCTTATAACATATTATAAATCACGGTTTCATCTTAGGCAAAGGATCACTGAGTTCCTTCTTCCGCCCTTCCTTTGCTGTAGTCCCCAGAGGGACAAGAATATGACTGTCTCTGATGCAGTGCACTCATTGAATCAAAAGACCAGGATGAGCTTACATGATTTATAATAAAAAGAGACATGCTTGACTGATTTCATATTGCTGCATCATTGTGGTGACTATATCCAAAACAAACAGGGAAAGAAACTATACTCAGTAGTCATATCTACAGAGATGATTTACTGCAGTCCCTTGTATGTCAACACCTGATTAATGTGAGTTGGGAATAGGAAAAATAGCTACATTTAGTTTCTTTGTTCGAAGTTGGAACATGCTGAAATAGGATGTCATCATTGATTTAGACATGAAGGATGTGATGTCTTCTCTAATCTTGCATAAAGCAAACAGGAAAAAAAAGCATGATTAGCTGCAAAGGGAAAAGGAATACATTGCTTACTGGCAATAAGACAAAAAGCAATGAGCTGAAATTTCTGTCAAGGGGGTAGTATAGATAACAAAAAAGACTTTCTAATGGTGTGTTAGTTAAACATTTGAATAAAACTGCTATGGAAGTAGAGAAATCTCAGTCACTGTAAATCTTTAAGAAAAGATTAGATTAACATAATCTGAGAATATTGTAGGGGCCATCATTGATTCTGATTTGGAGCAAGTGGATGCACTGGATGCCCTCTCAAGGTCCCATCCACCCCTGTTCCCACAGAACTATTAAACAGATACTGTTGCTCCAGAGGGTGCTGGGGTAAGCCAGAAAAGAGCAAATGAAGAAAACAAAGACAAAAAGAGAGAACTTCAGAAATTAGAACACCACCAAAAAAAACCCCCAAAATAAAAAGGAGTAGCATTGGACATTCCCAACACATGTAGAAAAATGCCAGTCTATCAAACTATTCTAGCTGGTAGCTCCAAAAGGAAGACAGTTTTCTCTGCACTAGTAGAACAATAAATTAAAAAGTCTATCCTTCTATAATCTTGAAAAATCTGGAGTCTCATTTTTAAAAGAAGCATTGTTTTTCTTATTTTTCTCAAACTTTTCCCTACTACTCTGCCTTTTCATGGTGGTTCAGAACAACTCCAAGCTGTGGCAGCAGATGTTTTGGAAAAAGCTGAGCCCAAGGCTCCATTTTCTATTACACAGTAACTTCTGTCCTCTGCAGAAGATCTCTGAATTTTATTAGTAGTCCAAAACAAAGAGAGATGCCGAAGAGGATGGCCTGGGGAAGAGCTGTATGTGTCTTTTCTCAGTAGTAAAAAGTCCATGAATGCACTAACACATCTGCAGAATTTTAAATCAATATATTTTGTTTGAGATTTAAAAGAAGTTGGAGCTTTGTTAATGTTGAATCTGCATTTGCTATTAGACTCTATCATGCTGAACAAATGGAATAGATCAGACATAAAGGCATCTACTACATAATGCAACATCTGTTGATATGTTTTGTATTCCACTAAGAGGTAAAATGATCCCCAATGTGTTGTGCTTCCCCCCATACTCAGTGCACTTCCATTAATTTTGTATCTTGCAGGCTGAAGTTATATCTATACTTTTAAAATCCAAGTTAATTAAAGTGTGTATGTGTCAGTTTTAATGTTAACTTGAGTTATCAAATCCTACTCATGAATTGTTCTTCATTTGAAAAAAATCCTATGAAATTAGATTATACTAAACGTGTATACTTAAAAAAACCTTCATCTTTAGAAACAACAAGAATGACAGAACACAGCAGAATTTAGTATAGCTTCTTGTGCAAATCCGTCTAGGAAAGCAAAACAAACCACTTTTTGTTTATCAGTTTGCTATTTTCTGCACCCTAATGCAGGGTTCCATACGGTCATTTAAATGTTTATATTCGTAAGCATTAGAAGCTTAAGTAGCTTTTAGCACATCTACTTAATGAGCACTAAAGATACTCATTAGTGAGCTTCAAATATAACTTTCTCCTGGGGTATTTAGATTATCTGTGAAAGGGAAAAATTGTTTATCAAGAGGTTCAGTAAAAAACTAACAAGTTGTTTTGTGAGCAGAGAAATTATGAGGCCCAGTTTCTTAGGGGTTTCTGTCAATGTCCCTGTGATCCTGGTTAACCTCTTTCTCTCCAGTCTTCCCCTATATCCCTTACAAGGCACCATGACAGTACTTTAAGTTTCTCCTTGCTTTTTCCAAATCCCTTTCTGCAATAGTCTGTACAGTTGCCCTTTCTCATCCCCAGCACTGTGCAATAAGAAACACTCAGCTTCCCATGTCCTCGCCATGCTCCCTGCTGCATTACAGCCCTGTTCTGGCCTAGCTGCCATTGGGGACAAGGCAGTGCATTTGGGCTCCAGTTTGATGGATGGTGCTGGAGCCCATGGATGGCATGGCCATAGCGCAGTCCTGGTCCCCAGGCTGGCTGCAGCATCCCTGAGGGACGCTGACTTCTCCTGCCTTTTCTTTCGTCCTCCAACGGGGTCTGTCCCCTCTGCCTAGGCAACACATTTCACAATGCTTTGGGGAATGTGATTATCTTTGAGACTATTTCTTCCTGTCAGATTTGATTGAAGTAGGTCAATGGCTTTAAATGATGTCAGTGGAGGAACTGACAGAACAGATGGTTGCCATAAACATCACTGTCTAATACCATAAACATAATTTTCCATGGAAACCATAGTAATAGTCAGTCATTCTTATAGCAATAAAACAGCAGCATCTCCTCAGCCTTAGTTTTAACAAAAATTGAGTTTCATACAATGAATTGGCCTTGAGTATAAGTTAAGAAAATTTATATCCAAGTCAATGAAGCTGCCTTAGAAGTCTGGCCAGTGGCCATCAGAAATGTCTACAATATCTGGCCAAATCTTTGCTTTTCACTTCCAGACCAAAATAAGGTGCTAGTATGATGAGATTTCTTCTTTGTTCAAATTTTTTTATATTAAAAAGACAAAAAGCTTTTGTTGTTGTTGTTGCTTTTGCAAAAACAGATACATAATATGTGCTTGGTCTATAACAGATAAAAAACTCAGGTAATATGTAGAGATGGGTAAAAAGAAGAGGTTGGCCTTACACCATGATTATTCAAATATGGAAGTATACTCATTTTCTCTGGAACACAGTATGACTACAAATTTGTAAGCCATGCTTCCGTACTCTTTGTCTGGCTTATAAAACTCTGGAGTTAGTGATTGTCCTTTTAGTAACAGTTTATTTTCACTTCAATAATGTATTCTGTCTATGGATTTGATATACAACTGGAATATCATTTTTCAATTTGCAGTGCAGTTTCCTTTAAAATAAAATTAACATAATCAATTGCAGAATGGCATTGGATTTCTTTTTCAGGAAGTTTATTTATACTTTTCCTCAAAGAAAATAATTAAATGTTATTTTTTTAAATCATGCCTACTTCAGTGAAAGTAATTCCATCAAGGTATATTTAATTATCCATGAGCATCTGAGTCTCTGAATACAGCATCTGACTATGTTTTTTCTGCTCATATTTATAGGAGAGGGACCTGTACAAATATTTTTATGCTTTCCAAAGATGCCAACAGAAAACAGTATAAAATAAGCAAGGAGAAACAGTAAGATTTGGTAGCAAGGGTTCTGAGCTGAGGTTTCAGTTCCAGATCTCCTCAGCTTTGGTGCTAGCCAAAGTGAGGAGATGCTGATTTCTGTCTCTCTCTGTTCTTCTCTTGCTGTTTGAGTCCGTATTATCTTGTTTCCTTTCTAGTACAGGGGCTATTTGTTCTGTGGCATTGAAAGTTTTGGTCCCCATGCTAATTGCTTCCTGAAGGTAGCACTGCCATATAATAAAAAAGTGAGGAATCACAGCTAAAGAGATCAAGGTAAGGCTTTTAGATTGGAGGGTTTTTTCCCCACAGGAACCTTATGTATTTCAATCTGATATTAGCATGTGATTCCTTCGTGATCTCTGGAAATTCTAGACACTCTAAGAAAGTCATGAAGCTTTATAAAAGGAAAGCAATAATAATGCTCTATTTAATATATTGTATATGTATTTTGTCCTATGAGGAGCAGCTAAGGACTCTGGGTTTGTCTAGTTTGGAGAAAAGGAGGCTGAGGGGTGACCTCATTGCTCTCTACAGCTTCCTGAGGAAGGGAAGTGGAGAGGGAGGTGCTGAGCTCTTCTCCCTGGTATCCAGTGACAGGATATGGTTCAAAGCTATGTCAGGGGAGGTTCAGACTTGACATAGAATCATAGAACCATAGAATCATAGAACCATAGGGTTGGAAGGGACCTCTGGAGATCATCTAGTCCAACCCCCCTGCCAGAGCAGGGTCACCTAGAGCAGGTTACACAGGAACACGTCCAGGCGGGTTTTGAATGTCTCCAGAGATGGAGACTCCACCACCTCTCTGGGCAGCCTGTTCCAGTGCTCTGCCACCCTCAGGGTAAAGAAGTTCCTCCTCATGTTTAGGTGGAACTTCTTGTGCTCAAGTTTGTGCCCATTGCCTCTTGTCCTATCCCCGGGCACTACTGAAAAGAGCCTGGTCCCATCCTCCTGACACCCACCCTTTAAGTATTTATAAGTGTTGATAAGATCCCCCCTCAGTTGTCTTTTTTCCAGACTGAAGAGACCCAAATCCCTCAGCCTTTCCTCATAAGAGAGGTGTTCCAGTCCCCTAATCATCCTGGTAGCCCTCTGCTGCACCCTTTCCAGCAGTTCCCTGTCCTTCTGGAACCGGGGAGCCCAGAACTGGACACAGTACTCCAGGTGTGGCCTCACCAATGCAGAGTAGAGGGGGAGGATGACCTCCCTTGACCTGCTGGCCACACTCTTCTTGATGCACCCCAGGATGCCATTGGCCTTCTTGGCCACAAGGGCACATTGCTGGCTCATGGTCATCCTGTTGTCCACCAGGACTCCCAGGTCTCTTTCCACAGAGCTGCTCTCCAGCAGGTCAGCCCCCAACCTGTACTGGTGCATGGGGTTATTCCTCCCCAGGTGCAGCACCCTACACTTGCCCTTGTTGAATTTCATAAGGTTTCTCTCTGCCCAGATCTCCAACCTGTCCAGGTCTCTCTGTATGGCAGCACAGCCCTCCGGTGTGTCAGCCGCCCCCCCCCAGCTTTGTGTCATCAGCAAACTTGCTGAGGGTGCACTCTATCCCCTCATCCAGGTCATTGATGAATATATTGAAGAGGACTGGACCCAGTACTGACCCCTGGGGAACACCACTCGTCACTGGTCTCCAACTAGATTCTGTGCCCCTAATCACAACCCTCTGAGCTCTATCTTTCAACCAGTTTTCTATCCACCTTACTGTCCATTCATCTAACCCACACTTCCTAAGCTTCCCTATGAGGATGCTGTGGGAGACCATCTCGAAAGCCTTGCTGAAGTCAAGGTAGACAACATCCACTGCCCTCCCCTCATCTATCCATCCAGTCATGCCATCGTAGAAGGCTATCAGATTAGTCAGACATGATTTCCCCTTGGTGAATCCATGCTGAGTACTTCTGATAGCTTTCTTTTCCTCCACGTGCCTTGAGATGACGCCCAGAACAAGCTGTTCCATCATCTTTCCAGGGATGGAGGTGAGGCTGACCGGCCTGTAGTTCCCCGGCTCCTCCTTCTTGCCCTTTTTGAAGACTGGAGTGATGTTGGCTTTCCTCCAGTCCTCAGGCACCTCGCCTGTTCTCCAGGACCTTTCAAAGATGATGGAGAGTGGCCCAGCAATGACTTCTGCCAGCTCCCTCAGCACTCTCGGGTGCATCCCATTGGGGCCCATGGACTTGTGAATATCTAAATGATCTAATTGATCCCTCACTCGCTCCTCCTCAACCCAAGGGAAGTCTTCTTCTTTCCCTGTTACTTTATTCAATGCCTGGGACTTCTGAGGGCTGGGCCGAGCAGAAAAGACTGAAGCAAAGAAGGCATTCAGTAACTCTGCCTTCTCCGCATCCTCTGTCACCATGACTCCTGTCTCATTCAACAGTGGGCCCACAACTTCTCTGGTCTTCCTTTTGCTTCCAATATACTTGTAGAAGCTCTTTTTGTTGTGCTTAACATCCCTAGCCAGGTCTAATTCCAAGGCGGCCTTGGCTTTCCTTGTTTCATCCCTGCACGCTCTGGTGGCATTCTTGTAATCCTCCCAAGGGGTCAGTCCCTTCTTCCACTTATTATAAACTTCCTTCTTCCACTTGAGCTTTTTCTGAAGCTCCCTGCTTAACCATGCAGGTCTCCTGCGTCCCTTGGCCGATTTCTTTCTCTTCGGGATGCACCGATCCTGAGCTTGGAGGAAGTGGTCTTTGAATATCAACCAGCTTTCTTGAGCCCCTTTGCCTTCCAACATTCCACATTAGGAAGCATTTCTTTACCGAGAGGGTGGTCAAACACTGGAACAGGCTTCCTAGAGAGGTGGTCGATGCCCCAAGCCTGACAGTGTTTGAGGCATTTGAACAATGCCCTTAACAACATGCTTTAACTTTGGTCATCCCTGAAGTGGTCAGGCAGTTGGACTAGCTGATTGCTGTAGGTCCCTTCCAACTGAAATTATTCTATTCTATTCTATTCTATTCTATTCTATTCTATTCTATTCTATTCTCCCTTGTTGGCTTTGATAATTACATTTCAAACACTGTGACTGCCTCTCTGTAGGCAAATTTCCCCCCCTTTCCTTGGATAGCTATGATAGATTTCTTCACCAAAAGGGTTGTCAAGCATTGGAACAGGCTGCCCAGGGAAGTGGTTGAGTCACCAAGCCTAGAGGTGTTTAAAAGATGGGCAGATGTGGTGCTTAGGGACATGGTTTAGTGGTGGACTTGGCAGTGCTAGGTTAATGGTTGGATTCAATGATCTTAAAGGTCTTTTCCAACCTAAATGATTCTATGATTATAACTGGAGATCATTAGTACTTGATTTGTGAGTACAAATAATATTTATGTTGGAAGTAGCTGACCAAAGTTTGAATTCAGGACCTCTAACCCACAGTTCATAGTATGTACAGAAAGACTCCATGTATTTAACTGATCTTATTTAATTGACTGGTGTTAGATTAGAAGATAATTATTAGAATGCTGTCCTGGTTCCAGCGGGGATAGGGTTAATTTTCCGCAGGCTCCAGCAGGGACACAGGTATTCCATCCCATGTGAGCCATGCCCACTCTGAGTTGCAGGGGGAGGGGGCAGGAAGTCGCCGCTTGGAGCGGGTGGGGGTGTCCCAGTCCAGTCGGTGAGCAGCGGTTCCGTAATTGTGTTTGTATATTCCTCTATCCGTGGTATTGTTGTTGTTTTCTTGTTCCCTTTGCTGTTCTGTTGAACTGCCTTTCTCTCAACCCATGAGTTTTGCCTTTTTCTTCCAATTCTTCCCCGTATTGGGGAAGCTCAAGAGAGCAGCACATGGTTCTTTGTTGCTGTCTGAGGCCAAACCATGACAAATGCACACCTGATCAAATTATTAGATCACATAAACTGCCTGTCTGTCGTCTATCTGTCTCTCTCTTAGCAATAGGATATTGCTCCTTTTTTATTTGGTTCAAATAAAAAAAATATAATAAAAGGTAAATTAAATAGCAAAAAAAAGAAATGAGACAAATCACAGAACAAAAGTCTCATAAAAAAGATTTTTTTTTTGCAGCAACTTTGCAAACAAAATATAATAAGGTTAAATTTTGAGAGTTTCTTGAATTGCATCGATGGTCTGTTGCTATACTGCAGCAGCATGCAAAAGGTAAAACACCCATCACTAGTAAAAACCTCTCTGTATTCTTCAGAAAATGTTCCAGCATTTCAATAATTGCTTTGCTTATAAAAGTTTAGCTAGATAAATAGGCCCCCTTTTCTTTTCATAAACTGCAGTGTTTTATTGTGCCTTTTTCCAATTCTCCTTTTTGATTAATGAGCCCATCATTTAAATAACCTTATTCCAGGTGCACATAAATCACTGGAAGTCCCAGACCAGGACAGGAACACTTATATTTTCAATTACCTTCCACATTAACAACTGCTGTTAGTAGCGTCTACAATAACATGACACACCAAATATAACACTTAGCTTTATGACACTTTTTCCAACCCCCCCAGCAAAATAATTCCAAGGTTTTAATCACATTTTTTGGTGTGATTGCACATGCAGAACAAGTGCATGCTTGAAACCATAATGGTTTCACCCACAATTTGTGAACTCAGAGCTATGGATAGACCATGGAGGGCATCACACAAAAAACACAGAGATCATTGTATCTGTGTTTTGCATATTGGTAAGACAACAATATAATCAGATTTTCTTGCAGACAAATGTTTTCTTTCATATTTTCTTCATAATGACCAGTGCAGAAGGTATTTGTCAATTTTACATCGTCTACTTATAAAAGCAGATTATGTCTGGTGTTGATGATTTACTCTTGTATTTGTTAGCACCATCCAAACAGATGTTTTGAACTTCATATGCAAACCATTTTTCAACTCAATTCACCTAATTAGGTGTAGTAAAATAAAGTAGTGGAAACCACTAAGTACTTGTGGGAGACCAGAGGTAGAAATCTTAACAAGAAATCAAACGTGAGGTCATACAAACAAAATGTGAAGAATGTGTTAGTGATATTTGATTGCACAGTCTCAATGTTGACCTCGACTGTGATATTTTTAAGCTCTGACATCAGCTTCTTTTAAAATGTGCTCTCCTCCCCTTTTTTTTTTGACATCAGTTGCATCTGCTTGATTCGTGATCTCTGGAAAGCATGACATAGCCTTTTCTTCTTAGGCTGACAAGCCTGTAAGTTATGATGTTATTAGAGTCATGTCTAGCAGATGTTACCTCTTCGTTTTGCAGATTGTAAAGTGCCTTCACTGAACAGCTGCACAGAACCAGACCGAAGCAAGGATTTTGCAGAACTGCATGAGTACATAAATCTCTGGGGCCACTGACTCAGTCAGCCAAACAGTCAGATCAATTATGTGACACAGTGCTTGTAATGAGATTTTTGATGGTATCAGTTAAACATTAACCCTTGGTGGCCTATTCTGTTGGGTCTCTATATGCGAGTAATTAGAACATCATCTTTTCAGTTCTTCAGTCTCTGTTCTGCTTTGGACTATAATATAAACTCAGTGTAATTATTGAATAGATCTTGCTCATATTGGAAAAATATATTTTAATTTTTATGCTCACTTTTTATCTGGTTGTTAAGCTAAGAAAATTCTTAGATCATTCTTTGATTTAGTTTTCATTTCCAGATGCTGCCAGCTACTGCTGTGGTTTTCAGTAGCAGGGATTTCTTTGATTGCTTCTAGGCTATACAGCCATAAAAATAATTAAGATAAATAGATCTTAGCCATATAGGACTCTGCACATGTATTTGAAAAACGTCTAGTTGTCCTTAAATTCAAGAAGGTCACAAGCCACTGACCTACCACATCCCAGCATTATCTTTAGTTTTTTTCTGACTCCACAATATTACAAGGGCATTGGTAAGATTGCAAATTCTAACAGAATGTATAAAAGACTCTTACATCCAAGCACCTATAGCAAGCATTGGTTTCCACAGGACTGAAGAGGGTGCCATATGAGTCCTACTATCTCTACTTACAAGTAGATGTAGATCTACATCAGATCTTTAGCTGAAAGGAGAACATTTTCCAAATCCAACTTATATACAGAAATCTGACAAGTGCAGCCATTTGTATCAAATTTCAACATTTGGGCACAAATGCATGTAAGGGAAGTGCACGTACATTCTAGCCTGGAATATGCATATTTACTTACTTAATAATTTCAATTGCAAATTAGTGTCTCATTTTAAATTTCAGAAATATGAAATTAACATAAGTTTTAAGATAATTTGTAATGATTTGAATTTTATGTAGTATGGGGTAGAGAGGAAGGAAGCTATTCTGAAGATGCACAAGTAGAAAGTTTTAGAAACACCGATTTAAGATACAAGCAGAAAATTACAGGTTTGACCTGGAACATTTTCAAGATCTATGCTCATTATCCAGGGCTCATTATCCAGACTGTAATGAGTGAGGATATACCCACTTTCCAAGGAGTATACCAATTCAGAATGAAGCCCCATAGAAGTTATTCAAGCTTGATTCCTGGTAATAGGTGTCTGAAGTCCAACAAAACACCTCAGGATGGAGCTGAAACTCTTAATGGTGACCTAAGTCAAAACATTTCAATTCTATGTTGAAGTTCCTTGAGATTTGATAAGATTTCCAGCCCTATAGGATAGCTGCATTGGGTTTGTATTCAGAAACGCTAAGGTGCAAAATTGGATCCTGCACAGTGATGGCCAGGTAGAGACATTTACATCAGCACGACATCTTAGCAAAGTGTGTTTCTGTTATTTCTCTGTATTTTGAGAATGGAAAAATCTAAGTGGCCAAAGTTAATCAAATAGAAGTAGTGGACTGCAAAGCTGTCTCCACTCCTCAGCAGTAGTATCCTTTGTTTCTTTCCTATAGGTGCAACACTTTGCTCTTAGCCCATATTTTCGTGCAGTGAATAGTTAGAATCACAGAACCACCTAGGTTGGAAAGAACCTTTCAGATCATCTAGTCCAACCATCAACCTCACTCTGACAGAAACCATCACTAAACGATATCTCTAAGCACTATGTCTACCTGTCTTTTAAATACCTCCAGGGATGATGATTCCACTACTTCCCTGGGCAGGCTGTTCCAATGCTTAATAACCCTTTTGGTGTAAAAAGTTTTCCTAATATCCAGTTGAAACCTCCCCTGGCACAACCTGAGGCCGTTTCCTCTTGTCCTATCACCTGTTACTTGGGAGAAGAGACTGACCCCCACCTCTCTACAACCTTCTTTCAGGTAATTGGAGAACAATAAGGTCTCCCCTCAGCCTCCTTTTCTCTAGGCTAAACAACCCCAGCTCCCTCAGCTGCTCCTCATAAGACTTGTTCTCCAGACCCCTCACCAGCTTTGTTGCCCTTCTCTGGACAAGCTCCAGCATCTCAATATCTTTCTTGTAGTGAGGGGCCCAAAACTGGACACAGTACTCGAGGTGGGGCCTCACCAGTGCCGAGTACAGGGGAATGATCACTTCCCTACGCCTGCTCACCACACTGTTCCTGATAAAGGCCAGGATGCTGTTGGCCTTCTTGGCCACCTGGACTCATATTCAGCTGGCAGTCAACCAACACCCCCAGGTCCTTTTCTACTGGGCAGCTCTCCAGCCAATTATCCCCAAGCCTGTATTGCTGCATGGGGTTGTTATGACACAAGTGCAGGACCTAGCACTTGGCCTTGTTGAACCTCATACCATTGCCCTCGGCCCATTGATCCAGCCCATCCAGTTTCCTCTGTAGAGCCTTTCTACCCTTAAGCAGGTCGACACTCTGTCGTGGTTTGGCCTCAGATGGCAACAAAGAACCACGTGTTGCTCGCTCAGCTCTTCCCAGTACAGGAAGGATCAGAAGAAAAAGGCAAAACTCTTGGGTTGAGACAAAGGCAGTTTAACAGAACAGCAAAGGGAACAAGAAAACAATAACACGGACAGAGGAATATACAAACGCAATTATGGAACCGCTGCTCCCCGCTGGTCCAGACCTGGGACACACCAGCCCACACCCAACCCAACTACCTGCCCCATCCCCTCCTTTTAATCTCAGGGTGGGCGTGGCTCACATGGCATGGAATACTTAACCCTGTCCCCGCCGGAACCAGGACATTATCCACCCCTTATTCCATACCGTTTTTGCCATGGCCAGATCTTACAGTTTTCGGAACATGTGACTGGTGTACGCCGGCGTAGCTCATGCACACAGTCCATGGGCCGAAGATGTAGATCTTGAGGAAGTTGCTGGGTGTCAGCTCTGATCCCATCACCACTTTGCTTTACTCAATTCTTCATCAAAGTCCATCTGTCCTTAATTTGGGTGATTCTTACTGCAGTACAGCTGATAGCAATTATAGTAACGAGGACATACAGTGACAATGTTGCACACAATTTGATTCATTGGCTATTCTCACCCAAAATCAAGTCCCCATGAGGTACACATCGGACTTCCCCATCCTTCTGCATCACCCACCAAGTGCACCCAGGTCCTTGGGCAAAAGCAATCCCACGGATGGGTTTGCCTTTGCCTGAGGCAGGACTAACCCAGACTGTCTTCCCTAACATATTCTTCATGGGCACTACGGGGACCTTATCCCCTTCTACAGTACGTGGAAGTTTTGACTGGGCAGGGCCAGCCCGATTGGTAGATCCCCTGGTATTAACTAGCCAGGTAGCCTTTGCTAAATGTGCATCCCAATGTTTTAAGGTCCCACCACCCATTGCTCTCAGTGTAGTTTTTAACAGTCCATTGTACCGTTCTGTCTTCCCAGAGGCTGGTACGTGATAGGGGATGTGGTATACCCACTCAATACCGTGCTCTTTGGCCCAGGTGTCTATGAGGCTGCTTCGGAAATGAGTCCCGTTGTCCGACTCAATTCTCTCTGGGGTACCATGTTGCCACAGGACTTGCTTTTCAAGGCCCAGGATAGTGTTCCGGGCAGTGGCATGGGGCACAGGGTATGTTTCCAGCCATCCAGTGGTTGCTTCCACCATTGTGAGCACACAGCGCTTGCCTTGATGGGTTCGTGGCAGTGTGATATAATCCATCTGCCAGGCCTCCCCATATTTCTATTTCAGCCATCGTCCTCCATACCAAAGAGGCTTCAAACGCTTGGCTTGCTTGATTGCAGCACGTCTCACATTCATGGATGACCTGTGCAATAGTGTCCATGGTCAAGTCCACCCCTCGGTCACGAGTCCATCTAGATGTCGCATGTCTTCCTTGATGGCCTGAGGTGTCATGGGCCCACCGAGTTATGAATAGTTCACCCTTATGTTGCCAATCCAGATCCACTTGAGCCACTTCAGTCCTAGCAGCCCGATCCACCTGCTGGTTGTTCTGATGTTCCTCCGTGGCCCGATTCTTCGGTACGTGGGCAGCTACGTGGCGTACTTTCACAACCAGATTCTCTATCCGGGCAGCAATATCTTGCCATAGTTCAGCAGCCCAGATGGGTTTGCCTCTGCGCTGCCAGTTGCCCTGCTTCCACTGCTGTAGCCACCCCCACAGAGCATTTGCCACCATCCATGAGTCAGTACAGAGATAAAGTACTGGCCATTTTTCTCGCTCGGCAATGTCCAAAGCCAGCTGAATGGCTTTCACCTCTGCAAACTGGCTCGATTCACCTTCTCCTTCACTGGCTTCTGCAACTTGTCCTGTAGGACTCCACACAGCAGCCTTCCACTTTCGATGCTTTCCCACAATCCGGCAGGACCCATCAGTGAACAGGGCATATTGCTTCTCATTTTCTGGCAGCTTATTATATGGTGGGGCCTCTTCCGCACGCGTCACCTCCTCCTCTGGTGACATTCCAAAATCCTTGCCTTCTGGCCAGTCCATGATCACTTCCAGAATTCCTGGGCGACTGGGGTTTCCCATTCGAGTTCGCTGTGTGATCAGTGCAATCCACTTACTCCATGTAGCATCAGTTGCATGATGTGTGGTGGGGACCCTTTCTTTGAACATCCAGCCCAGCACCAGCAGTCGAGGTGCTAAGGGGAGCTGCGCTTCTGTACCAACCACCTCCGAAGCAGCTCGAACCCCTTCATATGCTGCCAATATCTCCTTTTCTGTTGGAGTGTAGCGCGCTTCGGATCCTCTGTATCCCCAACTCCAAAACCCTAGGGGTCGACCTCGGGTCTCCCCTGGTGCCTTCTGCCAGAGGCTCCAGGTAGGGCCATTCTCCCCGGCTGCGGTGTAGAGCACATTTTTCACATCTTGTCCTGCCCGGACTGGCCCCAGGGCCACTGCATGGACTATTTCCTGTTTGATTTGTTCAAAAGCTTGTCGTTGCTCAGGACCCCATTTAAAATCGTTCTTCTTCCGGGTTACTTGATACAGAGGGCTTACAATCAGACTGTAATCTGGGATATGCATCCTCCAAAAACCCACAATGCCTAAGAAAGCTTGTGTTTCCTTTTTGCTAGTTGGTGGAGACATAGCTGCTATTTTGTTGATCACATCCATTGGGATCTGGCGGCGTCCATCTTGCCATTTCATTCCTAAAAACTGGATCTCCTGTGCAGGTCCCTTGACCTTACTTCGTTTTATGGCAAAACCAGCTTTCAGAAGGATTCGGACTATTTTATCCCCTTCTGCTGTGTTTCCCCATACAATGATGTCATCAATGTACTGCAGATGTTCTGGACCTTCCCCCTGTTCCAGTGCATCCTGGATCAGTCCATGGCAAATGGTGGGGCTGTGTTTCCACCCCTGGGGCAGTCGATTCCAGGTGTACTGGATGCCCCTCCAAGTGAAAGCAACCTGTGGCCTGCACTCTGCTGCCAAAGGGATTGAGAAAAATGCATTCCCTATATCAATCGTGGCATACCACTTGGCTGCCTTGGACTCCAGTTCATGCTGGAGTTCTAACATGTCCGGTACGGCAGCGCTCAGCGGTGGTGTGACTTCATTCAGGCCACGATAGTCTACAGTTAGCCTCCACTCTCCATTAGATTTTCGCATTGGACATATGGGACTGTTAAAGGGTGAGGGAGTCTTGCTGATCACTCCTCGAACCTCTAGTTGACGAATCAGCTTATGGATGGGAATCAGAGAGTCTCGGTTAGTGCGATATTGCCGCCGATGCACCGTTGTGGTAGCAATCGGCACCTGCTGTTCTTCGACCCTCAACAACCCCACAACAGAAGGGTCCTCCAAGAGACCAGGCAAGGTGGACAACTGTTTAACTTCCTCCATCTCCAAGGCAGCTATGCCAAAGGCCCACCGATACCCCTTTGGGTCCTTAAAATACCCTCTCCTGAGGTAATCTATACCAAGGATGCATGGAGCCTCTGGGCCAGTCACAATGGGATGCTTTTGCCACTCATTCCCAGTTAGGCTCACTTCAGCCTCCAGTACAGTCAACTCTTGGGATCCCCCTGTGACCCCAGAAATACAAATGGGTTCTGCCCCTCTATAGCTTGATGGTATTAGAGTGCACTGTGCACCTGTGTCCACTAGAGCCTTATACTCCTGTGGGTCTGATGTGCCAGGTCATCGAATCCACACTGTCCAATAAACCCGGTTGTCCCTTTCCTCCACCTGGCTGGAGGCAGGGCCCCTCTAATCCTGGTCATGGTATCCGGTACTCACTTCTTGCAGAAAGGACTTGGAGGTTCCTTCAAGAGGATCAGAAGCAAGATCAGGCCTTCTGCTCTGTCTGGGGAACTGCCCACTGGAAACTGGGGCGGCACTTTTCCTGGAGGGATCCCCTTTTGTGGTTGTCCTTCCTTGCAACTCCTGTACCCGTGCCCGCAGGATCCAAGTAGGTTGTCCATCCCACTTCCTCATGTCCTCTCCATGGTCTCGCAGGTAGAACCACAGGGTGCCTCGTGGTGTGTACCCTCTGTACTCTCTCTCTTGAGTGGGGAAATGCCTGCTCCTAATAGCTGAGATGCTGGCCCGTACAGGTGGGGAGTAGGACATATTCTCTCCAAGTTGCTGGACCTTCTGGGACAGTTTCTCCACAGCTGAGACAAGGGGGGAAGAGAGGCTTTCTTCATATCGCCGGAGCCGGCCAGCCACCTCATCCACCGTTGGTCCCTCTTTGCCTTTCCATTCCATTACTGCCAGTGAGTTGGCATATGACGATGGTGCGCTCCGTACAAACTTCCGCCACATGGGCCTTGTGCAGTGCACCTCATCAGGGTCCGTGGGCAAGTCTGTATTGTCCGAGTCATAATAAATCATCTCCCAGATGGCTAATTCTCTCAGGTACTGGATACCTCTTTCCATGGTGGTCCACTTGCTTGGTTGACATACAACATCTTCATTGAAGGGGTACCTCTCCCTCACGCCTGACAGGAGTCGTTGTTTCCAGAGGCTGAGGGCTTGGGTCTTCTTCCCAATTGCCTTGTCAATGCCGCCTTCCCTAGACAGGGATCCCAGCTGCCTGGCTTCCCTACCCTCTAATTCCAGGCTGCTGGCCCCGTTATCCCAACACCGAAGCAGCCAGGTGACAATGTGCTCACCTGAAAGTCAGCTAAAATCTTTTCGCATATCCCGCAGCTCCCTCAAGGATAGGGATCGGGTAATTATCTCTGGTTCTGCCTCTTCCTCCTGTCCTTGTGATGGCCCTGGTTCATCAGCATCTCTTACTATGCGAACCGATTTCTTTGTGTACTTCTTCTTTTGTATGGGGGCAACAGATACTGGCACAGGTTGGTTCCCTGGTTCAGCAGCAGTGGCTGTCACCGGGGTTGGAGTAGCCGCAGTGCGTGCCGCAGGGGCCACAGCAGCCGCAGTGCCTGTTGCAGCAGCGCCTGCCGCAGGGGCCGCAGCAGCCACAGGGACTGCCGCAGGGGCCGCAGCAGCCGTAGCGCCTGCTTCTCTGGTCTCCATCTCTTTCTCCTGAGGGTGCTGCATAGCACTGAGCAGTGCCTGGTAGATACTGGCCAGGGCCCAGCACAGTGCGGTGAGTTGTGCCTCTCTGGAATAGCCACAGCATTTTCCCTTCAGATATTCTACTACTCTGTCAGGGTCCTGTAATTGTTCAGGGGTGAAGTCCCAGACCATTGGAGGCGAGAAGTTCTCTAGGTACCTGCCCATGATCTCCCACATGCCATGCCACCCCTGACTATCCAGCCTCGGAGCAGATCTCTGGGTGGTAGTCTTAAATAGTTGTTTAACCCTAAACGAGACCTGGAACATATTCAGCAGACATAACACTAGGAACATGCTGGTTTGAGCATCCCAAGGATATTCAAAATTCTCAAAAGCTGTCATACCTGACCCGAAGGCGAAAAGGGAGGCAAAAGAGCTGGGGAAAGTGTCCCCTCCTGTTTCCCCCATAGACTGGGTGTAATTATTAATGAATTCTGAGAGGTGGTGCCCAATGTACGGACAGGACAGCAATACCCCATAAACGCCCCAAAGTAACTGTCTAACAAGTGATGTTATCATATCATAAGCCGATATCGCACAGGACAGTAAAATGATAATCCTCATCCCCCTCCCAGAAGTAACAAATATCATCACAGGGAGTGCATAAGACACATAGGAATTTACATAACACAGCCATGAGAACAAACTAAGCAACATAGTGACCAGTGGCTATTTACCTAAAAAATTCGTTTTTTTCAAGCTCTAGTTGGATTCTGTCGTTGTCTCAACCCTCCGAGCTCCACGTTGGGCGCCAAAAAGGACTGTCGTGGTTTGGCCTCAGATGGCAACAAAGAACCATGTGCCACTCGCTCAGCTCTTCCCGGTACGGGAAGGATCAGAAGAAAAAGGCAAAACTCTTGGGTTGAGACAAAGGCAGTTTAACAGAACAGCAAAGGGAACAAGACAACAATAACACCGACAGAGAAATATACAAACGCGATTACGGAACCGCCGCTCCCCACCAGTCCGGACCTGGGACGCACCAGCCTGCTCCCAACCGGACTGCCTTCCCCCTCCCTCCTTTTAATCTCAGGGTGGGCGTGGCTCCCATGGCATGGAATACTCAACCCTGTCCCTGCTGGAACCAGGACACACTCCCACCTAACTTGGTGTCATCTGCAAACTTAATGAGGGTGCACTCAGTCCCGTCGTCCAGATGATTGATAACGATATTAAAGAGAACAGGCCCCAATACTGAGCCCTGCAGAACACCACTTGTGACCAGCCACCAACTGGATTTAACTCCATTCACCACCACTCTCTGGGCCCAGCCCTCCAGCCAGTTTTTTTTTTTTTTACCCAGCAAAGTGTACTCCCATCCAAGCCATGGGCAGCCAGTTTCTCCAGGAGGATGCTGTGGGAAACTGTATCAAAGGCCTTACTAAAGTCCAGGTAAACAACATCCACAGCCTTTCCCTCATCCACTAAGTGGGTCACTTTGTCATAGAAGGAGATCAGGCTAGTCAAGCTGTACCTGCCTTTCATGAACCCATGCTGACTGGGCCTGATCACCTGGTTGTCCTTCATGTGCCACATAATGGCACTCAGGATGATCTGTTCCATGGCCTTCCCAGGCACCAAGGTCAGACTGACAGGCCTGTAATTCCCTGGATCCCCCTTCCAGCCCTTCTTGTGGATGGGTGTCACATTTGCTAGACGCCAGTCAACTGGGACCTCCCCGGTTAGCCAGGGCTGCTGGTAAATGATGGAAAGTGGCTTGGTGAGCACTTCCACCAGCTCCCTCAGTACCCTTGGGTGGATCCCATCCGGCCCCATAGACTTGGGTATGTCCAGGTGTTGGAGCAGGTCCCTCACCAACTCCCTTTGGATTATGGGGGCTTCATTCTGCTCCCCACCCCTATCTACTAGCTCAGGGGTCTGGGTACTCAGGCAACAACCTGTCCTACTACTAAAGACTGAGGCAAAGAAGGCATTAAGTACCTCGGCCTTCTCCTCACCCTTTGTCACTATGTTACCGCCTTCATCCAATAAAGGATGGAGATTCTCCTTAGTCCTCCTTTTATTACTAATATATTTCTAGGAACTCTTTTTATTGTTCTTAACATCCAAAGCCAGGTTAAGTTCTAGTTGGGCTTTGGCCTTTCTAATTTTCTCCCTACATAGCCTCACAACATCTTTGTAGCCTTCCTGAGTGGCCTGCCCTTCCTTCCAAAGGCCATAAACTCTCTTCTTTTCCCTTTGTTGCAACCATATCTCTCTGTTCAGCCAGGCCAGTCTTTTCCCCTGACAGCTCGTTTTTTGGCACATGGGGACAGCCTGCTCCTGCGCCTTTAAGACCTCCTTCTTGAAAAATGTCCAGCCTTCCTGGACTCCTTTGCCCTTCAGGACTGCCTCCCAAGGGACTCTGTCAAGCAGGCTCCTGAAAAGACCAAAGCTTGCCCTCCGGAAGTCCAAGGTGGCAGTTCTGCTGACCCCCCTCCTTGCTTCCCTGAGAATCAAAAACTCTATCATTTCATGATCACTATGCCCAAGACAGCCTCCAACTCTCACATCCCCCACAAGTCCTTCTCTGTTTACAAACAGCAGGTCCAGCAGGGCTCCTTCCCTAGTCGGTTCCCTCACCAGCTGTGTCAGGAAGTTATCCCCAACACACTCCAGGAACCTCCTAGACTGTTCCCTCTCAGCTCTATTGTGTTCCCAGCTGATATCTGGTAGGTTGAAGTCTCCCACCAGGACAAGGGCTAGTGATCTTGAGATTTCTCCCAGCTGCTTGTGGAATATTTCATCTGCCTCTACATCCTGTTTGGGTGGTCTATAACAGACTCCCACCATGATATCTGCCTTGTTGGCCCTCCCCCTGATTCTTACCCATAAACACTCAACCCTATTGTCACTATCATTAAGCTATTGACATTCATAACACTCCCTAACATACAGAGCCACCCCACCTCCTCTCCTTCCTTGCCTGTCCCTTCTGAAGAGTTTGTAGCCATCTAATGCAGCACTCCAGTCGTGCGAGTCATCCCACCATGTTTCCGTGATGGCAAATACATCATAGCTTTCCTGCTGCACAATGGCTTCCAGCTCCTCCTGTTTGTTGCCCATGCTGTGTGCATTAGTGTAGAAGCACTTCAGCTGGGCTACTGGTCCTGCCACCTTTTTGCTGGGAGAAGCCTTAACTCCTACCTGACCATTCCCAGGCGCAGCCATAGTTTCTAACCCATCAACAACCCTCGCATTTCTGCTTCTCGTTTCATCCCCTTCCCCCTTCAAATCTAGTTTAAAGCCCATTTGATGAGCCCTGCCAACTCATGTGCAAACATTTTTTTTCCCCCCCCTTTGAGACAGGTGTAACCCATCTGTTTCCAGCAGGCCTGGTGGTGTGTAAACCATCCCGTGATCAAAAAAACCCAAGTCTTGCTGCTGACACCAGGCTTGGAGCCAGGTATTGATCTGCTTGCTCTTCTTGTTGCTTCCCTCATCCTTCCCTGTGACTGGAATGACAGAGGAGAACACTACTTGCGCTCCTGACCCCTTAACCAGTCATCCCAAGGCCCAGAAGTCTCTCTTGATCAGCCTTGGATTTCCTGTTAACAGATCATCTCTGCCCGTCTGAAAAATTAGTAGTGGGTAGTAATCTGAGGGGCTTACCAGGTAGGGAAGCTTTCTTTTTATATCTTTAACCCAGGCAGGCAGCAGACTTCCCTGAGAAGTGGGTCTGGTCTGCATATTGAGCCTTCCACTCCCTTCAGGAGGGAGTCACCTACAACAATGACCCATCTTTTTTTCTTAACTGAAGATGTTTTGATGCAGGGTGTAGTTTGACTTAATCTTGGCAACAGCTCTGTGGACACTGAATTATCTTCCTCATCATGATTGGGTTCCCCTTTCAGAGTCTCATACCTATTTTGTAAGGGTACCTGGGAAGGTGGGGGAGTTACTAGGGAGACACACCTGCTTTGCCAGGCAGGAACATGTTCCCATAGCCCCCTATCCTCTAAGTTACCTTGTTCGGCTAGGCAGAGAGAGGACAGGGAATCCTCTGTATCATGTGGCCTTTCTGCCTGTTGGGCCTGGTTCAGGGAAGGTCAGGTGCAACTCCAGCAGTCTATCTCCCTCTCACACTCCCTGATGGTTCTCAGTCTACTTACCTCTTCTTGGAGCTCTGTCACTAGGCGGAGGAGTTCCTCTACCTGTGCGCACCTCTCACAGACATGCTCACTGCTGCCATCTGATACTGGCATAAGGGTAGGGCACACTCTGCAGCCTGACACCTGGGTGGCAGCGTGCTTCCATGAGAGTTCCATCTGGGAAGCTGCCTCAGTCCTGCTGGTTTTAGAGCTTGGAGAGGCCAAGGCTTTCTGCCGGGTGAATACCATGGCTCCCTGGTCAAGCTGTTACAGCCCTTCAGCGCCTTTCCATACAAACTGCCGCACCCTGATCTGGTTGCCGTGTTCTCTAGGGCTGGCTTTTGTGGAAGTGGGGGGCACCGTTACTGCTGGCCCCACCCCCATCTTGTCAGCAACCCTGGTGCGAGCTGCCGGCTCTTGCGGGCAGCCTGCACTCTCCTGGCCTTTCCCCGGCTCCGGAAAGCTTGGGAAAAGGCCATATTTTGCCTTTTTTCACCGTGAACCTCCGCTCCCTTGCGGACGTACCTGCAGTGGAGCTGTCTCTCGGCGAGTGACCCGAGGGATCTAACTAGGAAAGGCTCACAAAGCTCTGTGTGATGATCCCACATCAGCTGAGCACCTTTCCAGGGCCAAACAGGTATTGGAAAAAAACCCTAAATCTCCTATGAATGAAGTGCAGGTATATCAAGAAACCACATAGAGGGTTTTGTACAAATCTGATGTTTATCCTTTCCCTCTCCCCATAGTGGGTAACAGCTCTGCATCTCATGTCAATGTCTTTATGGATTTGAACAGTGTAGTCTTCTCCCAAGCTCAGTATGCTTTGGCTCTGATTTTTCTCTTATTTTCATGCCTCTTCAGTGTTCCTGAGAGCTTCCAGCACTCAGTTAGGACTTAACCTGTGTAAGTATTACTGTTCCTGTGAACTGCTGAGTGATTTTCCTTTATTCATGTCTGTGTTTTATTTAGTTGGCACAATATCCTTTCCAGTAAAGAAAATTGATCTGCAAGAATAATTTCCATTGCTGAAGTCAAAATACAGACATGCCATTCCCCTAAGGCTCAGTACTGACAACAGACTACTTTAAGTCCCTATGCGTATTCATGTTTCTCTAGCTAGAAAGGCAAGTGAGATCCTGTGTTTCCCAGTCATAAATAGACAACTAATTAAGCATCCTTTGCCACCTCTAGCATCAGCCAAGATTAGATGATGACATGACCAGGTTGTTAGGTACCTGAATTTCTCTTATTAGGAGTTCTTGCTTTAATTTTCTGACATGATTACATCTGTTCATCACCTCTGCTATTTCAGAGATTAAGTTCTTGCCTGTATTGGCTCTTGTGAGTTCACAGCATCTTCATACAGCCATATTTTAGGGCCAAATGAAAGTCAGATTTCAGACAGACCATTGCAATCCACGTGTGCAATGACTTAAAAGCTTCCCTTGTCCTTTTCCCCCCCCAGCATTGTTAGATAGTGTGACTTAAAACTATTTTTTGTTTTTTCTATCAATCCTATTGCAGATATATTAGCATTTCCATAGCAAGGAGACAGAAACCTAATACATTCATAGCTCTATATTCTGCACAGAGTATATGTATACATATAACCATCCCAGGTGAAGAATCCTGCACTTGCTCTTGTTAAAATTCATATGGTTGGTGATTGTCCAGCTCTCTAGTCTATCCAGATCTCTCTGTAAGGCTTCTCTACCCTCAAGGGAGTCCACAGCTCCTCCTAGTTTAGTATCACTGGCAAACTTACTGCATCCAGATCATTTATAAAAACATTAAAAAGCACCATCCCTAAAACTGAGCCCTGGGGAACCCCACTGGTGACTGGTCGCCAGCCTGTTGTAACTCCATTTACTATAATTCTTTGAGCCTGACTCCTCAGCCAGTTGTTCACTCAACATATTATGGATCAGTCACACATCTCAGTTATTGGAAATTTCTCAAATTTAAAGCATTAAAAATTGAGACTAGACAGCTGAGTTCTGACCAAAGATTGTGTGTTAAAACAGAAATAAGCAATGTTAGAAAATCATACAAAGGATTCTGCAGAAGAAGCTATGGAATCTCTGAATTCCTATAAACTCCTTGGCAATGTTTCTCCTCTGCCCCTAATTTTAGGGTTGTTCTTGTGTCTACTCCTTCCCTTGATCTACCAAAAGACAAGAGTTTATGCAAACTTGGATTTTGACAATTTCTGACACTGCCATGAATCCAGTTCTTCCAATTCCTGCTGAATGACTAATGGAAATTGTTATCACGACTGGTCAGTCTTTAGCTAACCATACTATAAAATCCCTATATTTGGTTAGGCTTTGTTTGCTCACATCAGTCTCTTAGAAAGGTGTTCCACAACTTTATTCCTCTGGTATTTAGAAACCTTCCCCTTGCCAGCCAGTATTTATACAGATCCTGTAGGCACCCATTTTTTTCATTGCCCACATTGCACTTTAGTGTAATCCTTATGGATTTGTAGAGAGCTATCAAGTTCCCTTTCTGCCCTCATTTTGAAAAGTTAAGCAAACCATCCCCATTAGTCTGCTCTTGTTGGGTAGACTCTCGTCATCTAACCACTGTAGAAGATGATCCTTGTCCTTGAAGGTACCCACTGTTTCTCGGGTAATATACACTTATAAAATTCAGCATAATATGGACAAGTTTACCTCTATATTTATTCAGAAAGTCTATGACAGAAATGGTCTTTTCTTTCCTTTGGAGCAAGAAATTGTTTATAATATCCTTTTAATTTTTTAATAGTATGGAGTAGATGAAATGCTGCATTGGGAGGGAAGATTTTGTTGACGTTGAATTCAACATATAAATTGGTGATTAGATATAGATTAGCATCTTGGTACATTTTTCTTTTGCTCTGCTCCATGCTATGGTGGTTCTGTAATCAGTAATTGCCACGTCTGTGATTCACTTGGTCTTTTCTAGCAGTCAATAAAGTGAGAGGGTGATATTCAGCAAGAGGGCTCCTGCAGCAGTTTCAGATTCAGTCATTGTGGGTTTTACATTGCTCAGTCATTCCCGAGATGCATTTGGACATAGCCAGGGAGCAAGGATGAAGTTTAGCTCTTGGTTGCTGTGCAATGCTCTGAACGCAACTGTGTAAAGCTGCTCTAACTTTGCTATTGTATCATAAACCAGGGATAGGAGCAGCCAATTGAGTACAGCCAAGAACACATTTCCATTTGCTTTCAAGACTTACATACAATAGGAATGAAAGCCACTTTGTGAGCTAAATTCAGAACTACTCTTATGGCTCCGTTTTCCAGATTAGCTCATGACCTAGGAAAATGGGATGTGTTAAACATAAGAATAAATATAAACTTGCTCAGCATTTAAAATATAGCATGTGGTGCTGGAATAGAAAGGAGAGCAGCCTCAAGAAAGCTGTGTTGCAGCTGCTGTTTTTTCTACCAATTGCTTCTTATAATTCTGACATTCATTATTATCATTAATTGAGCAGATACGTTAAATCATGAGATAAATTGCAGCAGCTAATACAATGCATAGAGAAAAAGATGGAATAAGAGCAATAAAACCCATAATGAACATTTCACTTGACAAGCCCCTCAGATATTTTGAGGAGTAAAAATGTTGTCAGGATGACAGCAGGATGAATGGTGCCCTCATTATTTTTAATTAAGTGTAGTATGGTTCACTTACATTAATAAATGTCACCTTAAAATAAATTATTACCAGTTTTTTCCAGGTCTGGCTACAGAGCACAAGATGTTGCTGTTGTTTTATAATGGATATAAAGCCAGATTGATTTCATTTACCACAGAAGTCCCCTTTGTACAGCTCAATCTTACAAAACATAAAACCAGAGTGATAAAAGGCAGATTGTCTAAATATACTAGTGGCTCTGTGTATTTCTGGGACAGTTTCTAATGACAACTAGAGCCAGTACCTTGATCGTACTGTTCTGAGAGATGAAAACCCTAGTCCTGTGCCTCCTTTCCCATGACACTAGTAGTTGCACCACTGCCCAGTGAGTCAGATGAGCTCACTGCTCTGATCAAAAATTAATCTAACTAAAAGAAAATAATTTTGCAAGTTCTATATCAGGTGATTTTTGTTTAAAATATATAATGAAGAATATAATTCTAATGATTATAATAGAATGTGTACACAATACCCAATGGTATGGGTTCTAATTGCCTCATTAACTCACTGTAAACCTTTCCTTCTTTATTTCCTTCCCTTCCCAATTTAGATGAAAAGTATGCCCATATTATTTAAGATTTGAAATTCCATAAGATTAAAAGTTGACATTTTCCAAAAGTCAGTAAAAGCAAATTTTTAATACACTTTTACATCCTTTTCTGTTTTGTTTTTTTTTTTTTTAATCTTAAATTTTCATTCAAAGTTCTATTTTGGAATAAAATTTAACATGAAATTTTAGACAGCTTCTTTGGACAGCTCCCTTCTTTTGGAGGGAACTTTGGAGGGGGGAGGTATGTTTATCTGGAGCCTTACTTATAAAGATGTAACATGGCACTCCGAGATCATTGCCGATACTGTCACTAATTTTACCTCTGTCTTCCTGGGGTAACGATGGCATAGCTAAATGAGGCTGCAGATCAAGCTGATATCATTTCAGAAACAGAAAGTTTGTAGGAGACCAGAAAAAAACAGGTTCCCAAGTCTGCAGATCAAAATTTTTCACCGATCTGTTGATAAAGGGCAAATGACTGCGTTTTTTCATATTGTAGCATGTAAGTACTTTAATAAGAGAAAGGATTTTTTTTTCTAAGAATGTATTTATGATCCACAGCATGAGAACTTTAAATTCCAAAATACACTATACATTTAACAGATTAATGCCTCCTTTGAAGAACTATTTAACAGGCCCTTTGATACCATGTTGTACCAGTTGTTTACCAACATCCAGACAGATTTAATTTACCATGCCTTTTGTCTAGAAAAATCAGTTAGCAAAGGAATATATCAGATGAATCCAGCATCAGCTCTTTCATTAGCCAGGATTACATTTTCTTCCAGTAACCTCTTCTGTCATTTATGGTTATTCTTATCTTCCACTCTGCTTTTAATAAGGTTTACTTGAAAATTTTACTTGAAGATTCTGCTGTACTGAAGCCAGACTAAAAGGTCAGGTAGTTACCCAAATCATATTTTTCTCTTTCTTAAGAAAAAGTCTTAAATTTCTTAAAATTATAGCATTTCAATAGTCCAGTCATAATATACTACCCAATCAGTTATTTTATTAAAAAGCTGAACTACCAGCCCTGCAGTTTCACGTACAGGTTTTCCAGTATTACCTTTTACATTCTTCTCAGTATATTTTAACAATGGCTTCTTCTGCATGTTATCAGTCAGCACTCAGATATATCTCAAGAACAATTTTTCAAATGAGGAGAGGTTTTTTTTCTTAATCTCTTTATATAAATACAATTCTCTCTCTACTTCAATGTTAAGGTTGTCCATCTCAGATATGTTTAAATACTGAATATTTTTTTCCTGCACATCTAGTTATGGGGCAGGGGGACAGCTGTCAGTCTACTTTTAACAGAATCGAATGAGTGGGATAGTGCTCTGGAAGAAGATGGAAACCAAAGTTGGGCACTGTGAATACTTTATGTGTCGCACTGTATTACATTAGGAGGCTGTTATTAAGAGTATTGAAATTAACGCTTTGTTAATAATAATGACAGAATTGCAAACCTTAAAATTCCAGTTGTCATATTTTGTAATTGAATATATAGATAATTATTATTCCTGCAACATTCATTTTTATAAAATAGCACAGTGAATATCACAATAAAAACTACTCTCAAAATTCCAAAATACTAATCACCCATACCTAAAGGCACCATTGCCCTCAACCATCCATGCTACTAATGGAAGGGAAACACTAATTCAGAAACATCTCAACCAAAAAAAAAACAAATTGAAAGAAAATTAGATCAGATGTAAACTATATCCCTGTGCTCTAGTGCTGAATTACAAGATGCCTGCTTATTTGAAGAAGGTCCAAGAGCATAGAGATTTTGAGTAATTTACTCTGGTTTTAGCATTTCCATTTCTAGCAGTCTGTAGACTTGACTACTGTCGTTTGAATGCTTTGCTCATATTTTTGCTATTTCTTCCTTTCTTATTCATTGCTAATGATTTGCTATGACAATTCAATACCCAATACTCATTACTACTTTAAATAGCTTCTAAGAGGAAGACTTGAAGAAGCCAATCAGGTTTTGATTTTGTCAGAGTATTGGTGAAAGCTAATAGATTGTTTGATGGATTTTTTTAAAGCCTTTACACAGATGCAGCATTCCCAGAGGTCATAAAATTCCATAAAATATATCATCTCAGTGTAGATTTTTAATTCTCCCTTCTTCCAGTATTGATATAAAACTATTTCTTTGTACATATAGTCTTATGTATGATGATGGTGTCCCTGTTTGGTTCATGTAACTACCTTCATGCAGTTTTTGCCAAAAGGCTTGAAAGAGGCTTCTTCATCTCTGTGTAAGGAAGTCTCCCATCCTGCATTATATGGCTATTTTCCAGCATGACTAGTCATATGCAAGAGGTTGAAATTCATAGTGTAAGATTATTTGTGAAATCATTGATATTTATGGAAATAGAAGAGATCGATCAGGCTTCATTTAGATGCAGGTATCGTTTTGCATCTCCAAAAAGCTACAGACTCCCACATACAATACTCCTTATTTCTCTACATTTTGTGAATTTCTTCTTTCATAGGATGGAGTTTCAGCATGGGCTCTGCCTACCAGTTTCACAGCTGGCGAGTATTTGTGATTGTCTGTGCACTGCCCTGCATCGCTTCTGTGGTAGCTCTCACCTTTATGCCAGAAAGTCCACGGTTCTTGCTGGAGGTATAACTTTCAAAATGTTTTTTAGATTCCAGTCAAAATTATTTCTGTGTTTGCATCATAACATCTGTATAACAGGCATTAAGATAGTTCAGTGACTATAATGAATATCTTAATCTGAATATGTTTTGTTTAAATGCTTTGATCAAATGTTTAGGTTGGGAAACATGATGAAGCTTGGATGATACTCAAGCAAATTCATGACACAAACATGCGAGCTCGTAGTCAGCCTGAGAAAGTCTTCACAGTGAGTATTGCTTTTAAAGCTAATTGCTTAGCACATTAGACAGCTTGCTGACTGGCAAGGTCTGGAGTGCTTAAGCAATAAATACTAATACTCTGCATGACAAAGCCAGTCATTTGCACTCTAAATATAAGAACTGAATTCCTACTGAAATTGTTATATATTCAGCAGATGTTAAGATATCAGCCTTTGGCCAGCATATTCTTGAGTGTATGAACTCATGGTGTGATCATTTTCTCTGTTGTACCGAGATACTTAATAGACTCCATCTGTGTTTTTTTATTAAGTTTATTTCATCCTTAATAATAACGTAGTGGAAGTCCAAATTAGTTGTCTGTTGTGTCTTTAAAGCTTTTGAAATGATTTTTCTTTTTTTTTCATTTTTTATCAGCTACAATAGTAATTTTAAAAAATTCATTTTAATTTCTGTGAAATAGTAATTTTTCAGACATTTAATTTTCTCAAAATATCTTGGAAGCTCAACTGCATCTTGTTGTTGACTTGCAGGTCTAATGATAAGACCATATTCAAAGTATTGATGGGTTGTTTCTGTTTGGAGGAGAAATTGGCAGTTCAGATGTGTGGCTTTTTTATGGCATCTTCCTTATTTATAAAGAATATACACAACAATTTTGTCTTCCTGAATACAGTAGGACCAAACAGCAGAAGGCATTTTCTTGCTTTGAAATCCAGTCTGCCTTTCCAGCTTGTGCTATGCTGTGGGAGTGCTGGCACTCTACTCCCTCTCAGAGCCATGTGTGGAATTTTCTTTCCTCTTCCAGAGGTTTTCTCCATGCTTTAATACACATATAACTCAATTAAGAAATCCTCTTAAAGGTTCTGTGTTTGCAGGCAGTCTTAAGGAATGACCATCTAACTATATAACTTTATTCCATTGACACTTGCAATTTCTTGCCTTGGATGCCATTTCCACTGCCTCTGTTTAATTTTTTCCACAAAGAAGCTTGAGAACTCCTATATTTAGCCTGAAAGAAGGCTGATTAACATATCTATCATGTTAAATCTACATTTATTGATACATCAGTGACCTACCTCATATCCCATATAATCTAAAATTTTAAATTTGTATTTCATTTACAAGTAAAGGGATTTGCTTAACACTGTACAGCTAAGGTCTAATTTCACACTTGGCTCATGCTGATCTGAGCTGCTTTCAGACGGAGTATTCCTGCCCGCAGTCGCTTTGTTTTTTTTCTGCCAGCATTGATATACATTGGTTGATCGCACAGTCAGCTGTAGCATAGACCCTATCCCCCTATCCTCATATAGTGTTATTTTAGGCATGAGGAGGAAGACAGAAATATGCTGGGACAAAAAGTGGGAGGAAGGATCAGCTACAGTCTCACATCAGTTTGACATAACTGTAATCGCATCATAAAGCAGCCATGGAGAAGAAAACAAAGCATGTGCTTGTTGTTTCCAGTTCTTGTGATCTAACAAGTCTTTCTCTCTGTGGTTGTTAAAATGTAACACTGAACCATATTAAACACAGCAGTTTATTTATAGCTATTTTTTTTATTGGCCAGCCATGAATAAGGAAAAAACCACCACTCTCTTGGGATTTTTTTCCCAGTTTTTGCCATGAGCATTGGGAAGACTCAACTCTTGATATTGAGGAGTTGCAGGATTAGAAATACTGTACTGTATGTCAAGGATATACACTGATAAAGTCCCTAATTTTAGCTTGCATTAATATGATTAGAAAATGCATCATTTTCTCCTCTTTGGACATTATTAGCACTTTATCTTATAAAACCCAGAATGCAAAGAAAGTCGGCATAATCTCTTTGGGACATCATTTTAGTCTCGCTCTTTTTTTTTAAATTTAAATTAGTCCTGGATATTGTGTCATTTTGTCTTAGTAATTTATTCACATAGCTCTCCTAAGCCCCGTTGCTTCATCCAGTATCATTCTATGACTAATGTGTTAATATTTTCCTCTACTTTGTGTCACTAGTTCCATCAGATACACTTTGATAGTATGTTTTCTAATTCTACAGCTGATGTAACTTTTTCTCCATTACTGCTATAGTTTTCATGTGCTTTCCCTTGATATATTTTCCTAATTATATTGATGTCATCTTTTCCTAGAAGCTTTTTTCATAAGTCATGTTTATTCTTGTTGCTCATATTATTGAGGATTTTATCTTCAAACCTTTAGAACAGAAAAAGCATCAACTGATGAACAGTTTGTTTTAGAGTTAGAAACTCCAAAATGGATGCATTCTAGTGACTGACTGTGGAATTTGTAGAGGTGATGGCTCTTAATACTTTTGAAAATCTCTCCCGAGAGCAGTGACACTAACAGAGCCGGTAGTAAGTTGACAGTATCTTCCATTATGAGACTACCCACATTAAACATTTATGTACATGCTTAATTACCTTCCTGGGACCTTAAAATATACATTCATTAGATCAGTAGGTTTAAATGTTTAAGTAAAAAAAAAAAAATCTTCATATCCCTAAACCCAACATTCTCTCTGCTCTTTCATTGCCATGTATTAATTAATCATTTTTTCTACAAACATTTTCCTTTGCAGCATGTCTTGATTTTGTAAAATTTAAAACATTGCATTTTTCTAGCCATTGCTTTTAAACAGAAGTTCCATTTTCATTGAAATAGGTATTCTTTATTGTTTTTTCTTTAATTCTTCATATACTGACAGCTGAATTTGCATGGTCCAGATGGACCATTGTCCTGATTCAATAGGACATTTCTTATGTTAATGGACCATCAAGGCCATGGGCTTTTTGTCCCCAGTCAAATACAGTGGTCCTAGGATTTATATGATTCCCCCAACCTCCACAGCTCCAAACAAGTCAGGTGGCCAGGACAGTGAAAAGGCTGAAAGTGTTGTTCTTGCATGATTCTTGCATGATTCAGCATGATTCAAAAGGCATGCCCTTTCTGCCCAGAGGTGTGGCATGAGAGCACGTGAGGATGTCTGTATGTACGAGTTCTTAAATGATCTTGGAGGCCTCAACTCCAGTCTTTTGTATAAAATGTTTCATAAAAGCAGTTTAAGAAAAGCTTAAAATCAACTGAATGATTGTCTTGGTTCTGGCGGGGATAGGGTTAATTTTCCCCAGGATCTGGCACAGACACGGGTATTCCATACCATGTGCCGCCATGCCCAGTCTATAGCCAGGAGCTGGCTGGGGGGAGGGGGCTTCCTGCGTCCAGTCCAGCGGTGGTACAGTAATCATGTTTGTACATTCCTCTATCAGTGCTATTGTTGTTAAACTGCCTTTGTCTCAACCTACGAGTTTTGCCTTTTTCTTCCAATTCTCCCCCACCTGTGTGGGGGTGTGAGAGAGCAGCCATGTGGTTCTTTGTTGCTGGCTGAGGCTAAACCACAACAATGATGCAGACAGGATTATTGCTATTGGAAGAGTCATGATGAGAAGGGTACAGGCTTTTGATATAGTCATGGTTCGGCAAGACAGTGAGATGCAATGTTTCAGAAAGGAAGGTGGTTACAGCTAAAACTGCTTAGTGAGCTTTTGTTTGATTTTGGTCACGGGATGAGGCTGCTGGTGCATCTTAAACAGTGCACATCTGTAAAATCAGTGGGCTGAAAACTGGAGCTTTACCATCAATACTGCTGTTCCTCGATGTCCTGTAATCCACTATGATACATCTGTGGGTGGTGGTGTCCTTATTCTGTTAAGAAGAAACATGAGCTATTGCTACCTTCAGAAATTGCAGCCAAACATTGAACACTCAGTCTGTTACTCTCTCTCTCCTTATATGTCAGTCCCTTATTTGCTGTTCTGTTTTTATTTCTAGGTTAACAGAATCAAAACTCCGAAGCAGATAGACGAGCTCATAGAAATAGAGAGCAATACAGGAACTTGGTACAGGAGGTGTTTTGTTAGAATTCGTGCAGAGCTATATGGTGTAAGTAACAATATCTCTGTTCATTCTGTAATTACCTTTCTCTTTTTTAATTAGCATTCAGAAATGGGATGAATTGATTGAGCTCATGCTGGTGATAGCTTCAATGCTACATTTTCCATGCAACTGGGAGATTCAGGAATCAGTGTAAGATTCTGGTTTCCTGATCCAGAAGAGGCACAGGTGAATCACAGAGGTTGGTTCCGACTTCTGAGGAGGAAAATGTTGCATTGGCCTTTACACAACTGATGGCTAATATTTACACAGCCATATGCTGAAGCACCACAATATAATATGTAGTAGGAATGTATATTAATATATACCTATGGAAAGAGATGACACATGATGAGATGAAAAAATTATCAGCAGGAACTTGAGGCGGCCACATCACTTACAAATGGTAAAGTCATGAATAAATTGTGTAAATGAATGTCAATAAAACCTTTATAAGGCATTGTATCTGCATGTATTTTTAGTCATGTTGAATGTTTTACCAGAAAACTACTTTAGGACTATTTCAGAGAGTTTAATACAAGCTCACTGGGACTGTGCTCCATATCCTTTTTTACAAAACCAAAATTATGCAGTGTCTTTGAACCTTGTAATGAAAATTGAGAAGTCTCATTAATTTAAAGAAGCACTAAAAATGTCAAAAATAGGTTTTCACAAATGTTAAAAATCTGGCTCTCCAGAGCTATGATGAAGTGTTATAAACCAAGGTTTGTCACATATTTCCAATCAAAATTGCTTTTGTGGGAAAAATAGCATTTTTCCAATGAAAAAAATAATCCAGAAAGTGTCTACTTTTAAAGTTTTTTGTCCAAAAATAGAGTAGTTGAATATTGAAATGTTATGATTTGGCCTTGTTACTAAAGCAGCTTTACAGAAGTTGCAGCTTGGTTGTCTCACATCCTTGTTATCTTACTGGACTAGCCCCTGGGTCAGTGTCTTCCCTGTTGCATGATGTTTGCTAAAATCTCCTAGGACAAACTGCCTCTTCTCTTCAAGAGGAGGAGATCATCTTGAGATGTGGGGGGGGAAACACCATTCTCGGTCAGCTCTGCTGTAGCATCTCTGACTTGGGGGTAGTCCCAGCTTTTCCTTGTATAGTTAAAGTACCAATTTCTAGCTGTAATAGGTTATGACAGATCAGACTCTGAGTGTATCCCTGTTGAATTATGGAATATAGTTTTGTCTAAACTTAAAGCAGTGTAATACTTGGAAATGAGAAGGAAACATTTCTGATGATCTCTGGTTTATTTGAGATAGTGAAATGAAGCTGCCTAGAGATTAGGAAAGTTTGAGGTGATCAGAGCAGGGGTGAATTAATGACACAGTCCATGCTGATGGATGAAAAATTGGACATGAGCCAGCAATGTGCATTTGCAGTCCAGAAAGCCAACCATATCCTGGGCTACATAAAGAGAAGCGTGGCCAGCAGGTTGAGGGAGGTGATTCTGCCCCTCTACTCCACTCTTGTGAGACCCCACCTGGAGTACTGCATCCAGCTCTGGAGTCCTCAGCACAGGAAGGACATGGACCTGTTGGAACAGGTCCAGAAGAGGGCCACAAAAATGATCCAAGGGCTGGAGCACCTCTCCTATGAGGACAGGCCGAGAGAGTTGGGGTTGTTCAGCCTGGAGAAGAGGAGGCTCCAGGGAGACCTTACCACAGCCTCTCAGTACTTAAAGGGGGCTTATAAGAAAGATGGAGAGAGACTTTTTGCCAAGGCCTGTAGTGACAAGACAAGGGGTAACATTTTTTAAACTGAAAGAGGATAGGTTTAGCTTGGACATTACTATGAAATTTTTTACAATGAGGGTGATGAGACACTGGAACAGGTTGCCCAGAGAAGTTGTGGATGCCCCAACCCTGGAAGTGTTCAAGGTCAAGTTGGATGGGGCTTTGAGCAACCTGATCTAGTTGAAGATGTCCCTGCCCATGGCAGAGGGGTTGGACTAGATGACCATTAGAAGGCCCTTCCAACTCAAACCATTCTATGATAAGAAGCTGGAAAGGCACAGAACACACACAACATATTTATATCAGAAGTACACCTATGACCTCAGTATCAAAGAACTGATCTGCTCTCTCTGATGCGCTGAAGAAACAAGCAAATCAGAATCAAAAAGCTTCTATCATTTAACAAAATTGTTCAAAATGTGATTTTAAATAAATGTATTTCCTAATGATTTACAGAGTTGGTTGACGTTTATGAGATGCTTCAACTACCCAGTGAAGGATAATACAATCAAACTTACAGCTGCATGGTTCACCCTGTCTTTTGGGTAAGAATGGTTGAGATCCTAAATCATTTTTGATAGACTTTGATAGAAGAATCATCTGCATGCAAATCTCTGTCACTACGATTACCTTTTTTGTTTGGAAAGGTTTTATTCAGTATCTTTCCACCAAACATTACATTTATTGGTTAGTCTATTCTTGGTTGCAAGTCTGACTCATCAGGAATATTTACTTCAGAAAACTGGCATCATCTTTGGTCAGCATGTTTCAACATTTTTTATATAGTCAATCAGCAAACACAGAGGTGCCTGCCTCAACATTTTTAAAATGTGAGCTTGGTACTCTACCTGCACTAACTTGAAAAGAAGTACATGTTTTAACCAGGGAGGACAGACTTCATTGGTACAGGGTTTAGAAGATGTACTGGATGTTGTCACCCATTGTTCCTAAGCCCACTGTTGTCATTGCAGGCACACGATGCTATAGTTCACCTGTTTGTATCTAAAGGCAATTGTGCTGTGTGGGGAATTTTTTGTATTTTTAAAACTAATTTAAGTTTAAGGCAGACTCTAGAAAAAATTTCTTCTTTGTACCTCTCATGGTCTGCAGTCTACGGAAAACTCCATTTGTTGTGTCTGGGAACTGCAGGGGCTCCCCAGTGTCTGGCAGGGCAGGGCCTGTCCTGTCCCACCACCCCAGCCAGGAGCAGGGCTGATGGGGGCACCCAGGCATCAGGCACCTCCCTGGGGATGGGGACAGGCTGAGGCTGGGCCAAGATGCAGGCCTGCAGATTGGTCCAGTTCAAGTGGGGCCCATGGCTGGGCAGGGCAAGGCTGTGGGGAGCTGGAGACGAGCCCTATTGTGGCATCACTAGGGCAGGGGATGACAGCTCTGGAGGAACTGACATGGGGTCCTGGCCTGTGGGCATGGTGGGGGAGCCCTGGGAGTGTGTACAGGGACATCAAAGCTGGGAGTGCTCTCAGGGCCTGGACCCATTGGTTTCACGCAGAAGTGAATTCCACTTTGGATCTGCTCTTTATACATGATACATGGAGACCATGATATGGGACGCAACAGCTCCATCATGTAAGTGGCTGAGGGAGCTGCTTGTCCTCACCTTGCACAGGTTTCCGAACCATTGAGATTGGCAACTGAGCTTTTTCTGTTTTTTACAGATACTATGGCTTATCTATCTGGTTTCCTGATGTCATTAAACATCTGCAGTTAGACGAGTACGCATCCCAAGTGAAACATTTCCACAATGAGGAGGTTTCATATTTTGTCTTCAACTTCACACTGGAAAATCAGATTCACAGCAATGGAGAATACATCAATGACAGGTTTAGAGATTTCCTAATATCCTTACTTGTCTGGAATAAATAAATGCATATTTTAAAGCATGTCCTAATAATCTAATATTTTTCTTTATTAACTCATTGTCAGGGTTTAACCCCAGCCAGTGACTAAGCACCACACAGCTGCTCGCTCACTCCCCCCTCAGTGCGATGGGGGGAGAGAATCAGAAGAGTAAAAGTGAGAAAACTCGTGGGTTGAGATAAAGACAGTTTAATAGGTAAAGCAAAAGCCACGCATGCAAGCAAATCTGAACAAGGAATTCATTCACTGCTTCCCATAGGCAGGCAGGTGTTTGGCCATCTCCAGAAAAGCAGGGCTCCACCACGTGTAACGGTTACTTGGGAAGACAAATGCCATCACTCCAAACATCCCCCCTTCCTCCTTCTTCCCCCAGCTTTTATTGCTGAGCATGATGTCATATGGCATGGAATTTGATCAGTTGGGGTCAGCTGTCCTGGCTGTGCCCCCTCCTAACTTCTTGTGTGCCCCCAGCCTACTTGTTGGCAGGGTGGTGTGAGAAGCAGAAAAGGCCTTGACTCTGTGTAAGCACTGCTCAGCAATAACAAACACATCCCTGTATTATCAACGCTGTTTTCAGCACAATTCCAAAACATAGCCCCATACTAGCTACTAGGAAGAAAATTAACTGCATCCCAGCCACAACCAGCACACTAATAATAGATGGTTTGGTTACTTTTTTGAATGGGAATTTATTTCTCTTCTCTGTTTCTTATGATTTGATTTTGAATGGTTCTCTGGAGCATGGGGAGAAATGGACCTGTAAATACACTGGTGCTTGCTGTGTGAGGACTCCTCCATGCAAACCCAGTTTCCTTGCCCTCCCGAAAAACAGACTGAAAAGCCAAAGTTCATGATACTTCCTTTCACAGTGGGATTCAAAGATTTTCCAGACCCAACACTTGTAGCATATTGTAGGGCGCTGGATGTACTTTCGTCTCTGTTGCTGGTTCTTTTCTTGTATTGATGAAAAACATTGAGCATTGAGAAGACAGGATTTTATCACAGAAAAATAAAAGCTAAACATTACTGTAAATCAATAAAAAGTAGGAACAGCTCTTAAATGGGAAACAATACGTTAGCAATGCCTTTTGTGTTTTTTAACTGAATCTGTACATATTAAGGCTCTTTCTTTACAGAAAACTAGGGGGGAAATTAAACACACCTGTTTTAGGTATCTGGTTTCTCTTAAGAAATATACAGAACAACCATTTGAATGGTCTCCTGGATGTTATGGTGCTAATTATTTCTTCCATAGGAAAATGCATATCTAAGTGAATAAAATTAATGATTTCAGTAATTCAGGGCTTTTTTTTTTAAATAAGAACTTGAGTTTTGATGCAGTTAAAAGTTTATGCATTGCAGACAAAAATGAACAGTTATCTCATTTTTAAACTAGCCATAGCTTCCCAGTTTTGTTCCTTTCCAGGAGGTAGATGTTCTCCTAAAAGTGAAGAACCATTTACTGTCATTAAGCTTTAGTTGTTTTGCACTCTGTCAACCGAGATCTTATCAATTTAAACTGAAAATTCTCGTAAAACACTAGATCTAACACTAATCTCCTCTAAAACACTAATTTAGTCTTTTGAGTGTGCAAATTTAATCTGACAGTTGAGATCCATAAAATATTTTCCACAGTAGTATGAACTCTTTTGATATTCTTCCTCCACAAATGTTTCAATGCTCCACTCACCCCTAATTTCAGCATTTCCTTCATGTTCTTTCTTACCTAGAAGATCCATCAATACTTTTTACTTCATTACATTTCTGTTGTGTTTGAATTCAAATCATTGCAACACCAATTTTAATATAGTCACCAGATATTTCCTGTCCAAAGGTAAAAAGTGCATCAGAAGAATGTAGGACATAGCCTGTCATTTCTGTTACAACTGACTAATCACTAAATTATCGTTGTTCTCCTCTGGAATTAAGTTACATTTTAAAATGGAAAGTGATAATGAGTTGACACCGAATGCCAGCCTGATTTTAATCAGTCTGTCATAAATGAGAAATGATACAGTAACTAAAACTAATGGGCTGAAAACACCATTTTTCTAACCAATACACAAAGAGACTTCATTAGCTAATAAGCCTTTTCCTGTTATAAACAGAATTAGCTTTTGCTCTCCTTTCTCATAAAGATGTGATTCCAACAACCTTATTGGTGAGAGTTTAATTCCTACTATTTTGTAGGTAGCATATCTTGTCTGTTCCTATTCCTACTATTATTCTTGTTATAAGAAAAATATTTAGCTAGTCACATCAGGTTTAATTAGACTAGAGTTAGGTCTGTGTTCAGAAGGCTTCGCCATTTTAACAGCTCTTACTGTCATATAACTATTAAAGCACTGCTTTTCAAAGTTTTGCCATTTTGGGTGAAGTCTGCCAACAAAACTGCCCTTTTTCAGTTGTAGCTTTTTCCACACCCTCATGTGAAATAAAAGACATCACAAAAAATAATGATATATTGCTACATTTCTCGTTTTGTTTTTTTTTTTTTTGTTGCCATAATGTTAGTTGATATGAGCATACTAGAAAAGGCTTACAGCATTGTTTTAGCCTAGTACTGTTGAGGTAGAAAGTTACTGCTAGTAATACACTTTGTCCTTAACCTTTTTCTATGAATGACTTGATTTACAGTCATGATCAAAGATCTAGGAGTTAAGAGAGAGTCAGTAGGAAGGAGGATGTTCAGAAATCAGTTCAGAGGATCAAGTGACAGAACAATTAAGTCAACTGGATATCCACAAGTCCATGGGTTCCGATGGGATGCACCCGAGAGTGCTGAGGGAGCTGGCAGAAGTCATTGCTGGGCCACTCTCCATCATCTTTGAAAGGTCCTGGAGAACAGGTGAGGTGCCTGAGGACTGGAGGAAAGCCAATGTCACTCCAGTCTTCAAAAAGGGCAAGAAGGAGGACCCGGGGAGCTACAGGCTGGTCAGCCTCACCTCCATCCCTGGAAAGATGATGGAACAGCTCGTTCTGGGCGTCATCTCAAGGCATGTGGAGGAAAAGAAAGCTATCGGAAGTACTCAACATGGATTCACCAAGGGGAAATCATGTCTGACTATTCTGATAGCCTTCTATGATGGCATGACTGGATGGATAGATGAGGGGAGGGCAGTGGATGTTGTCTACCTTGACTTCAGCAAGGCATTCGACATGGTCTCCAACAGCATCCTCATAGGGAAGCTTAGGAAGAGTGGGTTAGATGAATGGGCAGTGGGGTGGATAGGAAACTGGTTGAAAGAGAGAGCTCAGAGAGTCATGATTAGGGGCACAGAGTCTAGTTGGAGGTCAGTGATGAGTGGTGTTCCCTAGGGGTCAGTACTGGGTCCAGTCCTCTTCAACATATTCATCAATGACCTGGATGAGGGGATAGAGTGCACCCTCAGCAAGTTTGTTGATGACACAAAACTGGGAGGGGTGGCTGACACACCAGAAGGCTGTGCCACCATACAGAGAGAATCTAGACAGGCTGGAGAGCTGGGCGGAGAGAAACCTTATGAAATTCAACAAGGGCAAGTGTAGGGTGCTGCACCTGGGGAGGAATAACCCCATGCACCAGTACAGGTTGGGGGCTGACCTGCTGGAGAGCAGCTCTGTGGAAAGAGACCTGGGAGTCCTGGTGGACAACAGGATGACCATGAGGCAGCAATGTGCCCTTGTGGCCAAGAAGGCCAATGGCATCCTGGGGTGCATCAAGAAGAGTGTGGCCAGCAGGCCGAGGGAGGTCATCCTCCCCCTCTACTCTGCCTTGGTGAGGCAGCACCTGGAGTACTGTGTCCAGTTCTGGGCTCCCCAGTTCAAGAAGGACAGGGAACTGCTGGAGAGGGTACAGCAAAGGGCTACCAAGATGATTAGGGGACTGGACCACCTGTCTTAGGAAGAAAGGCTGAGGGACTTGCGTCTCTTCAGTCTGGAAAAAAGACGGCTGAGGGGGGATCTTATCAATGCTTATAAATACTTAAAGGGTGGGTGTCAGGAGGATGGGGCCAGGCTCTTTTCAGTGGTGCCTGGGGACAGGACAAGGGGCAACGGGCACAAACTTGAACATAGGAAGTTCCACCTAAACATGAGGAGGAACTTCTTTGCTTTGAGGGTGGCAGAGCACTGGAACAGGCTGCCCAGAGAGGTGGTGGAATCTCCATCTCTGGAGACATTCAAAATCTGCCTGGATGTGTTCCTGTGTAACCTGCTCTAGGTGACCCTGCTTTGGCAGGGGGGTTGGACTAGATGATCTCCAGAGGTCCCTTCCAATCCCTACCATTCTGTGATTCTGTGAAATAAGAAAAGCTACTGACCATTTGTTTGTGCATGTTTTATGTACACAGTAATTGCAATTGCATCCATGGGTATAGGATTAACAAACACGTACTTCCGGTTAGAAACCTAGCTGTATAACTGCCAATATAATTGTTGCGTTTGTGTTAAACCATTTTTAAACACTTGGACCAGTGTGTTTTGGATTCGCGTCTGACATGGCGCACAGTGTGTTCATCTGGAGAAATAAAGGTTCTTTCAAAAATTCTTTCTTTCCAGCTTGTTGGTACCAGCAGGTGCTTGTTTGTTCCAAGAGACCGGGTTTCTAGAGCCTGAGCTCCCCATTTCTAACTGTAACGTCAAATTACAAGTAATAGTGATTTTACAAAGCTATTCCATGAATGTCATGACATTGTTTTTCATTGATGATTAAGGGCATGTAATAACTGAAGTACTATCAAAGAAATTGTATTACTGATTACAGCTACGTGGAGCTATTTGACTTAATGCTTTTTCTGAACAATTGTATTCTAGAATCAGCTAATTGTTAATTATGTTTCCAGAATACCTTTAAGAAATCACTGTTTCTGGGGTTGAGATTTTTTAGACCTGTGTAGCTGTGTCAGCTTGACCTGTTGCTCTTTCTAACCTATGAAGGTAGACTGACAAATTATTTGTATTGAACAGGTTTATTATGATGAAATTTAAATCAGTAACCTTTGAAGATTCCCTTTTTAAGAATTGTGTGTTTGAAGACATCACTGAACTCATACTTCAGGAACTGTACTTTTGTGAATACCACCACCTACAACACAGGTATTACAAGAAAAACCCCTGAACAACCATTGTTTAGCTGCATGTTCTCATCTTACTATTTTGGACTGTTTATAATTTCTGGATTTCTAATCAGGCAAATAAGAAGCCTTCTTGTAGGGAATAAAAAGCAACAGGCCTCAATAATGTAATACTAGAAAAGAGAAAGGATCACACCCCATTAGAGATACCACAGGCTTAATATTGACTCAGATAATAAACATCTCTTTGGTTTTAATAATCTCTAAAGAGATTCAGTCTGGAGAGGAAAAAATATGTTTACTGCTTTACTGATAGCTTTAATTAGGTGTATTTTTTTTGATCAAAATGGGACTGGTGAAATACATTGTTCTATTGTACTTGCTGCGGCATGGGGATCTGAGTTCAGGATTCAAACTACCTTATCTATAATCATTCCCAGTCTACTAAGTATTCTACCAAAAATAGGAATGCGTATTTTCATATGTTTAAACAGAGGACTCATTTTTTTTTTTTCAGTTTAATACAATGTCAGTGAAAAAAGAATATAGCCAACTAAGCTTGTTGGAAAGATGTGGCACTTATTGCTTTCCTGTAACTCCAGCAATCATAATAGCAATAGAGTTATGTTTCAGAACAAGCAATGCCCAGCTTTCTTTGCCTGAAAGGAAAGTATTCTTAATTCAGGCTGAAAAGACTGACAGGAAAAACAGAAAGAAAGAGAAAATTATAAGGAGAGATCTCTGAAATGGTATTTGAAGAAGAATGGCCTAAACTGTTGCATGTAGTAACTCATTCATGTTCAAGCTGAAGACCAAGCAGCCTGCTCAGAAATGAAAATGGGTTTAAATCTGAATTCTGTAGGAACATTTCCCTTTAAAAGAAGTCAAACCAAACTGGGCATGATCAGCAGTCTCATCTGAAAGGCTATCTGGTATGGAAATAGGTCTGATACTGAGCAAGACAAAGTGATAGAAATTTGCAGGTATCCAGTGCTTTTTATGCAAAACCAACTGGTGCTGAGAGATCTTAACCGAATACAGTCCAAGCAGAGCTGAAAAAGATTAATATAATTTGCCTAATTCCAGGCCTTAGTTGCTCTTTTTCATAAGCTTTGCATATTTTTCTATTAAGATAAAAAGGTATCAAAATTAACAGCAATAACTAGTTCCCTATTATAGAGCAGTGAAAGCTCTTAGTTGTCATTAAAGTTGCCTAAACTTGAAATTTTTTTAATCAAAAGCTACACATGGAGTTGGCCATTAGCTGAAGTCTTTTTGTTTTTCTTCTTTCTACAGATCTCGAGCAATATAAATTTGTTGACAGTGAACTGATAAATTGCACATTTTTCCATATCAGGACAGGATGCCAGATTTCTTTCAATGATGACTACAGTGCCTACTGGATCTACTTTGTTAATTTCATGGGAACTTTAGCAGTGTTACCGGGGAATATTGTGTCTGCTCTCCTGATGGATAGAATTGGACAGTTAACAATGCTAGGTAGGGGCTTCACTTTAAAACAGGGAACACCACCAACACCTAAAGCTCTCCTGATAAAGTAACATGTTCTCTTTTTAAAGAATTTGGTTCAGAGAGATGCAGAACATTCCTTCTACAGATACTTCATTTATGTGATATTCTAAGTGCAGTTTTAAAAAGTCCCTAATTTAGAAACTCCAGGAACAAAGGAGTCTAACCAATTCTGCTATGTCATGTTATCAGTCATTGCTCTTCCACACTGATATTACAAAACTGCAATTCAAGCATTACAGGATGAAATTTTGGAGAGCACTCACCATTAGCTTGTCTTTACTCAAACTGAAAGGAAAACAAGATGTATACAGGTAACCCTCACTGTATGAAGCAGCTCCTATGAAGAGTTAGCAGTCATTTGTCTGTTATCTACTTTGCAAAGTAACACAGCTGAAAGATATCTACTGTGGATTATCTGCAGTCACAAATCTGTTTTCATTTTACTTAAATAACTATGTGGTAGTTCATTATGTTCATTTTCTAGGAGAATATCTCTATATAAATGCAATTCCCACTTGGTGTTTTTATTACTATGATATATAAATGAATTTCATGTAATTACAGATGACGATGAATGAAGAATAGGGGTAGTTTTTCCCCAGGCAGATTGCTTTGAGAGTTCAGAGAGGGTTCCAGCTTAATATATCATTATATGTATACTGATGTTTGAGGAGTTATGGTTTTTTTCCCTGAGCCCCTTATAATGTTTGTCTGCCTGACTGGTCTTACCAGCAGAGGGTGTCTCTTTAGTTTTTAACTCAAAAATATAGATAAGTTATTTAGCTGCACTGTATGAATGGAAACATTTGATGCAACAAACAAAGATTGTTTTTTAAATACAGCTTCACTTAGTGTTCATTTAATCTGTCTCATACTTAGGTGCTTCCATGGTTCTTTCTGGCATAAGCTGTTTTTTCCTGTGGTTTGTGACCAGTGAATCCATGATGATAGGTATGCTGTGCCTCTATAATGGTCTCACCATCTCAGCGTGGAACTCTCTTGATGTTATTACTGTGGAGCTGTATCCTACAGACAGAAGGTATGTGCAGATACATCTCCATTAATGTTGCTGATTCTATCTCTATGTACCAGCAGCAATGGTAAATAGAAAAGGTTAAGTATGAGCTTTACAGTGGTAGTGATGTTTTGAGCGGGCTGAACAAATAGCTTGTCTTATGAATAACAAGGGGGGTAAAATAATCAAAAAGATTATTTTTTTTGAGCTATTTGGTACATATTTTGCATCAAATATCACCTAATCAGGAAAATACCACAAAAGTAGTTTCATATGAAGGAGAAAAAAAAAAAAGAAGGTCTAACTGCTACTCTCATTTAAAACACAGCTAATGACTAGTATTTCTGAAAACAGTAATGGAATATTTCTGGGTTTCCCCTAATGCAACTAGCTATGATGGCAATAATTGGTCCAAAATAGCAATGTAGTCTGTTGGCTGTGAAATGGTGGGGATGATAATAAAAAAATCATTCTCTGGAGCTGAACAGTATCTTCTGGAAGAGATTGTGCGCTTGAACCATGCTGAGCTGTTAATCAGTCTGATACGAATTTGTATGCAGGGTCTTTAGGAGTCTGTACATACTTATCATTAAGTAGATACAAAAATGTTTTGGGCGCTGCTCTTCAAGGCTATTGCAGAAAAGCTCATGACAGTTTCCATGTCCTGCAAGCATTGCTGCTAGATGACATGGGTTGGGTTTTTTTGAGATACAAGGTACTCCTTAATGCTGATCTTATGTTACTGAATGGACTGAAGGAAGAACAGTTGAGTCATATGCCATTGTACATCAAATGTAAAAATATAAAAGACGCATTTTCTTGAATAGACTGGGATCCCCCCCCCCCCCCCCCCCCCCCCCCGAAAAAAAATCTGTGTAAAGTTGCCCAGATTCCTGCCAAGGGACAGCTCTCTTATCACAGTGATAGTCATTATGGCATTCACTAGAAGTTTCAGATATGGTGAAAAAAAGTTCTAGTTTATAAATGCATGATGCCTTGTTGGCAAGTCTGTTTTTGGACACAGGTGCAACTGGCTTTGGTATTGTCCATTAGGAGAGGCAGACTGTAGACTGACTTCTCTGTTTTCTTTTCATTAGCATTTAAAAAAAAATATGCTTCTTCACACAAGAAATAGATCTCCATTGTTATGGCTGTATCAAATAACCATACTAGGCTACTTTTGAATCCAAAGCACTAAACTTTAATATTAAGCACTACTGGTTTTATTACGCCCCAGGAAATTGCTCTTCTGGCAAGAATTATTCCATCAGCCAAACTCTATGACATAATTTGAATAAATATCCTTTAGAAATAGCTATCTTCTTGACATTCCTGAACATAGTAGACACAAATATCTTCTTAAAATGAAGTAAAGAAAAATAATTGAAAAAGCCATTGATGTTAATGGAAGAAATAATGATCATCATTACTAGAAATAATAAAAAGAAAGTAACTGATATCTATTCTAGGGCATCTGAATTTTGTGGATAATAGTTGTTTTTAAGTTTCTGCTAGCTTTGGGATTGTAGCAAATTTTTCCCCGTTTTCCTTTTTTAAAAAGCTTGTGTATGCAATAATAGCTGTATTGAATTCCACCTCAAAAATTTACTTGCAGCTGAGTTGTTGGGATTTTTTTACAACAACTTGGATAGAAAAACTTGTCATTTTATATTATCAATATAAAAAGGCTGATAGGCCAAATCTACCTTTGTCAGGAAAGACATTGCTGACATATACTGAAGATGCGATTTTTATTTTTATTTTTTCCCCAAAAGTTCTGGTTCCATCACTGCTGGTTTTTACCAGTTGGATTATAAGGAAAAAAAAAATTCTAGAAGTCTCTTCCTATATGTGTTTTTTTTAGATTGGGGCAAAGCTTCTTCATATTTCATAGAAATATTTGAAAATTAATACCTTCAGGGACTCAAATAGGCTGTTTCCCCCAATATTTTTTCTCTGATATTTTTTTGTCCAGACCAGCTACAGTTTAACAGACAGCATTACCCACCTCTGATTTCCATAGCCTGGCATGACTTGCCACGGTTTGCTGGGAATTTCCAGATTCTGCAAGTACCTGTAGGGCTGAACAGCCTTTCCAGGCATATATGGTACACAAAGCTGCCTGATCTGTTTTTGCATACAAGGTCCTTCATACTTAAGATGATGTGCTCCACTTTGACTTTAAAGCTGCATCCAGAATTAATCTGGTCCTGAAACTGGCTTCCAGTTTTCCCTCAAAAGGTGATCTAGGCACAACAATTTTGCTCACTGTGTCACCATTTTACTGTTCCAATACGTACTTTTTCCTTACTCCCAACGAGTAAAATGATCACAAACCAGCAGCAAAGCACAGCTTGAGGTTGGGCTGGAAGAAATGTGTGTGGAAGGAGGTTAGTTCACACTACCAAGCACAAGAGACCAGGCTGGGTTGCCCCTCCTTTTCCTCCTGCACAACTCCTCGCAGAAACCAGCCAGTTGCCAAACCACTGGGGCTTTGCCAGTGTCATGCAGGGTAGTACAAAACGTGTTTCATGAATTGCACTTGTAATAAACAGCCAGATTCCTTAAACAGAAATGGCACTTATTTTATTATAGGGACAAAGTCGATAAAGCAAAAGCACAGCGCTGGGTGCATGACTCAAGTCAGAGGCACACCAGCTACTACTTCACCCATGTCTTATATACATTCAACATTGCATCAGAGTAATGATTTATGATGATTGATTATCATTAATCCCTTTTTCTTCTATTTGTGTGTTTTCCTTCTGGCAATTGTTTCTGAGGATCGATAATCTTCAGTTCCCTTTTTCCATGCATATCAGCTCCCTTCTCCTATGCGTCTGTCTCCTTCTGTTAATCATTTGTGGGGTCTCTTGGAGAAGTTCTCTTTTGTTTCTCTCAGATGTTCTTCTTCATAGCTGCTGTTAGTTGTTATCTTTAAGGTTTCTCATGTTTCCTAATTTACTAAAGGTTAATTATCCTTATCATTCAAGTATTTATAGCCTTGTTGTTATTGCGAAAGCCAACAATACCTTCACCATTTTTCACACACTCCAGGTTATTTCTGGATCATATTGGCTTTTTGACAGGTAGGGATGTGGTGAGCAATTTGGAAATGTGCAGTATATATGACACACGGGACACATTTGTTTCCTCTTCATCAGCTGCCTGCAGGGCAGAGTTAAGGTTGCTTTAAAATCTTAACAGATTGTGTGCATTCAAACTCACCTATGTATTTGCATTTTAATTTACTTATGCCTGGATTTGAGGTAATTAAGTAGTTTGTCTTAAATTCTCGATAAGTACTTTCAAACTTTATGCCATTGTAGCATAGCTTTTGTCTGCATATTCTTTATAAAACCTCAGATGATTTGCACAACTGCTTAAATAAGAAATGTTAGAGACTATAGATTTCAAATGGTTCTCGGGTAGATGGAGAAGTTATGTTAAAAGGTGATGATATGTTATCAATGCTAGTCATAGGTAGGTTTCTGTCTTCCAGATGATACACATGGTGGTAACGAATAATCATTAAATTTATTTTTTTTTCATTTTTCGATACACAAATTTTAAAGGACACCCATGATGACTAGCTAATTACCAATAAGCAAGTAAATTAACCCAGCTTCACAATGTAAAGACCTGTAAAGACCGTCTTTTGTCCCGTCTTTTGTCCCGTCTTTTGTCCCGTCTTTTGTCCCGTCTTTTGTCCCGTCTTTTGTCCCGTCTTTTGTCCCGTCTTTTATGGCCTGTGCTATCCTGGATTGCTCAGCAGTCAGCTGGTTCTGAAAAGTCTTTGGTGTGACCCTCTTGAAAGCCAAACCAAACTATTCCATAGCCGTGGAAACTGCTCTGAAGGAAAGTTATTAAACGTCTTGCAAACGTTTTTGAGTGCTCCTAGAGTGATTTCCTACTTTCATAAACTTTCTGTATTTTCAGAACACTACTCTGAAAGAAGGTGATGTAGAAATTGAGGCACAGAGGAAAAAGGTATTTTTAAAAATTACTTTAGGTGCCCAATTTGACACATGTGGTACCTGTGATCCCAGTCACTTGAGCATTTTAGAAGAGGGAATGGGCTGAAAGTATAACTTCCACTGCAGCTATAAGCGCTCAGCACTTCAGCAACACAAACTTGAAGGTGCTAAGATGAGCACACAGAAAATGTGAAATGCATACTTGATGACTGTTTAGTTAACTTTAAGTGACTTGCTAGCATCATATAGGAATTCTGTGGCAGGGATTGTATCCTTTCTCCTGACAGCACTCATTGAGACTGTGACACACTGCTTTCTTATCTTGTGATCCCCAACCTTATTCACAGTGAACCTTTCAACTTCTGCAACAGATAAGGGAAACCAAGTTTCCTTCACTACATACATGTTTTATCCCTCAAGCTTTCTTTGTTTTGTGCGTGTGCAGAGTGATACAGGAAAAAATGTGTGATGAGGTAATTACAGAATGTGTTGTAATGTGCACGCCCAAGGGGCTTGCAATAACATTGCACAATTTCCTAGCTCTGCCTGTAATACAAATATGAATGGAAGAGAGTTAAAATTCTCTGGAGAAGTAACATTTAGGAGACTTTTATGACTTTAAAATGCAATTGTTACTTTCACATAAATGATAAATATCTTCTTGTGAACTAATTTAGGAAGCACCAACTTTATAAACCAAGACTCTTGTCAAGGAGTGGATACAACAAATAAGCTGAACCTAAACAGAAAGTGGCATAGAAATAGGTCATCTCCTTGTATCTCCTGCAGAGTAAATCAAGGTCAGATTGCATCATAACCAACAATTCATAAGTTTTACTACAGCTGCCGGACATCTGGGTTTGAATCTTGGCCAGGAATATTTAGAATTCAAGGTGCGCTATAAAATTAAGTCATCCTGGTTTGCCTTTTTTTAATACCTCTGAAATAAGTTCATAAGGGTTTGGTCATAATTAAGAAATGTCACCTATCTTCAGTTCATTATATTTATCTTTTGCTCCTCTTCTTGAGCCCTGAGAATTTGTCCCCAGAGTAATAAACATTATTCATGAGGTATCTTAAGTCCAAATTCTTATTGTTGTGGCTGTCAGAAGAGAAGTTTTCTATTCTTTTGAGTCATAACAGCAGTCATTGACTGACAGCTATTTTCTACTGCTATCCTGTGGATGTGATTCAACTGGATTTTGCTGAAATTTCATGTTGCTGTTTATAAGGCATGAAATGATGAACATATGCAATTCCTTAGGCAGCAGGCCAAGGCAGGAAGGCAAATTCCATGGTTGTACTTGCACACCGAGTGCTGTAATTAGCCAGGCTATAATATGCATCTGTGTACTCATTTTTTAAAAGATCTGAAAATGCCTGGACATTAGAAAATTGTCCATAGCACATTCAGAAACTCTGTTTTCATAGCCTTTGCATATTATCAGCATCCACAAAAATGGGATTCAGAGTCTTTTGTAAAGTGCTGGATAGGCTCAGCACTAGCTCTGTCAAGAAGGTTATGAAATAGCTGTGCTACACATTCAGTAGCACTCCACTGCAGCACAACGTTGTTAGGTGCTCTGACTATCAACAATGGAAAAGTGGGCCTGAAATATTTTATGTAGGCATATAAGCATCTGGTCTAAGAAGGAGCATATGTGGCAACCAGGAAACGAGCTCTTTTAATCTAAAGGCTTGGATAATCCCTCTGTTTTTAACTGTTTGGATTCTTGCTATTTGTTATGTAGCACTTAGGTGAAAGGCAGTTAAGTATTTTAATTTGTCACAGTGTTCCCAGCACCAGAAGTAAAATACATTTGGGAAAATTACTTTTCTCTAACATTCAGCTTTCTCTCAGACCTGACACACTTATAGGACTTCTGCATTTTTCTTTTATCAATACTAAAATCTGTAACTTTTTTTTCTTAAGGCAAGCCCAAATTGATTAATCAGCATCATCTTACTGATGTGCTTGGAGGATTTATTTACATTCTCTAGCTGGACAAGGGATTCTTGCTACCAAACTCCCTTGGGCAGTAATGAGGATTGCTCGTGGAGTTAAAAAGATGTTTTTGTGCCAGTGCTTTACCCAGTAACTGATCAACATAACGGAAATTGGTGTATATAGTAATGGCCTTATGCCTCTGGATTTTTTCATTTAATTCATTCATGATGCTGAGATGACACGTCACGTATCTTTGATCATTTGCAGACTTTCCATACATTCTAGCACTTTCCTGAAACACTGTAGCAAAGACTGTATTTGGGCTGCAAGAGAAAATTGTGCTCTTATATGTATTTGTATTGCAGTGTATATATCGCATGGCTATTTTTACTCCTTGGATTCAGTAGAATGACTTATGAAAGTGTGAATTAATACCATTTTTAGCTGATTTGAATCACAAACACTGTTCTATGAAAGATGTTTATAAATCAACAAGTCTGAATTTGCTATTCCTAGAGCTCAACAGTTTGCTCAATGACTTCATTCTGAGTATGTGTGCAACAAATTCACATTCAAATATGGTATTAAAATTGAAGGATATGAAGGCATAAGGTTGAACAGTGACAATGCTTTTCAGGTACAGGTCACAACAAAATTTAACTTAAGCCTGTAAAAATCTTACTGTTCCCACTGATTATGAGCATGTTTTAGGCAAAAGGACATGCCTGAAAACTGCTTAAGATCAAAAGCTTGAATGTCTGCTGGATTGTTCATTTTGTATCATCAGGACAGTCAAGGGCAATAAAAATGAGCTTACTTTGTCTTACTCGTCTTTGTTTATAACTTGATAACATTAATGGGATTAGACTAATAATGACTCCTTACGATTGGAAAATTGAATAAGTCCATTTTACAAAGCAGAACTGGTTTTTCAGTGCCAACAAATTATTTAATTTTGCTCAGATATAAGAGATATTGTATTACAAAATTACTTTAAAGCTTAATAAGGCAATCTTGGGTAGATAACCTATAATAGATCTAGATCACAGTGGCAGCCCTGAATGTGCTATCTGTAGAGCCCAGCACATGAAAGTAAATGGTCCAAATTGCTCAGAAATATATATCTGGAGCTCTGTTATAACTAGTTGATATAAGCAAATAGCATCTGTGAAACAGCTTACTTTTCTAACATAATATAAAACAACACTGCATATAAATTTTGTACTGTTGCCTTTCCAAAGATTTCCTGCCTGTATCTGTCCAAATTTGCATTAGCTAGATCTATGTATTCCTTGGGGAGTTCTGGTATCTCTCTGAATATACCGAGGCTGTTGATGACTTAAGTGTCTGTTTTCTCTATGTGAACATTGGTTTTTTTTCTGTTACTGTTATTTGTGACCAAGTTTGGTTTTACATCAGTACTGGCAAACAAAGAAACTGTATTTACATGTGCAGACGTTGATGACAACCAGTCACCACTATAACTTTAGAAATACTTTCTGTGTGTAAATAAGGCCAAAATTGAAACAGTTCTGACTTTCCTCCTCTTCTTTCCCTGACGTTCAAAATAGCCGCAGCTTGTTATTACCCTGTCAGATAGACTCTGTTTTCCAGGCTACCTGTTGTCTTTAACCTTTTCCTACCTGTTTGGAATGAAGTCTACTTTCATAGAATCACTTAGGTTGGAAAGGACCTTTAAGATCATCAAGTCCAACCGTTAACCTAACACTGCCAAGTCCACTACTAAACCATGTCCCTAAGCTCCATGTCTACACATCTTTTAAATATCTCCAGGGATGGTGACTCAACCACTTCCCTGGGCAGCCTGTTCCAATGCTTAATAACCCTTTTGGTGAAGAAATTTTTCCTAATAGCCAATCTAAACCTCCCCTGATGCAACTTGAGGCCGTTTCCTCTTGTCCTTTATCATTCTTTTGGTGCAGGGTCCTCAAATATATCAGGACTGGTATAATTCTGAAGCACAGCATGTCAGATACGGTCAGGGCATGGACAGTACTGAAAACACCTGTATCCCATAAACTGTACTAGACAGAAGCTTTTACCTCTCCCCTGGTATAAGTCTTGGATATACAACACTGATGGCCCTGACTGATCGACACTATTGAGATCTAGTGACTAGATTTGCAGAACAGTGTAGGTGAACTAGTGACACTCTGGGCTGTGGACATGTCCATTGGTTGCTTGAGGGAGAGGATCTCTTCTCCATTAATACTGTGGTTTGCTGTTTTTAGAATAAAAAAAATAGTTGTGTGAAGAATCATGAGAGTTTATATCCTTGATCTCAGTAGGGATCAAGTCTGCTTACTTCAAGTTGATTCTCTGGGCTGCTCTTCAGGATCTCCAGTAGAAGTTCCTCAAACTTACTTCTTAGGAATTCAGACCACATCTGAGCACAGGACTTCTTCCTTCCCCTCATGTGTACCTCAATACAATAACTAGGGCTCTTTTTAGTCACTCAGTCCATTAGTATTTCTGTTAATTCCTGCTGTTTAGACTGGGGGCTTTTTCCTTCTAATGACAGTACTTTAATATTAACAAGAAAGAAACATTTTGTTCTGAAAAGAAGCTTCTATCCTCCTGATTCTTATTATTTTATCCCAGTGAGCACAGTGCGAGATCCGCATAGTCCTTCTCTTGCTTCTAAGAGATTTGAGAAATGTTAGAGGTTCTAGTATTGTACAGTTATTTTTAAGACACTTTTGTTAGGACAAGGTTATTTCTGCAACTATGAATCATGCAGTCATGTTAAAACACAATTTATTAAAATAATAGCAGTTTGCATAATACATCTACACACAGGTTACCAAATATCTAAAATACTAAATCCAGATTACTAAACTCATGCCTCTGCAATGCAAAAGCCTCTCTGAGTTACCAGTGTCATACTTTCTCTTGGCAATCTAATTCCTTTCCCTTTTCTCTAAAGTTTCACAGATCTCTCTCCTGCGCCAAGCAGGTTTTTTTTTATGCCCCATTCTCTTTACCCTTAAGAGACAGCCATTCATTATTGTTGGAGGTCTAATTAGACTTTTGAGAAAGCACTGGTTGAACATGTATACCACCTGTAAGAAATCCATTTCTATTCAGTACCTCAAGATGATAATCCTTTTATCACCCAAATCACAAAGTAGCTCTCAAAAGATTCCCCATCTCCTGTCTCCCAGTCCAACACTTCAAATGTTACTGAATTTCCATTTGCAAGTCCTTTGTTCTAGTTTAGAGGTGCAAAGTTTAGTCAGTCATTTCACGTTTTGGTTCCTGAGGCAACGGAATGAATCTGCCTTAATAAAATGCTGTAGCAGATGAGCTTTGATTTCACATTATAAAGAAACGTCACAGAATCCTTGTTGGCATAAATTCTGTTTAAGATATTGGGGCTCTACTGATTTATTCACACTGAAGGTTTGTCTCAAAGGCTTTACTCTTTCATCCATTTTTAACTTTATTCTGTTTTCTCTTCTAGGGCAACGGGCTTTGGCTTTTTGAATGCACTATGTAAAGCAGCAGCTGTACTTGGAAACTTAATATTTGGTTCCTTTGTTGGCATCACCAAAGCAATCCCTATTCTCCTTGCTTCTACTGTTCTAGTATGTGGAGGTCTGGTAGGACTTCGGCTTCCTGACACAAGAACCCAGTTGTTGATGTAACTGGAAAAAGCCATTTACTATTTATTTTCTCCTTCATACAAATGTCAACTTTCCTGACTGACGGTGCAAAGGCTTCAGATTCTCAACACTTAGTAGAGTGCTCAGATGTCAGAAATCAAACTCAAAAGATACTTTGGAGTGGCAGAGATTTAGAACCCTCTGTATGAAAGTTTTAAATTTCACTTTTGTTTGCTTTTGCATACTTTGCTATTTAAAACCACTTAACTTCAAACTGCAAAGCTACCTCTTAAAAGACTTTCAGTGATATGTCCAGGAAAGTAAAAATTGTACTGATAATTAGATATTTAAAATGCAAGCAGCCATTATTTAAAAATACATGCTAAATTTGGCCATGGCATTGTGAGCTTTTGTGACAGTACAGATATGCAAGTCAATTAACAATATTGGTGCAGAGAATGTTGATCTTGCATGTATCAATGCATGCAGCGTTAATCAGGAAACTGTACAGACTTCATCAGTACTGAGAATACTGACCTTCTGTGGCTGCACTTAGATGGTAAAAACTTGTGGCAATGCCTCTTTCTTGGGAAATCTTTTTAGGTGGATTCAATCTAAAGTAAAGATTACCAACTATATCCCATATTTGCTGAGAAGGCAACAGCTACTGCAGAGAGATGAAAAGCCCATAATGTGTGAGCAGCAAAGAGAATAATAAAATAAGCACTTTCACTCTTTGCTGCTGGTCCTCCAGAACTTTTCATTGTTTTCTCACTTTTGGCTTCTGGAACATTTTTTGCCATTTTAAAACAGTAAATTTGTCTTACTCCAGGAATGAATCAATGCAAACCAGTATTTATGTTGTCGTAAGTATGAATAAAGGAACAATCAGGCCAGTTAACTATATAAAAAGTAAGATGTTTTCAGAAAAGTTTGTTTAGTATTTATACTTCTAATACATATTTCTTTGTCGCAGAACGGTTATAAAAATACGTGGCTGTAGAATGCCACCTACTAAACTTAATCAGGTCATAATTTCAATATGGAGTATAATGTAATTAAAACATCTCAAAAGATTTTTTTAAAACAATATCAAAACAAAGAAAAGCAATAATAAAACCCACCTTAATTATTTTCACAGTTTATACACTCCTTCATATAACCATTTACTCATATGATTTTTAATAGTTCTAGAGCAATCTTACCATTTAACAGTTTCAAACATCTCTCTGAAAGGCCATTAAAAAAGAAGTCATGCTAAGGCTGTAGGGAGTGTTAATGTATTTATTAGACCAAGTGTAAGGATGGAGAGTAAACGATAGTGAAGAAGTTCCTTCTAAGCCATATGCTGTAGACTGTTCTGGATTGCGGTAGAGTTTCCCACCTAGTCCTACTGCTCTCTAAAAGGTTTTGGGATCTCTTTAAAATGTTAGCATTAAAAATTAAATACAGATATGTCTATAAAATTAGCAGACAAAAGGGGCAAATCCTCTGATGACAGAAACTGGCATTGCTTGCAGTGGAGCTAAGACAACTTATATCAGTTGATGAAGTACTACAGTTTCAAAGAAAAAACTTGGTATAAAACATAAGGGAAAACTTATCAGTATTTTTTTCTAATTATGTCTGACAACATTTATTAGGTGGTTGAAATTAGCCAAAGAAATTAGGCTTTCAGATAAGGTCATGTGTAGTAAGATAGATTCCCACCCCCACCCCGAATTTCTCTTGCTCGTATATGTGAACTACTTACCTTTGGGTAGTAATATTTATCACTGCATTCTGTGTCAGTCATTGTTTTAGTTGTACTGAAAGAGTCAGTAAAAGACAGTCCACACAAGATGCCCATTCATTATATGTAAAATTCATTGTTAAATTTACTGAATCGAGAAGTTATATTTTTCAGTTATTAACAAATGCCTGTGCTACACATTTGTCGTGGCATGCTGTGCCCAGCTAACTCAGTTGGTAGAGCATGAGACTCTTAATCTCAGGGTGGGCGTGGCTCACATGGGATGGAATACTTAACCCTGTCCCCGCAGGAACCAGGACATTATCCACCCCTTATTCCATACCATTTTTGCCATGCCCAGATCTTACAGTTTTCGGAACATTTGACTGGTGTACCCAGCATGGCTCATGCACACAGTCCATGGCCTGAAGATGCAGATCTTGAGGAAGTTGCTGGGCGCCAGCTGCTGGGGTCAGTTCTGATCCCATCACCACTTTGCTTTACTCAGTTCTTCATCAAAGTCCATCTGTCCTTAATTTGGGTGATTCTTACTGCAGTACAGCTGATAGCAATTATAGTAACGAGGACATACAGTGACAGGGTTACTTAGCAATCAACAACACACCATTTGATTTATTAGCTATTCTCACCCAAAATCAGATCCCCATGAGATACACATTGGACTTCCCCATCCTTCTGCATCACCCACCAAGTGCACCCAGGTCCTTGGGCAAAAGCAATCCCACGGATGGGTTTGCCTTTGCCTGAGGCAGGACTAACCCAGACTGCCTTCCCTAACATATTCTACATGGGCACTACGGGGACCTTATCCCCTTCTACAGTACGTGGAAGTTTTGATTGGGCAGGGCCAGCCCGATTGGTAGATCCCCTGGTATTAACTAGCCAGGTAGCCTTTGCTAAATGTGCATCCCAATGTTTTAAAGTCCCACCACCCATTGCTCTCAGTGTAGTTTTTAACAGTCCATTGTATCATTCTATCTTCCCAGAGGCTGGTGCGTGATAGGGGATGTGATATACCCACTCAATACCATGCTCTTTGGCCCAGGTGTCTATGAGGCTGTTTTGGAAATGAGTCCCATTGTCCGACTCAATTCTCTCTGGGGTACCATGTCGCCACAGGACTTGCTTTTCAAGGCCCAGGATAGTATTCCGGGCAGTGGCATGGGGCACAGGGTATGTTTCCAGCCATCCAGTGGTTGCTTCCACCATTGTGAGCACGTAGCGCTTGCCTTGACGAGTTCGTGGCAGTGTGATATAATCCATCTGCCAGGCCTCCCCATATTTATATTTCAGCCATCGTCCTCCATACCAAAGAGGCTTCAAACGCTTGGCTTGCTTGATTGCAGCGCATGTCTCACATTCATGGATGACCTGTGCAATAGTGTCCATGGTCAAGTCCACCCCTCGGTCACGAGTCCATCTAGATGTCGCATGTCTTCCTTGATGGCCTGAGGTGTCATGGGCCCACCGAGCTATGAATAGTTCACCCTTATGTTGCCAATCCAGATCCACTTGAGCCACTTCAGTCCTGGCAGCCCGATCCACCTGCTGGTTGTTCTGATGTTCCTCCGTGGCCCGATTCTTCGGTACGTGGGCATCTACGTGGCGTACTTTCACAACCAGATTCTCTATCCGGGCAGCAATATCTTGCCATAGTTCAGCAGCCCAGATGGGTTTGCCTCTGCGCTGCCAGTTGCCCTGCTTCCACTGCTGTAGCCACCCCCACAGAGCATTTGCCACCATCCATGAGTCAGTGTAGAGGTAAAGTACTGGCCATTTTTCTCGCTCAGCAATGTCCAAAGCCAGCTGAATGGCTTTCACCTCTGCAAACTGGCTTGATTCACCTTGTCCTTCACTGGCTTCTGCAACTTGTCATGTAGGACTCCACACAGCAGCCTTCCACTTTCGATGCTTTCCCACAATCCGGCAGGACCCATCAGTGAACAGGGCATATTGCTTCTCATTTTCTGGCAGCTTATTATATGGTGGGGCCTCTTCCGCACGCGTCACCTCCTCCTCTGGTGACATTCCAAAATCCTTGCCTTCTGGCCAGTCCATGATCACTTCCAGAATTCCTGGGCGACTGGGGTTTCCCATTCGAGTTCGCTGTGTGATCAGTGCAATCCACTTACTCCATGTAGCATCAGTTGCATGATGTGTGGTGGGGACCCTTTCTTTGAACATCCAACCCAGCACCAGCAGTCGAGGTGCTAAGAGGAGCTGCGCTTCTGTACCAACCACCTCTGAAGCAGCTCGAACCCCTTCATATGCTGCCAATATCTCCTTTTCTGTTGGAGTGTAGCCGGCTTCAGATCCTCTGTATCCCCAACTCCAAAACCCTAGGGATCGACCTCGGGTCTCCCCTGGTGCCTTCTGCCAGAGGCTCCAGGTAGGGCCATTCTCCCCGGCTGCGGTGTAGAGCACATTTTTCACATCTTGTCCTGCCCGGACTGGCCCCAGGGCCACTGCATGGACTATTTCCTATTTGATTTGTTCAAAAGCTTGTCCTTGCTCAGGACCCCATTTAAAATCGTTCTTCTTCCGGGTTACTTGATACAGAGGGCTTACAATCAGACTGTAATCTGGGATATGCATCCTCCAAAAACCCACAATGCCTAAGAAAGCTTGTGTTTCCTTTTTGCTAGTTGGTGGAGACATAGCTGCTATTTTGTTGATCACATCCATTGGGATCTGTTGGCGTCCATCTTGCCATTTTATTCCTAAGAACTGGATCTCCTGTGCAGGTCCCTTGACCTTACTTCGTTTTATGGCAAAACCAGCTTTCAGAAGGATTCGGACTATTTTATCCCCTTTCTCAAAAACTTCTTCAGCTGTGTTTCCCCATACAATGATGTCATCAATGTACTGCAGATGTTCTGGGGCTTCACCCTGTTCCAGTGCAGTCTGGATCAGTCCATGGGAAATGGTGGGGCTGTGTTTCTACCCCTGGGGCAGTCGATTCCAGGTGTACTGGATGCCCCTCCAAGTGAAAGCAACCTCTGGCCTGCACTCTGCTGCCAAAGGGATTGAGAAGAATGCATTCGCTATATCAATCGTGGCATACCACTTGGCTGCCTTGGACTCCAGTTCATGCTGGAGTTCTAGCATGTCCGGCACAGCAGCGCTCAGCGGTGGCGTGACTTCATTCAGGCCACGATAGTCTACAGTTAGCCTCCACTCTCCATTAGATTTTCGCACCGGTCATATGGGACTGTTAAAGGGTGAGCGAGTCTTGCTGATCACTCCTTGAACCTCTAGTTGATGAATCAGCTTATGGATGGGAATCAGAGAGTCTCGATTAGTGCGATATTGCTGCCGATGCACCGTTGTGGTAGCAATCGGCACCTGCTGTTCTTCGACCCTCAACAACCCCACAACAGAAGAGTCCTCCAAGAGACCAGGCAAGGTGGACAACTGTTTAACTTCCTCCGCCTCCAAGGCAGCTATGCCAAAGGCCCACCGATACCCCTTTGGGTCCTTAAAATACCCTCTCCTGAGGTAATCTATACCAAGGATGCATGGAGCCTCTGGGCCAGTCACAATGGGATGCTTTTGCCACTCATTCCCAGTTAGGCTCACTTCCGCCTCCAATACAGTCAACTCTTGGGATCCCCCTGTGACCCCAGAAATACAAATGGGTTCTGCCCCTCTATAGCTTGATGGTATCAGAGTGCACTGTGCTCCTGTGTCCACTAGAGCCTTATACTCCTGTGGGTCTGATGTGCCAGGCCATCGAATCCACACTGTCCAATAAACCCGGTTGTCCCTTTCCTCCACCTGGCTGGAGGCAGGGCCCCTCTAATCCTGGTCATGGTATCCAGTACTCACTTCTTGCAGAAATGACTTGGAGGTTCCTTCAAGAGGATCAGAAGCAAGATCAGGCCTTCTGCTCTGTCTGGGGAACTGCCCGCTGGAAACTGGGGTGGCACTTTTCCTGGAGGGATCTCCTTTTGTGGTTGTCCTTCCTTGCAACTCCTGTACCCGTGTCCGCAGGATCCAAGTAGGTTGTCCATCCCACTTCCTCATGGTCTCACAGGTAGAACCACAGGGTGCCTCGTGGTGTGTACCCTCTGTACTCTCTCTCTTGAGTGGGGAAATGCCTGCTCCTAATAGCTGAGATGCTGGCCCGTACAGGTGGGGAGTAGGGCATATTCTCTTCAAGTTGCTGGACCTTCCGGGACAGTTTCTCCACAGCTGAGACAAGGGGGGAAGAGAGGCTTTCTTCATATCGCCGGAGCCGGCCAGCCACCTCATCCACCGTTGGTCCCTCTTTGCCTTTCCATTCCATTACTGCCAGTGAGTTGGCATATGGCGATGGTGCACTCCGTACAAACTTCCGCCACATGGGCCTTGTGCAGTGCACCTCATCGGGGTCTGTGGGTAAGACCTCATTGTCCAAGTCATAATAAATCATCTCCCACATGGCTAATTTTCTCAGGTACTGGATACCTCTTTCCATGGTGGTCCACTTGCTTGGTCGACATACAACATCTTCACTGAAGGGGTACCTCTCCCTCACGCCTGACAGGAGTCGTTGTTTCCAGAGGCTGAGGGCTTGGGTCTTCTTTCCAATTGCCTTGTCAATGCCCCCTTCCCTAGACAGGGATCCCAGCTGCCTGGCTTCCCTACCCTCTAAATTCCAGGCTACTGGCCCCATTATCCCAACACCGAAGCAGCCAGGTGACAATGTGCTCACCTGGAATTCGGCTAAAATCTTTTCGCATATCCCACAGCTCACTCAGGGATAGGGATCGGGTGATTATCTCTGGTTCTGCCTCTTCCTCCTGTCCTCGTGATGGCCCTGGTTCATCGTCATCTCTTACTAAGCGAACTGATTTCTTTGTGTACTTCTTCTTTTGTATGGGGTCAACTGATACTGGCACAGGTTGGTTCCCTGGTTCAGCGGCAGTGGCTGTCACCGGGGCTGGAGTAGGTGCAGTGTCTGTCGCAGGGGTTGGAGTAGCCGCAGTGTCTGTTGCAGGGGTTGCAGTAGCTGCAGCTCCTGCTGCAGGGGCCGCAGCAGCCGTAGCGCCTGCCGGTCTGGTCTCTATCTCTTTCCCCTGAGGGTGCTGCATAACACTGAGCAGTGCCTGGTAGATACTGGCCAGGGCCCAGCACAGTGCAGTGAGTTGTGCCTCTCTAGAATAGCAACAGCATTTTCCCTTCAGATATTCTGCTACTCTATCAGGGTCCTGTAATTGTTCAGGGGTGAAGTCCCAGACCATTGGAGGCGAGAAGTTCTCTAGGTACCTGCCCATGATCTCCCACATGCCATGCCACCCCTGACTCTCCAGCCTCAGAGCAGAGCTCTGGGTGGTAGTCTTAAATAGTCGTTTAACCCTATACGAGACCTGGAACATATTCAGCAGACATAACACTAGGAACATGCTGGTTTGAGCATCCCAAGGATATTCAAAATTCTCAAAAGCTGTCATACCTGACTCAAAGGAGAAAAGGGAGGCAAAAGAGCTGGGGAAAGTGTCCCCTCCTGTTTCCCCCATAGACTGGGTGTAATTATTAATGAATTCTGAGAGGTGGTGCCCAATGTACGGACAGGACAGCAATACCCCATAAACGCCCCAAAGTAACCATCTAACAAGTGATGTTATCATATCATAAGCCGATATCACACAGGACAGTAAAATGATAATCCTCATCCCCCTCCCAGAAGTAACAAATATCATCACAGGGAGTGCATAAAACACATAGGAATTTACATAACACAGCCATGAGAACAAACTAAGCAACATAGTGACCAGTGGCTATTTACCTATCAAATTCATTTTTTCAAGCTCTAGTTGGATTCTGTCATTGTCTCAACCCTTCGAACCCCACGTTGGGCACCAAAAAGGACTGTCGTGGTTTGGCCTCAGACGGCAACAAAGAACCACGTGCCACTCACTCAGCTTTTCCCAATACGGGAAGGATCACAAGAAAAAGGCAAAACTCTTGGGTTGAGACAAAGGCAGTTTAACAGAACAGCAAAGGGAACAAGAAGAAAAAAAAACAGCAACAATAACACAGACAAAGGAATATACAAACATGATTACAGAACCACCACTCATCAGCCAGACCCAGGACACACCAGCCCAACTTCCTGCCCCCTCCCCTCCTTTTAATCTCAGGGTGGGCGTGGCTCACATGGCATGGAATACTTAACCCTGTCCCCGCCAGAACCAAGACAACATTGTAGCACCAAAATGTTTGCCCAAGATGTGGGTTTTTGCTATTAACAAATGAGAAAAGTGGCTAAATCCAAAAAAGCATGAATATGGAAAACTTGTGGGTTTTTTTTTGATGTTGATAATTTAAATATGATATAGTAAGAAACAAAGTTTAGGAAGTGTATTTATTTTACAATATAAGCAGTCCAAATATTTGATATTAAACCAAATTTAAATATTTAACATCTTAAATTTCTTAATTATGTTTAAAAAAAGAAAGAGGAGGAAGAATTATTTTTCACCAAGTTCCAGGTTAAGAATAAAATGCTGGCCTTAATTCTGCATCTGTGGCTTTTGTACACTAGGCATAGTCTTAATATTATTTCAGGGCTGTTTTCTCTAATGAGAATTATATTTGAGCCCTGCTCTCTGTGCCATTCATTAGTAGCATGTGTTCACCTTCTTGTACTTACTGTACATCTTATTTTGAAATTTGAAGCCTCTGTACGTATTTGGAGTAAAAATCAACAGCAGTGGTAAAATATTACATTGTGTTACTATGCACTGTCCACTTTAAGTAGTATATTCTGTCCATCTCTGTATGTAATTACTAAGAATATCCAGATCAAATACATCATGCCACCTGACCAGTGAAGAGAAAATAGGTCACAGGAAAATAAGGTTCAACTTCTGAGGCCTCCGGTTCAAGAATAACATGCTAAAATCTCATTCCATGTAAAATTAGGCTGACTTCAATGCTGGTTCTTATCCTAAATCCTGACCACATCATAAGTATATGATTAAGTTTGGATGTAGTGAAGTGAGCAGCATGAGAGCCTACATTGTACTTTGAATACAGCAACAGCAGGGATTAGTAAAGATGAACAAAATGCCCAACAAACATGGACCTTGCATGGTTTAGGATTAGAGTGAATGTTCTAAGATAGGAAAAGGAGGACAGTGGGTAGGAAAGGGGAGAAAAAGTAAATGGAAGAGAAGGACAAAGAGGAAAAAAAATTCATGAGCATTTCCAACATATTAAACAAAACCTAAAGCTAGAGTCTTCCTAGTGCAAGCCAGCATCCAAGTTGTTTGAGCAATCAAGGTGTTTGAGCTTGAGTGCAGTAAAGATTCATGCCGTGAAGACAAAAGGAGTGAATGCAATTTCAAGCTGTAAATACTTGGTTTGATAGGTACAATCCACAGGCTGGAACAGAAATATTTAATCTATGGAGATCTGTACACAAATGTTACTTAGGTTATAAGCAAAAGTGATTTGGCTGGTCTTTAGTGAAACTGTCTTTTTTGCAGCTTCCAAAGCAATTTCAGGTAATAAATATTGGACAGTAGGATTTAGAATAGAATAGTTCAGTTGGAAGGGACCTAAAACAATCATCTAGTCCAACTTCCTGACCACTTCAGGGCTGACCAAAAGTTAAAGCATTGTCCAAATGCCTCTTAAACACTGACAGGCATGGGGCATTGACCACCTCTCTAGGAAGCCTGTTCCAGTGTCCGACCACCCTCTCGGTAAAGAAATGTTTCCTAACGTGTCTTGAATACTAAGGATCTGCTTTTTTGCTCATACTCTTACTTTCTAATTTTGGACATCTATCACCTGCCACTCAGTTTTCACCAGTAGTCCTGACCAAGCAAGTTGAAGCTACTTGCTGTTAGTGGACAGCACTCATACCTCATTGCAAGCACAGTATACTGTAAGAGTCCGATGTCTTATATATTGGTCCAGTTTCATCTGTTGTCACCTAGTGTTTCTCTCTGATAATGCTGCATGTTTTCTAACCATGTATTTCTGATAATACATGTCTTCTGTCCTCTAAATGTCTACCTTGTAAATATATGCCTGTCCCCCACTGGCTATGTGATAGAAGTCATTTGTGAATCTTACGTAGGCCTGTCTTACCCAGTTAAAAGGTGATCCCTCAAAAGAAGAGGGTGGGGAAAAATAATGAAATGTAATCAAATTAAATGTAAACAATGAGGAGTAAGATTTCAAGGCCTAGGGTTCAATTATTTTTAATTTTGGCAGCTGTTTTCTTTAAATCCTAGCCTGCAGCTATATAATACTGTAGACTGTAAAGAATAAGTATTACACAGAAGTGAATATGTATACAGACACACGTGGGTGTGGGTGAGTATACATGCATATATACACACACACCTCCCATAACACAGGTGCATGTAAGCTTTACAAACCATATTCTCATCTTATTCTCTATGTTGCTGTTACTTTCTGTGTTATGCATTATGCTTTTAACACCAATAACATCCTGCTCTGTTCCTTGTGCAGAACTCTTTACTTATTCATATGCAAAATTGTTGGGATGACAATATTCATCTTAGCTGGCCATTAGCTTTTGATCATTGGAAGAGAACTCCTGAAATGGTCTGAAAAATTAGATTGGACTTAGTTGCAGCCTTCCCCCCACCATGCTGTCAAACAGCAAAACAGCACACTCTGTAGAGCACTGGTGATGTTCCAGTGACTAGGAGACACAGTACTCTTGGATACAAAAAATTCTAAAAGTTATGAATTTTGTCATATTCAACTTCCTTCAAAACATTCCATGTGGATCTCAACATGTTAACTTCTGTGTAACATATGATAAAATGTCTTTGTCTTCCTGTATTGTATGTTTTTAATTGTTTCTGCATATATAGCTGCTGCAGTTCTAGTAATGTGGCTAAACAACTGTTTACTGCTGTTCTTATCAGCAATCTTTGACCAGCCTGAAAAAGAGCCATTGCCAGGGTGTCTTTCAATTAATGACTAACATACACAAAGATATACTACAGTAATTAGTGCTGTATAAAGTAATTGTGGCTATAATTCAAGTAAATGCATGGTGAAAACAGCAGCATGTGCACACTCAGTCACACAGAGCAATGAGGGTGGAGAGCGCTCTTTTAAAAGCTCTGGAATCCACTACATTTCTCCTTCCCTATTTGCAGGATGTTCACTCCTTCCAGAGTGCTTCCTCTGGTGAGGGACATGCACACATGCTGCAGAACTAAGAAATCGGCAGAAGAAAGGGCATACTCCCTCCAGGGGACTTAATGTATATTTGCTATAGGAAAGCTAACTCTATAGTAAGATTAAAACAAACAAAAACCTAAGCAGCTTGCATTATTATTTTTTTTTCATGTGTTCTACGGGTTGATAAACTGAATACCAATCTATACCAAATATTTGGGAGGAGAGTATGAAAAGGTATCAATACTCAAGTAATAGTACTTTTGGAAAGTACTGGTTTCCTTTTGGAATAAGGAAAACATATACTTAGTGAGACTGTAGCATATAGTTTCTAATAGTGATCATGAATAGACAGTTTCAAGTAGAAAATTGCCATTCAGATTTAAAGTAGCAGTAGGTGATATTACCATCTACTTGGAAATTTATAAATATAGATTAAAAACAGTAGTTTAGAAGGAAAAAGAGAATATTAAATTTTGGAGAGCGATCTTACAAAAAAAAACCATCCTCCAATCATCTTTTTTTGACAAACCTTACAGCTCTTTCCTGTTTCTTCCTGCCACAGATCCCTTCTGATATGGAGACTGATTTCATTAGTGCTTCATTAGTGAAATCAAAGTTTTTACAGACATTTGCAACAAAAATGAGAGCAGGTATAAAATTAGCGCTGCAGGAAAGTTAGCTCATTTATAAATATTTAAAAAAAAAATGCACCAAGCTGTTATTGACTACATTAATTGTTGTCTTAGTGTTTTAGGATCCTACAAAATGTTACATGAAACTAGCGATGTGTGTGTAAGCTGATCCCTGTTTATATCAGTGGAGCAATTTGCAGGATTGGGATCTTGGCTTTCTCTTTCAAAAATATTAAATACATGATTGTGTATACTGTCATGTTGGAATTGCTGATGTGAAAGAAATGTGTTCATTTAGCCCCTTTCTTTAACATGAATAATTTTAGCCTGGCTTTGCAATGTTTCCCAAACAGTAAAAGGGTTTTAAGTAGCATTCCATGCTGCAAGCCTAATAAATCAACTGACAGCTTATTTTAGCCTTTTTCTATAGAATGTTATATTAAAAATCACAATTAAAACTTTCCTAAAAATTGCTGTATTACCATCAGCCACATAACATTGTTATAATTTACATAAGTAGATTTATTTTTTTTAAGTGAGCAGTTTCCTTTGCAGTGTAATAATGTATGTGCAGAAGTCAGGCAGCAAGGATGAGGTACTGAAAGTAGAGTTCTTTGCCTTCACTGTAATTTATTGGCATTGTCAGGTTACTGATTTTCTTAAAAACTTGTTAGCATCTTCTAATGCTGAGCAACAGAAGGAAAAAGTGTATTCTTTCTTCGTTTTTCATGAGCTATTTTCTGCTTCCAGTTTCTCCTACTAAACTTCCACTCAAATTGCCAACTGGTCTGAGCTAACTAGGAGTATAATTTTTCAAACTGTCTTTAGTGTACAAAAGCGCAGGTGTGTTAGTGTGCATATGTTGTCAAAATCATAGCCATTTCTGACAGTCTCCAATTCTTAATGCGAGGAAATATGTATATATTATATATATGGTAATGAGATACTTTGAAGTTGAATCACCGTGCTTACTTCTAGATCTACTATTCTGCAACAAGATCTTAGCAATGGTCTTGACCTCTCTGTTTCTTTGTTTGTTTTCTTTACTGCTGTGTGTGATCACCTGTAATGCAGGTTACGGTCATTGTTATCATATATATGTGTTTGCATGTGTGTGCATTAATAAATTCTCTTTTTTGGAGTTCTGAATTTTTCATTTAAAGTCCAGATGGTACAACTGTGAACTCATCTTTTCAATATGCTCCTTTGTGTCAGATTACCAACTTCCAAAATGTTTGATCAAGTGTTTTGATTAAATCCCCTGAGGAAAGGTGTCTGTATACTTGTGAAAGGGCATGCTCTGTGTAGGAGGACTGTGTACAGTAAAAATCTATAAAATGTGGAAGAGTTTATAAATTAATAACATGCCAAATATTTATCATCCATATAATAAATGCAAAGTTATTTAGTGTACATCAGATTAATAAAGGGGTGGTTTTTTTCTCACCTATATTCAAATAAAGATTTCTTCTCTGTAATGAAGACATCAGATGTGTGTGTGATGATAGCCAGAACATCATTCTTCACTACCCCCAAAATACTGAAAACAGTTGCTTTACCTTAATTAGTTCTTTAACAAAGGCTCTTTATGTATCTCATATGTATTAAAATAAAACATGGGAAAAGTTAATAAAGTTAAAGAAATGTAGCATTGCATGGGGTTGTTGTGACCCAAGTGCAGGACCCGGCACTTGGCCTTGTTGAACCTCATACCACTGGCCTCGGCTCATCGATCCAGCTGGTCCAGATCCATCTGCAGAGCCTTTCTACCCTCAAGCAGGTCGACACTCCCACCCAACTTGGTGTCATCTGTAAACTTACTAAGGGTGCACTCGATCCCCTCATCCAGATTGTGGTGTATGAGGGCACGGACTCCAGCTGTGATGAGCATGAAAATCGTTTATTGCTTCTCAAGCCTCGGCTTTTATACCCAAGCTCTAAAACTTTCCATGCACCTGCTAGGCAAGTAAACACATATTTCAGATCACTGACCCAGTCGCCTTATTCAGTTCCCACCAAGATAAGCACACAAAGCTGTTTTCTTGTTCCATGTTTATATTGGACCAGTTCCTCTTCATTCCATCCATATCGACATCTGCGTTCCTGTTTCTGTGTGCTCTGCTCACTGTGTCCTTGGCCGTACGCAGGCCTCTGCTCATAGATCTGCCACATCTCCCCCTTTTTTGTTTAACACCAGACCATTTATTAACAGGGTTGCCATGACTTTTGCTTCTACTCGTCGTGATGCTCTTAGCAGGTTATATATCATACTAAACACAATTAAAAACAGAATCAAAAAGAACCCTGCTAAGGCAATAAATACCCAGATTCCTAAATTTAGCCCAGAAAGCCAATTTCTTTGGATTTACCCACAAGAGATCCTTTTGTAATGTTTCAAATGCAGTGCGGTTCATTAAGTCTTGAATCTTTAGTATTTGAATTTTTAGTTGATCACGTAAAGAACGAATATTTTGTCGCAATGACATGTCAAAAGCACCTTGGAGATGCTGTTTAACCATTTCCCAGCCATGTAGTGACGTATTCCAGGGGAGAGATGTAACACAAAGTCTTCGAGGGTTGTACTCCCAATCACAATACAGAGAAAGACGTGTTTTTAACACATTTTGCCGATCCCCTATCCACATTACTGCTGCTTCTAAGGCTTGTAATTTGGTTAATATTTCTTCATCTATGCGTTCTTGCATATCAGTGTCATACCTATGGGACAGGGAGGCAGTCACAGGGCCTCAGGGCATCCCCTGTATCTTCAAAGTGCGCTCATGTCTCTCTCCCTCTCTCCAGCCCGAGACAGCCCCCTTATATCCTGCATCGGACTGAGTGGAAAAGTATAGGCTAGAGTCGCTGCACGCATGGCCAGCGTATGCAGCGAGCCTCACCAGACTCATGATCCAACTTTGCTAATAGCGGCTGTCTGATATGTGACTACATTGTTGTACTCCCTTCTTGTTATCTTCTTCTTTGAAGGTCAGGTTCTCATGGATACACACATAGTTTTTACAGCAACATATTCTACAACTCGTACAAGGGTATGATGCAAAGCAGCATCTACAACTGATTGTATAATGCTTATTAAACACAGCAAACAGCATACTAAACATAACTAATTCTTCAGTTACATTAGATAAAGTTTCTCCTACAACCTTAGCAGTCTGGACAGATTCAGTAAGCGCAACAACAGCTACAAAAGCTGAAGGCTAAAATAACAATTGCAGATACTATTGCAAAAATCATGAGAATCATTACAGAATCTTCTTGCTCACAACTTCTATTTGTTGTAGTATTATCTATGGTTAGCTTATGAAGACTTCTGTTTACAAATACAAATCCCATTCGCCAGCCCTCAGTATATAACCCAATATACAAAAGAATCTACATGAGACAGAAAAGAGATAAGCATTAAGAACTGAAAGATTAATAAAAATACCCATCCTTAGGTATGCCTGCTTTATTCATTGATTGGCTCGACTGGTTCCAGGCCTCTCTTTTCCTGTACTGGACTCGGCTGATGAGCCGGCTTAAGAAATTTTGCAGGAATCCAGTATGGACCTGAGGACAAAGACACACAAGCATACCCTCTACCCCATGTTATCAGGAGGACTGGTCCTTCCCAGCACCCCGATTCAAGGTGCTTATAATACACCTTCGGTTCCTCAGGCCATTCAACAGTCCTTCCGAAATGTCGCTCTACTGCTGTGGATGACAAAGAAGACATGCTTAGAAAATTTAAAACATAAGTTACTTTATACAATCGCTCTTGAGGTGTCATGCCTATGGGATTCCCCCTTTTTCATTTATCAAGCATGGTTTTTAAAGTATGATGCATACGCTCCACAATTGCTTGCCCAGTCGGGGAATGAGGAATATCGGTGACATGTTTAATACCCCATGTCTGTAAAAAGGTCTGTACTTCAGCAGACACATAAGCTGGTCCATTATCAGTTTTTACAGTTTTCAGTACTCCCATGACTGAAATACATTGCAACCAATGTCGAATAACATCATGAGCCTTCTCTCCTGTATGAGCAGTAGCTACAACAAAGTGAGAAAACAAATCAACTGAAACATGTACATAGCGCAAACGTCCAAATTCCATAATGTGCGTAACATCAGATTGCCAAAGTTCATCAGGTATAAGCCCTTGTGGGTTAACCCCCGCAAATGATGGCAGAGGAGCCAGCTGCTGACAATCGGCACAAGTCTGCACAATATCATGTGCTTGTTGTTGTGTTAAAGAAAATTGCTTCCTCAATGCCTTCGCATTTTGATGAAAAAAAATTACACGACATTTTAGCTTGCTGCATAATGTTCGGAGTTGTTACCGACAGAGTGTGATAATCTGCAACTGTGTTTCCCTCAGTTAAAGGACCAGGTAAACAGCTATGAGAGCATATGTGGACAATAAAATAAGGAAAGTGTCTTTTTCGTAAAAGCAACATTAATTGCAGTAATAGCTTAAATAACAATTGGTTCTCTACTTGTTTTATAAATGCTCCTTCCAGTCTTTGAACAATGCCAGTAACATATTGAGAATCTGCCACTACATTTAACGGTTCCTGTTGAAATAAGTCAAAAGCCCTTACAGTAGTGGCGAATTCCACAATTTGCATAGATCCTTCAACTGGAGTTACAACCAAATCCCATTGTCCTTCAGAGGTCTTCCAAGCTACAACTGCTTTTCCTGTTTTCCCTGAGCCATCTACAAACACCGTACGGGTGCCAGCAAGAGGCTTTGGCGCTAGCAGGATGCGCGGTTGTAATTTGTGGAAGTGACTGTAACAGTCTGTGCCGGGGCAAAGAATAATTTATTTGCCCAATATAATCTACTAAGGCTATTTGTAGGTTAAGGCTTTGTGATAACCAAAGGTCAAAGTCATCCCTTTTGACAGGGACGTGTATGTAGCTTGGATCCATTCCAGAAAGCTGCTGACAGTGCAAACGACCCTGCAAAATCAATCGTGCTAACATTTCAATCATCGTAGCTACTGTTTTTGAAAAGGTATGTGGCAAAAATACCCACTCTAATGCAGTCAGGCTCTTTGCGAGTGCATCATCCCACTGTCCTATCAGGGCGTAAGGTTGAAATTCTTGATATATCACAAACAGTCTGATAGGAAGGTGTTCAATGCATCTTGCAGTGGTAGTAGACTGTATCTTATCTGCAACGTGCTGTAATGCCTTCTGAGCTGTTGAGGTTAATGAACGTGGAGAAGCTAAATCTGGATCTCCTTTCAATATATTAAACAATGGAGACAACTCTTCGGTAGTAATTCCTAGCAAAGGACGAACCCAATTAATTGTTCCCAATAACTTTTGAAGGTCGTTTAAGGTGACAACTGAATGAGCAATGCGTAAAGGTTGAGGCTGTATATGTGTTTCAAGCAGCTTCCAGCCTAAATACTTCCAAGGTGATGTGGTTTGAATTTTTTTCTTCTGCAATCTGCAAACCATGTTGTTTCAATTGTTGTTCAGCAAATGTTAATAAAGAAGTTAAAACGTGCCGTTCTTTAGTAGCAAATAGAATATCATCCATATAATGATAAATAAGAGCATGGGGGAAATTCTTTCGGACTTGCTCCAAGGCTGCACTGACAACTAATTGACAGATTTATTCATCAGACTATTCATCATTCCTTGAGGTAAGACCACCCAATGATATTGCTGCATGGGCCCTTCATTATTAATTGAAGGCACAGAAAAGGCAAAATGCGCACAATCATCAGGATGTAAATAGACGGTGAAGAAACAGTCCTTCAGGTCTATGACAACAAGATGCCAATGTGCAGGTATCATGAATGGCATAGGCATTCCTGGTTGCAACGCACCCATTTGTTCCATTACAGCATTAATGGCTCTTAGGTTTTGTAACAACCTCCACTTTCCAGATTTTTTTGGGATGACAAAGATAGGAGTGTTCCAGGGGCTGGTAGAAGGAACTATATGTCCTAATTCTAATTGTTCAGCAACCAGCTCTCTGGCCTTTTGCAGCCTCTCCCCTTTCAAGGGCCACCGATCAACCCAAACAGGCTTGTCTGTTTTCCAAGTCAATTTTAGGCGAGGCTATTTGTCAGTGACCCTTAGGATAAATTTGTAATAAGAGTCATATTCCATTGTTGCAACAAATCTCTTCCCCATAATGTACAGGGAACTGGCATGACAAAAGGTTGTAGTATCCCTTGTTTGCCATCTGGACCTTCTATCAATGAGGACTGAGCACTCTGACACGGCACCTGCATTCCTCCTATGCCCGCTACTGCCACGGTGGATCTCATCAAGGGCCAGTCCGCAGGCCACTGAGATTGTTGTACAACAGTCACATCAGCACCCGTGTCCACTAGGCCGGAGAATAATTTCCCATTAATTCTGCAAGAAAGCATAGGCTGGCCGCTTGATACCTTTTGTGTCCACAGAATCTGAGGCATGCCTGTACTACCAAAACCTCCATTTCGAGGTGTCCCATTACTGGATGTTGTTAAAATGGGAAATGGTATCAATTAAGCGATTTTTTCCCCTTGAGGTATAGTGCAAGGAGGTTTTGGAGTCCAGGCCATGATTTTTATTTCCCCTTTATAATCTGAGTCTATAACACCAGGCAGTGCAAACAATCCTGTGCAAGTTGTAGAAGAACGGCCAATTAAAAGAGCTGCACTATTTCTTGGCAACGGCCCATAGACTCCTGTAGGCAAAAGGTGTACACTAGTATCTGTTATTATGGTTGGTTTGGAAGTGGCCAGGTCCAACCCCGCACTTCCTGCTGTGGCGGGTTGTAGGCCAGTGACACATCGCTTGTCTCCGATGTCTGGGGGGTTGCTACTTGCCCTGCAAAGGCCCAATTCATTGTTTTCGGGGCGCTGGGCCTCGCGCCCCTCCTCCCATTTCCTGGGAGGGTCCCAATAGGATTACCGAGCTTATCATATTTTGAACGACATTGGCTACTCCAATGATACCCTCTCTGACACCAAGGGCATAGTTGTGTTGGGGTAGCAGGCCTTCTTGAAGTTGGATGGTCAGTGTGTTGGGGACAATTCCGTTTAATATGTCCTTCCTTATCACAAAGGAAGCATTTAACAGCTGCACGGGCTACCACCATCTGTTGAGCTAAAGCAGTGGCTAATATTTCTGCTGTATGTTGCTCAGAGCCCACGTTTTGACAGGCTCTTATTAGCTCTGATAGAGTTTTGGCCTTATTTCGCAACGGCTCTAAAGTGCCCTTGCAATCCGCATTAGCATTCTCAATTGCTAATTGAAACAACAACAATTGCTGCGCCTCTTCAGAATCTATTTGCCTTTAGCAGTCTGCAATCTGTCTAAGAAGGTAACATAAGGTTCTTGCGCCCTCCGGCGCACAGCCGCAAAAGACGTTTTCTTCCTGTATCGGGAACTTGCCGCAAGGCTCTAATAGCCAGCGTTGTGGCCTGACTAAAAACTCTTCCGTCTAACTGGGCTTGTACCTGCGCAGTGGCGTATGGCCTTTGTCCCAGCACCTCGTTCAGACTTATATTAATACCTTGAGTAAGATTGTCCATAATTGGAGCAGGGGCAGCATCACGATACTCTGTGTCCCAGACTGCAAATTGTGCTGCAGGCAAGATTAACCGTAAAAGAGAATGCCAATCATAGAACCATAGAATCATAGGGTTGGAAGGGACCTCTGGAGATCATCTAGTCCAACCCCCCTGCCAGAGCAGGGTCACCTAGAACAGGTTGCACAGGAATGCGTCCAGGCAGATTTTGAAAGTCTCCAGAGAAAGAGACTCCACCACCTCTCTGGGCAGCCTGTTCCAGTGCTCTGCCACCCTCAAAGCAAAGAAGTTCCTCCTCATGTTTAGGTGGAACTTCCTATGTTCAAGTTTGTGCCCGTTGCCCCTTGTCCTGTCCCCAGGCACCACTGAAAAGAGCCTGGCCCCATCCTCCTGACACCCACCCTTTAAGTATTTATAAGCATTGATAAGGTCCCCCCTCAGTCTTTTCCAGACTAAAAAGACCCAAGTCCCTCAGCCTTTCTTCCTAAGACAGGTGGTCCAGTCCCCTAATCATCTTGGTAGCCCTTTGCTGTACCCTCTCCAGCAGTTCCCTGTCCTTCTTGAACTGGGGAGCCCAGAACTGGACACAGTACTCCAGGTGCAGCCTTACCAAGGCAGAGTAGAGGGGGAGGATGACCTCCCTCGACCTGCTGGCCACACTCTTCTTGATACACCCCAGGATGCCATTGGCCTTCTTGGCCACAAGGGCACATTGCTGCCTCATGGTCATCCTGTTGTCCACCAGGACTCCCAGGTCTCTTTCCACAGAGCTGCTCTCCAGCAGGTCAGCCCCCAACCTGTACTGGTGCATGGGGTTATTCCTCCCCAGGTGCAGCACCCTACACTTGCCCTTGTTGAATTTCATAAGGTTTCTCTCTGCCCAACTCTCCAATCTGTCTAGGTCTCTCTGTACGGCAGCACAGCCTTCCGGTGTGTCAGCCACCCCTCCCAGCTTTGTGTCATCAGCAAACTTGCTGAGGGTGCACTCTATCCCTTCATCCAGGTCATTGATGAATATATTGAACAGGACTGGGCCCAGTACTGACCCCTGGGGAACACCACTCGTCACTGACCTCCAGCTAGACTCTGTGCCCCTAATCACAACCCTCTGAGCTCTGTCTTTCAACCAGTTTCCTATCCACCCCACTGTCCATTCATCTAACCCACACTTCCTAAGCTTCCCTATGAGGATGCTGTCGGAGACCGTGTCGAATGCCTTGCTGAAGTCAAGGTAGACCACATCCACTGCCCTCCCCTCATCTGTCCATCCAGTCATGCCATCATAGAAGGCTATCAATCAGAATAGTCAGGCATGATTTCCCCTTGGTGAATCCGTGTTGACTACTTCCGATAGCTTTCTTTTCCTCCACATGCCTTGAGATGACGCCCAGAACGAGCTGTTCCATCATCTTTCCAGGGATGGAGGTGAGGCTGACCGACCTGTAGCTCCCCGGGTCCTCCTTCTTGCCCTTTTTGAAGACTGGAGTGACATTGGCTTTCCTCCAGTCCTCAGGCACCTCACCTGTTCTCCAGGACCTTTCAAAGATGATGGAGAGTGGCCCAGCAATGACTTCTGCCAGCTCCCTCAGCACTCTCGGGTGCATCCCATCAGGACCCATGGACTTGTGGATATCCAGTTGACTTAATTGATCTCTCGCTTGATCCTCCTCAACCAAGGGGAAGTCTTCCTTTGTCCAGACTTTCCCTGTTACTTTATTCAATGCCTGGGACTCCTGAGGGCTGGCCTGAGCAGTAAAGACTGAAGCAAAGAAGGCATTCAAGTAACTCCACCTTCTCCGCATCCTCTGTCACCATGGCTCCTGTCTCATTCAACAGTGGGCCCGCATTTTCTCTAGTTTTCCTTTTGCCTCCAATATACTTGAAGAAGCCCTTCCTGTTGAGTTTGATATCCCTTGCCAGGTTTAATTCCAAGGAGGCCTTGGCTTTCCTACTTTCATCCCTGCTTACTCTGGCAGCATTCTTGTAATCTTCCCAAGGGGTCAGTCCCTTCTTCCACTTGCTGTAAACTTCCTTCTTCCACTTGAGCTTTTTCAGAAGCTCCCTGCTCAACCATGCAGGTCTCCTGTGTCCCTTGGCCGCTTTCTTGCTCTTAGGGATGCACTGATCCTGAGCTTGGAAAAAGTGGTGTTTGAATACCAAGCAGCTCTCTTGAGCCCCTTTGCCTTCCAGAGCCCTAGCCCATGGGATCTCTCCAAGCAGTTTCTTGAAGAGGTCAAAGTTAGCCCTCCTGAAGTCCAAGGTTGCAATCCTACTTGTTGTTTTGTGCATGCTGCCCATGATCCTGATCTTCTCATGATCACTACAGCCAAGGCTGCCCCCAACCTTCAGGTCCTCCACCAGTCCCTCTGTGTTTGTTAGTACTAGGTCCAGTAGTACATCTCTCCTTGTTGGTCCCTGCACCACCTGAGTCAAAAAGTTGTCATCGATACACTGGAGGAACCTCCTGGACTGTATTTTATATGTATTTTAGCTCACAAAACATGGTATGACAGCCCTACCAAAGACTGGTTAGAGTTCACATTAGTGGTGTAATACTGATATTCCTGTAAATCAAGAGTATAGCAATATCTTATTGTTCCTTGGTCCTACTTCAACATCTTTACTAATAGCTAGTGACCTCTTTTTTTCTGAACAGATTAAACATTTTATTCAAATTTAAAAAGCTCTGATTTTAGCTAAAGACTGAAAAGGAGAAGTCAAATGCCTCCTGCATACTGAGAATTGGGCTGCTGAGTAATTGTGCTCAAGGAGCCTGAGCTTATTTTCCATATATTTTTACTGGACCCTAATAAAAACATGATTTCTTTAACTCATTATGAACAGAATAGCAGGGGAACATATCAATAGATAGCAGTTCACCAAAGCTCCGGACCTGCTGGATGGGAAATAAACCTGGGAAAAAAGATCCTAACTGCTACGTAATCCTATATACCAGAAGGATTGCCTTTCAAATGGTCTAGCTCTACCACCAGTGCTGCAAAAGACTGTTTGTAGGCAGAATCCAGAGTTTGCAAGGGAGTCCTTGGGGGAGTGTGTGCAAGGACAGCTGCTCAAAGCTAAATGATGATATAAGAGTCCACTAATGGCTTCACTTCCAGGATGATGAAGAAGGTGAATTACTCTTAGTTTTATCTGATTTCTCATTCGTACTCTCTGTCTGTCAGCTGGTCTGACAGCAAAGCAAAGGATGTTTTTATTTCAAGTCAGGAATGCCCTGAGATTCCCCGTATTAAGTGGTTTCCAGTCTGTATGGGCACACAGGCCCTGAAGACCAAGATTTTCCTTCTCTGACAGAATTTGTGGTTGTTGCAGTAGTTTAAAGGCAGTGGCTAGTAGGAGAGCACCTAAAGGAAACGTGGCCTTAGATGAAGTGCTCAAAACAATCAGGTGAAAATTGCACAATTCTAGCCTCAGTTTTGGGTTCCTTGGGTGAGGAGAAAAAGAAAGTCCTGAAGGAATAGAACATAAAAAGAACATTAAAATGGCTCATCCCTATCCTCCCATTCTCTCCTTTCTCTCTTTCAGGTGTATTTGGAAATTTCTCTTCTTATTTAATGAATTGTCAGTGTCGGATGATGAATATTGCAATTAAATATATTATGATGCAACCTATTGTAAAATCCACAATTCAGAGCTATTGTAACCACTGACAAAATCACTGTTGTTCTGCAATAATCCAACTCTGTGAATTAATATGAAACATTTTTAATAAAAGTGCCATTTGCCTGTGGGAGAATTGAGGTTAGCTTAGCCTGTATCTGATCAGAATTCGATCAACCTATCTAGGTATCCAACCAACATTTTAAGTGGTTACAGCAGGCATTTCACACTTCATTCTTGTAGCTAATGATTCTTAAGTATTTATTTTTTTTCAGCATTGGACGATGCATTTGAACATTTCCAGATGTAGTTTGTTCAGGTATTACCACTGATGGCAATAGCTGCAGCTTCTGCCTCCAGGCCTAAACGTAGGGATGGCATTCGGCTTTCTGAGAAGAATTAATACAGCATTTTGAAGAAGGCAGTGTACCATAGTGCAGTCAACAGTGGTACACAGATCACAGCTGATGAACCTCAGTGTTTGCATAATTCAGCAACTGATGTGGTCAGGCCCCTACTTCTATGATCTACCAGGAGGTCTCTCTGTAAGATGGCTCTTGGTGTTTTTCCCAAGCTATTTTGCACATATAACATTAGTCTGCTATAGTAATACAAGAGCAAGAAGTAACATGATGTGGGAGAAGTCTCACGATCGCTAGCCCTTGTTCTCATGGAAGACTTCAACTTACCAGATGTCTGCTGGAAACACAATACAGCTGAAAGGAAACAGTCTAGGAGGTTCCTGGACTGTGCTGGGGATAACTTCCTGACACAGCTGGTGAGGGAATCGACTAGGGAAGGAGCCCTGCTGGACCTGCTGTTTACAAACAGAGAAGTACTTGTGGGTGATGTGAGAGTTGGAGGCCATCTTGGGCATAGTGATCACAAAATGATAAGAGTTTTCAATTCTTGGAGAAGTAAGGAGGGGGCTTAGCAGAACTGCTAACTTGGACTTACGGAGGGCAGACTTTGGCCTGTTTAAGAGACTGGTTGACAGACTCCCTTGGGAGGCAGTCCTGAAGGGCAAAGGAGTCCAAGAAGGCTGGACATTCTTCAAGAAGGAAATCTTAAATGCACAGGAGCAGGCCATCCCCATGTGCCAAAAGATGAGCTGGCGGGGAAGAAGACCAGCCTGGTTGAACAGAGAGCTTTTGCTGGAACTCAAGGGGAAAAAAGAGAGTTTATGACCTTTGGAAGAAGGGCAGGCAACTCAGGAGGACTACAAGAAGGTTGTGAGGTGCCTTGGTTTGGGGTGAAGCAGAGACAACTTTCTGTTCAGTGAGAGAGGCTCTTGCTTACACTTGTTGCTGTGGCAATGGTCAGTGTGTTCCAGTTCCCATTTGTCACTGAGTCCAGTCTGGAACTTTCCCAGTGCCTGCTAATGACATCTTCCTAGGAACTTGATCTGGTCTTGTATATATTTATTTATATTGTATCTATTTCATTATGTCCTTTTTTGTTTTATTATTAATTTTTCATTGAAGTAGTATTTTTTCTCTGAACTCATAACTCTCTTTACTTTTCTTCTTCCTCTCCTCAGAGCGAGAGGTGGGGGAGAGCATCTGTCATCTTGTCATTGCCCAACCTGGCCCAAACTGTGACATGAGGTGTCCTGGTTTGAGGTAAAACAGAACCAACTTTCTGTTCAGTAATTTTGCTTCTTAGCTAGGCCTCTTCTAACTCTCTGAAATTAACAGCATGTTGTGCTGAAAATGGTTTGTTCTGAGAGTGATAAAACCAATGTTTACAGTTCATGCCAAGGAATGGTATGCAGAGAGGCTCTTGCTTATACTTGTTGCTATAACAACCAAGGTCAGCTAATTTCATTATTTGCCCCGTTAGAGATTTGGAAATGGAAAAGCGTAGAGGGGTCCCACCTGCAGGGAGGAGCGAACAGGACAGGTGACCCAAAATTGACCAACAGGGGTATTCCATCCCATCTACCCCATGCTCAGTATAAAAGCTGAGGGATCAAAGGGTCAGGGTTTTTTTTTTTCTTCAATGGCTGATGTCCGAGGAGGACTCTGTCTGTTCATCTGCCTTTGATCCCGATCTGTGTGTTCCTGACTCCAGATCTGGAATCCAGCTCACACCCGTCACTGAGTCCAGTCTGGCACTTCCCTAGTGCCTGCGGGTGACATCATCCTGGGAGCTTAATACGGTTTTGTATATACTGTATCTATTTCATTATTTTCCTTTTTATTTTATTATTAATATTTCATTAGTTTAGTTCCTTCTAAACTCGTAAATCTCTTTATCCCTCCTCCTCCTCTCCGTGCACGAGAGGCTGGGGGGGAGCATCTATCACTGGCCATTGGCCAATTTGACCAAAACCACGACAGACTTATTGGCGCCCAATGTAGGGCACCAACGGAGCTCTGATAGGTTGCCTGAATAGTTTGAATTCCAGCTTGTTCAGGGAGACCAGACAGTTCACATCATGTCATTCTTATGGAAAATCTTGTATCGTGTCTTTAGAGAGCTTTGTATGAAGTTCATTGATGCAATGGGGTTTAACTGGTCGAATATATTGCATGGCCTATTTCTTCTTTGTGTTTGGATGCGGTGGTCTAAGCATGCTATGTTGGTGCAGATTTGCCTTCAGATTTATAAAATAATTGCTTGGATAACGGTTCTACCTGCATATCTTGGGCATCACATGATGGATTCTTTTACTAATCACACTTTCGGGGTGGATTCTTTTACTAATTACACTCTTGGTCTTACCTGGGGAAAGTTTACTTTGCCCTTTGATGATTATGCCAAAGTGACACTAACAGAATTAGGGGATGAAAAACCTTTGGGCTGTTTGGAGAGTGAATGTTACTTTCATTTGAACGTGATTTTGTTGTTGGGTTTCCTGAATGTGTTGCAGGGGTGGTTTATTGTTAAATATCCGTGCAGGAGTGAGTATTATGTGACATGCAATATTGCTACTCAAACCCCACAGCCAGAATCAAAGATAGCAGAAATTCAGACAATTCCGCCGCTAAAAGCCACAGCCAAGGCTGCCCCCAACCTTCAGGTCCTCCACCAGTCCCTCTGTGTTTGTTAGTACTAGGTCCAGTAGTACACCTCTCCTTGTTGGTCCCTGCACCATCTGAGTCAAAAAGTTATCATCAATACACTGGAGGAACCTCCTGGACTGTGCATGCCTGGCTGTGTGGTCTTTCCAGCAGATATCGGGGTGATTGAAGTCCCCCATAAGAACCAAGTCTTCTGATTGCAAGGCTACCTTCAGCTGTCTGTAGAAGGCCTCATCAGCTTCCCCATCCTGATCAGGTGGCCTGTAATAAACACCCACAACAGTGTCCCTCATATTTGCCTGCCTCTTAATCCTTACCCATGTTGTGGTTTTGGCTGGATTGGCCAATCAGAATGACAGATGGCCCTCCCCCCCCCCCTCCTCAGAGAGGAGAGGAAGAGATAAGGAGATTTACGAGTTTAGAAAAAAGAACTAAACTAATGAAAAGAATAATAAATAAGAAAATAGTAAATAATAATAGAATAAAAAAAAAGTATACAATATATACAAAACCGTATCCAGCTCCCAGGATGACGATCGCGTCACCAGCCAACACAGGGAAAATCCCAGACTGGAGTCAGCGACGGACAGGAGCTGAAATCCGGAACTAGAGTCAGGAATGCTCGGATTGGGATCAAAGGCGGACAAACAGACAGGGTCCTCCTCAGACATCGGCCATTGAAGAAAAAGCGATCCAGAGCAACCTTGCCCCCTTGATCCCTTAGCTTTTATACTGAGTGTGATGCATACGGGATGGAATACCCTGTTGGTCAGTTTTGGGTCACCTGTTCCGTCCGCTCCTCCCTGCAGGTGGGACCCCTCTGTGCTTCTCCACTTCTGACACTCTAACGGGGCAAATAGCGAAGTTAGTTGACCTTGGTTGTTATAGCAATAAGTATAAGCAAGAGCCTCTCTGCATACCATTCCTTGGTATAATCAGGTCTTATCACTCTGAGAGCGAACAGTTTCTGAACAATATGCTGTTATTTTCAGACTTCAGTCAGTTAGAAGAGGCCCAGCCAAAATGTAAAATTACAAATCAGAAAATTGGTTCTGTTTTACCTCAAACCAGGACAACCCATAAGCTCTCAACCCTCTCTTCATCTGCCCCAAGTGAGAGCTCAATGCATTCCAGTTGCTCTCTCACATAGAGTGCAACTCCACCACCACGCCTCGCTGGCCTGTCTTTCCTGAAAAGGACATAGCCATCCATGACAGTGTTCCAGTCATGTGGGCTGTCCCACCACATCTCAGTAATTGCAATGAGATCATGGCCCTGCGATTGCACACAGATCTCCAGCTCTTCCTGCTTATTCCCCATGCTGCGTGCATTGGTGTATAAGCATTTCAGAGAGGGAGTCTTGTGTGTAGTTTTGACCCTTGAGATGTGGTATGCCTTCTGCCTCTCAGAAATACTGGCACGCTCCCCCACAAGTGCTGAGCAACTACACCCAGGCACCTCACCAGCAAGCCCAGTACCATTCCCACCCCCCTTCATATCTAGTTTAAAGCCCTCTCAATGAGCCCTGATAACTCTTGTCCTAGAACCCTTTTCCCCCTGCAAAACAAGGTATTCCCGCCTGTTACCAGTAGGCCTGGCGTCTTGTAAATCAGGCCATGATCAAAGAACCCAAAGTCCTGCCAGCAGCACCAGGCTCGAAGCCAGGCATTGATCTGCTGGCTCATACACTGTCATTGTATACAAGTCAGCTATGGCATGAATAAGATTCATTGTAAAGGAAGATTGCAATCCATAGTCTCTGGCAGCATTTCTTAACTAACTCATAAGGTAAGTACTGATATTGAGGAGGTTGGTTAGGTCTATAAATTACAGGCATTGCTTGTAACATCTGAACATCTCCCCTCCACAAAGCCTCCCGCCGACATTCTGACAATACACTGCAATACCCCGATTCCGGCTGCGCATGCATAAGCGGTTGAGAAGGAGGACCAGACGCGATACCTGGCGCAAATGGAGGAGGGTTAAGAATGGTGGAGTGCGATAACGACTTTCGTCTCTGTTGCTGTAAAATCTCCTCCGCAGTTGGAGCAGATGCAGCCATAGCTTTAATCGGGGTTAAAGGTGGATACAAATCAGGTTCAGTCTCTGGATTTATTGGGCCAGGATCAAAGGGATCTTCTGGCTCTTCGCCTCCTGAATTCTGCTTTTGGTAATGTTCTTCAGGATTGGGAATTTGAGCATATTTAGGCTGAGGGTCTGCAACTGGGGGTGTCATTTCAAAAGACTGAGGTTCCTCTGGGGGAGCTTGTGGTCCCCCTCCAGCAACCCCTTGCAGGGCTTGCTCTGCGGGATGCATTGCTCGTATGGCAGTGTATACAGTTCGTCAAGTAACTATTATTCCTTCTGGCAAGGACAAGCGCAGCGTCTCCCGCGTTTGCAATTCCTCCCCCACTTTTTGCCAGTGAGCCAAATCGTAGGACCCCCCTTCAGGGAACCATGAGCAATAATCACGTATCCATACAAGCAAAGTCACTAGTTTGACAGGGGCCACTTTAAAGTCCTGTTCTCTGAACGTGCGCTGCAGAAGTTCAAGTTGCAATTTCTGTTCTCGAGTAGCTGTTTGTCCCATTTTTAATATCTACCGCGGCTGCTCACCTTTTTCGTCCAGCGAACGGCGATGAAACTAATTACTAGAGAGCTCTCGGTATGAATTCCTCTGTCCAGTCGCGGGTACACCACCAGATAATTAGTACTTCATATCTCTGTTCCTTTTAATCCTTGTTCTTTTAAACCCTGTTCGGGCGCCATTTGTGGTGTATGAGGGCACAGACTCTGGCTGTGATGAGCACAAAATCGTTTATTGCTCCTCAAGCCTCGGCTTTTATACCTGAGCTCTAAAACTTTCCATGCACCTACTAGGCAAGTAAACACATATTTCAGATCACTGACCCAGTCGCCTTATTCAGTTCCCACCAACATAAGCACGCAAAGCTGTTTTCTTGTTCCATGTTTCTATTGGACCAGTTTCTCTTTGTTCCATCTGTATCAACATCTGCGTTCCTGTTTCTGTGTGCTCTGCTCACTGTGTCCTTGGCCGTACGCAGGCCTCTGCTCGTAGATCTGCCACACAGATCATTGATAAAGATATTAAAGAGAACAGGTCCCAATACCAAGCCCTGAGGAACAACACTCATGACCAGCTGCCAACTAGATTTAACTCCATTCACCACCACTCTCTGGGCCCGGCCATCTTGACAGTTTTTTTACCCAGTGAAGAATATTCCCATCCAAGCCACGAGCAGCCAGTTTCTCCAGGAGGATGCTGTGGGAAATGGTGTCAAAGGCTTTACTAAAGTCCAGGTAAACAACATCCACAGCCTTTCCCTTATCCACTAAGAGGGTCACCTTGTCATAGAAGGAGGTCAGGCTAGTCAAGCAGGACCTGCTTTTCATGAACCCATGCTGACTGTGACTGATCACCTGGTTGTCCTTCATGTGCTGCATAATGGCACTCAAAATAATCTGCTCTATAACTTCCCTGGCATCGAGGTCAGACTGACAGGCCTGTAGTTCCCTGGATCCTCCTTCTGGCCCTTCTTGTAGATGGGCGTCACATTTGCTAGACGCCAGTCAACTGGGACCTCCCCAGTTAGCCAGGACTGCTGATAAATGATGGAAAGTGGCTTGGTGAGCACTTCCACCAGCTCCCTCAGTACCCTTGGGTGGATCCCATCTGGCCCCATAGACTTGTGTATGTCTAAGTGCTGTAGCAGGTCATTAACCATTTCCCCTTGGATTATGGGGGCTTCATTCTGCTCCCCATCCCTGTCTTCCAGCTCAGCAAGCTGACTACCCTGAGAACAATTGATCTTACCATTAAAGACTGAGGCAAAGGCATTAAGTACCTCAACCTTCTTCTCATTGTTTGTCACTATGTTTCCCCTTGCATCCCAGAAATGATGGAGATTCTCCTTTTGTTGTTAATGTATTTATAGAAATATTTTTACTGTCTTTTATGGCAGTAGCCAGATAAAGTTCTAGTTGGGCTTTGGCCCTTCTAATTTTCTCCCTGCATAACCTCATGTCACAGTTTGGGCATATGCTTTGGGAACGAAGCATACTGTTTATCATTATCTGAGAGTTCATTATATGGTGGGGCTTCCTCAGCACAAGTTACCACCTCCTCTGGTGGCATTCTGAAGTCTCTGCCTTCGGGCCAGTTTGTGATCGCTTCTACAATTCCTGGATGACTGGGGTTTCCTATTCGAGCTCGCTGTGTGATTAAGGCAACCCACTTACTCCAGGCAGCATCGGTGGCATGATGAGTAGAAGGAACTTTACCCTTGAACATCCAGCCCAGCACTGGTAATTGGGGCACCAGGAGGAGCTGTGCTTCAGTACCAATTACCTTTGAAGGAGCTCTAACTCCTTCATATGCTGCCAAGATTTCTTTCTCAGCTGGAGTATAGTTGGCCTCGGAGCCTTTGTATCCTCGACTCCATGATTCCTAGGGGTCGACCTCGAGTCTCCCCTGGTGCTTTCTGCCAAAGGCTCCAGGTAGGGCTGTCCCTGGCTCCAGTGTAGAGCACATTTTTAATGTCCCATCCTGTTTGGACTGGCCCAAGGGCTACTGCATGCACAATCTCTTGTTTAATTTGCTCAAAGGCTTGTCATTGCTCAGGACCCCACATTAAATTATTTTTCTTTTGAGTCACTTCATCGAGAGGTTTCACAATCTGACTATAACCTGGAATATGCATTCTCCAGAAACCCACAACACCTAAGAAGGCTTGTGTTTCCTTTTTGTTAGTAGGTGGGGACATAGCTGTTATTTTGTTAATCACATCCATTGGGATCTGGCAACGCCCATCTTGGCACTTAATTCCCAAGAACTGGATGTCTCATGCAGGCCCCTTGACCTTACCTCTTTTTACAGCAAAACCTGCTTTCAGAAGAATCTTGATTATTTTCTTACCTTTCTTGAAAACTTCTTCTGCTGTGTTTCCCCATACAATGTCGTCATCAGTGTATTGCAGGTGTTCTGGAGCTTCCCCCTGTTCCAGTGCAGCCTGGATCAGCCCATGGCAAATAGCAGGGCTGTGTTTCCACCCCTGGGGCAGTCGATTCCAGGTATACTGGATGCCTCTCCAGGTGAAAGCAAACCCTGGCCTGCACCCTGCTGCTAAAGGAATAGAGAAGAATGCATTAGCAATGTCAATTGTAGCATACCACTGGGCTGCCTTTGACTCCAGTTCATATTGGAGTTCTAGTATGTCTGGCACAGCAGCACTCAGTGGTGGTGTGACTTCATTCAGGCCATGACAGTCTACTGTTAGCCACCAGTCTCTGTCAGACTTTCGCCCTATATGTAGGGCTGTTGAAGGGTGAGTGAGTCTTGCTGATCACTCCTTGGGTGTCTCCATTCGACGAATCAGGTTCTGGATGGGAATCAGAGAGTCTCAGTTGGTGCGATACTGTCATTGATGCACCATGACAGTAGCAATTGGCACCTACTGTTCTTTAACCCTCAGCAGTCCCACAGCAGAAGGGTCATCTGAAAGACCAGGCAAGGTAGACAGGTGTGTGATATCCTCAGTCTCTACAGCTGCCATACCAAAAGCCCACTGATACCCTTTCAGGTCTCTGAAATACCCTTTCTTGAGGTAGTCTATGCCAAGGATGCATGGATCATTTGGGCCAGTCACAATGGGGTGCTTCTCTCATTTATTCCAAGTTAGGCTCACATTGGCCTCCAGTACAGTCAGTTCTTGAGACCCACCTGTCACTCCAGAAATGGTAACAGATTCTGCCCCTTTATGATTCGATAGCATTAGGGTACACTGTGCACCAGTGTCCACCAGGGCTTTATACTTTTGTGGCTCTAATGTGCCAGGCCACTGAATCCACACAGTCCAATAAACTCGCTTATCCCTCTCCTCCTCCTTTCCAGAGAGACTGTCTTCATACTGTCACACCTTGTTAGCCACCTCATTTACAGTTGGTTTATCAATATCAGATCCTCCCCAGACCATTGTTGACAAAGCGTGGGAATAATTTAATGGTGCGCTCTGCACAAACTTCCTCAACAGAGATCGTTTGCATGGCATTTCATCAGGGTCTATGATCTCTTGTCAATTGTTATAAACCACCTCTCGCACAGCCAGATCCCTCAGGTACTTGATACCTTTTTCCATACTGGTCCATTTGCTTGGACAGCATTCGATATCATCCTTAAAGGGATACCTGCCCTTTACAGCTGACAGCAGTCGCCTCCAGAGACTGAGGACGTCTGCCTTTCTCCCAATCGCTTTATCAATCCCTCCATCTTTGGACAGGTTTCCCAACTGCTTAGCTTCTCTGCCATCTAAATCTATGGTATCATCAGCTCCATTGTCCCAGCATTGGAGCAACCAGGAGACAAGCGTCTCCCCTTCATGACGACTAAAGTCCTTCCTCATATTTCGCAAATCCTTCATAGAGAAAGATTTAATGATTATCTCTGCATCTGAGTCCTCATCCTGTGTTAATGCTGGCTGAAAAGGACCCTCTCCTGGATCTGATTTAGCAGGACCTTTTCCTTTATCTAAATGAGAAGGACCCTCTCCTGGATCTTCCTTGGAGGAACCCTCTCCTGTGCTGTCTGGCTTGGGCTGGTCTCTGTCGTCAGAGGCAAGGGAACGAGCTGACTTTTTCTGTTTCCTGGTCACCGGGGCAACTTGTGCCGGTTCTGCTGGAGTTTGGGTAGCAGCAGCGCTCGTTGTCGGAGCAGCCGGAGCAGTGACCGTGCTCCTTGTCGGGGCTAGAGCAGCCGGTGCCGCTGCGGGCGGGGGAGGGGGCGGGCAGGCGGCGGAGTAATTTTGACCGCAGGCTGTGGAGTGACTGCTTCCGGCACGGGCCCGGCCGTGGCCGGGAGGGGGGCAGCCGATGCCGCCGGCGCCGATGTCGATATGGCCGGAGCCGTGGCTTTCGCCGGATCCCGTGTGGGGGCAGCCGATGCGGGCCTGGCCGATGCCGCTCGGGCTGATGCCGGGGCCGGTGCCGTTGTTTGTGTTGTGGCTTGGGCAGTAATTTTAGTTGCTTGTGTTTCTGCTGCACCTTTCGGTGGGGGGGTTGTCTGATTTTTTTGCTGTGGCTTTTAGCGGCGGAATTGTCTGAATTTCTGCTATCTTTGATTCTGGCTGTGGGGTTTGAGTAGCAATATTGCATGTCACATAATACTCACTCCTGCACGGATATTTAACAATAAACCACCCCTGCAACACATTCAGGAAACCCAACAACAAAATCACGTTCAAATGAAAGTAACATTCACTCTCCAAACAGCCCAAAGGTTTTTCATCCCCTAATTCTGTTAGTGTCACTTTGGCATAATCATCAAAGGGCAAAGTAAACTTTCCCCAGGTAAGACCAAGAGTGTAATTAGTAAAAGAATCCACCCCGAAAGTGTGATTAGTAAAAGAATCCATCATGTGATGCCCAAGATATGCAGGTAGAACCGTTATCCAAGCAATTATTTTATAAATCTGAAGGCAAATCTGCACCAACATAGCATGCTTAGACCACCGCATCCAAACACAAAGAAGAAATAGGCCATGCAATATATTCGACCAGTTAAACCCCATTGCATCAATGAACTTCATACAAAGCTCTCTAAAGACACGATACAAGATTTTCCATAAGAATGACATGATGTGAACTGTCTGGTCTCCCTGAACAAGCTGGAATTCAAACTATTCAGGCAACCTATCAGAGCTCCGTTGGTGCCCTACATTGGGCGCCAATAAGTCTGTCGTGGTTTTGGTCAAATTGGCCAATGGCCAGTGATAGATGCTCCCCCCCAGCCTCTCGTGCACGGAGAGGAGGAGGAGGGATAAAGAGATTTACGAGTTTAGAAGGAACTAAACTAATGAAATATTAATAATAAAATAAAAAGGAAAATAATGAAATAGATACAGTATATACAAAACCGTATTAAGCTCCCAGGATGATGTCACCCGCAGGCACTAGGGAAGTGCCAGACTGGACTCAGTGACGGGTGTGAGCTGGATTCCAGATCTGGAGTCAGGAACACACAGATCGGGATCAAAGGCAGATGAACAGACAGAGTCCTCCTCGGACATCAGCCATTGAAGAAAAAAAAAAACCCTGACCCTTTGATCCCTCAGCTTTTATACTGAGCATGGGGTAGATGGGATGGAATACCCCTGTTGGTCAATTTTGGGTCACCTGTCCTGTTCGCTCCTCCCTGCAGGTGGGACCCCTCTACGCTTTTCCATTTCCAAATCTCTAACGGGGCAAATAATGAAATTAGCTGACCTTGGTTGTTATAGCAACAAGTATAAGCAAGAGCCTCTCTGCATACCATTCCTTGGCATGAACTGTAAACATTGGTTTTATCACTCTCAGAACAAACCATTTTCAGCACAACATGCTGTTAATTTCAGAGAGTTAGAAGAGGCCTAGCTAAGAAGCAAAATTACTGAACAGAAAGTTGGTTCTGTTTTACCTCAAACCAGGACACCTCATGTCACAGTTTGGGCCAGGTTGGGCAATGACAAGATGACAGATGCTCTCCCCCACCTCTCGCTCTGAGGAGAGGAAGAAGAAAAGTAAAGAGAGTTATGAGTTCAGAGAAAAAATACTACTTCAATGAAAAATTAATAATAAAACAAAAAAGGACATAATGAAATAGATACAATATAAATAAATATATACAAGACCAGATCAAGTTCCTAGGAAGATGTCATTAGCAGGCACTGGGAAAGTTCCAGACTGGACTCAGTGACAAATGGGAACTGGAACACACTGACCATTGCCACAGCAACAAGTGTAAGCAAGAGCCTCTCTCACTGAACAGAAAGTTGTCTCTGCTTCACCCCAAACCAAGGCACCTCACAACCTTCTTGTAGTCCTCCTGAGTTGCCTGCCCTTCTTCCAAAGGTCATAAACTCTCTTTTTTCCCCTTGAGTTCCAGCAAAAGCTCTCTGTTCAACCAGGCTGGTCTTCTTCCCCGCCAGCTCATCTTTTGGCACATGGGGATGGCCTGCTCCTGTGCATTTAAGATTTCCTTCTTGAAGAATGTCCAGCCTTCTTGGACTCCTTTGCCCTTCAGGACTGCCTCCCAAGGGAGTCTGTCAACCAGTCTCTTAAACAGGCCAAAGTCTGCCCTCCGTAAGTCCAAGTTAGCAGTTCTGCTAAGCCCCCTCCTTACTTCTCCAAGAATTGAAAACTCTTATCATTTTGTGATCACTATGCCCAAGATGGCCTCCAACTCTCACATCACCCACAAGTACTTCTCTGTTTGTAAACAGCAGGTCCAGCAGGGCTCCTTCCCTAGTCGATTCCCTCACCAGCTGTGTCAGGAAGTTATCCCCAGCACAGTCCAGGAACCTCCTAGACTGTTTCCTTTCAGCTGTATTGTGTTTCCAGCAGACATCTGGTAAGTTGAAGTCTTCCATGAGAACAAGGGCTAGCGATCGTGAGACTTCTCCCACATCATGTTACTTCTTGCTCTTGTATTACTATAGCAGACTAATGTTATATGTGCAAAATAGCTTGGGAAAAACACCAAGAGCCATCTTACAGAGAGACCTCCTGGTAGATCATAGAAGTAGGGGCCTGACCACATCAGTTGCTGAATTATGCAAACACTGAGGTTCATCAGCTGTGATCTGTGTACCACTGTTGACTGCACTATGGTACACTGCCTTCTTCAAAATGCTGTATTAATTCTTCTCAGAAAGCCGAATGCCATCCCTACGTTTAGGCCTGGAGGCAGAAGCTGCAGCTATTGCCATCAGTGGTAATACCTGAACAAACTACATCTGGAAATGTTCAAATGCATCGTCCAATGCTGAAAAAAAATAAATACTTAAGAATCATTAGCTACAAGAATGAAGTGTGAAATGCCTGCTGTAACCACTTAAAATGTTGGTTGGATACCTAGATAGGTTGATCGAATTCTGATCAGATACAGGCTAAGCTAACCTCAATTCTCCCACAGGCAAATGGCACTTTTATTAAAAATGTTTCATATTAATTCACAGAGTTGGATTATTGCAGAACAACAGTGATTTTGTCAGTGGTTACAATAGCTCTGAATTGTGGATTTTACAATAGGTTGCATCATAATATATTTAATTGCAATATTCATCATCCGACACTGACAATTCATTAAATAAGAAGAGAAATTTCCAAATACACCTGAAAGAGAGAAAGGAGAGAATGGGAGGATAGGGATGAGCCATTTTAATGTTCTTTTTATGTTCTATTCCTTCAGGACTTTCTTTTTCTCCTCACCCAAGGAACCCAAAACTGAGGCTAGAATTGTGCAATTTTCACCTGATTGTTTTGAGCACTTCATCTAAGGCCACGTTTCCTTTAGGTGCTCTCCTACTAGCCACTGCCTTTAAACTACTGCAACAACCACAAATTCTGTCAGAGAAGGAAAATCTTGGTCTTCAGGGCCTGTGTGCCCATACAGACTGGAAACCACTTAATACGGGGAATCTCAGGGCATTCCTGACTTGAAATAAAAACATCCTTTGCTTTGCTGTCAGACCAGCTGACAGACAGAGAGTACGAATGAGAAATCAGATAAAACTAAGAGTAATTCACCTTCTTCATCATCCTGGAAGTGAAGCCATTAGTGGACTCTTATATCATCATTTAGCTTTGAGCAGCTGTCCTTGCACACACTCCCCCAAGGACTCCCTTGCAAACTCTGGATTCTGCCTACAAACAGTCTTTTGCAGCACTGGTGGTAGAGCTAGACCATTTGAAAGGCAATCCTTCTGGTATATAGGATTACGTAGCAGTTAGGATCTTTTTTCCCAGGTTTATTTCCCATCCAGCAGGTCCGGAGCTTTGGTGAACTGCTATCTATTGATATGTTCCCCTGCTATTCTGTTCATAATGAGTTAAAGAAATCATGTTTTTATTAGGGTCCAGTAAAAATATATGGAAAATAAGCTCAGGCTCCTTGAGCACAATTACTCAGCAGCCCAATTCTCAGTATGCAGGAGGCATTTGACTTCTCCTTTTCAGTCTTTAGCTAAAATCAGAGCTTTTTAAATTTGAATAAAATGTTTAATCTGTTCAGAAAAAAAGAGGTCACTAGCTATTAGTAAAGATGTTGAAGTAGGACCAAGGAACAATAAGATATTGCTATACTCTTGATTTACAGGAATATCAGTATTACACCACTAATGTGAACTCTAACCAGTCTTTGGTAGGGCTGTCATACCATGTTTTGTGAGCTAAAATACATATAAAATACAGTCCAGGAGGTTCCTCCAGTGTATCGATGACAACTTTTTGACTCAGGTGGTGCAGGGACCAACAAGGAGAGATGTACTACTGGACCTAGTACTAACAAACACAGAGGGACTGGTGGAGGACCTGAAGGTTGGGGGCAGCCTTGGCTGTAGTGATCATGAGAAGATCAGGATCATGGGCAGCATGCACAAAACAACAAGTAGGATTGCAACCTTGGACTTCAGGAGGGCTAACTTTGACCTCTTCAAGAAACTGCTTGGAGAGATCCCATGGGCTAGGGCTCTGGAAGGCAAAGGGGCTCAAGAGAGCTGCTTGGTATTCAAACACCACTTTTTCCAAGCTCAGGATCAGTGCATCCCTAAGAGCAAGAAAGCGGCCAAGGGACACAGGAGACCTGCATGGTTGAGCAGGGAGCTTCTGAAAAAGCTCAAGTGGAAGAAGGAAGTTTACAGCAAGTGGAAGAAGGGACTGACCCCTTGGGAAGATTACAAGAATGCTGCCAGAGTAAGCAGGGATGAAAGTAGGAAAGCCAAGGCCTCCTTGGAATTAAACCTGGCAAGGGATATCAAACTCAACAGGAAGGGCTTCTTCAAGTATATTGGAGGCAAAAGGAAAACTAGAGAAAATGCGGGCCCACTGTTGAATGAGACAGGAGCCATGGTGACAGAGGATGCGGAGAAGGTGGAGTTACTTGAATGCCTTCTTTGCTTCAGTCTTTACTGCTCAGGCCAGCCCTCAGGAGTCCCAGGCATTGAATAAAGTAACAGGGAAAGTCTGGACAAAGGAAGACTTCCCCTTGGTTGAGGAGGATCAAGCGAGAGATCAATTAAGTCAACTGGATATCCACAAGTCCATGGGTCCTGATGGGATGCACCCGAGAGTGCTGAGGGAGCTGGCAGAAGTCATTGCTGGGCCACTCTCCATCATCTTTGAAAGGTCCTGGAGAACAGGTGAGGTGCCTGAGGACTGGAGGAAAGCCAATGTCACTCCAGTCTTCAAAAAGGGCAAGAAGGAGGACCCGGGGAGCTACAGGTCGGTCAGCCTCACCTCCATCCCTGGAAAGATGATGGAACAGCTCGTTCTGGGCGTCATCTCAAGGCATGTGGAGGAAAAGAAAGCTATCGGAAGTAGTCAACACGGATTCACCAAGGGGAAATCATGCCTGACTATTCTGATTGATAGCCTTCTATGATGGCATGACTGGATGGAGAGATGAGGGGAGGGCAGTGGATGTGGTCTACCTTGACTTCAGCAAGGCATTCGACACGGTCTCCGACAGCATCCTCATAGGGAAGCTTAGGAAGTGTGGGTTAGATGAATGGACAGTGGGGTGGATAGGAAACTGGTTGAAAGACAGAGCTCAGAGGGTTGTGATTAGGGGCACAGAGTCTAGCTGGAGGTCAGTGACGAGTGGTGTTCCCCAGGGGTCAGTACTGGGCCCAGTCCTGTTCAATATATTCATCAATGACCTGGATGACTACTTACCCAAGCAGCATGTCCAATGGGGAGTGTGACTTCTCGTTCACAGTTTATAGGTTTGTCTTTCGTCATTGTCCTCGTCCATGTATCCTGTATAAGTGTTGAATAGTTTTGACATAAACATCCCAATCTTAGAGCTCTGGCTACTGGTACTAACCTTTGGATCTCTGAAAAATTTGTAGAACAATTAAAAATTTGAGTACATATCCAATTATAAGCTTTGGGGACCTCTACTCTAGCCTCAGTAAGGTTTGAAAATAAGGTCATTCCTTTGGTTTTCCCTCATTGTTCATTTCTATTTGTCCTGGTTTGAGGTAGAACAGAATCAACTTTTTGTTCAGTAATTTTACTTTTAGCTAGGCCTCTTCTAGCTCTCTGAAATTAACAGCATGTTGTGCTGAAAACTGTTCTTTCTGAGAGTGATCAGACCAATGTTTACAGTTAATGCCAAGGAATGGTATGCAGATAGGCTCTTGCTTATACTTGTTGCTATAACAACCAAGGTCAGCTAATTTCGTGGAGGGTCGGAAACAGAAAAGTGTAGAGGGGTCACACCTGCAGGGAGGAGCGAACAGGACAGGTGACCCAAAATTGACCAACAGGGGTATTCCATTCCATCTGCCCCATGCTCAGTATAAAAGCTGAGGGATCAAAGAGTCAGCCCTCTTTCTTCAATGGCTGATGTCTGAGGAGGACCCTGTCTTTTCATCTGCCTCTGATGTTGATCCGTGTGTTCCTGACTCCAGCTGTGGAATCCAGTTCCCATCTGTTGCTGTGTCCAGTCTGGGACTTCCCCGGTGCCTGCCGGTGACATCATCCTGGGAGCTTAATATAGTTTTGTATATACTGTATCTATTTCATTATTTCTTTTTTATTTTATTATTAATATTTCATGAAAGTAGGTTAGTTCCTTCTAAACTTGTAAATCTCTTTATCTCTCCTACTCCTCTCCTTGGAGCAAGATGTGGCAGGGGGAGCATCTGTCATCTGTCATTGGCCAATTCGGCCTAAACCATAACACCTATCCAATCAATACACCAAGATGTAGGTTACATATAATTCCATTTGCCTTCTTCAGCAGTTTTCCATACTTTGGGAAGTTGCATTCCCCAAGGAAAATGATCACAAGGTTCTGCATCTTTTGTGGGACTTGGTGTTTGGTTATCATTTATATGCCAACACAAATTTTGACTGTTATTACCTAGGATCTGCCACTTACCTAGTCCAAAGACATTTTAAGCAGCTGACTTTGGCAGTGGCAGACATGCAGTTATTTGACTTACATTGTGAATCTTACCAAATAAATGGATGAGTTGCAGAATGAAATTGCCATTACAAGTAAACATACATTGCAAGATTATTAATACCAAAACTATCCTGTGAGTCATCTTGGACTCTCTTTCTTCTACAAAAACTTTTATGTGTCATCTGACTTTAAAGAATCTCAGCTTGATGGCTCCTGGCCTTTCCGAAGTCCATTGTTCTGATGCTGGGGCTTTCTTTACTCGGGTACGGTGAATAAACCGAATCTCCTGGTTGAAAATTATGTACAGCCATGTCCAGGGGCAAGGGTGTATGTTGGTTAAGATATCTGTATAAGGATGACAGAACTCTGGAAAGAGATAACAAGTAATTTCACACCATACCCTCCCCTTTAATATGTATTTGGTCTCCCTGGGTAACAATTTCATTAGTAGAATATGGTTTACCATACAAAATTTCAAATGGACTAACTCCCTCTTTTGTCTCTGAAGTATTTCTGATTATCATGAAAGCAATAGGTAATACTTCTATAATTACCTCTCTGGCCCGATTGGAGCAGCAAGGGACAGCTTCAGGCCACCCTGAAAAGGTATCTATCAAAACCAGTAAATGTTCAAATCTATTACATTTAGGTAATTCAGAGAAATCTATTTGCCAGTGCTCTCCTGGGGTTATTAGTGTTTCCTGCCAGTGGTTTTCATTGAATTCTAGGATTGTTAGTGCAACAAAGATGACATTTCTTCATGATAGCATCTGCTATAGTTTGCATCTTTGGCCCTATTGTATATTTTTTACTTGGTATCAATGCTCCGATGACTTGTCCTTGCAAAGCTGCTTTCTTTGCAGTTAGGTAAGCTTTCCGATTTCCTTGGGTGATTTCATTCTGGCCTCTTTGATGAGCTTTGCAGTGTATCACTGCTACTTCTTTTGGTTCTAGGACAGCCTGTAACAATTTTAAATTTTCTTGTCCATATTTAATAGGAGTTCCTTGTGAATTTAACAGTCCCCTTTCTTTCCAAATTCCTGCATGAGCATGGATCACTCCAAAAGCATATTTAGAATCTGCATATACATTAATTCTCCCTCCTTTTCCAATTTCAAGGGCTTGAGTCAGAACAATAATTTCTGCTTTCTGAGCTGAAGTGTTACGTGGACACTCAATATCCTGCAAGGCCCTAAAAGTTCAGTAGATCGATCGTTGCCTGTATGTAAGTCTCTCTACTATCAGTTCCGATCAGAATATCATCAACATACTGTAGCAAAGTTATACCTTGGTTTTTACCTTGCCATTGATTCAGTTCTTTAGCTAATACATTACCAAACAGTGTGGGACTGTTCTTAAATCCCTGTGGAAGCACTGTCCAACACAGTTGTACCTTTTTCCCTGTTGATGGATTTTCCCACTCAAAGGCAAACAGCTTCTGGTTTTGTTCATCTATCGAGATACAGAAGGCAGCATCTTTCAAATCTAATACTGTAAAACAAATATTAGTTTCAGGTATTGTAAGAAGAGTATATGGATTAGGCACCAAAAAGTGCAGATCTAACGTTATCTGGTTTATTGCTCTTAAATCTTGTACCAGTTGGTATTCCTGTGTTTTTGGTTTCCTCACTGGTAAGATCACAGAATCACAGAGAATCACAGAATGGTAGGGGTTGGAAGGGACCTCTGGAGATCATCTAGTCCAACTCCCCCTGCCAGAGCAGGGTCACCTAGAACAGGTTGCACAGGAACGCGTCCAGGCGGATTTTGAATGTCTCCAGAGACGGAAACTCCACCACCTCTCTGGGCAGCCTGTTCCAGTGCTCTGCCACCCTCAAAGCAAAGAAGTTCCTCCTCATGTTTAGGTGGAACTTCCTATGTTCAAGTTTGTGCCCGTTGCCCCTTGTCCTGTCCCCAGGCACCACTGAAAAGAGCCTGGCCCCATCCTCCTGACACCCACCCTTTAAGTATTTATAAGTGTTGATAAGATCCCCCCTCAGCCGTCTTTTTTCCAGACTGAAGAGACCCAAGTCCCTCAGCCTTTCTTCCTAAGACAGGTGGTCCAGTCCCCTAATCATCTTGGTAGCCCTTTGCTGTACCCTCTCCAGCAGTTCCCTGTCCTTCTTGAACCGGGGAGCCCAGAACTGGACACAGTACTCCAGATGCGGCCTCATCAGGGCAGAGTAGAGGGGGAGGATGACCTCCCTTGACCTGCTTGTCGAGGGAGTGTGATATTCAGACTGACATTCCCACAATAGTCCGTATTCCAGAAAAGTATTAATTAATGATTCTAATCCTTTCCTTGCTTCCAATTTAATGGAATATTGTTTTTTTTCTTACCGGTCATGTCCCAAGTTTCAATTCAATTTTCAAAGGACTTACTCCTTTCGCTCTTCCAGTTTTTTTTGTCACCCACACTAAAGGAATCGCTGCATTCATGTTACAGTTTGAGAAAACCCATAACAATTTATTTTCGTTTAGACAATTATGCTATCACCCAATGACCTCTCCCCACCTGGAAAGGGGAATTGGGGAATGCAAGGAAACACAAGGGTTGAAATATAAATAGATTTAATAGGATAACACTAATTATTTAAGAATAATACTGAAGAATCAGTATTGATCCCGATACTAATATAAGATATACAAGAATTATACTCAGCCAATTCTATCAGTAGGAAGCTGTGCACTCCCAGCAGTGGACAGCAAATGTCGGACACTGTGAGTGCTGTGGCTTCGGGAGGAAGGGAAGGCCTCAGGGGTCCGGCACCGGGGCAAGGAGTTTCTCTGAACTGTTGCCATCAAGGGAGAGAGAAACTACACAGCAAACTTTCTAATTTATATAGAATGTGATGTTCATGGTATGAAATAATCCTGTTGGCCAGCCTGGATCAAATGCCCAGGCCTCGCTCCTCCTCATCCCTGCACCTGGCAAGGCTTGAAAACACTGAGACCTTGAATCCCACATAGCCTAGCTGGCTATAAAGTAAATATTTTCACAAATTCAGACACTAGAGTCTTCTAAAAGCGGAGTTTTCCCCAGCATTAGAAGAGAAATTAGTCCTGTGTCGCTGAACCCAGGACAATTAATTATTTCATCTGTTATAATATTCTCAGGAGCTTCCGACACTTGAAGTCCTGTCACTAAACAAATTGGAATTTTCGAAGCTGTGGCCTTGGGAATGTGTAACTGCACAGAATCTTTAGAAAACATTACTTGAGCATTCAATTTATATAACAAATCCCATCCCAATAGAGGCAAAGGGCATTCTGGCATAGAGAAACTCATGAATTAATTTAGTATTTCCAATTATACATTATGTTGGTTTCAAAAATGGCCTTACATTTTGCTTTCCTGTTGCTCCAACAATATGAATTGTATTTTTACTTAGTGGACTGATGTGACTGGTTAACACAGAATGTGTAGCTCCCCTATCCACTAAAAAATTTATAATTTCATTCCCCACCTTGACTGGAACCAGGGGATTGGCTGGGGGAACACTAATATTTCCCCCCAGTCCTCCTCAGTCCGAATCTTCCAGCATTATGAGGTTTGTCTCCTCATCATTGGTTCTTTCTTCTTTAACTCAGAACATGCATTTTTCTAATGTCCCTCTTTTTTGCAATAGGCACACTGGTTGGGGCTCAAAGGTGGTTTGTTGTCAACAACCCCCCTTTTGGGCTCCCTATCCCTCTGGAGGTGCCTCCTATCATTCTTATTTTCCCTCTGCCCTTGCCTCTCATACTATTTCTATTCAGTGTTGTGGCTAACAATGACGCTTGTAACTTGATCCTATTCTGCTTTTTAATTGGGAAACATTCATTCCCCCTGCTCCTTCAATTTTCTGAGGCAAGTGAATGTCGTGATATCCTGGCAAATGTCTCTGTTCCAATTCCTTTTTAGCCTCCTCCAATATCATTCTCGGGGCTTGCATATCGCCCCAATTTGGGGAATGAGTAAGTACAATGGTTTCCGATAGCTGGTACACCTTCTCAGGATTTTCAATAGTAGTGAATGGGACATGAACAAGAACCATTCCATCTCCCTCTACAGCTTGCCTTAAAGGTGCTTGAATTACAGCATTCTGTGCTCTGGTTCTACCAGCTATTGGACTAAATTTTCACTCCCCATCCCACCTGCCACTCCTTCTGAATCCCCAGAAGGGGAAGACCCTGTCTAAGATCTTTCCAATGTTATTCCCAAGGGGGCCGGCAGCACCAGTAAATGTGTTTCCTCCTAGGGGAGGGGTTATCAAAATGATTATTACCTCGTCCACATCCTATACAACAACCTTTATGATTATCATTTTCTTTGTCTTCTAATATATATATGCCATAGTTGTGGTTTAGCCTCAGATGGCAACAAAGAACTACGTGCCGCTATCTCGAGCTTTTCCCAATACGGAAAGAATCGGAAGAAAAAGGAAAACCTCTTGGGTTGAGACAAAGGCAATTTAACAGAACAGCAAAGGTAACAAGAAAGCAACAACAATAACACGGAGAGAGGAATATACAAACACGCTTACGGAACCGCTGCTCCCCGCCGCTCACCGACCGGACCCCGGGACGCCCCAGCCCCCTCCAAGCACAGGGACTTCCTGCCCCCTCCCCCGGCAGCTCAGAGTGGGCATGGCTCACATGGGTTGGAATACATGTGTCCCTGCCGGAGCCTGGGGAAAATTAACCCTGTCCCCGCTGGAACCAGAATATTATCCACCCCTTATTCCATACCATCTTTGCCATGCCCAGATCTTACAGTTTTCAATTAATTGCCACCACTTTCCCCTGTCATATATATATACACACATATATATTCATGCAGATATAATGCCCTTAGTCTATGGGCCATCCCTCCAAAGTGTCCAGTGAGTTCATTTAATCCATGGCTTTGGGCTCCATCTGTTAGAACAGTCTCTCAGGGCAGGTGAGATGGTGTGTGGTGCTGGACTGGTGCATGCTGTATTTTTGGAGCTTGCGGCTGGTGTACCGAGTGTGACTCATGCGCACAGTCCATGGGCTGAAGATGTAGATCTTGAGGAAGTTGCTGGGCGCCAGCTGCTGGGGTCAGTTCTGATCCCATCACTGCTGTGTTTTACTTGTTTTTTCTCATGAAAGTCCATCTGTCCTTAATTTGGGTGATTCTTACTGTAGTACAGCTGATAACAACTATAGTAATGAGGACATACAGTGACAGGGTTACTTAGCAATCAACAACACACAGTTTGATTCATTGGCTATTCTCGCCCAAAATCAGATCCCCATGAGGTATATATCAGACTTCCCCATCCTTCTGCATCACCCACCAAGTGCACCCAGGTCCTTGGGCAAAAGCAATCCCACGGATGGGTTTGCCTTTGCCTGAGGCAGGACTAACCCAGACTGTCTTCCCTAACATATTCTGCATGGGCACTACGGGGACCTTATCCCCTTCTATGGTACGTGGAAGTTTTCATTGGGCAGGGCCAGCCTGATTGGTAGATCCCCTGGTGTTAACCAGCCAGGTAGCCTTTGCTAAATGTGCATCCCAATGTTTTAAGGTCCCACCACCCATTGCTCTCAGTGTAGTCTTTAACAGTCCATTGTACCGTTCTATCTTCCCAGAGGCTGGTGCGTGATAGGGGATGTGATATACCCACTCAATGCCATGCTCTTTGGCCCAGGTGTCTATGAGGCTGTTTCGGAAATGAGTCCCGTTGTCCGACTCAATTCTCTCTGGGGTACCATGTCGCCACAGGACTTGTTTTTCAAGGCCCAGGATAGTGTTCCGGGCAGTGGCATGGGGCACAGGGTATGTTTCCAGCCATCCAGTGGTTGCTTCCACCATTGTGAGCACATAGCGCTTGCCTTGACGGGTTTGTGGCAGTGTGATATAATCAATCTGCCAGGCCTCCCCATATTTCTATTTCAGCCATCGTCCTCCATACCAAAGAGGCTTCAAACGCTTGGCTTGCTTGATTGCAGCGCATGTCTCACATTCATGGATGACCTGTGCAATAGTGTCCATGGTCAAGTCCACCCCTCAGTCACGAGCCCATCTATATGTCGCATCTCTTCCTTGATGGCCTGAGGTGTCATGGGCCCACCGAGCTATGAATAGTTCACCCTTACGTCGCCAGTCCAGATCCACCTGAGCCACTTCAATCCTAGCAGCCCCATCCACCTGCTGGTTGTTCTGATGTTCCTCTGTGGCCTGATTCTTCGGTACATGGGCATCTACGTGGCGTACTTTCACAACCAGATTCTCTATCCAGGCAGCAATATCTTGCCATAGTTCAGCAGCCCAGATGGGTTTGCCTCTGCGCTGCCACTGCCCTGCTTCCACTGCTGTAACCACCCCCACAGAGCATTTGCCACCATCCATGAGTCAGTACAGAGATAAAGTACTGGCCATTTTTCTCGCTCGGCGATGTCCAAAGCCAGCTGAATGGCTTTCACCTCTGCAAACTGGCTCGATTCACCTTGTCCTTCACTGGCTTCTGCAACTTGTCGTGTAGGACTCCACACAGCAGCCTTCCACTTTCGATGCTTTCCCACAATCCGGCAGGACCCATCAGTGAACAGGGCATATTTCTTCTCATGTTCTGGCAGTTTATTATATGGTGGGGCCTCTTCCGCATGCGTCACCTCTTCCTCTGGTGACATTCCAAAATCCTTGCCTTCTGGCCAGTCCATGATCACTTCCAGAATTCCTGGGCGACTGGGGTTTCCCATTCGAGTTCGCTGTGTGATCAGTGCAATCCACTTACTCCATGTAGCATCAGTTGCGTGATGTGTGGTGGGGACCCTTTCTTTGAACATCCAACCCAGCACCGGCAGTCGAGGTGCTAAGGGGAGCTGCGCTTCTGTACCAACCACCTCCGAAGCAGCTCGAACCCCTTCATATGCTGCCAATATCTCTTTTCCATAGAATCATAGAATCTTCATGGTTGGAAAGGACCTTTGAGATCATCGAGTCCAACCATACACACACAAAAAACCCCCCTACAATCTCTGCCACTAGAGCATGCCCTGAAGTGCCAAATCTACACGTTTCTTAAATACCTCTAGGGATGGTGACTCAACCACCTCCCTGGGCAGGCTGTTCCAGTGCCTGACCACTCTTTCAGTAAAGTAATTCCTCCTAATATCTAATCTAAACCTCCCCTGCCGCAGCTTCAGACCATTTCCTCTGGTCCTGTCATTATTCACCTGGGAGAAGAGGCCAACACCCACCTCTCTACAACCTCCTTTCAGGTAGTTGTAGAGGGCAATGAGGTCTCCCCTCAGCCTCCTCTTCTCCAAATTAAACATGCCCAGTTGCCTCAGCCTCTCCTCATATGGCTTGGTCTCCAGACCCCTCACCAGTTTGGTAGCTCTCCTCTGGACCCACTCCAGCACTTCAATGTCCCTCTTGTACAGAGGGGCCCAGAACTGAACACAGTACTCGAGGTGAGGCCTCACCAGTGCCGAGTACAGAGGCACGATCACTTCCCTACTCCTGCTGGCCACACTATTCCTGATACAGGCCAGAATGCTGTTGGCCTTCTTGGCCACCTGGGCACACTGCTGGCTCATGTTAAGCTAGCTGTCAACCGACACCCCCAGGTCCTTTTCTGCCGGGCAGCTTTCTAGCCACTCTTCCCCAAGCCTGTATTGCTGCATGGGGTTGTTGTGACCCAAGTGCAGGACCTGGCACTTGACCTTATTAAACCTCATGCAATTGGCCTTGGACCACTGATGCAGTCTGTCCAGGTCCCTCTGTAGAGCCTTCCTACCCTCAAGCAGATCAACACTCCCACCTAGTTTGGTGTCGTCTGCAAACTTACTGAGGGTGCACTCAATCCCCTCATCCAGATCATTGCTAAAGATATTAAACAAAACTGGCCCCAAAACTGAGCCCTGAGGAACACCACTGGTGACCGGCTGCCAAGAGGATTTCACCCCATTAATCACAACTCTCTGGGCACGGCCATCCATCCAGTTTTTAACCCAGTGAAGAGTACACTTGTCTATGCCATGATTCGCCAGCTTCTCCGGGAGAATGCTGTGGGGGATGGTGTCAAAGGCCTTACCAAAGTCCAGATAGACAACGTCCACAGCCTTCCCCGCATCCAGAAGGTGGGTCACATGGTCATAGAAGGAGATCAGGTTGGTTAAGCAGGACCTCCCTTTCCTAAACCCATGCTGGCTGGCCCTGATCCCTTGGCTGCCCTGCACTTGCCGTGAGAGCTCACTCAAGATGATCCTCTCCATGATCTTTCCTGGTACCGAGGTCAGGCTGACAGGCCTGTAGTTCCCCGGATCCTCCTTCCGACCCTTCTTGTAGATGGGCGTCACATTAGCCACCCTCCAGTCATCTGGTACCTCCCCTGTTGACCAGGATTGTTGATAAATGATGGAGAGAGGCTTGGTGAGCTCTCCCGCCAGCTCCCTGAGTACTCTTGGGTGAATCCCATCTGGCCCCATAAACTCATGTGTGTCTAGGTGCAGAAGCAGATCATTGACTACGTCCTCCTGGATTATGGGTGGGTTGTTCTGCTCTCCATCCTTATCTTCCAGCTCAGAAGGCTGAACCCCCTGGGGATAGCTGGTCTGACTATTGAAGACGGAGGCAAAGAAGGCTTTAAGTATCTCAGCCTTCTCCTCGTCCTTGGTTGCAACTTCCCACCCAGCATCCAGCAAGGGATGGAGATTCTCCCTGGCTCCCTTTTTGTTGATGTATTTAAAAAAACTTTTTTTGTTGTCCTTTATGTTAGTGTCCAAGTTGAGCTCCAGCTGGGCTTTTGCCTTACTAATTTTCTCTCTGTATAACCTAACGAGATCTCTGTACTCCTCCTGAGTTGCCTGTCCCTTCTTCCAAAGGTTGGAGTGTAGCGGGCTTCGGATCCTCTGTATCCCCGACTCCAAAACCCTAGGGGTCGACCTCGGGTCTCCCCTGGTGCTTTCTGCCAGAGGATCCAGGTAGGGCCATTCTCCCTGGCTGCGGTGTAGAGCACATTTTTAACATCTTGTCCTGCCCGGACTGGCCCCAGGGCCACTGCATGGACTATTTCCTGTTTGATTTGTTCAAAAGCTTGTCGTTGCTCAGGATCCCATTTAAAATCATTCTTCTTCCAGGTTACTTGATACAGAGGGCTTACCATTAGACTGTAATCTGGGATATGCATCCTCCAAAAACCCACAAAGCCTAAGAAAGCTTGTGTTTCCTTTTTAATAGTTGGTGGAGACATAGCTACTATTTTGTTGATCACATCCATTGGGATTTGGCGGTGTCCATCTTGCCATTTTATTCCTAAGAACTGAATCTCCTGTGCAGGTCCCTTGACCTTACTTCGTTTTATGGCAAAACCAGCTTTCAGAAGGATTCGGACTATTTTATCCCCTTTCTCAAAAACTTCTTCGGCTGTGTTTCCCCATACAATGATGTCATCAATGTACTGCAGATGTTCTGGAGCTTCACCCTGTTCCAGTGCGGTCTGGATCAGTCCATGGCAAATGGTGGGGCTGTGTTTCCACCCCTGGGGCAGTCGATTCCAGGTGTACTGGATGCCCCTCCAAGTGAAAGCAACCTGTGGCCTGCACTCTGCTGCCAAAGGGATTGAGAAAAATGCATTTCCTATATCAATCGTGGCATACCACTTGGCTGCCTTGGACTCCAGTTCATACTGGAGTTCTAGCATGTCCGGCAAATCAGCACTCAGCGGTGGTGTGACTTCATTCAGGCCACGATAGTCTACTGTTAGCCTCCACGCTTCATTAGATTTTCGCACCGGCCATATAGGACTGTTAAAGGGTGAGCGAGTCTTGCTGATCACTCCTTGAACCTCTAGTTGACGAATCAGCTTATGGATGGGAATCAGAGAGTCTCGGTTAGCGTGATATTGCTGCCGATGCACCGTTGTGGTAGCAATCGGCACCTGCTGTTCTTTGACCCTCAACAACCCCAACAACAGAAGAGTCCTCCGAGAGACCAGGCAAGGTAGACAACTGTTTAACTTCCTCCGTCTCCAAGGCAGCTATGCCAAAGGCCCACCGATACCCCTTTGGGTCCTTAAAATACCCTCTCCTGAGGTAATCTATACCAAGGATGCATGGAGCCTCTGGGCCAGTCACAATGGGATGCTTTTGCCACTCATTCCCAGTTAGGGTCACTTCCGCCTCCAATACAGTCAACTCTTGGGATCCCCCTGTGACCCCAGAAATACAAATGGGTTCTGCCCCTCTATAGCTTGATGGTATCAGAGTGCACTGTGCACCTGTGTCCACTAGAGCCTTATACTCCTGTGGGTCTGATGTGCCAGGCCATCAAATCCACACTGTCCAATAAACCCGGTTGTCCCTTTCCTCCACCCGGCTGGAGGCAGGGCCCCTCTAATACTGGTCATAGTATCCATTACTCACTTCTTGCAGAAATGACTTGGAAGTTCCTTCAAGAGGATCAGAAGCAATATCAGGCCTTCTGCTCTGTCTGGGGAACTGCCCGCTGGAAACTGGGGCGGCACTTCTCCTGGAGGGATCCCCTTTTGTGGTTGTCCTTCCTTGCAACTCCTGTACCCGTGTCCGCAGGATCCAAGTAGGTTGTCCATCCCACTTCCTCATGTCCTCTCCATGGTCTCGCAGGTAGAACCACAGGGTGCCTCGTGGTGTTTACCCTCTGTACTCTCTCTCTTGAGTGGGGAAATGCCTGCTCCTAATAGCTGAGATGCTGGCCCGTACAGGTGGGGAGTAGGACATATTCTCTCCAAGTTGCTGGACCTTCTGCGACAGTTTCTCCACAGCTGAGACAAGGGGGGAAGAGAGGCTTTCTTCATATCACCGGAGCCGGCCAGCCACCTCATCCACCGTTGGTCCCTCTTCGCCTTTCCATTCCATTACTGCCAGTGAGTTGGCATATGACGATGGTGCACTCCGTACAAACTTCCGCCACATGGGCCTTGTGCAGTGCACCTCATCGGGGTCTGTGGGTAAGTCTGCATTGTCCAAGTCATAATAAATCATCTCCCAGATGGCTAATTCTCTCAGGTACTGGATACCTCTTTCCATGGTGGTCCACTTGCTTGGTTGACATACAACATCTTCACTGAAGGGGTACCTCTCCCTCACGCCTGGCAGGAGTCATTGTTTCCAGAGGCTGAGGGCTTGGGTCTTCTTTCCAATGGCCTTGTCAATGCCGCCTTCCCTAGACAGGGATCCCAGCTGCCTGGCTTCCCTACCCTCTAATTCCAGGCTACTGGCCCCGTTATCCCAACACTGAAGCAGCCAGGTGACAATGTGCTCACCTGGAATTCGGCTAAAATCTTTTCGCATATCCCGCAGCCCCCTCAAGGATAGGGATCGGGTAATTATCTCTGGTTCTGCCTCTTCCTCCTGTCCTTGTGATGGCCCTGGTTTATTATCATCTCTTACTAAGCGAACTGATTTCTTTGTGTACTTCTTCTTTTGTATGGGGGCAACAGATACTGGCATGGGTTGGTTCCCTGGTTCAGTGGCAGTGGCTGCCACCGGGGTTAGAGCAGCTGCAGTGGCTGCTGCAGGGGTTGCAGTAGCCACAGTGCCTGTCGCAGGGGTTGCAGTAGCCGCAGCGCCTGCTGGTCTGGTCTCTGTCTCTTTCCCCTGAGGTTGCTGTGTAACACTGAGCAGTGCCTGGTAGATACTGGCTATTGCCCAGCACAGTGCGGTGAGTTGTGCCTCTCTGGAATAGCCACAGCATTTTCCCTTCAGATATTCTACTACTCTGTCAGGGTCCTGTAATTGTTCAGGGGTGAAGTCCCAGACCATTGGAGGCGAGAAGTTCTCTAAGTACCTGCCCATGTTCTCCCACATGCCATGCCACCCCTGACTGTCCAGCCTCGGAGCAGAGCTCTGGGTGGTAGTCTTAAATAGTTGTTTAACCCTAAACGAGACCTGGAACATATTCAGCAGACATAACACTAGGAACATGCTGGTTTGAGCATCCCGAGGATATTCAAAATTCTCAAAAGCTGTCATACCTGACCCGAAGGAGAAAAGGGAGGCAAAAGAGCTGGGGAAAGCGTCCCCTCCTGTTTCCCCCACAGACGGGGTGTAATTATTAATAAATTCTGAGAGGTGGTGCCCAATGTACGGACAGGACAGCAATACCCCATAAACGCCCCAAAGTAACTGTCTAACAAGTGATGTTATCATATCATAAGCTGATATTGCACAGGACAGCAAAATGATAATCCTCATCCCCCTCCCAGAAGTAACAAATATCATCACAGGGAGTACATAAGCCATATAGGAATTTACATAACACAGCCATGAGAACAAACCAAGCAACATGGTGGCCAGCGACTATTTCCCTAATACAATAAACGCATACAACAAATTCGTTTATCAAGCTCTAGTTGGATTTTGTCGTTATCTCAACCCTTCGAGCCCCACATTGGGCGCCAAAAAGGACTGTCGTGGTTTAGCCTCAGACGGCAACAAAGAACCACATGCCGCTCGCTCGGGTCTTCCCAATACGGGAAGGATCAGAAGAAAAAGGCAAAACTCTTGGGTTGAGACAAAGGCAGTTTAAGAGGACAGCAGAGGGAACAAGAAAAACAGCAACAATAACACAGATTGAGGAATATACAAACATGATTACGGAACCGCTGCTCCCCACCGCTCACCGACCTGACCCGGGACACCCCAGCCCCCTCCACACAGGGACTTCCTGCCCCCTCCCCCGGCAGCTCAGATTGGTCGTGGCTCACATGGCATGGAATACCTGTGTCCCTGCCGGAGCCCGGGGAGAATTAACCCTGTCCCTGCCAGAACCAGAACAGCCATCCACACTCAAGTGCACATTTATTAATTTAGATTCCTTTCTGGTTTCATAATCATTTCTTAATGTCATAAAAGCATCAAAATATGGCACATCTTCCCATTTTCCCCACTCTTTACAAAACAGCATTAGCTGCAACAATGTATTATATTTCAATGAACCATTTTCTGACCACTTCTTTCTCTCTCCTAATTGATATTTTGGCCACCACTGATTACAATATCTTTTCATCTTATCCTTAGTCATAGGGTCCCCACCAAACTTATTCCAATTTCTCAAGCTGCATCCCAAGGGGGTACAAGAGGTACTCGGAGCTGAGGGGGTCACTCCCATTTTACAAAAACAAGTTTTGTACACTCGGTTCTAATCTATTGTTGGCAAAGGCGATAGGACCTTTTTTTCACCACACATCTATTTGTACAAAACACCAGAAACAAGTTTCATACACTCGGCTCCAATCTGTTGTCAGCAAAGGTAAAAGGACCTTTTCTTCGCCACACAGCTACGTGTAGAAACACCAGATACCAAATAGAATGCCTGCAGGGCTTCTAAAGGGAGTGACAACCTGTGTGAGCTGATGCAGGCAGGATGCAGGAACAACCACAAAACCACAGATGAAAGGCAAAGAACAAATTTAATTCAAGACCTCATGGATCAGGGAATCTCCGAAGCAGCACCCGGGCAGAGGCATGGAAGCAAGGGACGCAGGCACCACGGAGCAAGAGAGAGTCCTTATTAGCAAGAGAGGCCTTGTTAGCAAGAGAGTGAGAGAGCAAGAGCGTGCTCAGACTCCCTGTTCTTGCCAGTATTTCAAGGGTTCAAACAGGCACAGTTTTCCCACTGTGCTTTGATCTTCTTCAACAACAGGCCAGGATTCTCAAGTGGCTAGATAAGGTGTCCCTGAGTCCATCCAGACTTACGTTAACTAAGTGCAGATGTTCTACTTGCAAGCACATAAGACTGCACAACAATTAGTGTGATATATGTGTTTCCCAGCATGCCAGGTGCAAGTCACTTAAGCGTATTTACAAGCCTCCTCACCGATCTTCCATTACTTTCCCACACAACCACACTCCAGAGTAAACTTCCCTCTGTACCTTTCTAATACCTCTGTTTGGTGTTGCACCATTGAGTTGCTGTCCACCCCAGAGCAGAGGAAGGATCGTCTGTAGTCCCCAATCAATAGGTTGGTGCATGCTGGAGTCTGCTCATGCCATTCCTGCTGCCAGGAATCGACCAGATGAACCAGGCAAGGCCTATGGCTGTCCCCTCTGGGTCGCCAAAATGTTGTTTCTGGTAAAGTTTCTGGTACCTGATTTTAGGTACAGTTGTTCCTTCTATCCCATTGTCTTGTCATGAATCATTTACCCAAATGATTTACAGAGTTACAATCATAGACGTTTCGATATGTGTGGAAGACAACTTCCTGACACAGCTGGTGAGGGAGCCAACTAGGGAATGTGCCCTACTGGACCTGCTGCTTGTTAACAGAGAAGGTCTTGTAGGGGATGTAAAGATTGGAGGTTGTCTTGGGCAGAGCGACCATGAAATGATAGAATTTTTGATTCTTGGTGAAGCAAGGCAGGGACCCAGCAGAACTGCCACCTTAGATTTCCGAAGGGCAAACTTTGGCCTGCTTAGGAGCATGGTTGAGAGTGTCCCTTGGGGGACAGTCCTGAAGGGCAAAGGTACCCAGGAAGGCTGGTCTTACTTCAAGGAGGAACTCTTAAAAGCTCAGGAGAAGGCCATCCCCAAGTCCCAAAAAATGAGCAGACAGGGAAGAAGACCAGCCTGGCTAAATAGAGAGCTTTGGCTGGACCTCAGGAAAAAAAAGAAAGTTTATGATCTTTGGAAAAGGGGGTTGGCTACTTATGAAAAATACCAAGATGTAGTGAAGCTATGCAGGGTGAAAATTAGAAGGGTCAAAGCTCAAGCAGAACTCATCTTGGCCACCACGGTTAAAGATAACAAGAAGAGGTTCTTTCAGTATATCAATAGAAAAAGGAAGACTAGGGAAAATGTAGGCCCACTAACGAATGAGATGGGCGCCCTAGACACAGAGAAGACACAGAGAAGGCAGAGCTACTGAATGCCTTCTTTGCTTCAGTCTTCACTGTTAAAGGTGTCCTTCATGAATACCAGGCCCTGGAGGCAAGGGGGAAGGTCTGAAGAGAGGAAGAGTTTTCCCCAGTAGAGGAAGATCAGGTTAGAGACCACTTGGCCAATCTGGACATCCATAAGTCCATGGGCCCTGATGAGATGCACCCGCGAGTGCTGAGAGAGCTGGCAGATGTTATTGCTTGGCCACTCTCCATCATCTTTGAAAGGTCATGGAGAACAGGAGAGGTGCCTGAGGACTGGAGGAAGGCCAATATCACTCCAGTCTTCAAAAAGGGCAAGAAGAAGGACCCAGGGAACTACAGACCGGTTAGTCTCACCTCCGTCCCTGGGAAAGTAATGGAGCGATTCATTCTGGATGTCATATCCAAGCATGTTCAAGAGCAGGAAGTTATTGGAAGTGGTCAACATGGATTTACCAAGGGTAAATCATGCTTGACCAATCTCATAGCCTTCTATGATGTTATAACTGGTTGGCTAGATGAGGGCAGAGCAGCAGATGTCATCTACCTTGACTTCAGCAAGGTTTTTGACACTGTCTCTCATAACATCGTCCTTAGGAAACTGAGGAAGTGTGGACTAGATGAGGGGACAGTGAGGTGGATAGAGAGCTGGCTGTGTGACAGGACTCAGAGGGTTGTGATTAATGGAGCAGGGTTGAGTTGGAGGCCTGTAACCAGTGGTATCCCCCAGGGGTCAATACTTGGACCAGTATTGTTTAACATATTCATCAACGACCTGGACGAGGGGACAGAGTGTATCCTCAGCAAGTTCACTGATGATACCAAACTGGCTGGGGTGGCTGACACCCCAGAGGGCCGTGCTGCCATCCAGCGTGACCTAGACAGGCTGGAGAGCTGGGCAGAGAAGAACCTAATGAGGTTCAACAGGGACAAGTGTAGGGTCCTGCACCTGGGGAGGAAGAATGTCAGGCACCAGTATAGGTTGGGGTGGACCTGCTGGAAAGCAGTTCTGAAGAAAAGGATCTGGGGGTCTTGGTAGACAGTAAATTATCCATGAGCAAGCAATGTGCCCTTGTCGCCAAGAAGGCCAACAGAATTCTGGGCTGCATAGGGAAGAGTGTGGCCAGCAGGTCAAGGGAGGTCATTCTCCCCCTCTACTCTGCACTGGTGAGGCCACAACTGGAATACTGTGTCCAGCTCTGGGCTCCCCAGTTCAAGAGAGACAGGGAACTACTGGAGAGAGTCCAGCATAGGGCAACAAAGATGACTGAGGGATTGGAGCATCTCCCTTATGAGGAAAGGCTGAGAGAGCTGGGACTCTTTAGCCTGGAGAAGAGAAGGCTGAGGGGAGACCTTATTAATGTTTACAAGTATCTAAAGGGTGGGTCTAAGGAGGATGGAGCCAGACTCTTTTCAGTGGTTCCCAGTAACAGGACAAGGGGTAATGGGCACAAGCTGGAACATAGGAAGTTCCAAACAAATATGAGAAAAAACTTCTTTACGGTGAGGGTGACAGAGCACTGGAACAGGCTGCCCAGGGAGGTTGTGGAGTCCCCTTCTCTGGAGACTTTCAAGACCCGTCTGGATGCAGTCCTGAGTAATGTGCTCTAGGCAATCCTGCTTTAGCAGGGGAGTTGGACTAGATGATCTCTAGAGGTCCCTTCCAACTCTGAAAAATTCAGTGATTCCGTGATATCACATCTGTACTTATTAAATATTTTACATACCTAAATTTACTGATTAGAACTCAATAAACTATCTACTAGATCAGATCTGTCTGAGTGATCTCTGACTCTTCTCCTGCTGGCGTGGTTTGGGCACCTCAAACCAAGACATAGGCATATGAAACCCAGTTCACAGGGAAAAACTCTGGACTTTTCCTGGCAAAAGCATATCAGAACTATTGACTGATCATACACACACCCCCCCAAAGGTGGATAATAGTGCGCATCTGTTCAAGAAGTCATCTGTAATTAAATATGTTGCTTTGCATTGTTATTGTTACATGAATGTTGAAACCAAGGAAAAATATCTGTTCACTATGACACAGGACCCTCCCTATGTGGAAACATTAACGCTGGCCACGTCAGGAGAGCGTATTTTATTGCAGAAGCCCGTATCTGGGTATAGAAAACAGGTCTACGTTGATATAATGCAATTGCCAATTTGACCTACAGGTGGAGTAGGAAAAATAACTAATGGAAAGGATCAGGAAAGATCTTATCATAAAGCTCGAACAGTTTCATCTATCATTGCACAGCAGCAGGCTGAGATCCTTTGCTTATGGGTAAACTTACTGCCCCAGAACCATGTGTTTCATAACATGGGCGAGCAAAATGTCCTGAGCCAGGGACTAGCTCACCTCTGCCCACAGGCAGTCAGCGCTCAGGGAGAGAGCATTGTGTGGCCCCGAGTCACCCTGACTACTTCAACCAGGGCATTTTCAGGGGCTTTGTAATCACCACAAAGTTTGGCTCCAGGATGACACTTTGCAGATAGCACCATGGGAAGCTTTCAGCAGGAGAGAGACATTTAATAAGTTCTAAAGCTACAAACCAAAAGACATTTCACATCCTTTTTTTGCTTGCTTGCCACAAGAATTAGCCACGTGTTTTGGTGGGGCCTTGAGAAGGGCAGTTGATGAGGACCCAAGCCGGCCCCTCTCTACTTGTTATTGACAGATATGTGACAAAATAGTTTCAAGGTTAAAAGCACCACAAGAACTCGGCTGGACATTTCCCTGGCAAGGTGGCCTGCTAGCGTCACTCCAAGGTGCTGCATGGGAGCTGGTGGCCACGCTTCTCTGAAGGGGTCTCATGCATAACAGCCTCCGCCAGGCTGCGCACCGCCAGTCTGGGAAGCCTTGGGGCACAGAATCTTCAGGACACACTTTCCAAGGGGGGCTCAGACTGTGTCTGACCCAGGCTCCCTCTGTCAAGTCTCAAGCGGAGGGTGGCTCCAGGCCTCTCTACAAGCGGTGCTGCCATAGCCCAAAAAAACAGTGTCAGGATCCCAGTGCTCCCTGACCAACACAGGCTTCTGGTTAATTTTTACATGGAATTTCAGATACTGATTTTAATTCTACAGCTGCAACTGATTTGGGATCTGGTTATCTGAGGAATACCCTTTTTCCCTTAGAAAAACAACAAAGCTGCTTCCAGGAGCGTAATTAAAACTGAAGCCATTTTGATTTAAATAAGAGGAGGCTACTGACACTGTGTTCTCTGTGAAGGGTCCTGAACGCTGGAACTAGCTCTCCTCGCTTAGCTTCCCGGAGCATAAATTTGTCACTCTTTTAGACACATTCTTCATTTTTACACTAATGTGAATAATGAGGAGCTTTTCAAAAGGCTAGAGCCGTGCCAGTGGAAAAGTGGTGGAAATAAGAAGACCAGAATTAGTTTGGTGGAAATCCATGGGAGTTCAGCCTGTGCTTTATCTGTGGGGCAACTGTTGGCAGGCAAGAAATAGTTATAGGGTTACGTTAGCTGTCACTCGGTACACTGTAAATGTAAAGCTAATAGTGCTCTGCCTCGAGAGTAAAAAATAAATAATACATAAATAATGTAGGGAGAAAATTAGAAGGGCCAAAGCCCAACTAGAACTTTACCTGGCTTCTGATGTTAAGGCCAATAAAAAAAAGTTTCTATAAATACATTAACAATAAAAGGAGGACTAAGGATAATCTCCATCTTTTATTAGACAGGGGTAGAAACATACTGATAAAGGATGAGGAAAAGGCTGAGGTACTTAATGCCGCCTTTGCCTCAGTCTTTAGTAGTAGGACCAGTTGTTCCCTGAGTACCCAGACCCCTGAGCTAGTAGATAGGGGAAGGGAGCAGAATGAAGCCCCCATAATCCAAGGGGAAATGGTTAATGACCTGCTACAGCACTTAGACATACACAAGTCTATGGGGCCAGATGGGATCCACCCAAGGGTACTGAGGGAGCTGGTGGAAGTGCTCACCAAGCCACTTTCCATCATTTATCAGCAGTCCTGGCTAACTGGGGAGGTCCCAGTTGACTGGCGTCTAGCAAATGTGACGCCCATCTACAAGAAGGGCCAGAAGGAGGATCCAGGGAACTACAGGCCTGTCAGTCTGACCTCGGTGCCTGGGAAGGTCATGGAACAGATCATCCTGAGTGCCATTATGTGGCATAGAAGGACAACCAGGTGATCAGTCACAGACAGCATGGGTGTATGAAAGGCAGGTCCTGCTTGACTAGCCTGATCTCATTCTATGACAAGGTGACCCTCTTAGTGGATGAGGGAAAGGCTGTGGATGTTGTTTACCTGGACTTTAGTAAAGCCTTTGACACTGTTTCCCACAGCATCCTCCTGGAGAAACTGGCTGCTCATGGCTTGGATGGGAATACTCTTCGCTGTGTAAAAAACTGTCAAGATGGCCGGGCCCAAAGGGTGGTGGTGAATGGAGTTAAATCCAGTTGGTGGCTGGTCACAAGTGGTGTTCTGCAGGGCTCAGTATTGGGGCCAGTTCTCTTTAATATCTTTATCAATGATCTGGACAAGGGGATCGAGTGCACCCTCAGTAAGTTTGGAGACGACACCAAGTTAGATGGGAGTGTTGACCTGCTTGAGGGTAGAAAGGCTTTGCAGAGGGACCTGGACAGGCTGGACTGATGGGTTGAGGCCAATGGTATGAGGTTCAATAAGGCCAAGTACCAGGTCCTGCACTTGGGTCACAACAACCCCATGCAGCGCTACAGGCTTGGGGATAAGTGGCTGGAGAGCTGCCCGGCAGAAAAGGACCTGGGGGTGTTGGTTGACTGCCAGCTGAATATGAGCCAGCAGTGTGCCCAGGTGGCCAAGAAGGCCAACAGCATCCTGGCCTGTATCAGGAACAGTGTGGTGAGCAGGATGAAGCAAGTGATCATCCCCCTGTACTTGGTACTGGTGAGGCCCCACCTCGAGTACTGTGTTCAGTTTTGGGCCCCTCACCACAAAAAAGACATTGAGATGCTGGAGCTTGTCCAGAGAAGGGCAACAAAGCTGGTGAGGGGTCTGGAGAATAAGTCTTATGAGGAGTGGCTGAGGGAGCTGGGATTGTTTAGCCTAGAGAAAAGGAGGCTGAGGGGAGACCTTATCTTTCTCTCCAACTATCTGCAAGGAGGTTGTAGAGAGGTGGGGGTCAGTCTCTTCTCCCAAGTAACAGGTGATAGGACAAGAGGAAATGGCCTCAAGTTGCACTAGGGGAGGTTTAGATTAGATATTAAGAAAAATTTTCATGCCGAAAGGATTATCAAACATTGGAACAGGCTGCCCAGGGAAGTGGTGAAATCGCCATCCCTGGAGGTATTTAAAAGACATGTAGACGTGGCACTACGGGACATGGCTTAGTGGTGGTTTTGTCAGTGGTAGCTTTATGGTTGGACTCGATGATCTGAAGGGTTCCTTCCAACCTAGACAATTCTATGATTCTAATGAGTGAATAATGCATAGAATTTTAGCGGAGTGTAAACATTGCTAAGCACATGCAATCACAAAGAAGCACACAGATGCTGTATTACAAAACCACCACACCCCTCCGCCCAAACCAAAATCCCCCCAAAATACCAAACACTGCCTCAAGCAGACCACTTCTGGCTTATGGATAACATGCAAGATTTTACTTTTGCTACATCCAAACCAGTGAAGAATGCTTTTTGCTGAATCTGCGAGCTGCAGCTGGGCACAGATGCTCCCTGTTTTCAAATAGTTCTGACTTAATTTTTGTGGTCATTTATGTCTAGACAAGGAGGGTCCCTCCACGCCAAAGTACTCTGTTAAATGAATAAATATTTATTCCAAGAGACAAATGGAAAAAGCCCTTTTCTGCCAGAGTTCTTGCAGAAAGATTTCCACCTCTGTCTTGCTAAACTCCAGCCACTTTTGCAGGATCCAGAGCATTTGTCCAAGATATTTTGAACAAATACTTTTTTAAAAAAAAAAAACCAAACAAAACCTTTTTAAGCAGAGAAACTGGTTTCTTAGGTACCTCGGCAGGTAGGATTTAATCATACCTTGCCAGGATGGAAAAAGCAGAGGGACCCCTCACCTGACAGGAAAGGACATAAAAGCACAATTTAGAAATGTACCTGAGGTAAGGCTATGATGCATAGCAAGAAATAATTAGTGGTAGACTATTGTAGTTTGGGCCAGGTTGGCAAATGACAAGATGACAGACGCTCTTCCCCACCTCTCGCTCCAAGGAGAGAAAGAAGACAGAGAGACTCATGAGTTCAGAAAAAATTAAACTGCTTTAATAAAAATATTAATAATAAAATAAAAAGGAAATAACGAAATACATACAAATTGATTTAAAACCATATCAAGTTCCCAGGCACTGACGAAGTTCCAGACTGGACTCAGCAACAGATGGGAACTGGATTCTGGATCCAGCTTCAAGAATGCACGGATTGGGATCAAAGGCGCATGAACTGACAGTGTCATCCTGGAGCATCAATCATCAAAAAAAGAGAGTCAATGAAAAAGCCAAGCCACTGAAGAAAAAGCCTAGGCCTTTTGCTCCTTCAGCTTTTATACTGAGCGTGACAGATGGGATGGAATACCCTATTGGCCATTTTTGGGTCACCTGTCCACTCCTCCCCACAGGTGTGACCCCTCCATGGGGTAAACAATCAAGTCAGCTGACCCTAATTGCTACAGCAACAAGTATAAGCAAGAGCCTCTCTCGCTGAACAGAAAGTTGGCTCTGTTCCACCCCAAACCAGTGCAAATATATACAAAACTGTATCAAGCTCCCAGGATGACGTCACTGGTAGGCACTGAGGAAGTCCCAGACTAGACTCAGCAACAGATGGGAACTGGATTCCAGAGTTGGAGTCAGGAACACACAGATCGGGATCAAAGGCAGATGAACAGGCAGGGTCCTCCTCGGACATCAGCCATTGAAGAAAAAAAGCTGACCCTTTGATTCCTCAGCTTTTATACAGAGCATGAGGCAGATGGGATGGAATACCCCTGTTGGTCAATTTTGGGTCACTTGTCCTGTCTGTTCCTCCCTGCAGGTGGGACCCCTCTATGCTTTTCCATTTCCAACTCTCTAACGGGGCAAATAACGAAATTAGCTGTCCTTGGTACTTATAGCCATAAGTATAAGCAAGAGCCTCTCTACATATCGTTCCTTGGCACTAACTGTAAACATGGGTCTTATCACTCTGAGAATGAACAGTTTTCTGCACAATATGTTGTTAATTTCAGAGAGTTAGAAGAGGCCTAGCTAAAAGTAAAATTACTGAACAAGAAGTTGGTTCTGTTTTACCTCAAACTAGGACAAATATAAATTAGAAAGTTTGCTGAGGAGTTTCTTGTCTTCTATGATGGCTGCAGTCCAGAGATCTTGCCCCGGTGCCGGACTCCTGAGGCCTTCCCTTCCTCTTGAAGCCGTAGCACTCGCAGTCTGACATTTGCTGTTCACTGCTGGGAGTGCACAGCTTCCTACTGATATAATTGGCTGAGTATAATCCTCATATATTTTATACTGGTATCGAGATCAATACTGGTTCTTTAGTATTATTAATGTTAATTATTTAGTCTTATCCTATTAAATCTGTTTATATTTCAACCCTTGTATTTCCTTGTTTTTTCCTAATTTCCCTTCCCGGGTGGGGAGGGGTCATCGGGTGATAGAATAATTGTCTAAATGACAACAAATTGTTGTGGGTTCTTCAAACCATAAAAGGAGGGAAGAGGAACATTAAGTCAACTCAGTCCCATGACTGAGTTAATGGTGTGGCTCCACAGATAGCCATGTAAGCACAACATCAGCATGAGCGGTGCGTCTCCAATTTGTAACGCACAATTTGGGACCTGGGAAGAGTCACTGCAGAATCATGCTATTGTTGTCACCAAGGGGTCAGTATTTGAAATCAAAATCCTTGGATTCATAGCACTAACTTAGAAATCATGAGGTTTTACTGACAAAAAATGCTGGGAGGTATATGGCTTTTGATCTTTTCAGGTCTGTATTTGCGGGTTTTCCCTCAAAACGCAAGATGTAGAAAGGCTCTCGTCCTTAGAACAATGTAAGTGCAGATGCTTAAGCACCTTCTCACTTTGGTAGCTGGAGTTTTAAGGCAAACAACATGAGATTTGCAAGCAGTAGAAAGATGCAAGATTTCTGACTCTGAAGTCATTACTTTATAGTTTTTCAGGTGTTAGTTTTATACAAAAACACTCTTTTGTGCATATTTTTATACACATCTTCTGGTTTCTTCCTCTAAAAGTTTGGCTGAATCAAAGTTACCCACATGTTTGTTTTCCCTCCATCCCACAAACTGTTTCTTTTGTTTTTAAAAATTGGGTTTTTGATTTCAAGATAAATAACAATAGAACTATTTTTTATTTAGATTGATGCCCAACAGAGCTCAGTTAGAATCATAGAATCACAGAATCATAGAATCATAGAATAGTTTGGGTTGGAAGGGACCTTTAAAGGTCATCTAGTCCAACCTCCCCTGCAATGAGCAGGGACATCTTTAACTAGATCAGGTTGCTCAGAGCCCCGTCCAACCTGACCTTGAATGTTTCCAGGGATGGGGCATCTACTACCTCTCTGGGCAACCTGTTTCAGTGTTTCACCACCCTCATCATAAAAAAATTTCTTCCTTCTGGTTACTTTTGCTCAGCCTAGAAACCATTATAAAATATGAGGAACATATTCCTCTAGATGTCGAGTTTTGGTATTCAGTGTTGCCTTCGATTGTACGCCAGGATAGTTCAGAAGTTAAAATAACTTCCTCAGTGGAAAGGAACCATTGCTGCTTAGATCAAAAAGCACTTTTGTCACTTCTGCTCCGGGTCTCCATTTTACCCATCCATTTAGTTTGTCGCAGTATTTTGAATTACTGCCACAGTTCACCTCTCACATTTCTTTAGGATGCTTCTGGCTGATATAGCTCTGGTCTAGCTTGAGCTTAATCTACTTTTTTAATTGTGGTTTCTGCTGCAATCAGAGGTGCTCACTTGTTGGAAGGTGTGTGAGCCGATGCAGACAGGACACAGGAACAACCACAAAACCACAGATGAAAGGCAAAGAACAAGTTTAATCTTGATACCTCACAGACCGGGGAATCTCCGAAGCAACACCCGGGCAGAGGCACACAAGCAAGGGACATGGGCACCGTGGAGTGAGAGAGAGTCCTTGTTAGCAAGAATCCTTGGCAGCGAGAGAGTCCTTATTAGCAAGAGTGCGCATGGACTCCCTGTTCTCGCTGGTATTTAAAGGGTTCAAACAGGCATAGTTTTCCCACTGTGCTTTGATCTTCTTTAACAACAGGCCAGGATTCTCAAGCGGCTAGATAAGGTGTCCCTGAGTCCATCGCAGACTTCTGTTATCTAAGTGCAAGTGTTTTTCTTGCAAGCACCCGAGACTGAATAACAATTCGTGTGATATATGTGTTTCCCAGCACCCCAAGTGCGAGTCACTTGTGAGCGTATTTACAATCCTCCTTGACGATCTTCCGTTGCTTTCCCACAGAAGGGAAGAGCCGACAGGGAAATCGGGGAAGGGAAGCACTGTGTTGCACTGTTGCCTCTCTACTCTGGGTGCACAAGGAAGGGAGCAGAGGCCAGCGATGTCCCTCGTTTGCTTTTCCCGAGCAGGGAAGTTACAGCCTCCCCACTGACACTAGCTGTGTTTTTTTTCAGGGATCCCTGAGGCCAATTATGTGATAACTTATTTTTTTTATGTACCTCATGACAATAAATAATGCATAACACAAATACTGTGCTGAGGGGGAGGCTGTAACCGAGACCAGTTCCAGGTGCTAAATCCCACAGCCCATTCCTTTCCCCACAGAAGAGGCCACTTGCAAGGTCCACCACAGACAGTAGCGCTGCTGTAGCACTGCACAGCAGCTGTGTTGGGGGGGCAGTTCCTGATTTTGTTTCCTAATGTTGCCTTGAACGCCTCTTGACCTTTTGCTTGATTTGTAAACACAGTGGTTATGGCCTTTTCATTGCAATCTATGCAAAATTATAAATCTGGGTTCACCTGGTGCTCCTGCTGAAATCCTTGTCAGTTTATGGGGGGCCCAGTTCTGCCACCATGGCCCCCATGAGTCACCATCCTTTTGTCCACCTCTGATGTCCAGCAGGGCTGAGGCGGCTCTACCCTCATGCTGAGGCATCTGGGGTCCACCTCACCAGTCAGGGAAAAATCTGCTCACTGCACAGGGAGTGTAAAGGATGGACAGATGTTTTTGGTTAGGACACTGCCATTCGATCTGCACAAGCACCAGTGTGGCAAGTACAGCTTGAGCTTGTCATCCTTTAATTAGCTGCACGAAGGAAACAATTCAAAAGGTCCTTGCGGTAACTAGGAGCCTGCCTGTAGTTAATCTCCTTCCATATTGTGCTGCAGAAATTCAGGCTGCCCCACCTGATGAACAGCTCCCTGTTCCTGTTTACCAGGGTGATCTCTCCAGACCAGGCTTTCTCTACTGCAAAGATTATAAGGATAAAGACTTTTTCTGTGATACCTAATAGAAAAGAAAAAAAAAAAAGTCTCTTTTAAATTAGAAAATGCAGTTTTCCTTTCTGTAGGACAAATGCACCCAGCCAAAGAATATGATTTACCAATATAATAAAGGTACTGTCCCAGAAAAAGTGACATTAGAGCTGCTGTTTCCAACAAAAAGCCTAGTGTCTCTAATTACCTGCATGTATTTGCATCACTGCTACATAAGCCACCCAAGAATTTATATCAATATCCTTCACCATACAATCCTTTGCACCAGCGATACAGCCAGGAGTAGCCTGAAGACTATCAAGAAAGATTATAGAGCCCCGGGAGCGGCAGTCAGGGACTCTAAGGCACAGGTAGTTTTTTCATCAGTCCTCCTTGTCAAAGGGAAGGGGGTTGATAGGGCCAGTCGAATCTGGCAAATCAACAAATGGCTACAGGATTGGTGCCACAGCCAGGGGTTTGGCTTCTTAGACCATGGGACTCGCTTTGAGAAACCTGGTCTACTGAGGCCTGATGGGGTTCACTTGTCAGAGAAGGGGAAGAGCATCATAGAATCATAGAATCATAGAATCTTCATGGTTGGAAAGGACCTTTGAGATCATCGAGTCCAACCATACACACACACAAAAAAAAACCAAAAAAAACCCCCTACAATCTCTGCCACTAGAGCATGCCCTGAAGTGCCAAATCTACACGTTTCTTAAATATCTCTAGGGATGGTGACTCAACCACCTCCCTGGGCAGGCTGTTCCAGTGCCTGACCACTCTTTCAGTAAAGTAATTCCTCCTAATATCTAATCTAAACCTCCCCTGCTGCAACTTCAGACCATTTCCTCTGGTCCTGTCATTATTCACCTGGGAGAAGAGGCCAACACCCACCTCTCTACAACCTCCTTTCAGGTAGTTGTAGAGGGCAATGAGGTCTCCCCTCAGCCTCCTCTTCTCCAGACTAAACATGCCCAGTTGCCTCAGCCTCTCCTCATATGGCTTGGTCTCCAGACCCCTCACCAGTTTGGTAGCTCTCCTCTGGACCCACTCCAGCACTTCAATGTCCCTCTTGTACAGAGGGGCCCAGAACTGACCACAGTCATCTTTGGTCAGAGGTTTGCCAAGCTCGTGAAGAGGGCTTTAAACTAGAGTTGCCGGGGGAGGGGAACCTCAATCCATCCCACTCCTACCATTTTGATGCCAATACTAGTAATAGATGCCCAGAGCCTGGAGAAGGGTCAGCAGGAGAGCACCTGGAGTGCAGCATAAAGGAATACTAGCCACTCCAGCCAGTAAGTTAGCTTCATTGGGGGCCCGCTTAAATGCCTCTATGCAAATGCATGTAGCATGGGGAATAAACAAGAGTAGTGTGTGAGCCAACACAGGCAGGATGCAGAAACAACCACAAAACCATGGATAAAAGGCAAAGAACAAATTAAATCTCAATACTCTGCGGACCAGGGAGTCTCTGAAGCAGCACCCAGGCAGAGGAACACAAGCGGGGGATGCAGGCACCACAGAGCAAGAGAGTCCTTGATAGTGAGAGAGTCCTTGCTAACAAGTGAGAGAGTGAGAGTGTCCAAACCTGCTGTTTTCACCTGTATTTCAGGGATTCAAGCAGGCATAGTTTTCCACTATGCTTTGATCTTCTCCGACAGCAGAGCAGGAATCTCAGGCATGTTCGATAAGGTGCCTCTGAGTCCATCACAGGTCTATGTTATCTAAGTGCAGATGTTCTACTTGTCCAGCACACAAGATTAAACAACGATTAATGTGACATATGTGTTTTCCAGCACTCCACATGCGAGTCACTTGAACGTGTTTATAATCCTCCTTGCCGATCTTCTGTTACTTTCCCACAAGGAGCTAGAGATGTGCGCACGCCTGCAGGGCTATGATCTTATTGGCATCACTGAGACATGGTGGGATGGCTCCTATGACTGGAGTGTTGGAATGGAAGGATACAGGGTCTTTAGGAAGGACGGGCAGGGGAGACGAGGAGGCAGTGTTGCCCTCTATGCCAATGAACAGCTGGAATGCATGGAGCTCTGCCTGGGGATGGATAAGGAGCCCACCTAGAGCTTATGCATCAGGATTAAAGGGAGGGCAAGAACAGGTGACATTGAAGTGGGGATCTGCTACAGGCCACCCGACCAGGAAGACCAAGCAGATGAGGCCCTCCACAGACAGATAGGAGCAGCCTCACATTCACAAGCCCTGGTCCTCATGGGGGACTTCAACCACCCCGATATCTGTTGGAGGGACAACACATAAGCAATCCAGGATGTTCCTGGAATGCATCAATGATAACTTCCTTCTCCAAGTGATGGAGGAGCCAATGAGGAGAGGTGCTATGCTGGACCTTGTTCTCACCAACAAGGAGGGGCTGGTGGGGAATGTGAAGCTCAAGGGCAGCCTTGGCTGTAGTGACCATGAGATGGTGGAGGTCAAGATCCTTAGGGCAGTGAGGAGGGCACACAGTAAGCTCGCTACCTTGGACTTCAGGAGAGCAGGCTTTGGCCTTGTTATGGTTTGAGAAACCCACAACAACTTATTGTCAATTATTCTATCACCTGATGACCCCTCCCCACCTGGCCACTTTTCTCACTCAGCAATATCTAAAGCCAACTGGATGGCTTTCACTTCTGCAAACTGACTCGACTCACCCACTCCCTCAGTCACTTCTGCTACTCGTCGAGGAGGACTCCACACAGCAGTTTTCCACCTTTGCTGGTTTCCTACAATATGACAAGATCCATCAGTGAACAGTGCATATCGCCTCTCATTTTCCAGTAACTGATAATATGGCGGGGCCTCCTCAGCCCGCACCACCCTCTCCTCTGGGGACCCTCCAAATTCCATGTCTTGTGGCCAATCCATGATCACCTCCAGAATTCCTGGATGACTGGGGTTCCCTATTCGAGCTCGCTGAGTAATTAGTGCTACCCCCTTACTCCACGTCACATCAGTTGCGTGATGTGTGGAAGGAGACTTCCCTTTAAACATCCAGTTCAACATTGGCAACCGGGGTGCCAAGTGGAGCTGTGCTTCAGTACCAATTACCTCTGAAGCAGCTCGAACTCCTTAGAGGGACCTGGACAGGCTTGAGAGGTGGGCCTGTGCGAACCTCATGAAGTTCAACCAGGCTAAGCGCAAGGTCCTGCACCTGGGTCATGGCAATCCCAAGCACAAATACAGGCTGGGCAGAGAATGGCTTGAGAGCAGCCCTGAGGATGAGGACTTGGGGGTGCTGGTGGACGAGAAGCTCAACATGAGCAGGCAATGCACGCTTGCAGCCCAGAAAGCCAACCACATCCTGGGCTGCATCAAAAGAAGCATGGCCAGTAGGTCAAGGGAGGTGATTCTTCCCCTCTGCTCTGCTCTGGTGAGACCCCACCTGTGGAGATAGAGAGTAGCATAGGGAATCTGTTTGGCCTCGATGAGACAAAGCTGTATCCTTGAGAGGCGCCTTGAGAGAAAAGATAAGCAAGCGTCAGGAGATATCAGCAAGGAAAGGAATGTGAAAAGCAAAGCTGCTACTCCGCGTGAACAGACAGAGACAACCAATTGGAAGACACCGAGAAGCGCGTGGCAATCGACCTTCAACCTATCAGTAGGATGCTGCCTGCGCGTGGAGGGTACCTGTACCTATAAAACTCGGAAAATTGTTGTAATAAAGGTCTTTGGTCCATACCCTGCCAGAGTCCGTGAATCAATGCTCCACAAATGGCAGCCCGAATCGGGACTTGAATCGTAGGAATGTACGACCGGTGGAGCAGCCCGGCTGAACGAAAAAAGCGGCGGTATCAGAGAGCTGCAGTCCAGATGACTAATCACCAAGGAAAGGTGAGCAGCCGGGAACGTGTGAGAATGGGGTCAAAAATGTCCTCAGAGGAAAAGGCAATTGTATGTATATTAGAAAAGTTTTTAAGTAAAAGGGGTATACAATATGATGAAGGAACTCTTCGGCTTATGCTAGCATGGCTAAAAAGCAAGGGCCTTCCTGCTGATTCTACAACAGCTTTCCAATTATCAAGTTGGGAGCAAGCCGGTGAAACTTTGTTTGAGGCAGCAACGAAAGGGGATGCGGTAGCTACGAAGGTCTTAACAACCTGGAGGTTAATTAAGGACACGTTGCAGCAGATGAACTCCGAACAAGAATTAAAAGGAACAGAGATATTAAGAACTAATTATCTGGTGGTGTACCTGCGGCTGGACGGAGGAATTCATACCAAGAGCTCTCTAACAATTACTTTCATCGCCGTTCGCTGGACGAAAAAGGTGAGCAGCCGCGGTAGATATTAAAAATGGGACAAACAGCTACTCGAGAACAGAAATTGCAACTTGAACTTCTGCAGCGCACGTTCAGAGAACAGGACTTTAAAGTGGCCCCTGTCAAACTAGTGACTTTGCTTGTATGGATACGTGATTATTGCTCATGGTTCCCTGAAGGGGGGTCCTACGATTTGGCTCACTGGCAAAAAGTGGGGGAGGAATTGCAAACGCGGGAGACGCTGCGCTTGTCCTTGCCAGAAGGAATAATAGTTACTTGACGAACTGTATACACTGCCATACGAGCAATGCATCCCGCAGAGCAAGCCCTGCAAGGGGTTGCTGGAGGGGCACCACAAGCTCCCCCAGAGGAACCTCAGTCTTTTGAAATGACACCCCCAGTTGCAGACCCTCAGCCTGAATATGCTCAAATTCCCAATCCTGAAGAACATTACCAAAAGCAGAATTCAGGAGGCGAAGAGCCAGAAGATCCCTTTGATCCTGGCCCAATAAATCCAGAGACTGAACCTGATTTGTATCCACCTTTAACCCCGATTAAAGCTATGGCTGCATCTGCTCCAACTGCGGAGGAGATTTTACAGCAACAGAGATGAAAGTCGTTATCGCGTTCCTCCATTCTTAAGCCTCCTCCATTCGCGCCAGGTATCGCGTCTGTTCCTCCTTATCAACCACTTATACATGCGCAGCCGGAATCGGAGTATTGCAGTGTATTGTCAGAATGTCGGGGGAGAAGGACGGAGCCGGAGCCGCTTCGCTCCCGCCGCTGCCCGTCTCACCCCCTCCCCTCCCCAGCCGTCTCCCTGAGATAGAAGTGGTGGTTTTGTATGTCTGCTGTGTAAGCGTGTGTGGGTGCCAGTTTATATCTGCTGATCAGCATCTGTGCTACTGTTTGTTTGTTGCTGTGTGCAGTGTCATTTGGTGACTCTGCTTGAGCAGGTGTTCTGCCCGGTGTGGTACTGTTCTCATACGTGACTAGGGCTGACACACTGTCAAGCGAAGAAGTTTGTAGATACACAATGTTTAGATGTAAGGCAAGCGCGCCCCAGGTAGATAGACCATGATGGGCCGTAGAACCGATGGAAGTCCTGAAATATTGGGGGAGTTTTCACCAGCCGACATCCTTAGGCTCTCGGGAACGGCTTACCCATGCAGGGCGTATGGCTGGCTGGTTGTTGTTTGCCTATAAGATCATGGTTGATTGGGAAAAGGAGTTAAGCTAAAATCTATAGGATGCTCTGTAGGAAAATGAGAAACTTAAGGGTGAGCTCTTGTTGCAAGGCAGACTTTTATGTCAGCCATAAGTGATGGGAAGAAAAAAAAAAAAAGAAAAAAGAAAAAAGGGAACAATTAGAAGGGAAATGTGCCGCATTAGCACAAAAGTACGCCATACGCGCTACGAGAAAGCGGCAGAAAAAGAGAAATAGGACACCTGATTCAAGCAGTACTATAGAGATATGTTTTGGGTTTGTTTTTTTTTTCCTATATGTATATATGTTATTGCACGCCTTTGTAAATTACTCTGTGTTATACCCTGCGAGACTAAATGAACCCCAGCAGAAGCGGTCTCTTGAGCGAGGGGGTGGAATATGGGAAAGCAACGGAAGATCAGCAAGGAGGATTGTAAATACGCTCAAGGGACTCGCACCTGGGTGCTGGAAAACACATATATCACACTAATTGTTATTCAGTCTCGGGTGCTTGCAAGAAAAACGCTTAGATGACATAAGTCTGTAATGGACTCAGAGACACCTTATCTAGCTGCTTGAGAATCCTGGCCTGTTGTGGAAGAAGATCAAAGCACAGTACCAGCAAGAACAGGGAGTCCGCATGTGCTCTTGCTAACAAGGACTCTTTCACTGCCAAGGATTCTTGAAAACAAGGACTCTCTCGCTGCCAGGGATAAATTTAGTAATGCTACTAGTACAGCTATTTCTGAGTTATTGCTAGATGTAGATAGTATTCAACATGTGACACTGCAAAACAGAGCTGCTATTGATTTTTTGCTTTTAACTCACGGACACGGTTGTCAAGATTTTTAAAAGGACTGTGTTGTATGAATCTAAGTGACCACTCCATGCCCAGTTGCAAGAACTGCACCGACCGAGCCAGCAACTTGTGGAGACCACTGGGTGAAATCTCTTTGCTGGATGGACTTGGGGGTGGGGTTGGTTGAAGGAAATTATACTCATTGCCTGTGTGGAAGGAATCTGTCTGTTATGTTTAGTATGCTATTTGCTGTGTTTAATAAGCATTATACGATCGGTTGTAGTTGCCACTTTGCATCATACCCTTGTACGAGTTGTAGAATATCGTCGTGTCCCAACTACGGACCACGGGGTGGCATGTGTAAGGGATAATAGAGGATGGTCCGAGTGAGACATGACAGAAAATTACTAGTTGAACCAAACCCAGTATACATGTAGGGAAAAAGGGACTCAGTACTGTTGCTGAAAAACTATATCTGTATCCATGAGAACCTGACCTTCAAAGAAGAAGATAACAAGGAGGGAGTACAAGGTAGTCAGGTATCAGACATCCGCAGTTAGCAAAGCTGGATCATGAGTCTGGTGAGACTCGCTGCATGAACTGGCCACGCATGCAGCGACTCTAGCCTGTACTTTTCCACTCAATCCGGGGCAGGATATAAGGGGGCTGTCTCGGGTCGGAGAGAGGGGAAGAGACATGAGCACGCTTTGAAGATACAGGGGACACCCTGAAGCACTGTGTCTGTCCCCCCCTCCCCTGTAGGTTCCACGTTCATTAATCCCAACAGCTCAGAAGGCATTACAGCACACTGCAGATTTGTTTATGATATATCAAGAATTTCAACCTTACGCCCTGATAGGACAGTGGGATGATGCGCTCGCAAAGAGCCTGACTGCATTAGAGTGGGTATTTTTGCCACATACCTTTTCAAAAACAGTAACTATGGTGATTGAAATGTTAGCACAATTGATTTCACAGGGTCGTTTGCGCTGTCACCAGCTGGCTCCTCTGCCATCATTTGCGGGGGTTAACCCGCGAGGGCTTACACCTGATGAACTTTGGCAATCCAAGGTTATGCACATTATGGAATTTGGACGTTTGCGCCATGTACACGTTTCAGTTGATTTGTTTTCTCACCTTGTTGTAGCTACTGCTCCTACAGGAGAGAAGGCTCGTGATGTTATTCGACATGGATTGCAATGCCTTGCAGTCATGGGAGTACCGAAAACTATAAAAACTGATAACAGACCAGCTTATGTGTCCGCTAAAATACAGGCCTCTTTACAGACATGGGGTATTAAACATGTCACCGGTATTCCTCATTCCCCAACTGGGCAAGCAATTGTGGAACGTATGCATCATACTTTAAAAACCATGCTTGATAAACGAAAAAGGGGGAATCCCGTAGGTATGACACCTCAAGAACAATTGTATAAAGCAGCTTATGTTTTAAATTTTCTAAACGTGTCGTCTTTGTCATTCAATGCTTGTCATGTTCTGTATTTTAGGCTGCTTACAGAAAATAGTGCAAAAAATGATTAATCAAGCTTTTGTTGCAGAAAAAATAAAAAAGGGGGAATTGTGGAGACAGAGAGTAGCATAGGGAATCTGTTTGGCCTCGATGAGACAAAGCTGTACCCGTGAGAGGTGCCTTGAGAGAAAAGATAAGCAAGCGTCAGGAGATATCAGCAAGGAAAGGAATGTGAAAAGCAAAGCTGCTGCTCCGCGTGAACAGTCAGAGACAACCAGTTAGAAGGCACTGAGAAGCGCATGGCAATCGACCTTCAACCTATCAGCAGGATGCTGCCTGCGCGTGGACAGTACCTGTACCTATAAAACTCAGGAAATTGTGGTAATAAAGGTCTTTGGTCCATACCCTGCCAGAGTCTGTGAATCAATGCTCCACACTGGACAAGCTAGAGAGGTGGGCCCGAGCAAACCTTATGAAGTTCAACAAGGCCAAGTGCAAGGTCCTGCATCTGTGTCAGGACAATCCTCATTATCAATACAGGCTGGGGAATGATGTGATAGAGAGCAGCCCTGCGGAAAAGGACTTGGGGGTACTGGTGGATAAAAAGCTGGACATGAGCTAACAGTGTGCACTTGCAGCCCAGAAGGCCAGTTGCGTACTGGGCTGCATCAAAAGAACTGTGGCCAGCAGATCAAGAGAGGTGATTCTGCCCCTCTACTCTGCTCTCGTGAGACCCCACCTGGAGTACTGCAGCCAGTTCCGGAGCCCTCAGCACAAGAAGGACATGGACCTGTTGGAACGGGTCCAGAGGAGGGCCACGAGGATGATCAGAGGGCTGGAGCACCTCTCCTATGAGGACAGGCTGAGAGAGTTGGGGTTGTTCAGCCTGGAGAAGAGAAGGTTCCGGGGAGACCTTATACCGGCCTTCCAGTACCTGAAGGGGGCCTACAAGAAAGCTGGGGAGGAGCTGTTTGCAAGGGTATGTAGCGATAGGACAAGGGGCAATGGTTTTAAACTAGAGCAGGGTAGGTTTAGATGAGATATTAGGAAGAAGTTCTTTACTATGAGGGCAGTGAGGCACTGGAACAGGTTGCCCAGAGAGGTGGTGGAGGCCCCATCCCTGGAGACATTCAAGGCTAGGCTTGATGAGGCTCTGAGCAATCTCATCTAATTAAAACTGTCCCTGTTTACTGCAGGGGAGTTGGACTAGGTGACCTTTAAAGGTCCCTTCCAACCCAACACATTCTATGATCTGTTTTTTGTTTTGATGACAGAGGGTGGGGGCTGAAGCATAGTCCTGCTTTTGTGGGTCACCAGGGTCCAAGGTGCCTCATTCACAGTAGTATCTACTGCAGGAACATGGTTATGAAGTCACCTCTCTATCTCTGTCTCAGCTCCTCTGATACTACACAGCCTTTTAACTGTTTCTTGCAATTCAGTCACCTGACATAACAGATCATTGACTTCTGCACACCATGTGCAAGTGCTTACCTTACTGCCAGGAGAGGGAGAAGAGTCTGGGCACTCACTGCAATCTACCACCTGTACTGAAGTCTCCCTCCTTACCAGTTCCATCTGGGTGGATGCATCACACATCCAAGGGGCTTTCTCTGTAGTAGCACTGGTTTTAGCTCCAAGTGCCAACCATTTTGTCAGAAACCTTGAGTGCTTCCCTGGGCTGTGAACCAACAAGCAGGGTGCAGTGCCCTTCCTGCATGCCCTGCCACACAAACTGCCACACAACACACTGGTCGCTAGTGCTCCCTAGGGCCATTTAAGTCTCCCGCAGTTGCTTCTGGCAACACTCCGTTCCTCAAGTCAGCCTCGCTCGTGAGAGCTGCTGGCTCCTGGCAGGACTCAGCTCTTCCTCGAGTTTCCCTGGCTCCGGGAACCCCCTGTCCACCTCGATCTAGCACCCAGGCACAGGACTTGCTGTTTCCGCTGCTGCATAGCTCACCAAGTGCTACTTTCAGTTTCGCCACAAAAACAAACAGTCCAGTTATTTCCTGTACCAATCGCAATAAAACAGTTACAGACCTTTTAGGGTATTTGAGAACTTTTATCCTCATTTAGTCTTATGTACTCAACAAGTAAAACATCTGCACTTAGATAACATAGACCTGTTATGGACTCAGAGGCACCTTATCAAACATGCCTGAGGTTCCTACCCCACTGCTGAAGATCAAAGCATAGTAGAAAACTATGCCTGCTTGAATCCCTGAAATACAGGTGAGAACAGCAGGTTCAGACATTATCTCTCTCTTGCTCCATGGTGCCTGCGTCCCCTGCTTGCATGCCTCCCTGGGTGCTACTTCGAAGATCCCCCAGTCCACAAGGTATTGACATTAAATTTGTTCTTTGTCTTTTATCTGTGGTTTTGTGGTTGTTCCTGCATCCTGCCTGTGTCAGCTCACACAGCTGTAAATCCCATTTCCAGCTCAATATTAATATTTCCTGTTTCAACAGTGTTCAAGTAGCTTTAAGCATGCTGTAACATGCCCTGTCCTTTCTTTACCAAGGGACTTCAAGGGGAGATGAGCCTGCTTTGTACAAAATGCAGAGAACCACTCCTACCAAATGCATTATGTGCACTTGGTTAAACTAAGCAGTTGAACATTTTCAAGTTCTCATACAGCATTTTAATTATAACAACCTACAAAAGAGTGGATGATATAAACAGTGTATTTGGTTGTCAAATTACACCTCTCAAAAAAAAAAAAAGTGTTCCCATAAGCTACAGGTGCTACAGAAAGTATATACCCAAAAGAGTATATATGCATAGAATACAGTTAGGTTTTGGGGAAGGGATTTCAGCTTTAAGAACTCCATTGTTTTCACTTAGAAAAATCCTATGGAACTTTTATCAATAGATTTGTTTTCTTTTTCAGTTGAAAAACAGCCATTTGCTTCCCCACACTCAATACAGAAATGCAGACATATTTACAGTTTCTGAAGCTAAATGCTTTTTTAAAGCCACTGGTTTGCAAGCTTTCACATCCTGCCAAAGTAAGAAGCTAGGTGCAGTTTCACAGAGGCACATAGGCTGTGTTTCACTTTAGGTTTGCCCTGCCTGCCTCTGCAGGCAGGGCAGCTCTCCCTCAAAGCTTCATGTTGCTTCTGTCTCATCTCCAAACTCCTAGCACCAGACAGCAGTCCTGGGAGACAGAACCAGAAGCACAAGCAATGCCCTCATCACTGAATACCAAAGTCAAGTCTCCCCCATATTTACCCATCAATGCCTGGTGAAGAAGCTTGTGAACCCACAAGTTTTTTCATCCCCCCCCATCCTTCTGAGAAGGGGAAATGATAGAGTGGCTTGGTGGGCACCTGGCAATCAGCCAGGTTTGTTTAAAACAGTACTAGGTCACTAAAGCAAGGAGTCTTAGCAATTTGATAGCATTACTCGGACAACTTCTTAACTCTTCTAGGAAAGTCATCATAGATTTTATGTTCTACATCAGGAGATGTTTGCAAGTGATTCAAAGTTATACAGAAAGCATACAACTTATGATGTGCTTCATAATAGCTCAGATATTGCTGGCATAAGTTTTTTGTTAGAGATACTTCTTTTGACTTTTTAAAACGCTGCTTCTCGCCTCCTCACAAAATGGCAGGCAAATACAGTGTAGATAAAGCATATTTGGTTCTCTAGACACAGGCTAGAATTAAAAAGCCAATCACATGCACCCATACTTATCATATCGCCATAGACAGGACTATGGTTTACAGGAGTTCCTCATTGTTGGTTTTTTTTTTTTGAATATAGGCATCAACATGGCATATTTGAGAAGCCTTTGCCCAACAAGCACACCACATACATTCAAGGGGTTTCTGCACATCAGGCAAGCAAAGTGCCAACCTGGGGCCAGAGTACCATGCAGCACAGAGCACCCCCTCAGCACTGTATCCTCCTAGGCCCCATTCACCTGCCTAGACGCTGCCCCACCATATGGGCAACAGCCCAGCAAGCCAGGATGTCCAGGAGATTGGCTTTGCAAGCAAACTCTTCACCATTGCTAACATGATAGTGTGAACACCCAGCCTATGTTTCTAGCAACCACTCCAAAAGATATTATCAGTACTAATAACTGTGAACACGCCTTCAGAAGTCTCTCATCTACCTACCAGATCATACAAATGAAAAGTAAAATCCATAGACTGCCCCAACTTGCAGGCATCAATAGATGAAAATGCTCAGAGGGGTGCAGTATCCTCCAAGATGGTGATCTCATTGCCAAACATCACCTTTTCTGTCTACCCTGGGTGGAAGCAGTGTGACCTCTAACACTGTCAAGGGGTTTCATACTTCTTGTCAAAAGAGGTTTAAAAACTGGTTTTAAACAAAACTGCTATGCTAAGACCTGGAAAGCTGCTCATCAGAACGGAGGATGCCAGGGTTGTGAGCTTTGCAAATAATTTGTATGTTCACATTTTGTGATGCCTAAAGAGGTATTTCTTACAGGGATGGCAAAGCCCAGGGATTGCACTGCTCTGCCCAAAGGAACCAGGAGAAAGTACAACCCTGTACAGGATCCCATCATAGCAATGCTGCCCTGCAGCAGGAAGGGGGAAAGTGCTTCAGGGCTTGTCTTAAATATGCTTTTGAGAAGCAAACACACCTCATCTGGAAGGATATGCCTGGTACCTGTACTACTCACCTCACCCCACCCCAGTTATTAAAATTACAAAGTTCTAAACCAAAGTTATAAAATTACAAAGCAAAATTTTAATCTTATAATCCAAATTTATAACCCAAAGGTTACAAAGTTACAACCTGAAGTTATAGTCACAACCTCAAATTATAAAGTTACAACCTAAAGTGATACTTGTAATACCAAGTTATAAAGTTAAAACCCAAAGCTCTAGCCATAACCTAAAACTCACAAGTCACAGTGCAAAGTTACAGCTATAATCCATTCAGAAAGTTTCAGAACAAAACACAGTCAGAGCTCCCTACAAGAAAACCTAAAGCAAGACAGAGCACTGCTCTGCAACAGCACCTGTTGTGCTGGCTTTATTTTCCCTGAAGTCCCTCTTTTAATATTAAACTGAGAAAGTCAGTAAGGGAGGGGGAACAAACACTCCTCCCCAAAAACCCCCCACCCCCTAAAAAAACCCAAACCAATTCCCAATAAAAAAAAAACCAACAAAAAAAAAAAACGCCAAAAAAAAAAAAGCATGCCTGAAGTGCTTCCCCCAACCCCGCTCACAGCCGTAGCAGAGCCGCTGCAGGGACACCAGCTTCCCACAGCACATCCCACCACAAGAACAGACAGCACTTACTCCTGCCTGCCCTTCTTAAGTGCGACCTGGGCCGCGCTGATTTGCTGTCTCCCGCGCCCGCCCCTCGTAAATTTATGATTTACAATAAATCTCTTTATCGCTCCTCCTCTCCATGTGTGAGAGGTGGGGGGAGAGCATCTGTCACCAGCCATTGGCCAATTTGTCCAAAACCACGACACTATATCATCTGGAATGGTTACTAATTCAAATGAATATCCTTGCTTAGGAGTGTATAATTGTGCATGCTAAGTCAAAGCATTTTTGCAGTCATCAAAGGCTTCTTGTTGCTGCTTGATCCCCTGCCACACAACTCTCTTCCTAGTTAATTTCTGCAGAAGGCACATCAATATCACTAAATGTGGGACAAAAATTCTCCAATACCCGAAAAGTCCCAAAAAGATCTGTAACTGTTTTACTGGGATTGGTAAAAGAAATCACTGGACTGTTTGCTGTACCTGATTTGGTATTTCTCCAATCTGTCCATGCCAAACTATTCCCCAAAATTGTACAGTAGCACTAGGGCCCCTGTATTTATTTTTTTGGATTAATTGCCGGCCTCGTCCTGCAAATGCGCTTTCAGCAAATCGGCAGCTGCTTCACTTTCTTGTTGTGGACTCTGCATCAATAATCAATAGATCATCAATAATAATAGTAAACAGTAATGGTACCCGACCCTACTGCTAAATCAGCTGCTATCATTAGGTGGCAAATGGAAGGGACTGTGTTTGTATCCCTGAGGCAATACTTGTAAAGTATATTGCTTTTGTTCCCGGCCACATCTTGCATTGAGGTGTCAGGCAGGGTGGAGGGGTGAGGGGGGCGGGGGCGGGGGAACGTTGGTGGGGGTGGGGCTGGGGTGCGGTCGGCTTTTTTGCGCATGATATGCTACTTGTTGCCACCGGGGGAAACCTTGCTGATGTTTGTGCTCCCTATCTCTTTCTGATTGTGGGATAACAGCTTGTACAAAATCTTCCACTTTTGTTTCCTGTCACCCATGCTGTAACTCCTTCTTGTTTTGTTGGCGTTCCTTTATTCCCCACCCGCACAGGATGGTCCAGAAAATCACAGTCCTCAGTTTCCCTCAAGGGATTTCCTAGCGGCACCTACAAGTGCCCATAGCATTTGTCACTGCTGAGTATAATCAAGGGGGTTTAGTGAGGCAGGACGCTCCTCTTGTTCAAAAACGGCATTTTGATTACTTCTCGTCACTGCTACACTGTCTGGATGGATCCTGGTAACCAACACATGAGCCATCCCCACCTGCCGCACCAAATTAATACCTTTCTCCATTGTACACCAGTTTCCGAGGGATGACACTAAGTCAACAGGTTCTGTATATGCTGTAAAAACTGCTGCACACAACCACTGATACAACACAGGTGCAATAATGTCTCGCCCATCAGGACCTCTGACATTTTGCAACTGAGCATATCCTCGTTGTATCTGATCATCATTGGCTATAGGGCTTAATAAATCTTTTTTACCTGTGGATAAATGGATAGATGCAGCTCCACTCTCCCAAGATCGCAAAATCTGTGCCAGTATGCCTTCCCCACTCTTGCTGATAGATATCTAAAAATTCCCTTAAGTCTTTCAGAGTGTAAGTACGAGTGATCTGCACTCCCCTGTCTGCTCATTCCTGCTCCCCCCTCATTTGCATGAAGGGTCCTGCTTCCACCACCTCACTGCTTTTTAAGTCCAGATCGAATTCAAACCCAGTCTCAGAGTCTGAGGATTCACTCCAAATATTTTCATTCCATTCCTCGGGATCCCATGACCATTTTGTAGTGAGAGCACAAACTTGGGAAATCAAAATCTTACGTTTCCCATATTTCTCCCTTTGTTTATTAACAATACACGCTACCAACCGGTCTACATTATCTTGCAGCTCATGGCACTGCTCTGCTTGAACAGTAATTACTTCTTGCGCAATCACCTTTGCATCCTGTAAACTCCTGTATTCCTTTTCCAACTCTCTCACTTTACTGCGTAATGCAACAACTTCACCATTAAGAGCTCTAAGTCCAGTAGCTAACAGCCATCCCAATCTCCCTGCTAATTTGTGAGAAGAATCCAATGCTGCTTTCCATGGCAACCCATGCCTAGCCGTTTCAATTGCCTGGGGGGTAATCACCGCCCCATCATCTAATTCAGGCCATGCCTCCAGTGGAGCCAATTTAGCCAGGAAAGGGGCCATGGGGCTCCAGTATTCAGTACTGGGCCGTCCCGGAATAGGGGCAGTCACCGTAATGGCCTCCCCAGCCCCCCATTTTTATCTCAGCCATGGCATGGTTGTTCCTGGAACTGCCAACTATGCCAAATGTGTGGGCCAATGCAGGCAGGATGCAGGAACAACCACAAAACCACAGATGAAAGGCAAAGAACAAATTTAATCTTGATACCTCATGGATCGGGGAATCTCTGAAGCAGCACCCGGGCAGAGGCATGCAAGCAGGGGATGCGGGCACCGTGAGGTGAGAAAGAGTTGTTGTTAGTGAGAGGGTGAAAGAGAACAGACTCCCTGTTCTTGCCAGTATTTCAAGGGTCCAAGCAAGCATACTTTTTCACTGTGCTTTGATCTTCTTTAACAACAGGCCAGGATTCTCAAGCGGCTAGATAAGGTGTCCCTGAGTCCATCGTAGACTTATGTTATCTAAGTGCAAATGTTCTACTTGAAAGCACATAAGACTGCACAACAATTAGTGTGATATATGTGTTTCCCAGCATGCCAGGTGCGAGTCACTTGAGTGTGTTTACAATCCTCCTCGCCAATCTTCCGTTACTTTCCCACAATGCGTGTCACCAGATCCCAATGGATGTGATTAACAGAATAACAGCTATGTCACCACCTACTGATAAAAAAGAAACACAAGCCTTCTTAGGCATTGTGGCTTTCTGGAGAATGCATATTCCTGGTTACAGTCAGATTGTGAGCCCTATTAAGTGACTAGAAAGAAGAATGAGTTTAAATGGGGCCCAGAGTAGAAATCAGCCTTTGAACAAATTAAACGGGAGATTGTTCATGCAGTAGCCCTTGGGCCAGTCCGGATAGGCTGAGATGTAAAAAATGTGCTGTACACTGCAGCAGGGGAGAACGGCCCTACCTGGAGTCTCTGGCAAAGGGCACCTGGAGAGACTCGAGGCTGACCCCTAGGGTTTTGGAGTCGAGCATATAGAGGATCAGAGGCTCGCTATGCTACCACTGAGAAAGAGATATTGGCAGCATATCATAGGCTCATAGAATGGTTCGGGTTGGAAGGGACCTTAAAGATCATCTAGTTCCAACCACCCTGCCATGGGCAGGGACACCTCCCACTAGACCAGGCTGCTCAAAGCCTCATCCAGACTGGTCTTGAACACTTCCAGGGATGGGGCATTGACAACTTCCCCGGGCAACCTGTTCCAGTGCCTCACCACCCTCACAGTAAAGAATTTCTTCCTAATATCTCATCTAAATCTCCCCCCTTGCAGTTTAAAACCGTTGCCCCTTGTCCTATCGCTACAGTCCCTGATAAAGAGTCCCTCCCCATCTCTCCTATAGGCCCCCTTCAGGTACTGGAAGGCCGCTATAAGGTCTCCCCGGAGCCTTCTCTTCTCCAGGCTGAGCAACCCCAACTCTCTCAGCCTGTCTTCATAGGAGAGGTGCTCCAGCCCTCTGATCATCTTCGTGGCCCTCCTCTGGACCTGTTCCAACAGGTCCATGTCCTTCTTGTGCTGAGGACTCCAGAGCTGGACGCAATACTCCAGGTGGGTGTGGAGCATTAATTCATGGGCTCTGGCAGGGTATGGACCAAAGACCTTTATTACAACAATTTTCCGAGCTTTATAGGTACAAGCACTCTCCACGCGCAGGCAGCATCCTGCTGATAGGTTGAAGGTCGATTGCCACGCGCTTCTCGGTGTCTTCCGATCGGTCGTCTCTGTCTGTTCACGCGGAGCAGCAGCTTTGCTTTCACATTCCTTTTCTTGCTGATATCTCCTGATGTTTGCTTATCTTTTCTCTCAAGGCGTCTCTCAAGGATACAGCTTTGTCTCACCAAGGTCAAACAGATCCCCTACGCTACTCCCTATCTCTACAATTCCCCCTTTTTGTTTTTCTACAACAAAAGTTTGATTAATCATTTTTTGCACTATTTTCCATAAGCAGCCTAAAATACAGGGCACGACAAGCATTAAGGCACACACAAATCATAACAACAACAATCCAACCTTTACAGTTTATAGTAGCCATCCTGAAATACCCCAACTGTTAAAAAGGTTATCCAGCCATTCCCAGCTTCCCTCTATTTGTGATTTCTGCACATTTCGCTCTTAACTGTTGTATACTTTTATGGATTGATTCAGAGTGGTCTGATAAATTCATACAGCACGTGCCATCAAAATCTTCACATCCATGGCCGTGCGCTAATAACAGGAAATCGATGGCTGCCCTATTTTGCAGAGTTGCGTGGCGTGCGGAATCTACATCTAATAAAAGGCCAGAAAGCGCTAATGAAGTAGCATTACTTTGTTTCGCAAGCCAACAACCTAGCTTTTTTAAGAGCGTGAGCGCTTTCGCCGAAGCCACGCTGGGGGCAAGGAAAGAAATGGCAGCCACGGGTGGCTGCCAAAAGTGTACTTGGTCGTTACAATCTGACTCGAAAGCATGAGTTACGGAGCATTTATTTCTGTGGTAGTCTTTTGCATGAGTGTGATTTAGTATCATTGTGATACTAGGTGTCAGCATGGTTAATCTTCCTAGAGTACAAGGCCCTCCCGTAATCCGAGAAGGAATCCCTGACCAGGAACGATCTCCACAAATGAAAAACACGCCCTGCGGCAGTTTCCGGGGTACTGGATCCGCAGGGGCAACATGAGTGGATGTCCAATTGCACCATTTTGATTGATTCCGATATATACTATCAAGAGGGGTGACCTTTTGGAGATATGTTGCATTTCGAGGGTATTTGGTGAAGTTAAAATATTTACAAGCACTGGATGACAAAGACAACACGTTTAGAAAATTTAAAACATAAGTTGCTGTATACAGTCGCTCTTGAGGTGTCATACCTATGGGATTCCCCCTTTTTCATTTATCAAGCATGGTTTTTAAAGTATGATGCATACGTTCCACAATTGCTTGCCCAGCTGGGGAACGAGGAATACCAGTGACATGTTCAATACCCCATGTCTGTAAAGAGGCCTGTATTTTAGCGGACACATAAGCTGGTCTGTTATCAGTTTTTACAGTTTTCGGTACTCCCATGACTGCAATGCATTGCAACCAATGTCAAATAACATCACGAGCCTTCTCTCCTGTACGAGCAGTAGCTACAACAAGGTGAGAAAACAAATCAACTGAAACCTGTACATAGCGCAAACGTCCAAATTCCATAATGTGCGTAACATCGGATTGCCAAAGTTCATCAGGTGTAAGCCCTCGTGGGTTAACCCCCGCAAATGATGGCAGAGGAGGCAGCTGCTGACAGCGCAAACGACCCTGCAAAATCAGTCGTGCTAACATTTCAATCGTCATAGTTACTGTTTTTTGAAAAGGTATGTGGCAAAAATACCCACTCTAATGCAGTCAGGCTCTTTGCGAGCGCATCATCCCACTGTCCTATCAGGGCATAAGGTTGAAATTCTTGATATATCATAAACAAATCTGCAATGTGCTGTAATGCCTTCTGAGCTGTTGGGGTTAATGAACGTGGAACCTACAGGGGAGGGGGGGGCAGACACAGTGCTTCAGGGCGTCTCCTGTATCTTCAAAGTGCGCTCATGTCTCTCCCCCTCTCTCTGACCGGAGACAGCCCCCTTATATCCTGCCCCAGATTGAGTGGAAAAGTAGAGGCTAGGGTCGCTACATGCGTGGCCAGCGCATGCAGCAAGCCTCACGATCCAGCTTTGCTAACTGCGGATGTCTGATACGTGGCTACATTGTTGTACTCCCTTCTTGTTATCTTCTTCTTTGAAGGTCAGGTTCTCATGGATACACACATAGTTTTTGCAGCAACAGTACTGAGTCCCTTTTTCCCAACATGTATACTGGGTTTGGTTCAACTAGTAATTTTCCATCGTGTCTCACTTGGACCATCCTCTATTATCCCTTATGCGTGCCATCCCGTGGTCCGTAGTTGGGACACAACGATATTCTACAACTCGTACAAAGGTATGATGCAAAGCGGCATCTACAACTGATCGTATAATGCTTATTAAACACGGCAAACAGCATACTAAACATAACAGACAAATTCCTTCCACACAGGCAATGAGTATAATTTCCTTTAACCAACCCCACCCCCAAGTCCATCCAGCAAAGAGATTTCACCCAGTGGTCTCCACAAGTTGCTGGCTTGGTCGGTGCAGTTCTTGCAGCTGGGCATGGATGGATTTGGAGTGGTCACTTAGATTCATACAACACAGTCCTTTAAAATCTTGACAATCGTGTCCGTGAGCTGAAGCCAAAAAATCAATAGCAACTCTGTTTTGCAGCGTCGCATGTTGAATACTACCTACATCTAGCAATAATTCAGAAATAGGTGTACTAGTAGCATTACTAAACTTATCCTTGGCAGCGAGGGAGTCCTTCTTTTCAAGAATCCTTGGCAGCGAAAGAGTCCTTGTTAGCAAGAGCGCACGCGGACTCCCTGTTCTTGCTGGTACTGTGCTTTGATCTTCTTCCACAATAGGCCGAGATTCTCAAGCAGCTAGATAAGGTGTCCCTGAGTCCATTACAGACTTATGTCATCTAAGTGTTTTTCTTGCAAGCACCTGAGACTGAATAACAATTAGTGTGATATATGTGTTTTCCAGCACCCAGGTGCGAGTCCCTTGAGCGTATTTACAATCCTCCTTGCTGATCTTCCGTTGCTTTCCCATATTCCACCCCCCCGCTCAAGAGACCGCTTCTGCTGGGGTTCATTTAGTCTCGCAGGGTATAACACAGAGTAATTTACAAAGGCGTGCAATAACATATATACATATAGGAAAAAAAACCCCAAACATATCTCTATAGTACTGCTTGAATCAGGTGTCCTATTTCTCTTTTTCTGCCGCTTTCTCGTAGCGCGTATGGCATACTTTTGTGCTAATGCGGCACATTTCCCTCCTAATTGTTCCTTTTTTTTTTTTTTTTTTTGTTTTTCCCATCACTTATGGCTGACATAAAAGTCTGCCTTTGCAACAAGAGCTCACCCTTAAGTTTCTCATTTCCCTACAGAGCATCCTATAGATTGTGGCTTAACTGCTTTTCCCAGTCAACCGTGATCTTATAGGCAAACAACAACCAACCAGTCATACGCTCTGCATGGGTAAACCGTTCCTGAGAGCATAAGCATGTCGGCTGGTGAAAACTCCCCCAATATTTCAGGACTTCCATCGGTTCTACAGCCCATCATGGTCTATCTACCTGGGGCGCGCTCGCCTTATGTCTAAACATTGTGTATATACAAACTTCTTCACTTGACAGAGTGTCAGCCCTAGTCACGTACGAGAACAGTACCACACTGGGCAGAATACTTGCTCAAGCGGAGTCACCAAACAACACTGCACACAGCAACAAACAAACAGTAGCACAGATGCTGATCAGCAGGTATAAACTGGTGCCCACACACACTTACACAGCAGACATACAAAACCACCACTTCTATCTCAGGGAGACGGCTGGGGAGGGGAGGGGGTGAGGCGGGCAGTGGCGGGAGCGAAGCGGCTCCAGCTCCGTCCTTCTCTGCCGACATTCTGACAATAACTGCAATACCCCGATTCTGGCTGCGCACGCATGAGCGGTTGAGGAGGAACAGACGCGATACCTGGTGCAAATGGAGGAGCGCGATAACGACTTTCGTCTCTGTTGCTGTAAAATCTCCTCCGCAGTTGGAGCAGATGCAGCCATAGCTTTAATTGGGGTTAAAGGTGGACATAAATCAGACTCAGTCTCTGGATTTTTTGGACCAGGATCAAAGGGATCTTCTGGCTCTTCGCCTCCTGAATTCTGCTTTTGGTAATGTTCTTCAGGATTGGGAATTTGAGCATATTCAGGCTGAGGGTCTGTTATTGTGACGTCGATGGCTGTGGCAACATCCATACCGGCGCTTCCGGTGGTCTGTGCTCGGAGGCTGTCCAGACCCGTGATGTCCGCGGGCGCATGCCTAATAGGCTTGGGTTGCGGGGCATTTGTGTTGAGGCGCGCCCCTGCTTCGCGCTGGTCCTCCCCTTTCCCAAATGCGGGGATAGTGGTTGCCCGACCTTATTATATCTTGAACGGCATTGATTTGCAAAATGTTTGCCTTTACCGCAGCGTGAACAGATATCTGGGGTCAGATCATTGGCTCCTGTCCCTTGCAGACAACTACGCTTAAAATGACCTGGTTTGCCACAACGGAAGCATATTCGCTCTTTTGTTGTAACGGCAGCAGCGAATGCAGCCACAAGCATATCGGTTTGATAGGAAATGGATCCCACTCTATTACAAGCCTCTATCATATCTATTAGGCTTGGATTCTTTAGGGGTTGCAAAATACGTTTACAATCAATATTAGCATTTTCCACTGCTAGTTTTAGCATCAGAGCTTCTTTGGCCTCTACATTATCCACTTGCTTATGAATAGCTTCTTGTAAACGATCAATAAATGTCATGTATGGTTCATTGGGACCCTGCTTGATAGTTGTGAAAGATTGGGTTGCCTTGCCTGTGTCAGGGACCTTAATTATAGCTTTCAGGGCAAGGTCTGCCGACTGCTTTAAAATTTCTGTTGCTAGCCGCGCTTGGAGCTGTGGAGTATCGATGGGTGACTCCCCCAACAATTGAGGGAGACCTGCCCTCTGTAGAGGATTTCCATCTTTTCTAGACAAATTATCTATTTGCAAAGTAAAATTACTGAAGAGATAACTGGTTCTGTTTTACCTCAAACCAGGACAGTTCTTAATACAATGTAGCAGAAGAAATAATGTGTTGAAATATCAGCATGGACATGTGGTGGTGTAACTGAAAAGGAACAGCACAAGTCATTTAGATAAATCTGGGACAGAGATTTTACCAAGGAAAAGCGGTCAGGGTCAGCTGTTTTTATAGAATCAGACACACAGTAAACATGACTTCACTATATCTGAGGTCGGAAGTTATTTTGAATATTGCTTTTCAGACCACAGCAGAACAGACTTCTTCACTGTGATTTAGTGGAGGCTGGGACATGAACCAGCCTTGGTTTGTTGTTTGAAGTTGCATGGCAGCTGACTACTGAAGGTGGGTAGACAGCTTACCTGCAAGTATCAGATGTGACTGCCTGCTGCTTTCAGTTTGTATTGTCTCTTATCATAGTAATGTTGTTTAATAAATGGGTTAGAATGCTCCAGAAAATATACAGCTTTTATATGTAAAGCAAACTGCGCTTGAATTCCTATTTTCATACATATCACGAGAAGTAAGACCACATGGTTTTACTGAAGACTTCAGTGATGTGTGTTATTCTAGAACAAAATTAATCAAATTTCTTAGTGTTGTGGATAGTAACAAACAAAACAAGGGCTGGTGTTTCCCATAACACTGAACCATGACAACAACACCCAGTTTCCCCTTTTTTTGGCCACACTTAAACATTTATGGAGCTACTTAATTTTGTTTATGGAGGCTTCTGATAAAAATTGCTGGTCCAGTGAGGGAGTGCTCACAGAAAGATCAGGGAGAGATATTTCAGGTGTTGACACTGTGACTGAGCACAACCTTCACAAAGATTCATATATATGAAATTGAGAGGGGAGTCAAACAAGGAGGCTTAAAAGTAGGAGGAATTTCTAGAAGGCCATTCAATATGTGATAAGGGCCTTGGCTGCAGCTCTTGAGCTGTGAGACTGGATGGGTTTGCAGAGGTGTGGTGGGTTGACCTTAGCTGAATGCCAGGTGCCCATCAAGCTGCTCTATCACTCCCCTCCTTAGTTGGACAGTGGGAGAAAATGATGAAAGGCTTTTAGGTTGAGATAAGGACGGGGAGATCACCCAGCAATTACTGTCATGGGTAAAACAGACTTAACTCAGGGAAATTAATTTAATTTATTGCTAATCAAATCAGTAGTGTAATCAGAAATAAGAACAAATCTTAAAGTGCCTTCCCCCCCACCTCTCCCTTCTTCTCAGGCTCAATTTCACTCCAAAATCCTCTACCTCCTCCAAATGTGAGTTACAGTCAATTCATTATTGGTGAGTGATCTAGAGCACAACTCTTATGAGGAGCAGCTGAGGGAGCTGGGGTTGTTTAGCCTGGAGAAAAGGAGGCTGAGGGGAGACCTTATTGCTCTTTACAACTACCTGAAAGGAGGTTGTAGAGAGGTGGGGGGTTGGTCTCTTCTCCCAAGTAACAGGTGATAGGACAAGAGGAAACAGTCTCAAGTTGTGCCAGGGGAGGTTTAGATTGGATATTAAGAGAAATTTCTTCACTGAAAGGGTTATCAAGCATTGGAACAGGCTTCCCAGGGAAGTGATTGAGGCAATATCCCTGGAGGTATTTAAAAGACGGGTAGACATAGTGCTTAAAGATATGATTTAGTGATGGTTTTTGTCAGAGTTAGGTTGATGGTTGGACTTGATGATCTGAAAGGTCCCTTCCAACCTAGGCAGTTCTATGATTCTATTTTTTATAAAGTATTGATGGCACTGAGAGCACTGTGTTTGCATGTTTTTAATAGTATGCTTTTATAGTATTTTCACATCTTCTGTTTGCCCCCCTTCCCCTTGTTTTCCTCCGTAAGAGCATTGATCTAACCTTTTGGTTAGCTTCATACTTAATACTGGGATGCCTACTGTCTTTTTTGGGAGGGCTTATACTTTAATTGGAGTCTTGGTAAATGAGAGTAAAGTATTGAATGGTACTGTGGCACATTTCTGTGTTCAGTTTGTGAAGCTGGCAGATGCTTTTTAATATTCCTGTTGCTTTCTGTCCCCAGAAAGAGACCTTGGTCTGCTGCTGCTAAATAAACACATTTCTCTTGTGATTCCAATTTCAACATTTTCTCCACTTCATCAAGGGCAAAGTGGCATCACATGATGGTTACTAGCACATATTGCTTTCCCTAATGAGAAGTACTTTAAAATAGGAATTTATTCTAGAAGGTGCTATTTACTCCTGGGCTTATGCACTTACGCGCACACACTTCACACTGGTATGAAAATGGCTTTCTGGTCTTCCAGTAGGCTTTAAGAACAGTACACCAAAGTAGCTCCCTGGGTTTTTTAACCAGGAGAGTAATAGAATAAGATGAAACAAACATTTAATTTTTGTAAACTAAATGCTATGACAGCTTTTTTTATGCTTTTTGTCAGGCATGAAAAAACAGTCCAGTTCTTTGAAGAAAAATTCTGAGCTCTTGGCTGATGTTCTCTGTGCTAAGAAGGCACCAAAGGAATAACTTCTTGTTGGCTTTAGGTCTCACTTCTCAGTTTCATTTTGAGGCGAGTGAACAAAGTTCCTGACCTTTCTCTGCTAGTCACTTGCTTTTTTTTTTTTTTTAGCTATTTGTTTTAGGCCGGAGAAGTGTGCTAGGACATGCAGCAGTATGACGGAGTAAGCATCTTGCAGGGGTGTTATTGGTTTGCTTGGGCAACTGTAGCAGAAGCAGATATAGCAGAAGAAGCTGCAGCTGGGGTTTTCCTCCTGCAACAGAAGAGGAATATCTGTTCTTCTCAAGACTGGCCCAGCAAAGACTGGGGAAAGGGATGTGCAAATTTGTTAGCTTAACTAAGTGTCCAAATATTTGACATGAGGCATTCAGCTTTGAGTGCTGCTATTGAAATAAGCATGTGTGTTGTGTAAAATAGCTATCAGCTTGAAGTAGTAAATCCTTTTGTGTGGCTGTCTTACTAGTAAAACTTCTATCTGGGGAGCATTAGAGCATGTGAGCAAAACAAGAAAACAGCTTTGTTTAGAAGTACAGGTTTGGTAATATTTGATAAAGCACTTTCTAAAACAACAGTTGTTAGAGCTTTTGTACAATACCACTTTCATCCATGTCTGACACATTAAATGTTGAAATACTATTGAGTCAGTGTTGCAGGATGCTTTCATGATCACCATATTACTCCAAGAAATCTGATGAAGGGGTAAAAAAACTGAATAACCTCAGGCTTTTTTCCTCCTGCATGATCTATTAGAAAGTTTCTCAAGGTGTTGATACCGTAAAAGCAGCAAATAAAACTCTCTAAGACTTGATTTGAAAATCTTAGAAAGCAGGCATTCTTTATCAGCAAAGCTGCAGCATTGGAGACACATGGGGATTGCTCCTCCAAAGTGTGTCTGTCTGGCAACACAGAGCAGACATATTTATGGTCATAATATTTACATATTCACTACATTTCTCAAAAAAATCGTACATATCTTAATTAGTTCCCAGAAGTCATTTACATATTGTCCTCCCAGTCGTGCATGCTTAATGAATTGAGTCGATGGTCTCTGGTGGTCCCTGGTGGTCGTTTTGGCACTTCCAACCCTATCTGTTGTTTAACCTCGGACCAGCTCTTCAGGTTGCTTTTCCTTAAAAGGAGTTGTTTGCTGATGTGCAAATTTCAATTGAGCAGGGTTCCATTCCTCATCTTAACTTCCTTCTTATCTTCAAGGTTGGTTTATCTTGCTCAACGGCATGTTGCCAGACTTTTGTCTCTCCTTTGTCTCTCAGACTTCCTTTGCTGGTGTCTACTGATATTTATGCAAGCAGAACATACAGTACAAAGTTCACCACATCTTAACTTCTAAACTTGCATACTTTATTCTAAAGCCCTTAAAACCTACTGTTATACAAATTGTAATATGTTGTATGAGTGTGCATTAAGAAATTGTGATGAAGTGCCCTGACATGCTAATGTCATAGGAAGTGGCTTAATGAGTTTCAAGTGCAATACTGATTTGAATAGGGGTCATGTATTAAAATTGCTTGAGCTGGTGATACAAATGAGCCTTTGTTGTAATTCACTTGTTAGCTATGCTGGTTTATGGTGCTACAAGTGAACTGTATTGGATTTTCTTAGAGGTAAGACTTCTAACTAAAATTTATTAATTAATCTATCTTGACAGATTTACATCAAAGACTTATGACTTGATCTGTAGAAGGTTGTGGGTTTTTTTAACAGCTGCAAATAGGTGAAATAGCTTGAGTCCCATGCTAGATTTTTCAAGGTTGGTGACTGGAAGAAGCGTATTGAATTATGAACTTGGCATATCTGCACAGGAGTTGAAGATGGACTCCTACCACTTTCCTGAGCAAAGCTGTGAGAAACATTCAGTAGGTGCTTTGTAGTGAACCCAACCTGTTCTTCCTCTCCCCCAGGAAAACACTGGGATATGTGAGAGGGGACTGATAGCTTTGTTTGGTTTGACTTGTTTGCATGTTTGATGGGCTTTGACAGTTTTTCATGATGTGGATGTTAAAGAAACATGCACCCAAGTAGCCCATTAATAGCCTTTTTTCCAAAACTTTAAAAATGCATTCTCTTAGGCTCTCTACATGTTCATCTCTACTTGCCCTGTTGAAGTCAGCAGCAGCTCTGTTCCTCTGGTCTGGAGGAGTTACAGTTGGCAAATCTTTACCCTTGATTATGTGCATTAGAGGGACTAAAATGCTTTCAAGGGTACTGACCTGATGCTAGCTGCCAAAGTATTTCACAAACTTTTTTTCTGCCACTTCTTTCCTTTCACTCCTATGAGGTCTCAAATCAGAAAAGCACTTCACTAATCTGGTATTACAACTGAACATACTAATCTATACATCAGGAGGGCTAAAGATTCATACTTTGACATAGTTATTGCATTGCTTAAATCTGCTTTTTTATAGGTAGTCACATTGAAAAAGCATGACAAAGGCGGACCTCAGAGTACTTGAGAAAATATATACCACTGCCAGACAGGTTATCTGGACTACAGTATGCAACAATGAACTTTAAGTAACCTATTTGAATAGATTAGGGATGAATACAGCAAATATCCTGTCTTATTTATTGTCCTGGTTCCGGCGGGGATAGGGTTAATTATCTGCAGGCTCCTCAGGGACACAGGTATTCCATCCCATGTGAGCCATGCCCATCCTGAGCTGCCAGGGGAGGGGGCAGGAAGTCCCTGCTTGGAGGGGGCTGGGGCGTCCCGGGTCTGGTTGGTGAGAGGTGGGGAGCGGCGGTTCCGTAATCGTGTTTGTATATTCCTCTATCCGTGTTATTGTTGCTGTTTTTCTTGTTACTTTTGCTGTTCTGTTAAACTGCCTTTGTCTCAACTCAAGAGTTTTGCCTTTTTCTTCTGATCCTTCCCGTATTGGGAAGGCCCGAGCGAGCGGCATGTGGTTCTTTCTTGCTGTCTGAGGCTAAACCACGACAGTCCTTTTTGGCGCCCAATGTGGGGCTCAAAAGGTTGAGATAACGACAAAATCCAACTAGAGCTTGAAAAAACGAATTTGTTGTATGCGTTTATTGTATTAGGGAAATAGTCGCTGGTCACCATGTTGCTTGGTTTGTTCTCATGGCTGTGTTATGTAAATTCCTATATGGCTTATGTACTCCCTGCAGTGCTGTTTATCATGTCCGGAAGAGGGATGAGGATTATCATTTTACTGTCCTGTGCAATATCGGCTTATGATATGATAACATCACTTGTTAGACAGTTACTTTGGGGCGTTTATGTGGTATTGCTGTCCTGTCTGGAATTGCTGTCTCTCAGAATTCATTAATAATTACACCCAGTCTATGGGGGAAACAGGAGGGGACACTTTCCCCAGCTCTTTTGCCTCCCTTTTCTCCTTCGGGTCAGGTATGACAGCTTTTGAGAATTTTGAATATCCTTGGGATGCTCAAACCAGCATGTTCCTAGTGTTATGTCTGCTGAATATGTTCCAGGTCTTGTTTAGGGTTAAACGACTATTTAAGACTACCACCACAAAGATCTGCTCTGAGGCTGGACAGTCAGGGGTGGCATGGCATGTGGGAGAACATGGGCAGGTACCTAGAGAATTTCTCGCCTCCAATGGTCTGGGACTTCACCCCTGAACAATTACAGGACCCTGACAGAGTAGTAGAATATCTGAAGGGAAAATGCTGTGGCTATTCCAGAGAGGCACAATTCACCGCACTGTGCTGGGCCCTGGCCAGTATCTACCAGGCACTGCTCAGTGTTATGCAGCACCCTCAGGGGAAAGAGACAGAGACCAAACCAACAGGCACTGCGACAGGGAACCAACTCATGCCAGTATCAGTTGCCCCCATACAGAAGAAGAAGTACACAAAGAAATCAGTTCGCTTAGTAAGAGATGATGATGAACCAGGGCCATCACGAGGACAGGAGGAAGAGGCAGAACCAGAGATAATTACCTGATCCTGATCCTTGAGTGAGCTGTGGGATATGCGAAAAGATTTTAGCCGAATTCCAGGTGAGCACATTGTCACCTGGCTGCTTCGGTGTTGGGATAATGGGGCCAGTAGCCTGGAATTAGAGGGTAGGGAAGCCAGGCAGCTGGGATCCCTGTCTAGGGAAGGCGGCATTGACAAGGCAATTGGAAAGAAGACCCAAGCCCTCAGCCTCTGGAAACAACGACTCCTGTCAGGCGTGAGGGAGAGGTACCCCTTCAGTGAAGATGTTGTATGTCACCCAAGCAAGTGGACTACCACGGAAAGAGGTATCCAGTACCTGAGAGAATTAGCTGTGCGGGAGATGATTTATTATGACTTGGACAATGAGGTCTTACCCACAGACCCCGATGAGGTGCACTGCACAAGGCCCATGTGGCGGAAGTTTGTACGGAGTGCACCATCGCCATATGCCAACTCACTGGCATTAATGGAATGGAAAGGCAAAGAGGGACCAATGGTGGATGAGGTGGCTGGCCGGCTCCGGCGATATGAAGAAAGCCTCTCTTCCCCCCTTGTCTCAGCTGTGGAGAAACTGTCCCGGAAGGTCCAGCAACTTGGAGAGAATATGTCGTACTCCCAACCTGTACGGGCCAGCATCTCAGCTATTAGGAGCAGGCATTTCCCCACTCAAGAGAGAGAGTACAGAGGGTACACACCACGAGGCACCCTGTGGTTCTACCTGTGAGACCATGGAGCGGACATGAGGAAGTGGGATGGACAACCTACTTGGATCCTGCGGACACGGGTACAGGAGTTGCAAAGAAGGACAACCACAAAAGGGGATCCCTCCAGGAAAAGTGCCGCCCCAGTTTCCAGCGGGCAGTTCCCCAGACAGAGCATAAGGCCTGATCTTGCTTCTGCAAGTGCACTCCAATACCATCAAGCTATAGAGGGACAGAACCCATTTGTATTTCTGGGGTCACAGGGGGATCCCAAGAGTTGACTGTACTGGAGGAGGATGTGAGCTTTATGACTGGCCCAGAGGCTCCATGCATCCTTGGTATAGATTACCTCAGGAGAGGGTATTTTAAGGACCCAAAGGGGTATCGGTGGGCCTTTGGCATAGCTGCCTTGGAGACGGAGGAAGTTAAACAGTTGTCCACCTTGCCTGGTCTCTCAAAGGACTCTTCTGTTGTGGGGTTGTTGAGGGCCGAAGAACAGCAGGTGCCAATTCCTACCACAATGGTGCATCGGTCGCAATATTGCACTAATCGAGACTCTCTGATTCCCATCCATAAGCTGATTCGTCAACTAGAGGTTCAGGGAGTGATCAGCAAGACTCGCTCACCCTGAGCGCTGCCGTGCCGGACATGCTAGAACTCCAGTATGAACTGGAGTCCAAGGCAGCCAAGTGGTATGCCACGATTGATATTGCTAATGCATTCTTCTCAATCCCTTTGGCAGCAGAGTGCAGGCCACAGTTTGCTTTCACTTGGAGGGGCATCCAGTACACCTGGAATCGACTGCCCCAGGGGTGGAAACATAGCCCCACCATTTGCCATGGACTGATCCAGACTGCACTGGAACAGGGTGAAGCTCCAGAACATCTGCAGTACATTGATGACATCATTGTATGGGGAAACACAGCTGAAGAAGTTTCTGAGAAAGGGGATAAAATAGTCCGAATCCTTCTGAAAGCTGGTTTTGCCATAAAACGAGGTAAGGTCAAGGGACCTGCGCAGGAGATCCAGTTTTTAGGAATGAAATGGCAAGATGGACGCCAACAGATCCCAATGGATGTGATCAACAAAATAGCAGCTATGTCTCCACCAACTATTAAAAAGGAAACACAAGCTTTCTTAGCCATTGTGGGTTTTTGGAGGATGCATATCCCAGATTACATTCTAATTGTAAGCCCTCTGTATCAAGTAACCCGGAAGAAGAACGATTTTAAATGGGATCCTGAGCAAGGACAAGCTTTTGAACAAATCAAACAGGAAATAGTCCATGCAGTGGCCCTGGGGCCAGTCCGGGCAGGACAAGATGTGAAAAATGTGCTCTACACCGCAGCCGGGGAGAATGGCCCTACCTGGAGCCTCTGGCAGAAGGCACCAGGGGAGACCCGAGGTCGACCCCTAGGGTTTTGGAGTCGGGGATACAGAGGATCCAAAGCCCGCTACACTCCAACAGAAAAGGAGATATTGGCAGCATATGAAGGGGTTCGAGCTGCTTCGGAGGTGGTTGGTACAGAAGCGCAGCTCCCCTTAGCACCTCGACTGCCGGTGCTGGGTTGGATGTTCAAAGAAAGGGTCCCCACCACACATCACGCAACTGATGCTACATGGAGTAAGTGGATTGCACTGATCACACAGCGAACTCGAATGGGAAACCCCAGTCGCCCAGGAATTCTGGAGGTGATCATGGACTGGCCAGAAGGCAAGGATTTTGGAATGTCACCAGAGGAGGAGGTGACACGTGCGGAAGAGGCCCCACCATATAATAAACTGCCAGAACATGAGAAGCAATATGCCCTGTTCACTGATGGGTCCTGCCGGATTGTGGGAAAGCATTGGAAGTGGAAGGCTGCTGTGTGGAGTCCTACACGACAAGTTGCAGAAGCCAGTGAAGGACAAGGTGAATCGAGCCAGTTTGCAGAGGTGAAAGCCATTCAGCTGGCTTTGGACATTGCTGAGCGAGAAAAATGGCCAGTACTTTATCTCTGTACTGACTCATGGATGGTGGCAAATGCTCTGTGGGGGTGGTTACAGCAGTGGAAGCAGGGCAACTGGCAGCGCAGAGGCAAACCCATCTGGGCTGCTGAACTATGGCAAGATATTGCTGCCCGGATAGAGAATCTGGTTGTGAAAGTACGCCACGTAGATGCCCATGTACCCAAGAATCGGGCCACGGAGGAACATCAGAACAACCAGCAGGTGGATGGGGCTGCTAGGATTGAAGCGGCTCAGGTGGATCTGGACTGGCGACGTAAGGGTGAACTATTCCTAGCTCGGTGGGCCCATGACACCTCAGGCCATCAAGGAAGAGATGCGACATATAGATGGGCTCGTGACCGAGGGGTGGACTTGACCATGGACACTAGTGGCCAGGTCATCCATGAATGTGAGACATGTGCCGCAATCAAGCAAGCCAAGCGTTTGAAGCCTCTTTGGTATGGAGGACGATGGCTGAAATATAAATATGGGGAGGCCTGGCAGATGGATTTGTGGCAGTGTGATATAATCAGTCAAGGCAAGTGCTATGTGCTCACAATGGTGGAAGCAACCACTGGATGGCTGGAAACATACCCTGTGCCCCATGCCACTGCCCGGAATACTATCCTGGGCCTTGAAAAGCAAGTCCTGTGGCGACATGGTACCCCAGAGAGAATTGAGTCGGACAATGGGACTCATTTCCAAAACAGCCTCATAGACACCTGGGCCAAAGAGCATGGCATTGAGTGGGTATATCACATCCCCTATCACGCACCAGCCTCTGGGAAGACAGAACGATACAATGGACTATTAAAAACTACACTGAGAGCAATGGATGGTGGGAGCTTAAAACATTGGGATGCACATTTAGCAAAGGCTACCTGGCTGGTTAATACCAGGGGATCTACCAGTCGGGCTGGCCCTGCCCAGTCAAAACTTCCATGTACTGTAGAAGGGGATAAAGTCCCCGTAGTGCCCATGAAGAATATGTTAGGGAAGACAGTCTGGGTTAGTCCTGCCTCAGGCAAAGGCAAACCCATCCGTGGGATTGCTTTTGCCCAAGGACCTGGGTGCACTTGGTGGGTGATGCAGAAGGATGGGGAAGTCCGATGTGTATCTCATGGGGATCTGATTTTGGGTGAGAATAGCCAATGAATCAAATTGTGTGTTGTTGATTGCTAAGTAACCCTGTCACTGTATGTCCTCATTACTATAGTTGCTATCAGCTGTACTACAGTAAGAATCACCCAAATTAAGGAGAGATGGACTTTGATGAAAAAAAACAAGTAAAGCACAGCAGCGATGGGATCAGAACTGACCCCAGCAGCTGGCGCCCAGCAACTTCCTCAAGATCTACATCTTCAGCCCATGGACTGTGTGCATGAGCCACACTCGGTACACCAGCCGCAAGCTCCAAAAATACAGCATGCACCAGTCCAGCACCACACACCATCTCACCTGCCCTGAGAGACTGTTTTAAAAGTTGGAGCCCAAAGCCGTGGATTGAATGAACTCGCCAGACACTTTGGAGGGATGGCCCATAAACTAAGGGCATTATATCTGCATGAATATTTATGTGCATATATATATATACACATGACAGGGGAAAGTGGTGGGAATTAATTGGAACCTGTAAGATCTGGGCATGGCAAAGATGGTATGGAATAAGGGGTGGATAATGTCCTGGTTCCGGTCGGGATAGGGTTAATTCTTCCCAGGACACGGGTATTCCATGCCATGTGAGCCATGCCCACCCTGAGCTGCCAGGGGAGGGGGCAGAAAGTCACTGCTAGGAGAGGGCTGGGGTGTCCTGGGGTCTAGTCGGTGAGCGGTGGGGAGAGAGGTGGTTCCGTAATCGTGTTTGTATATTCCTTTATCTGTGTTATTGTTGCTGTTTTCTTGTTCCCTCTGCTGTTCTGTTAAACTGCCTTTGTCTCAACCCAAGAGGTTTTCCTTTTTCTTACGATTCTTCCTGTATTGGGAAAAGCTCGAGAGAGCAGCATGTGGTTCTTTGTTGCTGTCTGAGGCTAAACCACGACATCCCTCTTAATCATTTTTTGTCCTGGTTTCAGGTGGGAAAAAGTTCATTTTCTTTCTAGTGATTACTGTGAAAGGTATGTCAGTAATGCATATTGTTTTATTTGTTGCTAGGTCATGTTTATACTTTTCAGGGACTTTTTTCAGCTTCCCATAGAAGCTGAGAAGGGAGCATTAACATAACAATGGAATGTCCATTAGAATATTCTGTACCCTAGATGTCATGTTCAGTATATAGATGGGGGTTGGCTGGGGGGCACGAATCCGCAATCAGTGTTTGGGAAGGTACCAATTCACTGTGTGGTGAGAGAGTGACTTGTGTCATTATTATTGTTATTTTTTCTTTTCTGTTATTGTTCTATTAAACTGTCTTTATCTCAGCCCATGATGTTTTTTTCTTTCCCTTTCCCCTCTTTTTCTCGCTGCCCTTCTCGGGGGAAGGGAGAGAACTGTCCAGTCCTAGCTGCTGGCTGGGGTAAAACCATGACAGTACATCTTGGTGCTCAATGTGGGGCAGGACAGGTTGAGATAAGAACAAACCTGATCCGAGCATATTAGAACAAATTTGTTATAAGCATTCATTGTATTGGGTTAATAGTCACAATGTTGTTCTGGGGGTTGTCTTGTAACACTTAAGCTCCCTGTATGTGCTCCCTATTGTGCTGTTTATTGTCCCTGGGAAATGGCTCAAGATTATCTTTTTGCTGTGCTTTATAGTGCAGGTGTATGATGAAATCAGGTGTGCTGTGGCTGTACTTGTAAATGATTAAGTGATGAACAAGGTGAAACAGCAGTGGTGGTTTCATCTCTGTTCTTTAGGAACCTAGTAGCAACTTTTAGAAATTATGTTTTACTTTTTCACCTTGGAGAACCAATATGTGGGGGAGATGCCCTCCTTCACCCCCCTCCTTTTCTCCAGGCTAATTACAACAATGTTTGAGAAATTTGAATACCCTTGGGATGCTCGAACCAGCATGCCTCTATTGCTAGGTGCTTCATTGCTTCTGACCGTTTCATGTCTTGCTTAGGACTAAACATCGGTGCATATGTTTCAGTAGTATATGCACACTACTCAAACCCCGGTGACAGGTGCTGCAGCTACTGAATCAGAGAACCAACCCATGCAGGTATCAGTCACCCCTATATACAAGAAGAAATACACACAAAAATCAGCTCGCTTAGTAAGTGATGAAGACAAACCAAATGTGAGGAAGAGGTAATCGCCTGATCCCTATCCCTGAGTGAGCTGTGAGATCATAGAATCATAGAATGGTTAGAGTTCGAAGGGACCTTAAAGATCATCTAGTTACAAGCCACCAGCAATGGGCAGGGACACCTCCCATTAGACCAGGTTCCTCCAAGCCCCATCCAGCCTGGCCTTGAATGCCTCCAGGGATGGGGCTTCCACCACCTCTCTGGGCAACCTGTTCCAGTGTCTCACCACCCTCACATTAAAGAATTTCTTCCTAATATCTCATCTAAATCTCCCCTCTTGCAGTTTAAAACTGTTATCACTACACTCCCTGATAAAGGGGGCCTATGGGAAAGGTAGAGAGGAACTCTTTAGGTACTGGAAGGCTGCTATAAGGTCTCCCCAGAACCTTCGCTTCTCCAGGCTGAACAACCCCAACTCTCTCAGCCTGTCCTCATAGGAGAGGTTCTCCGGCCCTCAGATCATCTTCGTGGCCCTCCTCTGGACTTGTTCCAACAGGTCCATGTCCTTCTTGTGCTGAGGACTCCAGAGCTGGATGCAGTGCTCTAGGTGGGATCTCATGAGAGCGGAGTAGAGGGGGAGAATCACCTCCCTTGACCTGCTGGCCATGCTTCTTTTGATGCAGCCCAGGATGTGGTTGGCTTTCTGGGCTGCAAGCGTGCATTGCCCACTCATGTTGAGCTTCTCATCCACCAGCACCCCCAAGTTCTCATCCTCAGGGCTGCTCTCAAGCCATTCTCTGCCCAGCCTGTATTTGTGCTTGGGATCGCCCTGACCCAGGTGCAGGACCTTGCACTTGGCCTGATTGAACTTCATGAGGTTTGCACAGGCCCACCTCTCAAGCCTGTCAAGGTCCCTCAGGATGGCATCCCTTCCCTCCAGTGTGTGAACCCCTCCACACAGCTTGGTGTCATTGGCAAACTTGCTGAGGGTGCACTCAATCCCACTGTCCTTGTCACCAACAAAGATGTTAAACTGCGCTGGTCCTAATACCGGCCCCTGAGAAACGTCACTCATCACTGCTTTCCACTTGGACATTGAGGTGTTGACTGCAACTCTTTGAGTGTGACCCGTTTAGCTACTTCCTTATCCACTGAGTGTTCCATCGGTCAAATCTATAGCTCTCCAAGCTATCAAAGAGATATGCGAAAAGATTACAGCTGCCATCCAAGTTAGCACATTCTCATCCTGGTACTCTGATGCTAGGATAATGGGACCAGGAGCTTAGAATTAGAGGGTAGGGAAGCCAAGCAGCTGGGATCTCTGTCTACGGAAGGGAGTATTGACAAGGTGATTGGAAAAAGAACACAAACCCTCAGCCTCTGGAGGTGACTTCTGTTAGCCATGAAGAAAAGGTATTCCTTCAAGGAAGATATTATGTGTCACCCAGGCAAGTAGACCATCATGGAGAGAGAGATATCCAGTACCGGAGGGAATTAAATTTGTGAAAGCTAATTAATCATGACCTGGATGACCTGCAGTCAATGACAGATCCAGATGAAGTCCGATGTACACATAGGTTTACCTGGACTTTATTAAAGCCTTTCACACCATTTCCCACAGCATTCTCCTGGAGAAACTGGCTGCCCATGGCTTGGATAGGAGTACTCTTTGCTGGGTTAAAAACTGGCTGGAGGGCCGGGCCCAGAGAGTGGTGGTGAATGGAGTTAAATCCAGTTGGTGGCTGGTCACAAGTGGTGTTCCCCAGGGCTCGGTATTGGGACCTGTTCTCTTTAATATCTTTATCAATGATCTGGATGAGGGGATGGAGTGCACCCTCAGTACATTTGCAGACGACACCAAGTTGGGTGGGAGTGTTGACCTGCTTGAGGGTAGAAAGGCTTTGCAGAGGGATCTGGACAGGCTGGATCGATGGGCTGAGGCCAATGGTATGAGGTTCAACAAGGCCAAGTGTTGGGTCTTGCACTTGGGTCACAACCACCCCATGAAGCACTGCAGGCTTGGGGAAGAGTGGCTAGAGAGCTGCCTGGCAGAAAGGGACCTGGGGGTGTTGGTCGACTGCTGGCTGAATATGAGCCAGCAGTGTGCCCAGGTGGCCAAGAAGGCCAACAGCATCCTGGCCTGTATCAGGAACAGTGTGGTGAGTAGGACTAGGGAAGTGATCGTCCCCCTGTACTCGGCACTGGCGAGGCCCCACCTCGAGTACTGTGTCCAGTTTTGGGCCTCTCACCGTTGGTCAGTTTTGGGTCACCTGTCCTGTCTGCTCCTCCCTGCAGGTGGGACCCCTCTATGCTTTTCCATTTCTGACCCTCCAATGGGGCAAATAATGAAATTAGCTGACCTTGGTTGTTATAGCAATGTAAGAGACGGACTGTAAATTAAGGCCCTCCAAGCCTTCAATGGAATGCCTCAAACACTCACAAGGAAATAAATAATGCAGGCCTGGCCTTCAAAGAACTGATAAGGCTAATACTTCTGGCACCTGAAAGTGTGGGAAAGCTGTCTTGTGAAGACAGGATAGTTCTGCCACTCATGTGGTGAGCTTGCTAGTTCTCAGTTCTCAAGGCCATTGTGTCCGATAAGTGACCTTTGCTTCATTATCCATGAAATGCATATGAAAGCGCACACCCCTGCATATGCTAATGAAGATTATAGAGATCATGCTAACCGTGTATGACTATGGCATTCGTCTCTCCACCCAAATCATGCTACACGTCACCTGGGAGAAGGGAGAAACCTGAGACGAGGCTGCCCTCCACAAGGGGGGTGGACCATGCCAATTCAGCAAACGTAAAAGGGGAAAATAAGTGCCCCTAGCGGGGGAACAAAGAAGAAACAAAAGAAGAAGACCGTACCTGGGAAGATTTTTCCAAGAAAGAAGATGATTATGCCTGGGAAGATTCCCTGAAAAAGACGCTGGAACCAGGACTGGTGATCTCTTTATCTCTGTCTTTTTCTCTGTCTTTTCCTTTCTCTGTCCCTCAGTTTCTCTTTTCTCTTAGAATTGTTAAGTAACGCTTAGAGTTGTTAAGTAACGACCTTAAGTACGACCTTAAGTCCCGCTTGCCATAAGTTGTCCTATACCTGTTGTTAACACAATGCATACCTCACCATTTGCCATAATTTGTTATATACCTAACCAATTATCGTGGACTTGTTAGGACCTATACTAACCATTTTGGGAAGCTAATAAATGTTTCTATATGGACCTTGAGATTTATCTCACCTTAGTCTGCGCCGTTGAGAATTTACAAATCTGAAGTCGCTTACCCCCTCTCTTTACTGAGAGTGGGACATGACAAGCAATAAGTCTAAGCAAGAGCCTCTCTGCATACTATTCCCTGGCACTAACTGTAAACATTTGTCTTATCACTCTGAGAACGAACTGTTTTCAGCACAATATGCTGTTAATTTCAGAGAGTTAGAAGAGGCCTAGCTAAGAAGTAAAATTACTGAACAGAAAGTTGGTTCTGTTTTACCTCAAACCAGGACAGTGATATAGTGCTGGCTCTGCCTCTTAGAGCGGCATGCTTTTCTACTGCTGCTCCTGATTATTGTAACCAGAATATAAATAGATGTTTTTGGTAAAACCGTTAAATTGAATTCAAATTCATCATAACTTAAACCTTTTTCTGAAAGAGATCTTTGCCCTTTGTCCCTAACCTAGATCACATCTTGGACCTGCAATCTAAAAGGAGTTAGAGGGGGTCATTTTTTGACTGTCTTCTACTTCTGGAGAGGGATTTCCCATTTACGCACTCATGTGACAGGTGCAATCAGAAAAGATTACTGTTCCTTCAACCTGTAACTGAAAAGCATTGAACATCAGATATTGTTCAACCTGATGCAGATAACTGTCCTTCAGAGGTCAGAAATGCGTTGCCCAAGAGATGTCCACAGTGCATGGCTTTAAATAAGTGGTGAAAAAAACCCCACCGTAAATCAAATGTGTTTTGCATTAGAAGAGCAAAGCACTGAACTACTTAATACAACTTCTGCAAAACTAAAATGGATTGCAATGCATTTTTTTTCTTGAAGTCATTTATTTAAAGCCTTACCCTGAATTGTATCCACATTAATTCAATATTTCTAGATGCATTTGAGTGTCAGTAAACACTCTGCTTTCCCTTGACTTGTGTGGTCTCCTCTCTGAAAACTCTGGCAATGCGTATGTTGAATAGGGCTGAAATGATTCCAACACTGTTAGACTGGAGTTTTACTGTGACAAGATTTGTGGATACAAAACTGGGTAACTGCAGGGCTGTTGGGCAGCTTTATGCATGTGCTTGTAAGAATACATGGAAGTTGCTACAATAACATGAGTTTTGAGTCTTGGTAAAACAGCAATAGATTGAATCAAATTCTGTAAAGAACACTTCTAGCTTTTTGAGAAGACACAAGATGAAGACAGTGGTGACTGCTGAAAACTAGGGAAAAAAAGGATTAAGATTTGTCATACCCATATTTTGTAGTAGAAAATTAAGCCACTTTGTCAGAGGACCAGGACTGAAAAAGACTTCCTTAAACCAAAGAACTACAATTCTTTACAGGTTAGTTTTTGTTCATACAGTACTTCTATTTCATCTAAATAGCAGAAATGGATATGATACAAAGAATACGAAGGCGATGTTTGAGTTCTGGACACCATTGAATTGTGGTAACTGGCAATAGTGTTTCAGTGACAGTGTTTCAGTTTTGCTCACAATTTTCTAATAAAACTCAAAGTAAAGGCAGATGTGTGGTTACTGCTGTATAGCAATTATTCTAATGTATGCTGCAAATATCTTCATTTTAATTAAAAAACAAAACCAACAACTTTTTGTGCATGTAAAGTTTGTTTGATTAGAAGCCTTATTGAAATGCTGCAAAAATTTGCAGGAAGGTCTGTGAGAAATACGTTTTGGTCCAAATAAAATAGGCTCAGGCAGAATCCTCTGTGAAGCACATTTTTATTCATGTTCTTGCAAGAGCAGGTGACCTAGCAAGTAGGCACACTTTTGGTTCTTGAAACACACCTATTTATTTCCTAATCCCGGCAGAATTTTCCCTCCCCTGTTTCCCATTGGTTAGGTACTCCAGGGTTCACAGTCTGTCCGGAGCGCCTAAAATCCTTCCCGGATGTCTTGCCTCTGTTTACTTCTCCACCTAGAGGGCTTATCTGACTCGTTTATTTCTTTCCTTTTTTGGTGAAATTGCTCAATGTCATTAGCCCTGGTTAAATGTTTGACTACCCTTCTAGCCACTAATCCGGTATGAATCAGTTTGTCCTTTTGTCTGTGTGATAAGAGATGATAAGACAACTGCTAAAAGAAGCATAAAGTCAACAAAGATCTGCAGTAACTGGGGGAAAGGTAAGGGCAGCAGCGGAAGATCAGGACCACTGCTGTATTGGAACATGCGCACATCAATTAAAGGACACTGCAGCTTTAAATGAAAGCGAGAGACTGTACTAACCAATAGAAATTGTTAAGATAAGGTATTAACCAATAATTATAATTAAGGGTGTGTATTTTTTGTTTTAAATTGTATAAATATACCATGGATTTTGTAGACCAGTGTGCTAGCTTTGTGGATTACCACCTAGCACCCTTCTCTGTGCAGAAATGATTTAAATAAATACCTCTTCTCTGTGTGTACATTGGCATCTTGCACACCGGGTAAATGATCCTGCTTTGGGACAACAGTAACACTCACAATGAGAGATTGGGAGTTGATCATTTGCTAGTAAGCATTGCTAGTAGTAGAACGCACATCTACTGAAACTAGTTTAGAAATGCAATGCATGGGAGAAAAACAAAACAAAAAAAACCCTGAAAACTTTCTGGGGAAAAAAACAAATAAATCTAAGTTTATAGTTTCCCTAGAGCTTCCTTGGCTCTGTTTCTTGCTCCATACAGTTGGTGTGTTTCTCTGTACAGTTGTTGTAAATACTTCAGACAGAGATGTGGTGTGCTTGTTGTACAGTGCTGTAGTGGCAGGGGAGTAGTCTTTCAAAGCAAGCCAGAATGGAGCAGAGAGGCAGTGTTTATGTAAAGTAAACTGCGTGAAAGGAGTTGTACTACAATGCAAGAATAACATATATTTATAAATGTAGAATTAAGTTACTCAGGATTTTACTAACAAGCTGCTCATATCTTCAGACTATATCTGCCACCAGAGTGGTATTGAAAGAATAGTTTATCTTTCATTTAACATCTTTGCAAAAATAATCAATTGGCAAAGAAAAAACATTATTTTTGAAGGATAACTGCTTATACTCTTTCCCTGGCCAGCCATCCTGAACACAAAGCACTTCCACGCAGGTATCTAGAAAAGTATAATTTCCAGCTGTTTGAGCAAGGGGAATATCTTTGAGTTAGGATGTTATGCTGTGTGTATGCTGGGCACATTCTGCTATTTTTCATTAGAGATAAGAAAAATAAAGACTATGGATTTGCAGCAATCAGTTGATGGACAAAAGAATTAGTTGGGGATTTCTCTTGAAACCAGGTCTACTGTCTGCTACTGTGCATAAATGTCACTTATACTTGTTGAATAACAAGTTATAAGAGTGCTAGTGGAAAAACAGTTGCTGTTAAATGCTTTGGTTTCCAGCAGCTATCAAGTGAGTTTGTAGACTGATGGAAGATATAGGGGAATTATCACTTGAATGCTAAAGACAAATCTTGTATTGTGTAAGACTGATAAACTTGCAATGCATTGCTGATAAAGAGGAACCTAGAGGACTAACAAAGGAAACAAGATTAGAAGAACTGCTACAAAGCATGGAGTCAAAGGCAACTAGGGTAAAGGTGAAGATGGAAGGGGGAGATGACCACCACTGACTCAATTAGAGACTGAGCAGACTTACCCCCTCACTGTATTAGAGCATGCTCACATCAGTCAAAGGACACTGTAGCTTTAAATGAAAGCGAGGGATAATACTAACCAATAGGAATTGTTAAGATAAGGTACTGTCCAATAATTGTGACTAAAGGCATGTATTTCTGTGTTTTAAATCATATAAATATACCATGGATTTTGTAAACCGGTGTGCTAGCTTTGTGGCATTACCACCTAGCACCCATCTTTGCGCAAACATGAAATAAATAAATATCTTGGCTCTGTGTGTAAGATTGGCCTATTGCATACCAGGTACCGGACCCCCCTTGTGGGACAAAAAGCTCATCAAACTTGCTGCTCAGGTAGAAGCCGTGCACATCTCATCCAGCCTACTTATTTCTTATCCCTGTTTGGCTCATTAGGTTGGATGTATGTTTTGTCTTACGCTCATATATTCCCCCAACCCCATCTTAAACTGTCACCTTAACGTGCTTGCAGACCGCCTGTGCCTCACAGTAGTGCCCAGCAGAGGTATAGTATGAGTGAATATACTCAGTAGATGGTGAGTCACTGGGTGGGCAAAACTTGATGTTTTCTCAGCTCAAGTGCCCCTTGCCCAGCCACCTCCCTTGCTCCTGCGCCATGCCTCAGATACTTGTCTTACGTTGGTATCAAAAGTCCTCAAACATCTGTATATCTATATATATGTGTATCTTTCCCAGTTAAGTACTGGATTTTCAGGTTACCTAAAGAATTTGGTGATGCTGCTTTTGGTTTATTCTGTATGAACGCTTAAGTTCCCTTCATGAGAAGCCTAGTTCTGACACATCCATAACAGTTGAAATGTAGGTTTTCTTCAAATTAAGCTTTTAGCATGCTACTGCATAGTCTCAGTAGGGTTTAATCTATGCCTGTGTGGTGTCGGGGCAGAGGGTACAAGGAAGGATATGCGCAGGTATCTTCTGAACACAGGTTATGAATTTCAGGGGACTGAACATTTGACACTCTAGGATAAACCTGCAGTCCTCTGATAGAAATATGTTGAAAGTAACTGAATGCTTAATTGTAAGTTTGGATTCTTATCATGGTTTGAGCTGGACTGGCCACTAAAACGAATGACAGATGCTCTCTAACTTCTCTCTCAAGTGAGAGAAGAATGAGAGAAAGAGACTTATGAGTTGAAAAGAAGCTAAACTAATGAAATATTAATAATAAAATAATAAAAAGAAAATATAATACAAATAAAATATATACAATATGTACAAAACTGTATCGAGCTCCCAGGATGACGATCATGTCACCAACAGACACTGGGAAAGTCCCAGACTGGACTGGGTGATGGACAGGAGCTGGATTCCAGATCTGGATTCAGGAATGCATGGACTGGGATCAAAGACAGCCGAACAAAGTCCTCCTTGGACACTGGCCATTGAAGAAAGAGTCTGACCCCTTTGATCCCTCAGCTTTTATACTGAGCATGAGGCAGATGGGATGGAATACCCTGTTGATCAGTTTTAGGTCACCTGTCCTGTCCACTCCTCCCCACAGGTGCGACCCCTTTACACTCTTCTGATTCCAACCCTCCAAGTTGGTACATAACAAAGTTAGCTGACCTTGGTTGTTATAGCAATAAGTATAAGCAAGAGCCTCTCTGCATACCATTCCTTGGTATTCACTATAAATATCAGACCTTATCTGCTAGAAGTGGATACTGTCTGAAAAATATGCCGTTAATTTCAGAGAGTTAGAAGAGGCTTAGATGAAAAGTAAAATTACTGAACAGAAAATTGGTTCTGTTTTACCTCAAACCAAGACAATTCTGTTGCATAAATTTGGTTTGTTTAAGAACTTGATGCCATGGGAGATGGGGTCACTTTGCTTTTTGGGCAAGATCTGACTCTGCAATCAGATGGAGATCTGGTTTTCCACTTTGGAGAAATTCTGCTTACTGTAGTGTGGTCATGAAAATCGACCGTCAGTCCAGGCAACTTGGAAATGGCTGTCTCCAGAAAGATCTCCTGTTTGTAAGCTGGTACTTAGTGGCTAACTCTGTTATGAGGGAGCAAGAATGGCAAGAGGACTATGCTCATTCCCTTTTTTCCATTTGAAGTAGAGAAATTTATGAGTGCCTATGGGTGTTTTTGCAGTTTAGTGGGGGAAAAATGTCTTGCATCTCTGCAAAGCAAAAATCTGTATTTCTAGAGATGGGACTTTTGTGAGGCTTTTCATTTCATTGCAAGAACATTTGCATTCCTGAAATACAGTCTGAGTGTAATGCTCATGTTCAAAATTAGAAACAACTGGGCTATTAAGTTTCTTTGAATATACATGTTAATTTTCCTGAGGAGGAAGAGTATGGAGACATTTGATTGTTGCATCTTCATATGTAAAGCTGAAGTAAAATATGCTGTTTAAGGATTTGTCTGGATATCAAAGGAAGCATGCAGAAGTTCTGCAAGACATACTTTTAAAATCTTAGATGAAAGCAAATATCTAAGGATGAAGGAAGAGTTAGAACTGTGTATTCCTTAGTTTCAAATTGTATCTGTTAGTGTAATTGTGCATGTACTCCAATGCTATCTTTCAGGCTCTTCCCTACTTTTTGCAAGAATTTCTTGTGTAATTTTAGATTTAATATTTCAGCGGAGTCTACTGTGACCACAGGCAACTTCCCACTCTTGTTCAAGCACTTATTCCAGTGCTCATATCCAGACTTCTGATAATACCATTTGAGTTGATCTGACTGTATGGATCTTGTGCATTCCTTATAGTTGGCCCTTTTGCTGGGCCACTGCTGTATCTTGTTCTTGGCCTGGGCTAAGGGACACCACCCCCCACACCCCCTTTCAGACCTCTGTCAACATTTTCTACTGGACTTTCTCTTCTCCACTGTAAATCTTGCTATCCTGGCATCTCTCCTGCTGGCCCCCCTTATCTGGCTGCTGCTGTTGGCTCTTCCAGCCCCTTTCTTTTGTTGATGGGAACAATGTGGCAAGGTGATGGTTGCACTCCTCTTCCTCTCCCCTGTGGCAATTGCTTTCCCAGCACTGGTGGATGAGCAGTGTCTCCACTCTCCATCATTCCCTTGCCTGCCACCCTGCAGGCTGGTCAACTGGTTATTTGTACTGTATTTATAATGTTCTCAGCTAAACTTTCAGCATGCTACAGGAGAGATTGCTGTGAAAGCTAGTAGCATCTCCATGGCGCTCTTTTACAGGAGGGCCTGTACTTCTCACATTGTACCGCCCACGACAGTCAGGTTCTGCAGGCTGCAACTACCAGTAGCTCAAAATATGCAAGCCCATCTAAAACCATGTAAAAACATGCCCTACAAATGATGGGGGGAAGTCTGAATCCAGTCTTAGGGTTATGTGACTTCTAGCTGTAACTGCAGCAGCATCTTCTCAGCCTCAATGACCAGTACTGCTGGGATAAAGCATGGAGAAATGAGAAAAGAAAGATGAGCAAATTTGTAGGTCAAAATAGCAATCTGTCACTTGTGTCTTGTTGTAGGAGAGCTAACAAGCTGTGATGGTTTGCTGATTAACTTGATTGAAGTATCTAGGTCATTAACAGGCTTGGTGAGGAAAACTGACTTGAAATATTTTTTGTTTCAAGTTCATGGGTATAGGGCGTTTTTTTTACTGTGTTAAATTGTTAGCTGACAGCAGATCAGAGACACTGAGTTAACTGCTGTTTAAGAGAATAGAGAGCACTCCTGTAAAGTATTTTAATGTTTGTTCTCTCTTGTCCTATTAATTTCCGCTTCAGTAAACACAGTTGTACTATGTATCTTTGGAGGAGTCTCAGTATGTGTCATCTTTTTAACATGAAATTGTATGGTAGCCCCTTATGCCTTTTTAGGGTGGAGTAATCTTTTTGTGGCAATAGTAAAGTGACCTTTACCAGCCTAAAAATGAGTTTCCTGATGAAAGGGGGCTAATCAGGATGCCTGGGTGCCAGTCCTGTGTTTCACTGGTGATTTCAAAATAAAAATGAGTGGTGCTGTTTCAGTCTTCTAATACGAAGGTTTTTATGTTAATTCCTGTGCCTGAAAGCACTTGGAGATTGTGTGGGAGGTGGTACAGGAGTATTTCCAAATAGGATACTGTATTGGTTGAAGCAGTTTGCACCAGCTTTTTCAGTTAAACTTCTCTGTAGTTTTTGTCTTTCAGAGAAATGAATTCTATAGAAATCAGTGAGCAAATTGTTCTCTAGTGTTCATGCACCTAAAGGTTTGCTAGACAGCAAGCTGAAATCCCTCTGGAAACATGGTTGTAGTACATATGTTCCATAAGTAGTTTGAAATAGTCTCTAAAACTTGTCAAGTTTTTCCTTTTGATTTTAAATTTCTTCCACTTTTATTTCCTCTTCATGCATAAACAAAGGAGCACTGTTTTACATTTGCCACTCTGTATAAACCACTGAGGCTTCTTATAAGTACTCTTAAACATTCATAGAATCATAGAACGGTTTTGGTTGGAAGAGACATTAAAGACCATCTAGTTCCAACCACCCTGCCATGGGCAGGGACACCTCCCACTAGACCAGGTTGCTCAAAGCCCCATCCAACCTGGCCTTGAACACTTCCAGAGGTGGGGCTTCCACAGCTTCTCTGGGCAATCTGTTCCAGTTACCACTCTCACAGCAAAGAATTTCTTCCTCATATCTAGTCTAAATCTACCCTCTTTCAGTTTAAAACCATTACCCCTCATCCTATCACTACACTCCCTCATAAAGAGTCCCTCCCCATCTTTCCTGTAGGCCCCGTTTAGGTACTGGAAGGCCACTATAAGGTCTCCCCAGAGTCTTCTCTTCTCCAGGCTGAACAACCCCAACTCTCTCAGCCTGTCCTCATAGGAGAGGTGCTCCAGCCCTAGGATCATCTTCGTGGCCCTCTGGACCCGCTCCAACAGGTCCCTGTCCTTCTTATGTTGGGGGCCCCAGAGCTGGATGCAGTACTCCAGGTGGGGTCTCACCAGAGCGGAGTAGAGGGGCAGCATCACCTCCCTTGACCTGCTGGCCATGCTTCTTTTGATGTAGACCAGGATGCGATTGGCTTTCTGGGCTGCGAGTGCACATTGCTGGCTAATGTTCAGCTTCTCATCAACCAAGTCCTTCTCCTCAGGGCTACTCTCAAGCCATTCTCTGTCCAACCTGTATTTGTGCTTGGGATTGCCCTGACCCAGGTGCAGGACCTTGCACTTGGCCTGGTTGAACTTCATGAGGTTCGCACGGGCCCACCTCTCAAGCCTGTCCAGGTCCCTCTGGATGGCATCCCTGCCCTCCAGTGTATTGACTGCTCCACACACCTTGGTGTCATCAGCAAACTTGCTGAGGGTGCACTCAATCCCACTGTCCATGTCGCCTACAAAGATGTTAAACAGCGCCGGTCCCAGTACCGACTCCTAAGGAACGCCACTCGTCACTGGTTTCCACTTGGACATTGAGCCGTTGACTGCAACTCTTTGAGTGTGACCATACAGCCAATTCCTTATCCTCCGAGTGGTCCATCAGTCAAATCCATGTCTCTCCAATTTAGAGACCAGGATGTCATGCGGGACAGCATCAAATGCCTTGCGCAAGTCCAGGTAAATTGTCAGTTGCTCTTCCCTTATCCACCAATGCTGTAACGCCATTGTAGAATGCCACCAAATTTGTCAGGCACGATTTGCCCTTGGTGCAGCCATGTTGGCTGTCACCAATCACCTCCTTATTTTCCATGTGCCTTATCATAGTTTCCAGGACTGTGCTCCATGATCTTGCTGGGCACAGAGGTGAGACTGACTGGCCTGTAGTTCCCTGGGTCTTCCTTTTTCTCCCCTTTTTAAAAATGGGGATTATGTTTCCCCTTTTCCAGTCATCAGGAACTTTACCGGACCGCCACGATTTCTCAAATATGATGGATAGTGGCTTAGCAACATCATCTGCCAGTTCCCTCAGGACCTGCATATGTATCTCATCAGGTCCCGTGGATTTTTTACCTTAGGTTCCTCAGATGGTGTCAGACCTGATCTTCTCCTACAGTGGGCAGTTCTTCATTCTCCTAGTCCCTGCCTTTGCCTTCTGCAACTTGGGTGGTGTTTTTTTATAAGATTTTTCATGCATATGGCATCTGCTGTCCTGCTGGGCAATCCTATTTCTGCAAAAACTAGTGTTTAAGCAAGGTGACCAGTAATGGTTTACAGTATTCTGGTTGGGATTGTATAGCTGCTGTGTGCAGCATTGTTGGTTTGGGATATCGCTGTTGAGGAGTTGCTTGCCTCTGCTTTTCTGCTGGTGATTGATGTGATGACACAATGTCCAGAGGCACTCCAACTCACAGGTTGCCCTGAGTGGCAGCTGCAGTGAGAAGGGTGTTACAGGGCAGCAGTGCCTGGGTCAGCTGTGGATGAATAGCAGCTGTGTTATGGGGTGAGTTAGCCAGAGCACGTGGGCTAGATGGAGGGGAGTCAGCTGATGGTGTAGGTGCTTATAGCTGGTTTGCCCATGCAAATTATTGAAAAACACTTGGCAGGATAGAATTTTTTTTCTGTGCTGGTTCTTTAAGTCATATGGCAGTGGGATATTTGGTGCTAGGTGCCATAAGCCAGACTTGATATACCATTGACCTGTTGCCTCTGAATCAAGTGGTGTCCCAATAGCTCACTTAAAAAAGTGCAGTCTGGTGACTGGAAGGCTCTTGGTCGATTAAGTATTTCTGGAACCTCTCTTACTATCCTGAGTAACCTGAATACTGGGGCATAGATGGTAGTAGATTTTTATCACCTGATGATTACTCAGATTGATAGGGATATTGCACACTCTGTTCTTGGAGACAAGATTGTCTTGCGTGCGCAAATGTTGGGAATAGTGATCTCAAAGCCCTTAAACCGAAGTGCTGTCACCAAACAGTACACTTGAATTTTGACTATATGAGATACTATTAATTACACTGTTAAACTTTTACCATACTGATAGGGATAATTTTTTACTTCCTAGTCTAGTCTTTAAACTACAGCTCTGCTTTTGCTCTGTCCTATCACCTATGTGCATTAATATAAGCTGTTCCAAGGGAAGACTTTAATTTTGCAGCTAAATCAGCTTGTTCTAACACTTAGTTTCTCGGGTCCATTTTATTAAAGAAATGTTTTCATTCCTGACTCTTTAAATACTGTCTAAAAAGATGTGTTTGAGATGCTTGTGATTATTTTATGCTGCTTATAGTCATATGACCTCAATAAAAATTCACCTTGCGCTGAGAAAACTGTCGCTCGGTCTTCACCAAGAGCTCATATCTACATATTGTATAGGAATTTTGGATAGCACCCTTAGTGTAAAACAGTGTTAACTGGCTGCCTCGGATCTCTGTAGAAAACACTATGTAGTTTTGAAACTGGAATAAAGAGATGGTCCTGGAGGATCCAAAGCTTTCTACAATTCTTAGTTTATATTCTGATAAATGTCAGGCTACAGAGCAATTTTGATATTATTGTTTCTTGGTTGTTTTCTGCTATAGAAAGATGTTTACTGGTATAAAGCCAATATCATTAATTTCTTGGGTTTTAATTTCTTTATGGGTTTATTAAATGCTGTTATACTGCTGTCTACGTATTTTTTTACTGCAGGCCTGATTCGTATGCGTATGCTTCACAAAATTTTATAGATATGCCATTGAGTAGGTAGGGGAGTACTGTCTTTCTAGCCATTGGAAGTGGGAATAGTAGAGAGTATTGCTTGCATAAGCATGGGAAAAAGAAAACAGAAAAAGGTAATTGTAGGTGCTGTGTGTGGAGTTTCTCACCTAAATGTCCTGCTTTAAACTTTGTTCATCGGTCTTGTGGGTTTTTTTGACATGGGACAAAGCTTAAACTTTGCAAACTACCTCTTGTTTATTTTTTGCAATGTTTACATAACAACAGTTTGGCCTTTCACAAGCTGGCTCTTTCAGTCTCTTCTTTAACATCTTGTTCTCTCATCCATGTCTTAATTCTTACTTGGCTGCTGTCCTGCACCTTTCTTTAAGAGTCCTAGCTGCCTGTCTAGTAGCTGTATTTCTTGGGTCCTTTTTGTGGTCTCTGTATCTGCATACTTTCTGCTAGTTGCTTTCACAAAAGTAGCCTTTGTCAGATGGTAGACAGTAAAATATAAATAACCAAATTTGATCCAGTGGACTTGAACTGGTCAAGGAGTCGGAACAACACCCTGCATCTTGCCATGCTTGAGTTTGGTTTCTTGGTCTGCCACAGGTCCCCTGTGTGGCCTTGACATGCTCTTTAGTTTGTACCTCCTTTGGGGTTTTCTGCTGACCCAGCTGCATAAGTCACCAAGTAACAGGGATACTTCAACCCACAGCTTCTCCTCCAGATATTTTTTATTCCCCTGAGATATTTGAACACTGTCCTGGTTTGAGGTAAAAGAGAACCAACTTTCTGTCCAGTAATTTTACTTCTTAGCTAGGTCTCTTCTAACTCTCTGAAATTAACAGCTGAAGGTTAAAGAACAGCCAATTGCTACTGCCATGGTGCATCAAAAAAAGAATTGCACTAACCAAAACTCTCTCATTCCCATTCAGAACCTGATTGGTCATCTGGAGACCCAAGGAGTGATCAGCAAGACTCACTCACCCTTTAACAGCCCTAGATGGCCAGTGAGAAAGTCTGATGGAGAGTGGAGATTAACAGTAGACTATCGTGGCCTGAATGAAGTCACATCACCACTGAGTGCTGCTGTGCCAGACATGCTAGAACTCCAATATGAACTGGAGTCAAAGGCAGCCCAGTGGCATGCCACAATTGACATTGCTAATGCATTCTTCTCTATTCCTTTGGCAGCAGAGTGCAGGCCACAGTTTGCTTTCACCTGGAGAGGCATCCAGTACACCTGGAATTGACTGCCCCAGGGCTGGAAACACAGCCCCACCATTTGCCATGGGCTGATCCAGGCTGCACTGGAACGGGGGAAGCTCCAGAACACCTGCAATACACTGATGACATCATTGTGTGGGGTAATACAGCAGAAGTAGTTTACAAGAAAGGTAAGAAAATAATCAAGATTCTTCTGAAAGCAGGTTTTGCTGTAAAAAGAGGTAAGATCAAGGGGCCTGCATGAGACATCCGGTTCTTGGGAATTAAGTGCCAAGATGGGCGTTGCCAGATCCCAATGGATGTGAATAACAAAATAACAGCTATGTCCCCACCTACTAACAAAAAGGAAACACAAGCCTTCTTAGGTGTTGTGGGTTTCTGGAGAATGCATATTCCAGGTTATAGTCAGATTGTGAAACCTCTCGATGAAGTGACTCAAAAGAAAAATAATTTCATGTGGGGTCCTGAGCAATGACAAGCCTTTGAGCAAATTAAACAAGAGATTGTGCATGCAGTAGCCCTTGGGCCAGTCCAAACAGGATGGGACATTAAAAATGTGCTCTACACTGTAGCTGGGGACAATGGCCCTACCTGGAGCCTCTGGCAGAAAGCACCAGGGGAGACTCAAGGTCGACCCCTAGGAATCATGGAGTCGAGGGTACAAAGGCTCAGAGGCCAACTATACTCCATCTGAGAAAGAAATTTTGGCAGCATATGAAGGAGTCGGAGCTCCTTCAGAAGTAATTGGTACTGAAACACAGCTCCTCCTGGTGCCCCAATTACCAGTCCTGGGCTGGGTGTTCAAGGGTTCAAGTTCCTTCTACTCATCATGCCACCAGTGCTACCTGGAGTAAGTGGGTTGCCTTAATCACACAGCGAGCTCGAATAGGAAACCCCAGTCGTCCAGGAATTGTAGAAGCGATCGCAAACTGGCCCGAAGGCAGAGACTTCAGAATGCCACCAGAGGAGGTGGTAACTCGTGCTGAGGAAGCCCCACCATATAATGAACTCTCAGATAATGAGAAACAGTATGCTCTGTTCGCTGATGGGTCTTGTATTATAGGAAAGCATTGAAGGTGGAAAGCTGCTGTGTGGAATCCTACACGATGAGTCGCAGAAGCTGCTGAAGGAGAAGGTGAATTGAGTCAATTTGCAGAGGTAAAAGCCATCCAGCTGTCTTTAGACATTGCTGAATGAGAAAAGTTCACAATCTGTGCATTCCTGACTCCAGATCCAGAATCCAGTTCCCGTCCATCGCTGAGTCCAATCTGGGACTTCCCCAGTACCTGGCAGTGAATTGATCATCATCCTGGGAGCTCAATATGGTTTTGTATATATTGTATATATTTAATTATTTTCTTTTTAGTATTTTATTAATATCTTCTTTAAAGTAGTTTGGTTTTTCTTTTGAACACAGGTCTTTCTCTCTCTTCCTCCTCTCCCTGGAGGGAGAGATGGGGGAGAGTATCTATCATTGATTTTAGTGACTGGTCCAGCCCAAGCCACAACATAGCTAAATAAAACAACCTGATGATTTAAAGGAAAAATAAGAGCTGGGGAGGGAAAAGAAAGTGATAGCCTGCAGGGGGAAAAGGTTGAAGATGAACAGATTTCAGTGCAATACTCAAGTTTCTATAAATTGTAGTCTGATCACCTGCGCAGACTTTTTAGTCTTACAGCCCAACAGTTGAGGTTTGGCCAAAGCATATTGTCTGCAGTAGCAACCAGGTTTGACCTAAGCATATTAAGACAAGGCAAGTCTGTTGTCCCAAATCTGGATTCTTCACTCAGTGTGCAATAAGCTAATCCACATACAGAGTTATTTGTTTATTGTATGTCTGTGCAGAGATTGGTGCTAGGTGGTAACTCCACAAAGCTAGCACACCTTTTGAGAAATTAGCCAGGTCTTATATACCAAATAATAACAAAGAAGAAACCACAGTGAATGATGAGTCAGTCATGAAAGCAGAAATTTACCATTCTCTTATCCCCAAGACTCCTATTGTCTTTGTTTGAGAGCAGTTTGGTGCTATCAAGGTCTGATGACCTGGGGCCAAGCTCTTCCCCCTGGGGCTATCCCCACCGGAGTGAAACCTAGAGTTTTTGTGACTGTTAACCCTTTTCTTTCAACATTAAGTCCACCATTGTCTTTGGTTAGAAAAGGGAGGATACACTGAGGGTGAGCAGAAGGAGGCTGAGGAGTAGGGACTGTAAGACTTTTACAACAGAAGGGCAGGGAACGGCACATTGAGTCAGTTCTTCACAAGATGAGGTGCTCTGCTGGCCCATGAATTGGCTGAGGCTACTTCTATGCTGGCTCCTCCCTGGCATTTCTTTCTCAGGATCACTCCTGAGACTCCACCCATTCTTTCTTAGGATCATTTCTGATCCTAAATGTTCAAAAAAGTCATTTAGATGTATTTTTAAAGTAGTATCTATGGGTCTCATTTTCTTTTGTGGCTGTTTGGCCTCTGGTCATGTTGTCCTCCTGTGATGGATTCCCTACTCGTTATGCTCCTGCCAAGCTGCAGGGTAGCACATCAGTTGCCAACTCAGGGTAACATCCCAATTCTTTGCCTTTACCGGAGCTCCCGAGCACACGGCAAGACTGGGCAGCGCACGCGCGGCCCCGGCGGGAGGCAGGCAGGGAAGAGGAGGTGCAGAGGAAGAAGTTTTAAGACCGAACGCGAGGCACGGAGTCCAAGCTGCGGCGGCGGCGGGCTGGGTGGGCCGCGCGCCTCCCTTGGCCGCCCCTGCGCAGTGCCGCAGCGGTGAGAGCGCCGTGCCGTCTGGTGGGACGGGACGGGACGGGACGAGACGGTACGGCGGCAGACACGGCGGGGAAGTAAAGGCCGCTCGTCGCGGGCCGGGTCGGCGCCGGGGCCGCGCGGCTCCCCTGGACCCGAGTTGGGGCTGAGGCGACCGGCTGGCTCGGCGCGGAGGGAGGGAAGCGGCAGGAGGTACTGCCGTGCCCGGCCCGCTGCCCGGCCTCCCTGGCACAGAGCCGTGTGTGCGCGCAGTAAGGGCCCCGCCGGTGGGACGGCCGGGTCCTAACGCTCTCCCCGCACCTCCCGCCTTAACCAAGGAGCTTGAGGAGCAGCAGAAGAGACAGCGTGTGCCCTGTTTGCAGTGCTGAAATAACACTAAGACACTTCAGCACAAACGGATGCTAGTGGATGGTGCCCTGCTACAATGTAGGGCTGTACCAAGATTAATGCTAGCTGTGCGACAGAAACTGGTATGCAGGCATGGATGAGGAAAAAAAATCCACATTCTTTGGTCACAAAGATATGCAGCACATATAAAAAGTCCATATAAAACAAAATCCGTCAGTATGCCCATGTTCTCTTAAATGCATCTTATTCATAACAGGATGCTATGGATTTGTTATCTACTGGCTGAAAGCCCATGTCAGGTACATTTGATACAGCCAGTTGCAGCAGCAAAGGGTCCATTCTTCCTAGAACAGAAACTCCAGTTTCATCTACTGTATGTTTTATAAAAATATTTCATATGTATACAATAGTTCAGAGCCCCTGTTGTCATAGATTTTTAGTCCAGTGGCTTTCACACAATGATGAATGTACTCTGTGTTTTTACTTGCCTGCTGGGTTGTTCATCACTGAAGATATGAACATATCTACTCTTCTTAGTTTATTTTTAATTTCAGAAATACATTTGGTAAGTTGATACTTTGCAAAATTCACTATTAGGACTACAGAAAATAATTTGTTTATATAAACTGACTAACATAATGTTATTCTTAGTTAAATATATAACAGATTATATATATTCATTAGCAATATTTATACATACACAGTAAACTGCTAAAACTTTTGACAGTGGATGTATAGAGAAGCAATTTTGCCTAAGTGATAAACATTAAGTAGCATAAGTTGGAAAAGACAACAGGATGTTTGGAGAACTGAGAAGGTAAGACAGTTAAAACTTTATGCTATATCTTACTGGTTATAGCCTCCAAAATTATAATAGTGCAACAGCAACTCATGTTCCCCTCCTCACATGATAGAAAACGGTGCTGCATTTGCACATAAGGCTTGCACACCATTGGTAGCTTTCACCTAACTCATTTGTACTTAAAACTGAGCATTTCATGGCAATCATGAATAAACATACAACAGAGGAAAAGGCAATGTGATACTCTGTTAGTAGAGTTTGGGGGATTTACTTTTTCTTTTTTGTTTGTTTCTGCTTGCTTTTAAACCACTGATCAAAGCAAAAGTATCATATTTAAAAGATGTTTTGTTTGATTTTCCATGAAGTATTGTGTTAAAAACACAGTTGAAGAAAGTTCCTGCTCGTGATGAGAATCACTTTCAAGTACTTAAATTTGAATATCCTTCTAAATTCCATTAATTTCTTATTAAAAATGTGTTTTAATAAAAGCATAAAGTCCACAGAAAACCAACTAACATAACATAATTAATCTTGCATAATTTTTTCCACAAGTGTTTTTTACATATCACCAAACTTAAGTCAAATAAATTTACCCACATATTACATTTTTTTTTCTTAGGGGAAAAAACCCAACCATACTATCTGCTCTTTGGCTCAGCTCTGGTTAAGACAGATATCAGAAATGAAATCCCATTACAGTTATTGTTAATGGGAAGGTTTTGATAAGATTCACAGTTCCTAGGCTCCTCTTAGAATCATGGAGCTCTGCCTGGGGATGGATGAGGAGCTGACTGAGAGTTTATGGGTCAGGATTAAAGGGAGGGCAAGGACAGGTGATGTTACAGTGGGGGTCTGCTACAGGCCACCCGACCAGGAAGACCGAGCAGATGAGGCCCTCCACAGACAGATAGGAGCAGCCTCACGTTCACAAGCCCTCATCCTCATGGGGGACTTCAATCACCCCAATATCTGTTGGAGGGACAATACAGCAGGGCACAAGCAATCCAGGAAGTTCCTGGAATGCGTTGATAACTTCCTTTTCCAAGTGATAGTGTTGCCAATGAGGAGAGAAGACATGCTGGGCCTTGTTCTCACCAACAAGGAGGGGCTGGTGGGGAATGTGAAGCTCATGGGCAGCCTTGGCTGCAGTGATCATGAGATGGTGGAGTTCAAGATCCTTATGGTGGCAAGGAAGGCACACAGTAAGCTCGCTACCCTGGACTTCAGGAGAGCAGACTTTGGCCTCTTGAGGGATCTTCTTGGTAGAGTACCATGAGATAAAGCCCTGGAGGGAAGAGGGGCCCAAGAAAGCTGGATAATATTCAAGGATCACCTCCCTCAATCTCAGGAGCGATGCATTCCAACAAAGAAGAAGTCAGGAAAAACAGCCAGGAGGCCTGCATAGATGAACAAGGAGCTCCTGGACAAGCTCAAAAGCAAAAAGGAAGCCTACAGAGGGTGGAAGCAAGGACAGGTAGCCTGGGAATAATACAAAGAAGTTGTCAGAGCAGCCAGGGATCAGGTTAGGCAAGCTACGGCCCAGATAGAATTAAATCTGGCCAGGGACATCAAGGGCAACAAGAAAAGCTTCTGTAGGTACGTTGGTGACAAAAGAAAGACTAGGGAAACCGTAGGCCCTCTCTGGAAGGAAACAGGAGACCTGGTCACCCAGGACATGGACAAGGTTGAGGTATTCAATGACCTTTTTGCCACTGCCTTCACCGGCAAGTCACACCACTCAAGTTGTAGAAGGCAAAGGCAGGGACTGGGATAATGAGGAACCACCCACTGTAGGAGAAGATCAGGTTCGAGACCATCTGAGGAACCTAAAGGTGCACAAGTCCATGGGACCTGATGAGATACATCTGTGGGTCCTGAGGGAACTGGCAGATGAAGTTGCCAAGTCATCATGTTTGATAAGTCATGGCAGTTCAGTGAAGTTCCCACTGACTGGAAAAGGGGAAATGTAACCCCCATTTTCAAAAAGGGAAAAAAGGAAAACCCGTAAATAAGCCAAACAGATAGTGGCGGCTTACGACTGATTACAGGCAATTGAATGCCAATACTGCACCTTTAACTGTTGCTGTACCAAATATTGCATAGTAACCCAAATCCAGGGAGAGTTTCACACATAGATGGCCTGTATCAGTAAAGCTGTATGAACAAATGGTGACAGCCTGTTCACAATGTCATTTACTATACTTAACAAAGTATAGTTGGAATGCCTTGTCTGTCACCACAAGCTGTTATTCCACCATGTCCTGCTATCAGGAAGCAGCAGAAGGGAGTAGCAGCAGACCAGGTGGAGGAATGGGATATGCAGAGTGTAATTTGCATCCATGTGTAGTGGCATTAAGTTTGAAGGAGGAGGAAGCGGCAGCTGTCACCACAACTGACCAACTGTCAGATGGACCTCTTAGTGAATGGTTCAGCCGCAGGTATAGGGTCTCAGCCCTGCTCTTGTTTGATCTCATGACAAAGCTAAATTCTGGCCGATCAGTGCCTCTGAGCCTGCCCCTTTGCTGCCCATGTTCTTGGTGGGCTCTTGACATGGACTGATGAGCTGCTGTCACAGCTGCCTCTGTCCATCCTCCTTGGTCCTCTGGAACGTGGTAGTTCCACTTGCAAGTGTAGGTGGCATCCCAATCCAGCTAAACAGAAAACAGATGCCTGGTTCCTGCACCTTCTGTATTAAAGGGAGGGGAGGACTTCAGTCACAGGGCTGTTTGCCACCAAAGGGCAGGGGATAGTGGAAGGAAGGTGAAATGGCTTGTAGGAGGCATGGACAGCAAGGCTGATGAAGCACGGACTGTTTGGCTAGGGGCAAGATGTCCAGGAGAGCTCTCCTCCCCAAACAGTTATCACAAGCCCAAACCTGCATGAAAGAAAACGCCACTGTGCGTGCAAGGATCACCTCCTCCAAGCTCAGGAGCGGTGCATCCCAAGAATGAAGAAATCAGGCGAAAAAAAACAGGAGGCCTGCATGGATGAACAAGGAGCTCCTGGACAAACTCAAAAGCAAAAAGGAAGCCTACAGAGGGTGGAAGCAAGGACAGGTAGCCTGGGAGGAATACAAAGAAACTGTCTGAGCAGCCAGGAACCAGATTAGGCAAGCTAAAGCCCAGATAGAATTAAATCTGGCCAGAGACATCAAGGGCAACAAGAAAAACTTTTACAAGTATGTCAGAGATAAAAGGAAGACTAGGGAAGATGTGGGCCCTCTCCAGAAGGAAAACAGGAGACCTGGTCACCCAGGATATGGAGAAGGCTGAGGTGCTGAATGACTTTTTTGCCTCGGTCTTCACCAGCAAGGGCTCTAACCACACAGCCCAAGTTGCAGAAGGCAAAAAGAGGGTCTATGAGAATGAAGAACCGCCCACTGTAGGAGAAGATCAGGACTGAGACCACTGAAGGAACCTAAAGGTACACAAGTCCATGGGACCTGATGAAATCCATCCACGGGTCCTGAGGGAGCTGGCAGATGAAGTCGCCAAGCCGCTTTCCATTATATTTGAAAAGTCGTGGCAGTCTGGTGAAGTTCCCACTGATTGGAAAAGGGGAAACATAACCCCCATTTTCAAAAAGGGAAAAAAGGTTGACCCGGGGAACTACAGACTGGTCAGTCTCACCTCTGTGCCTGACAAGATCATGGAGCAGATCCTCCTGGAATCTCTGCTAAGGCACAAGGAAGATGAGGTGACTGGTGACAGACAACATGGTTTCACCAAGGGCAAGTCATGCCTGACAAATTTGGTGGCCTTCTATGACAGGGTTACAGCGTTGGTAGATAAGGGGAGGGCAACTGACATCATCTACCTGGACTTATGCAAAGCATTTGACACTGTCCCGCATGACATCCTAGTCTCTAAATTGGAGAGACATGGATTTGACTGATGGACCACTCGGAGGATAAGGAATTGGCTGGATGGCCGCACTCAAAGAGTTGCTGTCAATGGCTTGATGTCCAAGTGGAGACCAGTGAGGAGTGGCATTCCTCAGGGGTCAGTACTGGGACTGGTGCTGTTTAACATCTTTGTCAGTGACATGGACAGTGGGATTGAGTGCACCCTCAGCAAATTTGCCGACGACACCAAGGTGTGTGGCGCGGTCGACACGCTGGAGGGCAGGGATGCCATCCAGAGGGACCTTGACAGGCTGGAGAGGTGGGCCCATGCAAACCTCATGAAGTTCAACCAGGCCAAGTGCAAGGTCCTGCACCTGGGTCATGGCAATCCCAGGCACAAATACAGGCTGGGCGGAGAATGGCTTGAGAGCAGCCCTGAGAAGAAGGACTTGGGGATGCTGGTGGATGAGAAGCTCAACATGAGTGGGCAATGCACGCTTGCAGCCCAGAAAGCCAACCGCATCCTGGGCTGCATCAAAAGAACCGTGGCCAGCAGGTCGAAGGAGGTGATTCTGCCCCTCTGCTCTGCTCTCGTGAGACCCCACCTAGAGTATTGCGTGCAGCTCTGGAGCCCTCAGCACAAGAAGGACGTGGACCTGTTGGAACGGGTCCAGTGGAGGATCACAAAGATGATCAGAGGGCTGGAGCACCTCTCCTATGAGGCTAGGCTGAGAGAGTTGGGGTTGTTCAGCCTGGAGAAGAGAAGGCTCCGGGGAGACCTTATAGTGGCCTTCCAGTACCTGAAGGGGGCCTATAGGAGAGATGGGGAGGGACTCTTTATGAGGGAGTGTAGCGATAGGACGAGGGGTAATGGTTTTAAACTGAAAGAGGGGAGATTTAGATGAGATATTAGGAAGAAATTCTTCACTGTGAGGGTGGTGAGGCACTGGAACAGGTTGCCCAGGGAAGCTGTGGATGCCCCATCCCTGGAAGTGTTCAAGGCCAGGCTGGATGAGGCTTTGAGCAACCTGGTCTAGTGGGAGGTGTCCCTGCCCATGGCAGGGTGGTTGGAACTAGATGATCTTTAAGGTCCCTTCAAACCCAAACCATTCTATGATTCTATGATTCTGTGTAAGAGAAAGTGGTTCCCAGGTGGTAATGACCACTTTTCTCTCTTTTTCCAACACAAACCCACTAAATTCATTTGTTATATTTATCTTGATAATGAATAACCTTTACTGCTTGTTTTCTACTGTATTGTTCTCAAAAACCTCCATTGTGATTTATGTACACACAAGTCTAGCACAAAATTTGTGTTGATTCCCATCAGTTAAAAAGCATTACAGCTGCTAATTTTTATTAACCCCACCAAAACTCACTTTTTGGACTTCTTGTTCAAATTCCAGAATGCGAATTTGCAAGCCTAGTTTTCCAAGGAGTATGTTTGCTCAGAAACTGGCTACAAGTGAGACCAACAGGAAACCAGACACCTCACCATTACTGGTGTGTTCCATCCCTGTATCCAGCTACTGAACTAGTGATGATGAAAAAACTTTGAAATAGTACCAAAAATGAATGAAGACCTAAACTATATATGATGCTACTAGCTTTTTTCTCCCCCTTTCTTTACTCTCCTGTTCCCTGCTGCTAGTGTTGACTATGCCGAATCTTTCAGCAGCCCTCTTTTGCACTGCAGGTGGTGCACAAACACTTCTAAAAGTTGCTATTCGTACCTGTAACGATGCTCATAACTCAGCTACTCACATCAGGAATGCTGTAGTATGAAAATGTAATGCCATTTGCTGTCATGTCTCTGTTCAAATGACTTCTTAGTCATTTATAGTCACAGCGTCATAATTCTGGGGCGAACTTCTCTATTTTCCTCTGCCTAATGAGAGGGCTTAGGGGAGAATTCTGTTACTACATTGCCAATACAAACTAATCACCTGTTCCCTGAAGAATATACTAATAGCTTTTCAGCTGAGAGGAAAAAAATCTGCCCTGTGCTAGCTTGGTTTTTCAAGATATTTTAATAACAAATAATCTGTCTTTTACCAGAGTAGCCATCAGGGATAGAGATATAAAATTATAGCTTTAATCTTTGGGCAATTTTGAATATGAAACTGGGTAAGAATTAGGAACTGCTTTCAACAGCTATAGTGTACTGAGAAATAAATATATTCTCAAGCCATTAAAACTCTCAGAGGGGCCAAATGGATGCCAAATGGCCTGCCGATGGCAAAGATCTGTGACTTTGATGCATACACCCTTGTTTAATGACTCTCCAGAGAAATCTGGAAAAATTTACAACACAAAAATTCTCCCTTATAATCAAGTCCCTCAGACCACTCTGTGCCACAGGGTGGTGAAGTTTTTTTCTGACCGCTTTGATCCTTTATCTCTCTTCAGTCTTTCTGGTACCCTAAAGGGTTGTGTGAAGGAGTTGGAGATGGATCACCAGGCCTGACTATGGGCAGTGACAACTGAGGGAAAAGACCTCTGAACTCTTTAGGGCTGATTCCTGGTGCCAGGGGCTTGCCCCTTTGAAAGTCATTGTTAGCAACTGCAAATCTGTCCCTCAGGCCTGGATTTGATGAGTGAAAACTGGCTCTGAGGTTGCCTGACAGGAAGAAGAGGGAGCCAGATGAGACCTGGCATCTTCTGAGGTCAGGTCCTTGGTGAAACTGGTGCTACATGGAAGCAAGAAATGTTCTTTAGGGGAAGGGAAGAAGAACCTGTTATGCTCTCAAGTGACAGTGTCCCAGGGCTACTGTGGCAAGCAAAGGAGAAGGAGCAGGAATGTATAATTGTGTAGCAACTGACTGGAGCATAGGGCAAGTTGCCACCTTGCCCATCACTTTGTTGTTTGGTCACAGCAAATCATCACAAGTCTGCTCTCCAAGACTGAGATCCTCCTCGACTGCTTCAGCAGTGGTGCCCAGGAATGTGTCTGCAAGGAAAGGCAGTCCCTCTTGCAGCAGTAACAGGGCAGCTGACAGAGCAGGCAGAGGCCACAGCTGCAGCAGTGGCCACATCCTGCATGGCCCCAGCCCTCAGCCTCAGCACAATCCCGTGACTGCCTCTTGCACACGGATAAATCAAATGGGGGAGAGAAGAGCAGCTCCCTGGTGGCTCCCTGATCCTCACGCTCCCACTTCTGCCATGGCCAGTCGAGTGGCACCAGCTCCTCTGCCGGCCACCCACTGCCCCAGGACAAGGATATCCAGCGGGGTCCCACTCTCCTGAGTGGGAGCAGCGAAGCTGCAGGCATAGTGGGTGTGATGCATGAGGGTACTGTCCCGGGAAAGTGTGCCTGGGACTGTCCCTAGGTGTGCTTCAATTTATTAGTGTTGCTGCAGCAGTGCTGTATTGCTCTTCAGCCTCCTACAGTTTCTCCTCAGCTTCTGGAGTTACACAAGCAAGCCTTCTCTCCTCCTTCCCTCCCACTTGGGTAGCCATATACAAATGTGGAAGGTATGTGAGGGGACTCTTCAAGACTCTTGTGACTCTCCCTGCCTGAGACCCACTGTCCTGAGACATTGTAGTAAAATTTAGATTAATGATAATTTTTCAGAGATTTCTAACACATACAATTTGTCAGGGGGGAGTATTACAGATATAAGCAGTGATTTACTGGCTTTAAATAAGTAGCAGAGTCTTGCACACATATACTCCAGATCTTCATCCAAGGAAAAAAATAAATTACCTTTATCTGAAATCCACATCCTTTAGTGACAGATTTAAGGTAGAGCTAGTTCTTGCTGCTGCCTGTAATGTGCCTGGACTTGGACCATGCACAGAAATGTAATTTAACCTGGGCAGGTATCACACTAGCACAGCTGAGCCACTTCTAAGACCCAAAGTAGTGTCTGTCACCAGCACTAGCACTGTGCTTTGTAAATAAACCTGCTTGCTAGCAACCAGTATATAAATCGCTAATGCAAGATGCACTGTAAAGGACAGATAAAGCTTCAGAGGCAGATATTACAGAGCATCCAACATACACGAGCAACAGCTGTGATCCCCTTTCAGTTGCTCCCTGTTGTAGTTTAGGCCGAATCGCCCAATGATGGATGACAGATGCTCTCCTCTACTTCTCACTCCAAGGAGAGGAGGAGGAGAGATAAAGAGATTTATGAGTTCAGAAGAAACTAAACTACTTTAATGAAATATTAATAATAAAATAAAAAGAAAATAATGAAATAGATACAGTATATACAAAACCATATCAAGCTCCCAGGATGACATCACCGACAGGCACTGTGGAAGTCCCAGACTGGACTCAGCAATGGGTGGGAACTGGATTCCAGATCTGGAGTCAGGAATGCATGGATCGGGATCAAAAGCAGATGAACAGACAGGGTCCTCCTCAGACCTTGGCCACTGAAGAAAGATCATATGATCAGTGGCCTTTGATGTGCAAAGATCTCCCAGGTCACAAGAAATCCTGTCTGTAGAAAGGATCAGCTCCCCTGCTGTCCTGGTTTGAGGTAAAACAGAACCAACTTTCTGTTCAGTAATTTTACTTCTTAGCTAAGCCTCTTCTAACTCTCTGAAATTAACAGCATGTTATGCCGAAAACTGTTCATTCTCAGAGTTATATGACCAGTGTTTATAGTTCACACCAAGGAATGGTATGCAGAGAGGCTCTTGCTTATACTTATTACTATAACAACCAAGGTCAGCTAACTTTATTTGCCCCGTTAGAGGTTCGGAAGCGGAAAAGCGTAGAGGGATCACACCTGCAGGGAGGAGCAGACAGGACAGGTGACCCAAAACCGACCAACAGGGGTATTCCATCCCATCTGCCTCATGCTCAGTATAAAAGCTGAGGGATCAAAGGGGTTAGCTCTCTCTTTCTTCAATGGCTTGATAGGGTTTAGTTTCTTCTAATCTTGTAAATCTCTTTCTCTGTCTCCCTCCTCTGTGGTTTATGAGGGCACGGACTCCGGCTGTGATAAGCACGAAATCATTTATTGCTTCTCAAGCCTCGGCTTTTATACCTGAGCTCTAAAACTTTCCATGCACCTGCTAGGCAAGTAAACACATATTTCAGATCACTAACCCAGTCACCTTGTTCAGTTCCCACCAAGATAAGCACGTGAAGCTGTTTTCTTGTTCCATGTTTATATCGTGAAGCTGTTTTCTGTTCCATGTTTATATTGGACCAATTCCTCTTCATTCCATCCGTATCGACATCTGCGTTCCTGTTTCTGTGTGCTTTGCTCACTGTGTCTTTGGCCATACACAGGCCTCTGCTTGTAGATCTGCCACACTCCTCTCCTTGGAGAGAGAGGTAGGGGAGAGCATCTGTCATTCATCTTAGTGGTCGATCTGGCCTGCAATGCCCCACAGATGCAGAAGATTGACAAAAACCCAACACAACAATCTGTGGAAGAATGCATCAGTGCTGAGCGAAGGTGTCAGTAGCTGAAAGAAGGCATGCTCTATGCGCGCAGGGCCAGTCATTGCACACCTTGTACAAGCCCACATGAGTTGATGAAAACAATTCTGTATGTTCTAAATCTCACTGAAAACATTTGCCCCCATTATGTAAAATTCCAGCTCCAGATTGGGTTTGTTTTCAAAATAAAAATGCAGGGCAACTTGAAATCCAGCTTTGCTATAAGTAGCTGCAAATCATTAATGCTCGGTGCTCCATGCAGATGTTATCAGTGCCTATAACTCATCTTTTCAGTCATCATGGTAATGGTCCCATAAGTCCCATTCTTTCCTATGGCTGAGAAGATGACTTCAGTAAATTTGCAAATAAAATGCTCCATAGACATCCTGGAAAAACCTCATCAAGCAGATATCTACAAAGCCCTTTCCCCCAGTGATTTCTCTGTGAAATAGACATTTTTTTCTAAATTGAGAGCCTTGGAGGGTTATTTAGATGATGTTGCCCCTTGGAATCCAGTAAGGCAGCATCTGCATTTTTCTAAGAAGGTTTTCAGGTGAAATGAACCATAAGATTGCTCCCAGTAAACATTCATCTTTACCTAGAAATGGCCCCATTACTCAGTAGGTCATGAGAACCATTACTGGTTCTCATCACAAGAGCTTGCAGAGTCACCTGGCATCTCGTCTAAGTGTTTTAGCATTGGCAAAAATGGGTATTAATGATTGACCCTAATAGGGCCACATTGTAAGTTTTTATTTGAGTGCCACAGAGTAACTGGGCCATATAGAGTTGACCTGCCTGAAAATGTCAGCGAAACATGTGACTATTGAAAGAGTTAGGTCCGAGGAGGACCCTGCCTGTTCATCTGCCTTTGATCCCTATCCGTGGGTTTCTTACTCCAGATCCAGAATCCAGTTCCCACCTGTTGCTGAGTCCAGTCTGGGACTTCCCCAGTGCCTGCCGGTGACGTCATCCTGGGAGCTTAATGTGGTTTTGTATATACTGTATCTATTTCATTATTTCCCTTTTTATTTTATTATTAATATTTCATTAAAGTAGTTTAGTTTCTTCTGAACTCATAAATCTCTTTATCTCTCCTCCTCTCCTTGTGTGAGAGGTTGGGGGGGAGCATCTGTCGCCGGCCATTGGCCAATTTGGCCAAAACCACAACATTACCAATTGTGGTGACTGATTTCAGAAAAATATGGTGGTCTCCACTTTTCAACAATGATATCCATATAGTCTGTGTGTGTTTATAGGATCATAGGATAATTCAAGTTAGAAAGGACCTTCAGAGGTCCCTAGTGCAATCTCCTGCTCAGAGCAAGGTCAGACCACATTACACAGAACTTTGGTTACTTCCATGTGCCTCAGTTTCTGCAAGAGCAGTTTTGTGCAGCTCATATTCAGTTTTGATCCTTGCTCTCACCTCCTTTCCTCCTTCTCAGTCTGGGGATCACATACAGATGTTACACTCAGCAAAACATTCTCCTAAGTTTGCACTGTTTTTAATATACATTAGCAAAATACTGGAAAACTGTGCTCATTCATACCTAATTAAGTTCAGTTCATCCTCAGTTTTGATTCTTGCCTCACCTCCTTTCTTCAGGCTTAGATAGGATCTCACACAGTAGCTTTCAATTTCTGCATAAAAAAGTGTCTAGAAAAATGTACTGTATTTATTGGTGTGTAGCTGTCACTTTAATATGAATGTCTAGAAAGATTTTTTTTTTTTTTATACAGCATAATTATATTTCTGAGTTGCACACTAGCAGCAGGTCTGGAGCAATTGGCTTGACAGCTCTTTCACATGTGTCTTTTTTATGTCCTCAAATGCAGTCTTCCAGTTTATTTCCTATGTGATCAGAGGTGTCTGTTGATATCACAGTCCAGCTTGGCAGTTGACTACAGGGTTGTATGAATTTGCTACCCGAGCCTGCCACATCATTAATTTTGCTTGGAAAGATCTTAAACAGACAGTTTTATACTTTTAGGCACTTCAGAGAGATACCTCCATTTGTTAAGCTACAGAGGATACATCTTGAACATAATATGAGCAGAAACATTTCCAAGTCAAGATCAGTCCTTCCTGTTAGTGTGAGAACTGATCTTTGAACAAATTGGGGAAGGAGCTCCACACTGTAGCAGCCTGAAAGCCCTCCCCTCCCATCTCAAAGAACTCGTCTCCTGGCTGCGTGCAAATGGTAGTGCTAATGCTAGAAGTCACCAATGCTGGAAGTTAGGAGAAAGCAGTCAGACAACTTCTTTTGCCTGTTCTTCAGCTTCTGTATACCGAGCACACTCTTCTCTTGGGCTAAAAGTATGACTCAGACCTATGTGAGGAAATATTTCAAGATCCTCATGAGTCTTAATCATTATCCTCCACCAGATGCCAGGGAGCTTTCAAAGTTTTTCAGAGGCAAAATGCCAGTTCTTATCTGTCTGCTCAGGGATAATTAAAATATGATCCGAACAAGACCAGAATATGCCTAGAATGACTTAGCACAAGAAGAAAAATTGGTAGCAAGACACCTTCTATGAAACATTTACCACTCTACAGACCACAAACATTCAGAGTTGATGTTGCCATCCTTTTGCACAGTAACTTTAATGAGCCATCTCTTTGTCTTTATGAGGAATGTCTTCAAATGATGAAATCACCTTGAATATCTACAGGTCCCGCAAGGCCATTTTGGATGACCAAGGCTGAACTGCCTTTGCCATTCACAGCTACACTAGTGGCTTATGTGTAACTTTGTTGCATTCTGCTGCAGGCTGGTATGGAGAGATGTGGTAGATTTGACTTGCCATTGAGCAAATGAAGGCTGCCTTTTGCCACCATTCCCTGAAGTCAGGAAATGTAGAAACAGCATCCTGAAAAATGCACAGTTGCTGAAACAGTTCATCTACAGGAATTGCATTCAACAATAGGATGTCTGAGGGCTAAGGTTTTTCTCTAAGCAGAGTTAGGAAGAGATTTTTTGTCTTTGTTGGTGAGAAATAAAAAATGATACATTTTTATGGATACCTGAGAGACTTACTATTCATAATAGAAATCCTTAGATAAAATCCAGCTTCTACTAGCATTTAAATAGCTATTAAAAGTGAAAACAATCTGCATTATTCCATACAGTAGGTAAAAAAGAAATATAAATCACACAGGATTCAAGCTGAAATCTCATTCTGGTGACTAAGATAATTGTTTCCAAAAGAAGCCTGTACATAAGATGTATGATAACAGAAATGTAACAAATCATTTTCAAAACCTGGAAATTGTAGACGATACTCCTTCCCCCCCCCATCTGCCTCACCAATGCCATCACAAAGTTATCACCCGGGCCAGCAGAGGAAGCAGCACTGCAGCAAATACGTGAAAGGAATTGGAGACATTCATATTAAAGTGACAGCTACATGACAAGAAATACAGTACATTTTTCTAAATTATTTTCTAATGTGGAAATTGAAAGTTAATGTGCAAGATCCTATCTAAACCTGAAGAAAACAGGCTCGATTTCCAGACTAGCTGATGAGTGCATATAGCAGTTTTCCATTTTGCTCTTGTCGCAGGCGGGTGATTTAGACCGCTTAAAGAACCACCACCAAGGTACCAGCAAAAGTGGTTTTATTGAAATATGATGTTGTAAAAGTGAGACTTAACAAAGCTCGATGGCAAGGTTCACTCTATTACTTACTGCAGAGTATATAATAATGATTCAAAGTTACCAATACAAAATCAAAGTTACCAATGCAAAATCAAAGTTACCAATACAAAATCTTAGTGCACTATAATACAAAGTTATGCATGATATTGGTCAATTACCAAAGATCTGCAGTCGGTAAGAGGTCTCTCTGCCTCGAGGAGCAACCTTGAGAGGCATCCCAGCTCAAGGGGAGATCACCACCTTGCAGCCAACTGCTTAGCAGGGAGAGCTCAAAGAAGGCTCACTTAGGCTGTCATATTTATGAAGTAAAGTGGTCAGCTTGTAGTCAAATTATATGCGATGGAAAAGGTAAACATGAGACTTCTTGTTCCTACAACTTTCTTTTGTTCCTTGACAAGAGTCTTGGAAGAACCAGCTGCTATTCATGTGTTAATCACATGATTAGTGTTCAAGTTTCCAAGCTCATATGCATCGATGCTCACCATGTCACTCTGTGGGTTTTCAGATAACAAACTGGAACTAGGGAAGTTCTTGGCCTGGTTACAGCCTAGGATTTTACTTCCTTTGGAGCCTGAACCAAACTAGCGCTAGTTTGGTCAAGGAATCAAGTGCATCTGTCACAGCTCTGTAGAATTGTAAGATTCTGATATAAAAGAGGAAAAAAATGAAAGATGTCTTCAGTAGCTCTTGGGAGAAGCTGGTGTGAGGGCCAAAAAAGGGAAATAAGGGAAAAGCTCTGCATTCCTGATGTGAGCTCTGGACCTTTTTCTTTGGTATCTGACTGATCAAATTTCATACTTTCTACCTGATCCTTTGTCTTAAGGTACAAGTTGCTAAACCTAAAGACTTCACAAGGCAATGGATGAGTAAATTATGTCTTCAGCTGTAGAACTTACATGATGCATTCAATTATGCCTTAACTAATTTGTTGATAAAAATAATATTTCTTAAGGCTTTTCCTTGGGATTTTTTCATGGAACCAAGGATGTTTGTTTCTTTTTTCTTCAGTTTCATAATAATAAAAGGCTTCAGAAAATGTTCACCAAGAGAATAATGACTATTTGGAATTTGCATTTTCCTTCTGAATGATCTTTTCAAGGGACCCTCACAAATATTTTACCAAAACACTTCCCATAATTTCTTTTGGGGGAAGATTCACTGCTGTGTGTGCTGCCTGTACACATTTGTTTGTGTTTGGCTCTTTGGGGAACTAAAACTGAACAGACCAATTTCAAGGATACCTTGATGACTGATAATGCCTGAATATCAATAAATACTGGTCTGATTTAGTTTTTTTGTCTTAACACCCAAGGAAAGAAGCAGATATAAAAAAACAACAAACACTATGTACTCATGAACAGTTAGTCTGTCATGAACATTTGGGTGCATTCAAGAAAGGGCATCAGAGAAGTGGGCTCATATTATATTTACAGGATGCTATTTCGTTTCAGTCCTCATCAGTCCTTGATGCTTCAGAGAATGCAAAGACATCATCTGGCATCTCAGGGCTTTGTCATACCTACAGCTAAGTGAATAATTTGAATTTTGGAAGGACTTTCTTGTTCAGTCATAGCTTCCAATGACACCTCTGCTGCAATGCCAGCGTAAAGCATTTCCACCTTCCACACGCACATACTCCCATACCATAGTGCACCCCCTTATTTGAGTCTGTTCAATCTTTCTGGCAATAGCTAGAAAAAAAATTATTCCTTTTATCCTGCCCCATTTTCCTGTTCAGCTGTACAGTGCAGCCCCATGAAAACCTGTGTCAGCACAGCTGGGTGGGGGGAAGTAACTAGATGAAATCTCCAGTACTGCCATTCCAGGAAAGTATGTAGGTTTATTTCAGGGGTGATGAACTCAGTTGAGCCCTTCCTCAGCAGAAAAAAGGGATTTCAAAGCAGTTTACCCTAACAGCTGCTGCTGTGACACAGCCGGGCATGAGCTCAGATATGTGGCCAAATTAATTATCAGAGCCACCAGAGAGGTTGCAGGAAGCCCCAGAATATGCTTATGTTTCATCCGTAGCCATATGGGGGAAGGCAGGGGCAGGCGCAGTGGCTCTCAGATCAGGGGGCCAAGCAGATCGTGAGGGAAACAGAGCTGGGAGCCAGGAGCCAAGAGCTGGGATCCTGCCTTCCTTGGTGAAGGCAAGACAGGAACCTCCCAGGGACCTGGTAAGGCTGAGAAGAAGCTGGAAAGTTCAGTGATTCTCAGCTCTCAGGAGCTGCCTCCAAATATCATCCCTAATTTCTTAAGTGTTGCCTGTCTGTTCAATAAACTCATTCTGTTCAACCTTAAAGTGTATCTAATATTAAGATCTGTTTCAGGTGCAGAAGGCAGCAAGTCCCTGAAGTTGCCTTACTTAGGGAGGCATGATCATGAAACAGAAAAGCTGGCTTATCTTCATCACCAAATGCTTCCCGCTAAGTGTCAAGGTTGGTTTGCAACCCAAGAAGACGAAGTGTTTGTCAAAAAGATGATAAAATTGCCGATTTCCCATCACTAATGGCAAGGCCATGGCTAATATTTCCTGTTCCAGGGTTATGGCTTATCTGTGTCCTGTTTCTTTTCTATGTATATTGGGTTTGCATGGCAAAGTTTTGGTAGCGGGAGGGCTACAGGGTTGGCTTCTGTGAGAAGATGCCAGAAGCTGCCCCCATATTGGACAGAGCCAGTGCCAGCTGACTGCAAGATGGACCTGCCGCTGGACAAGGCTGAGCCAGTCAGTGACAGTGGTAGCGCCTCTGTGATAACATATTTAAGAAGGGGGAAAAAACTGCTACGCAACAGCAGCTGGAAGAGACGAATGAGAATATGTGAGAGCAACAACCCTGCAGACCCCAAGGTCAGTGAAGAAGGAGGGGGAGGGGATGCCTCAGGCGATGGAGCAGAGATTCCCCTGCAGCCTGTGGTGAAGACCATGGTGAAGCAGCTTGTCCCCCTGCAGCCCATGGAGGTCCATGGTAGAGCAGATATCCACCTGCAGCCCGTGGAGGACCCCATGCCAGAGCAAGCGGATGTACCCGAAGAGGCTGTGACCCAGTGGAGAGCCCACACTGGAGCAGGCTCCTGGCAGGACCTGTGACCTTGGGGAGAGGGGAGCCCACACTGGAGCAGTTCATTCTTGAAGGACTGCACCTCGTAGAAAGGACACATGGAAAGGACACATGCTGGAGCAGTTCATGAAGAACTGCAGCCCGTGGGAAGGACCCACGTTGGAGAAGGTCATGGAGGACTGTCTCCCATGGGAGGGACCCTACGCTGGATAGGGGAAGAGTGTGAGGAGGAAGGAGTGTCAGACAACATGTGATGACCTGACTGCAACCCCCATTCCCTGTCTCCCTGCACCACTCAGGGGGAGAAGGTAGAGAAATCAGGAGTGAAGTTGAGCCTGGGAAGAAGAGAGGGGTCAGGGGAAGGTGTTTTAAGATTTGGTTTTATTTCTCATTACCCTACTCTGATTTGATTGGCAATAAATTAATTTCCCTGAGTTGAGTCTGTTTTGCCTGTGATGATAATTGGTGAGTGATCTCCCTGTCCTTATCTCAACCCACAAGCCTTTTTTTATATTTTCTCTCCCCTGTTCAACTGAGGAAGGGGAGTGATAGAGTGGCTTGGTGGACACCTGGCATCCAGCCAAGGTCAACCCACGACACTATATCTGCTCTAGAACTATTATAATGGTACTTGATTAGTGACTCAGTGGCTTTAAAATAGACCTTTGATGCTCTAACATTGATGTTATACTATAATCTAAATGGAAATGTTTTAACTCAGACCTGAATTGTGGTGGCTTTTTAACTCCTCCTCTGACTAAAATAATTAATACAATAAATTGACACTGAAATATCTCAACCCACAAGCCTTTTCTCATATTTTTCTCCCCCTGTCCAGCTGAGGAGGGGAAGTGATAGAATGGCTTGGTGGGCACCTGGCATTCAGCCAGGGTCAACCCACCACACTGTAATTCCCTCTTTCCCTGCTCCACTGTGAACCTTACCACCAGTTTCCCCTGCTGATGTTCTGATGGAGTTTGAAAACCAGTACGTACTCTACACACAGCTTACGATGTGCCCACTGGACCAGGCTGCTTCATTCTTTTTGTTTCTATGGCAAACACATGCTAGTTTAGCTGTGGTGTCTGCTTTCATTTTTTTGGTGAAGTTACCCTGCTTTTAGTTTTACTACAGTTTTGAGTTTTGCAAGCTTATTGCATATTATACTACATGTCTGTGAATTAGAAAACTATATCCTGATATGAAAAATAGCAGTAACCAATAGTAATAGTAAATTGTATAGGAAATACTAGTTAGTCCACTAGTAATCAATAACTAATTATGCATAGCAATTAATCAGTTGTACAAGAAACATGAGCATATATATGATCGATTTAAGTGGTGCTATAGCTTTTGCAACTTCGTGCAACTTCTCACCACCAGAAGTGGGTTGGGACCAGGTGGGATCAGCTGAGACTCTCAGCAAGTTTCCCCGTCAGCCTAATCAAAGCTCTGACATCTGAACAAGATGCCAGAAGGAGTCATTACCCAGCTTTTGTGTTTGATTTCAGCCATCTCTACTGTGCTGGAGGTATTTGACGACACCTGTCAGTTAATTAAAGTTCAGTTTTCCAAAGAGAGAAGCAAGGAGCAAGAAATCAGGCAAAGGAGGCAGGAAACCTGCATGGATGAGCAAGGAGCTTCTGGAAAAACTCAGATGGAAGAAGGAAGCTTACAGAAGGTGGAAAAAGGGACTGGCCACTTGGGAGAAGTATAGGAGCATTGTCAGAGTATGCAGGGACGCAACGAAGGCGGCCAGGGCCCACTTGGAATTAAATCTGGCAAGGGACATCAACGACAATAAGAAGGGCTTCTTCAAGTACATCAGTAGAAAAAGGAAGACTAGGGGAAATATGAGCCTGCTGCTTGAATGAGGTGGGTGCCCTGGTGATGGAGGATGCAGAGAAGGTGGAGTTACTGAATGTTGCCTTTGCTTCAGTCTTTACTGCTAAGGCTGGCCCTCAGGAACCCCAGACCCTGAAGGTAGGAGAGAGAGGCCTGGAGTAAGGAAGACTCTCCCTTGACTGAGGAGGATGGGGTTAGAATCCATTTAGGCAAACTTGACACCCACAAATCCATGGGCCCTGATGGTATGCGCCCACGAGTGCTGAGGGAGCTGGCAGATGTTATTGCGAAGCCACTCTCCATCATCTTTGAAAGGTCCTGGAGAACAAGAGAGGTGCCTGAGGACTGGAGGAAAGCCAATGTCACTCCAGTCTTCAAAAAGGGCAAGAAGGAGGACCTGGGAAACTACAGGCCAGTCAGCCTCACCTCCATCCCTGGAAAGGTGATGGAACAGCTCGTTCTGGATGTCATCTCTAAGCATCTAGAAGAAAAGAAGGTTATCGGGAGTGGTCAGCATGGATTCACCAAGGGGAAATCATGCTTGACCAATCTGATACCTTTCTATGATGGAATGACTGGATGGACAGATGAGGGGAGAGCAGTGGATGTTTTCTGCCTCAACTTCAGCAAGGCTTTTGACACTGTCTCCCACAGCATCCTCATAGGTTAGCTTAGGAAGTGTGGGTTAGATGAGCGGACAGTGGAGTGGATTGAAAACTGGCTGAATGGCAGAGCTCAGCGGGTTGTGATTAGTGGCACAGAGTCCAGTTGGAGGCCTGTAACTAGCTAGCAGTGTTCCCCAGGGGTCAGTACTGGGTCCAGTCTTATTCAATATATTCATCAACGATCTGGATGAGGGGACAGAGTGTACCCTCAACAAGCTTGCTGATGACACAAAACTGGGAGGGGTGGCTGACACACCAGAAGGCTGTGCTGCCATACAGCGAGACCTGGACAGGCTGGAGAGTTGGGAGGAGAGGAACCTAATGAAATTCAACAAGGGCAAGTGTAGGGTGCTGCACCTGGGGAGGAATAACCCCATGCACCGGTACAGGTTGGGGGCTGACCTGCTGGAGAGCAGCTCTGCAGAGAGGGACCTGGGAGTCCTAGTGGACAACAGAATGACCATGAGCCAGCAATGTGCCCTTGTGGCCAAGAACGCTAACGGTATCCTGGGGTGCATTAAAAAGACCAAGGCCAGCAGGTCGAGGGAGGTCATCCTCCCCCTCTACTCTGCCCTGGTGAGGCCGCATCTGGAGTACTGTGTCCAGTTCTGGGCTCCCCAGTTCAAGAAGGACAGGGAACTGCTGGAGAGTCCAGCAGAGGGCTGCAAAGATGATGAAGGGACTGGAGCACCTCTCTTATGAGGCAAGGCTGAGAGACCTGAGTCTCTTTAGCCTGGAGAAGAGAAGACTGAGAGGGGATCTCATCAATGCTTATAAAAATCTAAAGGGCAGGTGTGGGAAAGCAACAGAAGATCGGCAAGGAGGACTGTAAATATGCTCAAGTGACTTGTACCTGGGGTGCTGGGAAATACATATATCACACTAATTGTTATTCAGTCTTTGATGCTTGCAAGTAAAACACTTGCACTTAGATGTCATAAGTCTGCGATGGACTCAGGGACACCTTATCTAGCTGCTTGAGAATCCTGGCCTGTTGTTGAAGAAGATCAAAGCACAGTGGGAAAACTATGCCTATTTGAACCCTTGAAATACCAGTGAGAACAGGGAGTCCACGTGCGCTCTTGCTAACAAGGACTCTCTCGCTGCCAAGGACTCTTACTAACAAGGACTCTCTCTCACTCTGTGGTGCCCGCGTCCCCTGCTTGTGTGCCTCTACCCGGGTGTTGCTTCTGTAAGGTATGGAGATTAAACGTGCTCTTTGCCTTTCATCCATGGTTTTGTGGTCGTTCCTGTGTCCTGCCTGCTTTGGCTCACACAGCGGGTGTCAGGAGGATGGGGCCAGGCTCTTCTCAGTGGTGCCCAGTGACAGGACAAGGGGCAATGGGCACAAGCTAGAACACAGGAAATTCCATCTCAACATGTGGAAAAACTTCTTTACTTTGAGGGTGGCAGAGCACTGGAACAGGCTGCCCAGAGAGGTTGTGGAGTCTCCGTCTCTGGAGATATTTAAAACCCGCCTGGATGCATTCCTGTCCAGCATGCTCTAGGTGAACCTGCTTTGGCAGGGGGGTTGACTAGATGATCTCTGAAGGTCCCTCCAATCCCTACCATTCTGTGATTCTGTGAGTTGTTTTTCAGACAAATTATTATGATCATTTATTACCTGCCATTTTGATGATTCTGTAATTTTTATTTTTGTTCTGTGATAAATATTCAGTCATACCCTTTCCTATTGCCTCAGGCTGTTTTAATAAGTGAGCTTTACATAATGTTTTATTTAAATATATACCAGTGCCCACCTATAGCTGTGAGTGTCCAAGGCATGTGCAATGGCTAGCAGGTCCTGACAGCCAGACTGGATGACAGGATGGCTTCTACTGCTCTCACGCACAAAGGGGAGGCCTCCCCAAGCACCTGCACCCCACCAACAGTGAGAGGTGTCCCAGGGCAGGGGGAGGCTCAGCCTGGACATCTCCCATGGGAGAGGAGCTGAGATTGCCCTTGCTCAAGCTCACCAGGAGTGCTCAGGAGCAGGCTGTAGTCTCCAACCTGACATTGGGCTCCAGGAGCCTGGGCAAGGCAGAGCTGAGGATGTGACCGCAGTGAAGGAGGAGATCTGTGGGGCTGTGTTGGTGCCTGTGAGCTTAAAGGCCAGAAGATGTTTCTCCTCCAGCTCTAGGGGGTCTCAGCTCCTGGCAGGAGGTGGTACTGCAGAGCAACATGCTGCCTTTGGGGAATCTCCAACTGCCAGCCCCAGGGTGGAACTGTGCATAGTGGGAAGTCCATGAGCAATGCATCCTGCATTAAACAGGCATTACACACTTGACCTAAAGGAAACGAGTCTTTCAAAATGCTGTGTGAGTCCTGGTGAGGGGCACTGAGTACCAGTGTATAGATGAAAGGCAAATTTTGGTTATAAAACTGCTTGCTGTCCTGTTGAGGTGCAAAGTTATAAAAAAAACTATTAGTCAACACTGTAATTGATGGCTTGATGGTAATTTGCAGCAGCATAGTACCGTACCATGAATATCAATTTTATTCAAAAGAACAGATAATGAAAACATTTAATTTTGTAATGACTCATGTAATACACTGCATTTCCTTTAATAGGAAATGTTGTGCATACAAAATCCATAGTTGCTATGATTAGTTGTTGCTGATCTTTAAAGATAAGAAGCAAAGTGGGGAAAAAAAGTGAAAACTGTGTCAATTTATCAAAAGAAAGTTATTCAGATAACAGAAGTAATGAGTCTCTGAATAAAAATTACTATAATGAATCACTTCCTTGAAGTATAATTTAGCTTTTGTTTAGAACTGATTAAGTACAGCTTTGAGATCCTAAGAAATGTGCATTTGATGAAGGAAAGTGAAATTTCTTTAAGCTCTTAAAAATGAGTTTGGTCCCTGTTACATAATTGCTGCCACGTGTATTCCAGTGGAGTTCGGAGCCTTTTACACCCTATGTGCACAAAATAATGTGGTCTCTAGAATGCATAAAATCCACTTGGTGTGTGAAGCCAGTGCAGTGTAATGGTCCTGAAGATGTATTTTAAATTTGCAGAACTAGATATTCAGTAGGAAGCAGGTTATATGAACCTAATGTGTTCTGCACATCTACTTTCCTTACTATTCAGGTGACTCCTTCCTAACTACTGATCAAAACTCAATGTGATCAGCCCTCCACCAAGAGAAAGCAGAGCACGATTTCGTAGAGTCAATGTTAGGCGAGCAGATAGTTAGAAGACATTTAAAAGGTCTTTTAGCCTGCCATTCAGAGAGACCACACTTGTCTTAACTCTGATTTTCATTGTCTGTCATGAAAGATAAAAATCAGCATTAGTTTAACAGAACAATTCTAACTTAAAAAAATTATTGTGCATTGTTACGGGAAGTTGCACATTGCTGCCAACAAATCTGTGATTTTTTGTCACTGCTTCAAGAACAAAGAATCTAATTTTGGGAACAGATGGTCACCTCACAAAGCAATAAATCATTGTAACATCTCACTATCTTCAGTCTTTTTAAGTTACAATTGTCCTTCTGAGTTTTTACCTCCAAAGCTAGCAATTCTAACTTTAATAAAACATTTCTACTGCACCTTTATTTATTGAAAATAATCCTTAAATCCTGAACAGTTTTCTTACTGTTAAAAATCCTGAAGAGCTTGAACAAGTCTGTATCAAGACCTATTTTGCACAGCTCTTAGCATGTGTTCTGTCTTGGTAGGTCCCATAGCAATGTTCCCCTTTCCATTGCCAGAAAACTCTTGACAAACATTATTTCAACTGACTGATTCTTTCAAATGCCCAGGGCATTTCTGTAGGGGCAGGTGTCTAGCTTTTTTCCACACTACCTCCAGCATATTTCCATCATCTCTTCTGGGTAGTTATAACAACAAAGAATTACCACTCTCTGATAAATCTCTGCAATTCTTATTAATTTATTACATTTATACCTGGTAAAGATGGAAATAACATTTAAGCTGAAGATTTATCGCATGGTCTTTGGTAGAAGACTTTTAATCTTAATCTTAATTAAGGCGGGAAATTCAGCCTCCTTCTGGGCAACTCACTACATTATTTTTTCCAAACAGCCACCCTGAATTTCATGTTAGTACAGAAATGCAGAAATTGATTCATGTCCTGTATCTCTCAGTCTTCCAAAGTTGAGAGTACAGTTAGAATTGCTGATTTTTTCCCCTTCCCTGCAAATAACAATTTTTAACCCTAGGTTCCTTTGTAGTTTTTGTGATGCTGAAGAGTTTTTCAGTCATTGCTTGAGTGTTGGCTAACCCATCAGTTCAAGTTCAGTGGTTTTCTTTCTAAATCTAGCATGGTGCTCCTATGCTGTGCAGTGCTATTGTGGTATCATGCCACCTTTTACATCACTTCTCTAGGGAAAAGTCAGTGGTGATGCCAAATCAAAAAGATGAAGTTGTTCGTTCTTGGACACCAGAGTCTGCACTAAGCTATTCACTTCTGACAATTTTGTGGTTTTTAATGCTAATTGTGAGTATTGGTTATTTTGCCTATGGTGCAAGATGTTAGGGTGTCTAAATCCTGGACATACAATTTCTTCTCAAAGCCAACATTTGCATACAGTGCCTCTTCACAGAATTTTGTTCCATTCCTATTGTTAGGAGCTTGATTTTTTTAATTCTAAGGAGGCTTTCCAACTCTAAGCCTCAAGGCTACAACCTTGTTAATTGATAAGTGTTCTTTTCTTGCTTCTTTCAACAGATATTCATGTTATTCACATATTTCTTATCCTGCTTTCTTTTCCTCCTTTTACAAACTTTCAGTTGTTTTTTTTTTTTCTTGCAGTGCTTTCATTGCCTTGATTTCCTTTCTTTTCATTCATGAGGATCGTTATTTCCTTACTTCTCCAGAAATAAACCCTGGAGGAGTTGTGACATTTGATATCTATGAGATATTTTCTTGTGACTGAAGTTCTGCAACTCCTGAAATTACAAAGGCCTCCATAAATACAGGTGCATAGATTGAAGTGACTATTGATTTTCTGCATGAGGTAGAGCTTAAAGCACAGATCAAAGAACGACTAGCTGGCTGGGGTCTGGGTTTTTTCAAGACAGCCAGCAGTATGGAGTGATGTAATTGACAGTGCTGTTCAAATTTATGTTGATTAAAAGGAGTAGGTGAAGTGACAACTGGTTCCAGTAAAACCACCATGTACTCAAGTATTGTGCACAAGGCAATAGTAATAGATGGTGCTGTCATATGCAAAGTGTTTTTCATTCTCCTCCATCTATAACAGTAAGTTTCCTTAGTAATACAGTCCACGTATACTTTGGGAGGAGAAATCTCAAATCTCTTAATGTTAAGTATCTTTTCTATAAGGCTTTGCTGTTTTGGAGGTATTTAATTCATGTTAGGACTGAAAAAAAAAGTACCACATAAAGCTGAAAGGTGGGACATGCCACTATGAAAGCAAGAGATTGTGAGTTTATCTTCATTAGTGATCTAGTCCTGTGCTGTTGGACCTAAAATCTGTCGTTGATGTTTCAACTCCTCCCGTGTTTCTCAGTGACCAAGGATCATCATTTTAAAGACCTCTCCCTCTCCCCAGTTTGAAGGTGGGTAGGTACGGTCTGTGGGAGCCCCTGAGCTTGTTCCCAAACTGCCCAGTCCAGTAACCCACCCTGTTTCACCAAAGGATGCCTGGGAAAGGCCGGTGGGGCTGGACACAGTTAGGGCTGCCTTGGCAGGGACAGGCACCCAAAAAGGACAAGCTGAGTGGGATGTTGGGGGACAGAGATCCTCTGTCACTGCAAGTTTCCTCAGGAAAAAAGCTATTTCATTGAGCCCTGATTTTTTTTCCTGATTCAATGTCTCTGGCACTGGATGGCCACACCAGCATCGCACCAGGGCCCTGGGAAGCCTGTGGGGGGGTCACACAGGAACATGGTGGCCAAGGACACCCCCCCTCACCCAGGGCCCCAAGCCAGGGCCGCTCCATGCCTCAGAGTAGCCAGCAGCAGTTTTGTCTTATTCTTTTTGTAACAAAGCAAAACATTCCCACAACCTCCACCTTTTCCATAAACACAGGGTGGACACACTCACCCAAGTCTGACCAGGTTGCCAAGCACATCTCTTAATGAGTCAGTCACTAAAACTGAGTTCCCCAAACCCTACAGAGGGAGAGTGAGACTTTCTGTAGTTTTCACACACTTCAATTGGGGGGATTAACTTCAGAGCTGCCGAATACTCAAGGCATTTGATTTTTGGTGACTGACTATGAGGTTAAGAGACAGAAATCAGCTCTGAAGATCTCAGTCATGCAGCTGGATTAATCAGTGTTGACCATTAATTGAACATCAGAGGAGAAATGGTTTGCTCCCATTTTTGGCAGGTAGCACTCCCAGAAACTGTATGAATCAGTCCATGTGCCTCCAAGCTAGGACAGAACTCTGGTCCTCTGCTGTGCTGTGCTTCCTAGAGCTCTTCAGGCTTACAGTCCTCTTCTGGGTCACCAAAGGTCTGGAAAAAATTAACCTATATTTGTATTTCCCTGCCTCCATGGGTCAGCAGGACACCTGACAAAAAAACTTAAGCAAGGAAGGTGTCAGTAAGTGTACAACTGGAACATACTCTACATGAAGGTGTATGCAACATTGGCAAACGGCAAACCAAATTTCTGCCCATAATGTTACTTTAATAGTCCACATTTTTACAGCAACATTTGTTCAAAATTATCATTTCCACAAAACTGAACAAGACTTAGAAAGTTTAACCAGAATGTTAAAAGAGCTCTTCAAAAAAATACAACATAATAATGTTTTGCCAACTCTTTGAATGTATTTATTCATGTCGGGATTTGTGTAAAGAAGTTTCCATGCTATAATTTTTTATTAAAAGCATGTAATTAGAAAGAAATAGTACATTTATCGTCATAAACAAACAAGTAGTTTCTACACACACTAATGTTGGATTTCCTGTTACAAAACTGGAAGCATATTCCACCATCTTATTTTTTTGTTTATACTTGATATAAAAGGATAAAGTTGCTGCATTAAGTTTATACTTATTGTGGGTTTCATATGTCCTCAGACTAGATACACAGAGAGTTTGTGACAGTTTCCCTAATAAAATTTATATTGGAAACATAGCCTTCTGTTCTTGCTATTGATTTTGGATGTAGTAAATGAGCTTAAATACTGCAGAAAAAAATATTACAGTATGCCGGGTCTCTAAGTTGACTCTGAGTCGTGTGGGCAACGGGAAAGACGAACACACCAATATGATGCAAGTCAATTCCAACTTTATTCAGCCTAAGTGTTACATTTATAGTATTATGCTTTCTGTTCACGTGCTCTAACTCCTATTGATTGGCTGCATGCTATCTTCACGAGCTGTCCATGCGCAGGCAGCATCCTGCTGATAGGTTGAAGGTCGATTGCCACGCGCTTCTCAGTGTCTTCTAACTGGTCGTCTCTGACTGTTCACGCGGAGCAGCAGCTTTGCTTTTCACATTCCTTTCCTTGCTGGTATCTCCTGACACTTGCTTATCTTTTCTCTCAAGGTGCCTCTCACGGATACAGCTTTGTCTCATCAAGGCCAAACAGATTCCCTATGCTACTCTCTATCTCCACAATTCCCCCTTTTTTATTTTTTCTGCAACAAAAGCTTGATTAATCATTTTTTGTACTATTTTCTGTAAGCAGCCTAAAACACAGCACATGACAAGCATTGGATGACAAAGATGACATGTTTAGAAAATTTAAAACATAAGTTGCTCTATACAATCGCTCTTGAAGTGTCATACCTATGGGATTCCCCCTTTTTCTTTATTTAAAAACTGAAAAATCAGCAAAATACACATTCTGAAGCGGTACCTGATTAAACCATACTCTTCGCACCATTCTTTCTAATGCGTTTTGCAAACAGCAAAATAAGCAGGTACAATAAGCAATATTACAAATACCACGAGCAGTACAATCAAGGCTGTCTTAATCAAAGAGGCTAGCCATCCTGTAATTCCCCATAAAGCAAATAGTGCATCAAACCAAGATGTATTATCAGCAGAAACAGCATGAAGAATTTTAGCGTGTTCCCATATTTTTTGTACATCTTGAAGCACGTGACCTAATTCATCTACATAAGCACAGCAAGTGGTATTAATAAGAGTACACACCCCACCTGCATGAGCAGTAAGAATATCTAGTACCTCGTGGTTCTGCCAAACAATTTCTTTCAATGACTGAATTTCGGTCTGCATTCTGAGGATAGCGTCAGCGGTTGCATTAGCAATGCTTTCCATTTCTGTAGAAATGTTAACTATTGCTTTCTCCAAGTGCGCGATGCCTAGTGAGGGGAGTAAGGCATGAACAAAACTATGATAACCTGTATTGTATTGGATTAAAGGATTATTAACTCTTCGTAGGTGTCGGGACAGTGTCCAAACGCCACGAACAATGCCATGTAAGTCAGTATGATTAATAACTTGCAAGTCCGGAACCAACATGCCAAGAGTACAGTGACCAGTCCAATTCCCTGGTAGTTGCTTTCTCGCACGCTGATCACCGCATAGCCACCAGACCCCTGCTGGCAAGTCACAAGTGACAGTAATAGCAAAAGAGCGGTTTACTGCAGTTAGTCTGTAAAGAAAATCTGACCATCTACTCTCTTCAACACCGTTAGTTCTGTTACTGGGACCTTGTTTTATGGGATCATAAGGACCATACTTTAGTTGAATGGGGATCCAGTTACCATAGGATACATTAAACATTCCAAAATCAGGTGCATTCGCAGCAGTCCATGATACTGCAGGACTGCCTTTTGTGTAATTGATAAAGAGAACAGTATCATTAATCGTCTGTAAAACAAAAGGATGATCTTGTAATGGACTGGACAGGTTCTTACATTGATAACTGGTGTTGAGCCAACTATATGGGTCATATTTGGACCAATTGACAATTGGAACTCCAATAATTGGGCTGTGAAATTGATTGGCAGTACCACAAACCCAGCAAGAAGTAAGATTAGTAACATTCACGGCTTTTCGAACCAAGGCTATAAATGCATTACCAAGAAAAACAGAAAAGGTTACAGGGGTCAGGACACACAGTACAAACGTCAACAACCAGCGCATGTTGCTAAATAAATTCACTGTTCTAAAACTATAATGGCCCTTTCAGTTAAGTTACTTCCTTTTCCATGCGTATCTTTTCATACAGCAACACGCTTTATCCCACTTTTCTTTCTTTACTATCCACCCTCTAGGTACAAAAAGGCCCTGACTACAACAAATTTCTGACAAAGGAATGTTTTCTTGTTCTAGGAATGTTTCTTGGCTACACTGCCTTTCGTATTGCCAGTATCTGGCTGAATTTATTACTTCATTACCCGTTACCAGTAAAATTTTCAATAAAGCAAACTTGTCCCTTTGCCTTTTAACAAAGCAACGCTCACACCTCAACCCAGCTAAGCTGGCACTTCGATACCACTGAAACCCACAGTCCGGACAATGACAGGCAACCCAAGGTTCGCATCCACCACACTGGACATCTTATATCAGGAGTCCACACGAGCAGTTGAGTCATTTTCTGAGGGATTCTTTGTCAGCCATGGCTTCATCCACTTAGCGGGCAACCATTCGGGTGGATCTTCCCCTGTTGAAACACAAGCATAACCCCTTCCCCACGTGATCAAGTCATGTGGGCCCAACCACTGTCCTGTCCTGAGGTCCCGCATCAGCACTTTTGCTCCAGGACCCACCTGTTCCTGGGTCACAAGAGAACCAAAGTGCCGAAGGAGGGGTAGCATCGCAGCAGGAGTATCATCAGCAAGCTGCAAAAAGTTTAATACATATACAACTTCAGCTAATCGTGCTTCAGGGGTTTCCCCTATCATTCCCCCTTTTTGTTTTTGTAAAAGGCATTTTAGGGTACCGTGTGCATGCTCAACAATACTCTGACCCGTGAAAATGTATCAATTGATACATGTATATACCTCAAATGGCCGAATTCAGGAAGATGTGTGACATTAGTTTGCCAAAGCTGTAAAGCACGTAATCCTCGGGGATTGGTGCCATAATACATAAAAACTATGCGGTGCTATTGCTTGCTGTTTAACATTGGGCACAGGTCCCAGAGCCACTGCAGACACTAAAGCATCAGCTTGTGCATTGCCTTCTACAATAAATCCTGGTAACTGGGTATGACTTTTAATACGCATCACGTAATATTCCTGCTGTCGCTATCCAGAACAGTTTTAATACGCCAAACAGCAATTCATTGGTTACATTACCTAAGACAGCCTTGTCTAAACACTGTACCAGTCCGGCCACATAAGCTGAATCTGTTACAACGTTGACAGGGCCGGGGAAGTGCTGAAACACCATGGTCATTGCCCGTAGTTCTACGACTTGGGGCAATCCTTCTTGATGTTTGATCTTATGTTGCCATTGTGTTCCTTGTCTCCAAACAATGGCAGCTTTCCCAGTTTTTCCTGATCCGTCTGTGAACACTGTGGGGCCTGTATTCTAGCAGACACATAAGCTGGTCTGTTATCAGTTTTTACAGTTTTCGGTACTCCCATGACTGCAAGGCATTGCAATCCATGTCGAATAACATCACGAGCCTTCTCTCCTGTAGGAGCAGTAGCTACAACAAGGTGAGAAAACAGATCAACTGAAACATGTACATAGCGCAAACGTCCAAATTCCATAATGTGCATAACATTGGATTGCCAAAGTTCATCAGGTGTAAGCCCTCGCGGGTTAACCCCTGCAAACGATGGCAGAGGAGCCAGCTGCTGACAGCGCAAACGACCCTGTGAAATCAATCATGCTAACATTTCAATCATCGTAGTTACTGTTTTTGAAAAGGTATGTGGCAAAAATACTCACTCTAATGCAGTCAGGCTCTTTGCGAGTGCATCATCCCACTGTCCTATCAGGGCGTAAGGTTGAAATTCTTGATATATCATAAACAAATCTGCAGTGTGCTGTAATGCCTTCTGAGCTGTTGGGGCTAATGAACGTGGAACCTACCAGGGAGGGGGGGCAGGCAGACACAGCGCTTCAGGGTGTCCCCTGTATCTTCAAAGTGCGCTCCTGTCTATCCCCCTCTCTCCGACCCGAGACAGCCCCCTTATATCCTGCCCCGGATTGAGTGGAAAAGTACAGGCTAGGGTCACTGCATGCGTGGCCAGCGCATGCAGTGAGCCTCACCAGACTCATGATCCAGCTTTGCTAACTGCGGATGTCTGATACCTGACTACCTTGTACTCCCTCCTTGTTATCTTCTTTGAAAGTTAGGTTCTCATGGATACAGATATAGTTTTTCAGCAACAGTACTGAGTCCCTTTTTCCCAACATGTATACTGGGTTTGGTTCAACTAGGAATTTTCCATCGTGTCTCACTCGAACCATCCTCTATTATCCCTTACACATGCCACCCCATGGCCCATAGTTGGGACACGACGATATTCTACAACTCGTACAAGGGTATGATGCAAAGCGACATCTACAACTGATTGTATAATGCTTATTAAACATAGCAAACAGCATACTAAACATAACAGACAGATTCCTTCCACACAGGCAATGAGTATAATTTCCTTCAACCAACCCCACCCCCAAGTCCATCCAGCAAAGAGATTTCACCCAGCGGTCTCCACAAGTTGCTGACTCGGTCGGTGCAGTTCTTGCAACTGGGCATGGATGGATTTGGAGTGGTCACTTAGATTCATACAACACAGTCCTTTAAAATCTTGACAACCGTGTCCGTGAGCTAAAAGCAAAAAATCAATAGCAGCTCTGTTTTGCAGTGTTGCATGTTGAATACTATCTACATCTAGCAATAACTCAGAAATAGCTGTACTAGTAGCATTACTAAACTTATCCTTGGCAGCGAGAGAGTCCTTGTTTTCAAGAATCCTTGGCAGCGAAAGAGTCCTTGTTAGCAAGAGCGCATGCGGACTCCCTGTTCTTGCTGGTACTGTGCTTTGATCTTCTTCCACAACAGGCCAGGATTCTCAAGCAGCTAGATAAGGTGTCCTTGAGTCCATTACAGACTTATGTCATCTAAGCGTTTTTCTTGCAAGCACCCGAGACTGAATAACAATTAGTGTGATAGATGTGTTTTCCAGCACCCAGGTGCGAGTCCCTTGAGCGTATTTACAATCCTCCTTGCTGATCTTCCGTTGCTTTCCCATATTCCACCCCCTCGCTCAAGAGACCGCTTCTGCTGGGGTTCATTTAGTCTCGCAGGGTATAACACAGAGTAATTTACAAAGGCGTGCAATAACATATATACATATAGGAAAAAAAAAACAAACCCAAAACATATCTCTATAGTACTGCTTGAATCAGGTGTCCTATTTCTCTTTTTCTGCCACTTTCTCGTAGTGCGTATGGCGTACTTTTGTGCTAATGCGGCACATTTCCCTTCTAATTGTTCCCTTTTTTTTCTTTTCCTTTTTTTTCTTTTTTCTTTTTTCCCTTTTTTCTTTTCCTTTATTTCTTTTCTTTTCTTTTCTTTTCTTTTTTCTTTTTTTTTCTTTTTTTTTTTCTTTTTTTTTTTCTTTTTTTTCTTTGTTTTCTTTTTTTTCCTTATCACTTATGGCTGACATAAAAGTCTGCCTTGCAACAAGAGCTCACCCTTAAGTTTCTCATTTTCCTACAGAGCATCCTATAGATTTTAGCTTAACTCCTTTTCCCAGTCAACCATGATCTTATAGGCAAACAACCAGCCATACGCCCTGCATGGGTAAGCCGTTCCCGAGAGCATAAGCATGTCGGCTGGTGAAAACTCCCCCAATATTTCAGGACTTCCATCGGTTCTACGGCCCATCATGGTCTATCTACCTGGGGTGCACTCGCCTTACGTCTAAACATTGTGTATATACAAACTTCTTCACTTGACGGAGTGTCAGCCCTAGTCACGTATGAGAACAGTACCACACCGGGCAGAACACCTGCTCAAGCGGAGTCACCAAACGACACTGCACACAGCAACAAACAAACAGTAGCACAGATGCTGATCAGCAGGTATAAGCTGGCACCCACACACACTTACACAGCAGACATACAAAACCACCACTTCTATCTCAGGGAGACGGCTGGGGAGGGGAGGGGGTGAGACAGGCAGCAGCGGGAGCGAAGCGGCTCCGGCTCCGTCCTTCTCCCCCGACATTCTGACAATACACTGCAATACCCCGATTCCGGCTGCGCACGCATAAGCGGTTGAGAAGGAGGACCAGACGCGATACCTGGCGCGAATGGAGGAGGCTTAAGAATGGAGGAACGCGATAATGACTTTCGTCTCTGTTGCTGTAAAATCTCCTCCGCAGTTGGAGCAGAGGCAGCCATAGCTTTAATCGGGGTTAGAGGTGGACATAAATCAGGTTCAATCTCTGGATTTATTGGGCCAGGATCAAAGGGATCTTCTGGCTCTTCACCTCCTGAATTCTGTTTTTGGTAATGTTTTTCAGAATTGGGAATTTGAGCATATTTAGGCTGAGGGTCTGCAACTGGGGATGTCATTTCGAGAGACTGAGGTTCCTCTGGGGGAGCTTGTGGTGCCCCTCCAGCCAACCCCTTGCAGGGCTTGCTCTGCGGGATGCATTGCTCGTATGGCAGTGTATATGGTTCACCAAGTAACTATTATTCCTCTGGCAAGGACAAGTGCAGCGTCTCCCGCGTTTGCAATTCCTCCCCCACTTTTAGCCACTGAGCCAAATCGTAGGACCCCCCTTCAGGGAACCATGAGCAATAATCACGTATCCATACAAGCAAAAAATTTCCGAGTCAAATACTCATTTGCATCCTATGAACCCATCTCCGCTTCTTCTAGCATAGTACAAATCCATCTCCTCACTTTCTGTTCTTTAACACTATCTCCCTTTTCTGATACATTACACTATTGCGTATCCCCAGACTCATCCGCTGCTGCCCCAGACAGATCACCCGTTCCCAGACTCCCACACACCCTCTCCTCAACCGCCTGCAAACCCTCCTTGATAACCTCATAAGCCTTTTTATAAGCAGCCCGTATCGTGCCTGCTTTCGAACCCTTATCAAGTCTCTGCATTTCCGCGAGCAATTGCTGCATAGTGTTCTGTTGTTCGCGGAGAGCGTCACGGAGCTCCGCAGTATCTTTAGGTGGATAGATGGTTTTCGGACGAACATCCTCAGAGGATGATGATGTTTCCATAGGCTGAGGAGAGTCGGGGGGAAACTGCGTGGATGACTCCGGTAGACCAGAGTACGGTGGGGCAGTCGGTTGCGGAGGCGTGAGAGGTGGTGGCGAAAATGTCCATCTGTCAGACGCCCCCCAGAACTCCTTTTCTGACTGTTTTATCACAGGAAATGCATCTGGCAGCGAGCTGGTTTCGTCTTCGCCCGCCGCGTCTAGAACTTGCCGAGCTGTGCCGCAATAACAGCTGATCCATGCATGCCTGCAACCAGTCCCTTCACCTGTCGATAAGTGCCTGCCAGGTTCCAGGCTTCCTTATTCTCTGACTGCACTGCTTCCCACATTTCCACTCCAATTCGAGTCCATGTTGAAAGGTCAAACAACTGACTCGGATTTCTGAGCAATCCTCGTCATCGGCACCAAGATAATAGTGCCAGTATTGCACCCTCACTGAGGTTTTCCCCGGCATTTTTTGCCAGCTGCAGCAAACTTTGTACCGCTGCTTTTTCCACTGCTGATACAGCCAAACCCATACTACCGATCCCACTCTAGGTGGCTCCCACTTTTTTGTGGCTCCCACTTTTTCCGTGGCTTCCGCGGATCCTCTCCTGCCTCTCTCGGGCAGCCTGGCTTACCTTCTTGCCGGCCGGTAGTATCCCCGCGTTTCTTCTCCAGCCTTTGGTCCAACAACGCTTATCACGTCGGAGTCACCATTTGCCGGGTCTCTAAGTCGACTCTGAGTCATGCGGGCAATGGGAAAGATGAACACACCAATATGATGCAAGTCAATTCCAACTTTATTCAGCCTAAGTGTTACATTTATAGTATTATGCTTTCTGTTCACGTGCTCTAACTCCTATTGATTGGCTGCATGCTATCTTCACGAGCTGTCCACGCACAGGCAGCATCCTGCTGATAGGTTGAAGGTCGATTGCCACGCGCTTCTCACTGTCTTCTAACTGGTCGTCTCTGACTGTTCACGCGGAGCAGCAGCTTTGCTTTTCACATTCCTTTCCTTGCTGGTATCTCCTGACACTTGCTTATCTTTTCTCTCAAGGTGCCTCTCATGGGTACAGCTTTGTCTCATCGAGGCCAAACAGATTCCCTATGCTACTCTCTATCTCCACAACAGTAATAACAAGAATTAATATATTGGTTGCTTTTTCCTGCTTGCTTATGGGAATGACTGATTTGTATGAAAAAAAAAGAAATATGCTTGTACCATAGAAAGGCTTGATAACATCAGCTGGTTAAAGGAAAAATATTTTTTTTTTAATTCACCAGAACCTTATTTTCATTAGCTGTGTGAAAAAGTGTTGCCTGGTTTCTCCGATACTAGGAAAGCAGAATTCCTCAATGCTGTTCTCCTTTCTGTTTTCTGTTTCCTGCAGATCTAGTTGATAATACTCAAAGGTCACATGATTGATGTGTTTGCCGCTGGAGACCATTCGCAGCACAGTATTGTCACAGCCAATCTTCATTTGGGCTAATTAGGGAAGAGAGAGATAGAGGAGATATAAAGACACATTTATATGAGAGAGAAAGAATATATAGTGTTGGGAATTAAAAAGCACTAATACATACAATTTTGGAAACAAAGCAAATTTGTGTGCAGTAATGACTGGCCAGTGGTGGTATTGCTGACTAAATACCTTCTTTTCTATTTGTTAGTTTTACTTTATAATGGCTCATTTCCTCAAATGCTGTAGCCTTTACTCATGCAAATGCCACTCCCCATCCACCTGCAATCGCATGTATGCATAGATATACATGACACAGAAGTCTGTACGTGTTTACACTTGGGAAAGTATGCTACCATTAGATACTGTGAGCAATGGGTAAGGTTAATGGCACCCTGTCCTGGAGCTATCCGAAATTAACAATATTTAAATGATTCCTGTTAGAGGGATGAGTGGTTTTGTGTGGTGATAGTAAAGAGGTTCTTCACAGTAACAAAGGTATGTGAGAGTCCCACCACAACAAAGTCAAATGGCAGTGCCCAATGTATGGATCCACTCTGGGGGAAATCAAGCATATCAGTAACCACTGTTTTAGACAAGCCATTTGAGCAGGGTTTTGGCAAAGCCTGTTTTTATTTGGGGAACTCATAGCATCTTTCCCACTGGAGGAGAAATACAGTGGGTCACTGAGAGAGCTGGAGTCACCAAGATGGGATTTCTCTTCCTTCACACTGCCAGGAAAGCACATTTTAATCTCATCACAGTGCTCAGTATTTGCTCAGCACCAGTGCTTGCTGGTTAAAACTTTGAACGGTGCCTGGACCATTAAGCTGTGGTGTGATGAAAGGCAAGGGAGATGTCAGGGGTGAAGTGCCAGGCACATTCCTGCTTTCTAACCCTGCAGAAATGCCGCTCTTCCTGTGCACTTATTCATACTCCTGAGGTACAACTGATGCCGCAGGGGCTGGTCTTTCACATCACTGCGACACTTTGTACTTTGCTGTATTGAATATTAGGGAAACTGGGAATTCTTATTTTTATGTAGAGAAAAAAAGTCACTGACCTGACATGATTGTGAAAAAGGTTCAGAGCTCCCACAGGGTTCAAAGCAGAGAGTAGGAGCTCTGAGGCTTTTTGGGGTATGTTTTACCCCTGCAGCAGAAAAGGAGTCTTTGGGAACACTGTTTAAGTGAGAAAAAAATCCTTAATTGAAAATGTAACCACTCTGCATTCATTTGTTATGAATTCCCAGGCTCATTTGCCTGTTGACACTCTAATAATCATACTTGTCATAGGACAAGTGTTTTAAAAATATATATAACTTCACCTTGTTACAATGATTACTACAGGGGCAAGTGAAGGCGGTCATGGGTGTGCTGTATCACACACCCTAGCTGCAGGCTCGAATAGCTTTAGCTCTCATTATTTGCTACATGTGAAGTTCACCGGTCTAGCAGGAAATCTGGGTGTGTGGGGGCTCTGCATGACTCCCCCTGGTTAATTATTTTATCATGCAGAGGTAAGTGGAAGGAGTTCTCACCAGACCCATTAAAAGAGTGACAGAGATCAGCTAGCGGAAACATCTTGGACGTAAGACAGTTCCTCCCAACAGCTCTATAAAATCTCCCACTCCTGCACAGCCTGCTGATGGTTTCTAAAAACACAGAGATTAAAAGTTATTTATCATTTATTTTCAAAATGTAGTGTGGGAAAGCAACGGAAGATCGGCGAGGAGGATTGTAAATATGCTCAAGTGACTGGAACCTGGGGTACTGGAAAACACATATATCACATTAATTGTTATTCAGTCTCCGGTGCTTGCAAGAAAAACACTTGCACTTAGATAACATAAGTCTGTGATGGACTCCGGGACACCTTATCTAGCCGCTTGAGAATCCTGGCCTGTTGTTAAAGAAGATCAAAGCACAGTGGGAAAACTATGCCTGTTTGAACCCTTTTAAATACCAGCGAGAACAGGGAGTCCGCATGCGCTCTTGCTAACAAGGGCTCTCTCTCGCGCCGCAGTGCCCGCGGTCCCTGCTTGCGTGCCTCTGCCCGGGTGTTGTTGACGCGGAAGGCTCGAGCAATAACATGCAGACCAATGTGATCAGGTTAATGCCACTTTATTCAACCTAAGTGTTACATTTATAGTATTATGATTTCTGTTCACACGCTCTAACTCCTACTAATTGGCTGCATGTTATCCTCACGAGCTGTCCACGCGCTTAATTCTTTCTTGTCATTGGTCAACCTTTCTTGACGTATGATGTTTTCAATTCCTTTGTTACACTTCTTTCTGGTCAGCACCTCCTTATCTCATGTCCGACAGTAACCTTTCTTAAACTCATGTCAAGGCAGGCCTACACAGCTGCTACCAACTCCTCAGTGCTTGGAGTGTTCATAGGGTGACCTCGTTGTATTAGAAATCCTTCCACAAATCCCCCTTTTTGTTTTTGAACACTCCAAGACTCTTCAGTTGCAAGCATTACTTGATTAAACCATATTTTTCTTACCATGCGCTCCAAGCCTCTTTGCAAACAATAGAACAGACAAGGAACAATTAACAACACAACAAATACCACGATCAAAATCATTACACCTATCTTTAAAAGGGATGCAACCCAGCCTGTGATTCCCCATCCTTTGAGCAGTCCTGTAAGCCAATGCCAGCTACTCTCTATCTCCACAATTCCCCCTTTTTTATTTTTTATGCAACAAAAAGCTTGATTAATCATTTTTTGCACTATTTTCTGTAAGCAGCCTAAAATACAGCCCATGACAAGGATTGGATGACAAAGATGACATGTTTAGAAAATTTAAAACATAAGTTGCTTTATACAATTGCTCTTAAGGTGTCATACAGACAGGATTCCCCCTTTTTTGTTTATCAAGCATGGTTTTTAAGGTATGATGAATACGTTTCAGAATTGCTTGCCCAGTTGGGGAATGAGGAATACCGGTGACATGTTTGATACCCCTTGTCTGTAAAGAGGCCTGTATTTTAGCGAACACATAAACTGGTCTGTTATCAGTTTTTACAGTTTTCGGTACTCCCATGACTGCAAGGCATTGCAACTAATGTCGAATAACATCACGAGCCTTCTCTCCTATATGAGTACTAGCTACAACAAGCTGAGAAAACAGATCAACTGAAACATGTACATAGCGCAAACGTCCAAATTCCATAATGTGCGTAACCTCGGATTGCCAAAGTTCATCAGGTGTAAGCCCTCGCAGGGTAATCCCCGCAAATGATGGCAGAGGAGCCAGCTGCTGACAGCGCAAACGACCCTGTGAAATCAATCATGCTAACATTTCAATCATCGTAGTTACTGTTTTTGAAAAGATATGTGGCAAAAATACTCTCTCTAATGCAGTCAGGCTCTTTGCGAGTGTATCATCCCACTGTCCTATCAGGGCGTAAGGTTGAAATTTTTGATGTATCATAAACAAATATACAATGTGCTGTAATGCTTTCTGAGCTGTTGGGGTTAATGAACGTGGAACCTACCAGGGAGGGGGGGGCGGGCAGACACAGCACTTCAGGGCGTCCCCTGTATCTTCAAAGTGCGCTCATGTCTATCCCCCTCTCTCCGACCCGAGACAGCCCCCTTATATCCTGCCCCGGACTGAGTGGAAAAGTACAGGCTAGGGTCACTGCATGCGTGGCCAGCGCATGCCGCGAGCCTCACCAGACTCATGATCCAGCTTTGCTAACTGCGGATGTCTGATACCTGACTCCCTTGTACTCCCTTCTTGTTATCTTCTTCTTTGAAAGTTAGGTTCTCATGGATACACATATAGTTTTTCAGCAACAGTACTGAGTCCCTTTTTCCCAACATGTATACTGGGTTTGGTTCAACTAGTAATTCTCTGTCGTGTCTCACTCGAACCATCCTCTATTATCCTTTACACATGCCACCCCGTGGCCCCTAGTTGGGACACAATGATATTTTATAACTCGTACAAGGGTACGATGCAAAGCAACATCTGCAACTGATCGTATAATGCTTATTAAACATAGCAAACAGCATACTAAACATAACAGACAGATTCCTTCCACACAGGCAATGAGTATAATTTCCTTCAACCAACCCCACCCCCAAGTCCATCCAGCAAAGAGATTTCACCCAGTGGTCTCTACAAGTTGCTGGCTCGGTCAGTGCAGTTCTTGCAACTGGGCACGGAGCGGTCACTTAGATTCATACAACACAGTCCTTTAAAATCTTGACAACCGTGTCCGTGAGCTAAAAGCAAAAAATCAATAGCAGCTCTGTTTTGCAGTGTTGCATGTTGAATACTATCTACATCTAGCAATAACTCAGAAACAGCTGTACTAGTAGCATTACTAAATTTATCCCTGGCAGCGAGAGAGTCTTTGTTATCAAGAATCCTTGGCATCGAAAGAGTCCTTGTTAGCAAGAGCGCATGCGGACTCCCTGTTCTTGCTGGTACTGTGCTTTGATCTTCTTCCACAACAGGCCAGGATTCTCAGGCAGCTAGATAAGGTGTCCTTGAGTCCATTACAGACTTATGTCATCTAAGCGTTTTTCTTGCAAGCACCCGAGACTGAATAACAATTAGTGTGATAGATGTGTTTTCCAGCACCCAGGTGCGAGTCCCTTGAGCGTATTTACAATCCTCCTTGCTGATCTTCCGTTGCTTTCCCATATTCCACCCCCCCGCTCAAGAGACTGCTTCTGCTGGGGTTCATTTAGTCTCGCAGAGTATAACACAGAGTAATTTACAAAGGCGTGCAATAACATATATACATATAGGAAAAAAAAAGCCCAAAACATATCTCTATAATACTGCTTGAATCAGGTGTCCTATTTCTCTTTTTCTGCCACTTTCTCGTAGTGCGTATGGCATACTTTTGTGCTAATGCGGCACATTTCCCTTCTAATTGTTCTTTATTGTTCTTTTTTTTTTTTTTTTTCATCACTTATGGCTGACATAAAAGTCTGCCTTTGTAACAAGAGCTCACCCTTAAGTTTCTCATTTTCCTACAGAGCATCCTATAGATTTTAGCTTAACTACTTTTCCCAATCAACCATGATCTTATAGGCAAACAACAAACAACCAGCCATACGCCCTGCATGGGTAAGCCATTCCCGAGAGCGTAAGCATGTCGGCTGGCGAAAACTCCCCCAATATTTCAGGACTTCCATCGGTTCTACGGCCCATCATGGTCTATCTACCTGGGGTGCGCTCGCCTTACGTCTAAACATTGTGTATATACAAACTTCTTCACTTGACAGTGTGTCAGCCCTAGTCATGTACGAGAACAGTACCACACCGGGCAGAACACCTGCTCAAGCGGAGTCACCAAACGACACTGCACACAGCAACAAACAAACAGTAGCACAGATGCTGATCAGCAGATATAAATTGGCGCCCACACACACTTACACAGCAGACATACAAAAACACCAGTTCTATCTCAGGGAGACGGCTGGGGAGGGGAGGGGGTGAGGCGGGCAGCGGCGGGAGCGAAGTGGCTCCGGCTCCGTCCTTCTCCCCCGACATTCTGACAATACACTGCAATACCCCGATTCCGGCTGCGCACGCATAAGCGGTTGAGAAGGAGGAACAGACGTGATACCTGGCGCAAATGGAGGAGGCTTAAGAATGGAGGAACGCGATAACGACTTTCGTCTCTGTTGCTGTAAAATCTCCTCCACAGTTGGAGCAGAGGCAGCCATAGCTTTAATCGGGGTTAGAGGTGGACATAAATCAGGTTCAATCTCTGGATTTATTGGGCCAGGATCAAAGGGATCTTCTGGCTCTTCACCTCCTGAATTCTGTTTTTGGTAATGTTTTTCAGAATTGGGAATTTGAGCATATTTAGGCTGAGGGTCTGCAACTGGGGGTGTCATTTCAAAAGACTGAGGTTCCTTTGGGGGAGCTTGTGGTGCCACTCCAGCAACCCCTTGCAGGGCTTGCTCTGCGGGATGCATTGCTCGTATGGCAGTGTATACAGTTCACCAAGTAACTATTATTCCTCTGGCAAGGACAAGCGCAGCGTCTCCTGCGTTTGCAATTCCTCCCCCACTTTTAGCCGCTGAGCCAAATCGTAGGACCACCCTTCAGGGAACCATAAGCAATAATCACGTATCCATACAAGCAAAAAATTTCCGAGTCAAATATTCATTTGCATCCTATGAACCCATCTCCGCTTCTTCTAGCATAGTACAAATCCATCTCCTCACTTTCTGTTCTTTAACACTATCTCCCTTTTCTGATACATTACACTGTTGCGTATCCCCAGACTCGACCGCTGCTGTTTCAGACGGATTACCCGTTCCCGGACTCCCACACACCCTCTCCTCAACCGCCTGCAAACCCTCCTTGATAACCTCATGAGCCTTTTTATAAGCAGCCCGTATCGCGCCCGCTTTCAAACCCTTATCAATTCTCTGCATTTCCGCGAGCAATTGCTGCATAGTGTTCTGTTGATCGCGGAGAGCGTCACGGAGCTCCGCAGTATCTTTAGGTGGATAGATGGTTTTCGGATGAACGTCCTCGGAGGATGATGATGTTTCCATAGGCTGAGGAGAGTCAGGGGGAACCTGCGTGGATGACTCCGGTAGACCAGAGTATGGTGGAGCGGTCGGTTGCGGAGGCGTGAGAGGTGGCAGCGGTGGCGGCGAAAATGTCCATCTGTCAGACGCCCCCCAGAACTCCTTTTCTGACTGCTTTATTACAGGAAATGCATTGGAGTACGAACTGTTTCCCTCTTCCCCAGCTGCATCTAACACCCTCTGGGCTGTGGCAGCAATAACAGCTGCTCCATGCATGCCTGCAGTCAGTCCCTTCACCTGTCGATAAGTGCCTGCCAGGTTCCAGGCTTCCTTATTCTCTGACTGCACTGCTTCCCACATTTCCACTCCAATTTGAGTCCATGTTGAAAGGTCAAAAAACTGAGTCGGATCTCTGAGCAATCCTCATCGTCGGCACCAAGATAGTTGTTCCCGTAAAGCACTCTCACTAAGGTTTTCCCCAGCATTTTTTGCCAGCTGCAGCAAACTATACCGCTGCCTTTTCCACGGCTGATACAGCCAAACCCATACTACCGGTCCCACTCTAGGTGGCTCCCACTTCCCGTGGGGTCGCGGATCCTCTCCTGCCTCTCTCAGGCAGCCCGGCTTACTTCATCCCACAACACTGCCCCTATTTTAGCCCAAGTATCCTGGGCAAAGGCAGCCGCCACCGTGGGAAAAAGCCCCTTGTCTCTTGCCCATACTAAAAGTGACTTCAAAGAGGCAGAATCATATTTCAGTCCTCTCATAGAGAGCATATGTTGGAGGAGCTTAACTACAGCCTCTTCTTCTTTTGAGGTTGCAGACCCCATCTCCTCCCGGCCGCCTGCCTGATCAGAGCAGGATTTCCCTTTTTTTGATGCGCTAGCGTCTTCCCGAGTGCCGGGGCAGCACTCACTTTTCGACCGCTTCTTCCGCCCCCTCCGATTGCCGGCTGGATTTCTGGGTAGATGCAGTCCCAAAAGAAAACCGATCTGAGGGTCCCTGTTCGGGCGCCACTTGTTGACGCGGAAGGCTCGAGCAATAACATGCAGACCAATGTGATCAGGTTAATGCCACTTTATTCAACCTAAGTGTTACATTTATAGTATTATGATTTCTGTTCACGCGCTCTAACTCCTACTAATTGGCTGCATGTTATCCTCACGAGCTGTCCACGCGCTTAATTCTTTCTTGTCATTGGTCAACCTTTCTTGACGTATGATGTTTTCAATTCCTTTGTTACACTTCTTTCTGGTCAGCACTTCCTTATCTCATGTCCGACAGTAACCTTTCTTAAACTCATGTCAAGGCAGGCCTACACAGCTGCTACCAACTCCTCAGTGCTTGGAGTGTTCATAGGGTGACCTCGTTGTATTAGAAATCCTTCCACAGGGTGTTGCTTCAGAGATTCCCCGGTCTGTGAGGTATCGAGATTAAACTTGTTCTTTGCCTTTCATCCGTGGATTTGTGGTTGTTCCTGCATCCTGCCCACATCGTCTCACACATTTGGCGTAGTCAGCAGCTCCAGAAACAACCATGCCATGGCTGAGGAAAAACTGGTGGGTTGGGGGGGAAACTGAGATGTCTTCCTATATTTCAGGATGGTCCAGTACTGAATATTGGACTCCCATTGCTGCTTTTCTGGCTTAATTGACTCCGCCGCAGGCATGGCCTGAATTAGATGATGGAGCAGTGATTACCCCCCAGGCAATTGAAACGGCTATGCGTGGGTTGCCGTGGAAAATGGCATTGCATTCTTCGTGTGAATTAGCAGGGAAATTAGGATGGCTGTTAGCTACTGGACTTAGAGCTCTTAATGGTGAAGTTGTTGCATTACGCAGTAAAGTGAGAGAGTTGGAAAAGGAATACGGGAGTTTACAGGATGAAAAGGTGATCATGCAAGAAGTAATTACTGTTCAGGCAGAGCGGTGCCATGAGCTGCAAGATAATGTAGACCAGTTGGTAGCGGGTATTGTTAATAAACAAAGGGAGAAATATGGGAAAAGTAAGCTTTCAATTTCCCAAGTTCATGCTCTCACCACAAAATGGTCATGGGATCCCGAGGAATGGGATGAAAATATTTGGAGTGAACCCTCAGACTCTGAGAGTGAGTTTGAATTTGATGCGGACTTAAAAAGCAGTGAGGTGGTGGTAGCACGACCCCTCATTCAAATGAGGGGGGAGCAGGAACGAGCAGACAGGGGAGTGCAGATTGCATGTACTGACACTCCGAAAGAGTTAAGGGAATTTTTAGAGATTTATCAGCAAAAGAGTGGGGAAGGTATACTGGCATGGATTCTGCCAGCTTGGGATAGAGCAGCTGCATCTATCCATTTATCAGAGAGTGAAAAAGATTTATTAAGCCCTATCCCCATTCATGATCAGATACAAGGATATGCTCAGCTGCCAAACATCAGAGGTCCTGATGGGCGAGACATTATTGCACCTGTGTTGTATCAGTGGTTGTGTGCAGCAGTTTTAACAGCATATACAGAACTTTTTTTTTGAGGGTCGAAGAAAATAATCAAGATTCTTCTGAAAGCAGGTTTTGCTGTAAAAAGAGGTAAGGTCAAGGGGCCTGCAAGAGACATCCGCTTCTTGGGAACTAAGTGGCAAGATGGGCATCGCCAGATCCTAATGGATGTGATTAACAAAATAAAAGCTATATCCCTACCTACTAACAAAAAGGAAACACAAGCCTTCTTAGGCGTTGTGGGTTTCTGGAGAATGCATGTTCCAGGTTATACTCAGATTGTGAAACCTCTCTATGAAGTGACTCGAAAGAAAAATGAGTTTACGTGGGGTCCTGAGCAACAACAGGCCTTTGAGCAGATTAAACAAGAGATTGTGCATGCAGTAGCCCTTGGGCCAGTCTGAACAGGATGGGACATTAAAAATGTGCCCTGCACTGCAGCTGGGGACAATGGCCCTACCTGGAGCCTTTGGCAGAAAGCACCAGGGGAGACTCAAGGTCGACCCCTAGGAATCATGGAGTCGAGGATACAAAGGCTCAGAGGCCAACTATGCCCCAACTGAGAAAGAAATCTTGGCAGCATATGAAGGAGTTAGAGCTCCTTCAGAGGTAATTGGTACTGAAGCACAGCTCCTCCTGGCACCCCGATTACCAGTACTGGGCTGGATGTTCAAGGGTAAAGTTCCTTCTACTCATCATGCCACCGATGCTGCCTGGAGTAAGTGGGTTGCCTTAATCGCACAGCGAGCTCGAATAGGAAACCCGAATTGTCCAGGAATTATAGAAGTGATCACAAACTGATACCGTAAGCCGGCAATTAAGGACTCTCTAAGACTCAATTTTGGAGTGTTAGAAAGCAGGCATTCTTTATTGCAGCTCTGGGCACACAGGGGATCACTCTGCCTAGTGTGTGCGCCGAGTTGCTCAACTACAAAGGTTATAAGCAATCAGAATATGCATATTCATTACATTTCCCAGAAATGATTAACATATTCATATTATCACCTAGAACTCATTAATATATGTAAATGTCCTTGACGCATGTGCATCCATGTCCATTGGTGGTCTTCCAGGGTCATCTGGTGGTTGTCTATAGTCTTCCTCACCGTGTCCACTGATTGAACTCAGTCTTCATGCATACTCAGTTCATCTTTTGGCCTAGTTTGCAACTCTTGTTTTTACAAAACTAGTTTATTCTAGCATCTCTCCCTATCTATTCTACTCAAGGATACGTCTCAAGGCTTCCTTTTATCAAACTAAACCCAGCAGATGTTTAACCCGTCCGCTTACAAAGTATTTCAAACTTAGCTACATTATTCCAGTAAGGAGGGAACCGTATGTTCTTTTTAACTTGGTATCATTAAGGCCTGAGGGGACTTCCACCCCAGTGTTTTGTGCTGTTCAAGGTTACTGTATCACCAGCTACTGTATCAAAACTGGCCTGAAGGCAAAGAGTTTGGAATGCCACCAGAGGAGGTGGTGACTCGTGCTGAGGAAACCCCACCATATAATGAACTCTCAGATAATGAGAAACAGTATGCTCTGTTCACTGATGGATCCTGTCGTATTGTAGGAAGGCATTGAAGGTGGAAAGCTGCTGTGCGGAGTCCTATGCGACGAGTTGCAGAAGCTGCTGAAGGAGAAGGTGAATCGAGTCAATTTTTGCAGAGGTAAAAGCCATTCAGCTGGCCTTAGACATTGCTGAACGAGTGTCGTGGTTTGGCCTCAGACAGCAACAAAGAACCACATGCCGCTCTCTCGGGCTTTCCCAATATGGGAAAGAATCAGAAGAAAAAGGCAAAACTCTTGGGTTGAGACAAAGGCAGTTTAACAGAACAGCACAGGGAACAAGAAAACAACAACAATAACACGGATAGAGGAATATACAAACACGATTACAGAACCGCCGCTCACTGACCGGACCCAGGACACCCCAGCCCACTCCAAGCGGTGACTTCCTGCCCCCTCCCCTGGCAGCTCAGAGTGGGCATGGCTCACATGGGATGGAATACCTGTGTCCCTGCTGGAGCCCGGGGAAAACTAACCCTATCCCCACCAGAACCAGGACACCTATGCAAGCTAAAGATATAGAGGGAAGCACAAATGAAGGAGGCAGGATTTGCATAGGTGTGGAGACTGCATTGGAGTGACAAAGAATGCTAATAAAATTTATTTTGGCTTTAAGAGATCATCACTCAATGTTATTTCTTAAACTGAAGAATCTAAGGCAAATGCTTTGACTTGATTTTAAATACATTTAATTTTTCCTGCTGGTATAAATAGTATGGACACAGTACAAGTACTTGAGAGCACCTAATGAACCATTTCTTACATCTCACTACCTTTAGTCTGATATGACTGAGAGTACAGGCACTAATTATCCTCTCTTTCATAGGCACCGACATAGAATGGAAAATTGCTTTTACTAGTTTGGCTCTGCTCTTCTGTACAAGAACAGAGCATGGACCAAAGCTGATCTAGGGGGACTGTAAAATATGCATTGCTCCACATTGCTTTGCATTTTGCAGAAAGCCTTGCTGAGGCAATGTAGGTGCATCAGGCAGTGGCTATGCTTTTGCAAACCATTTGTTCTCCTGTTGGATTTCCCAGGCTCAGCTCATGTGAGGAAACCTGCCAGCATGCTCCAAATCCTACCCTTGTTGATCCACCTGGAATGCAAAGTGTAAGGCACCAACATCTCACTGCCCTGGGGTAAACACTGCTCCCAACTGGAGTTCTGATTTGCATGACTGTAACTGAGCTTGAACCTTTATCTCACCTCAGATGGAAGATGAAGTTTTCTGCTAGTTAATGAGGAAACACTTGGAAACATAGGAGCTGCATATTGAGATGCAGATGGTTCTATAAGACAGTACATACATTTATAAAGGAGACATGTAAGTTCATTGGGAACCATCTGCTTTAAATATTTAAATGTACTTACACTAAATGTATGAGTAGTTTTGCCGGGATTTGTAATATTAGCCATCTGCCAATTTTTTATAATGGTAAAACAAAAGAAAAATGGGAAGGTGGGAGATGAGGCATGGCAACCAGTTTACAACATCTGGGCCATACACAGCTAGCTCAGAAACAACTCAACCTGTCCAGGAGCAGTTTGCACTCTTTGTAGTGGCTCACCCTCATGCAGAGTGCATCTTTTGCGGGTGTCCTGGAGTCCTATGCCCTGAACACAATGCCACTCTGACCCTGGGAGGTGGACAGGCAATAGGCAATCTAGATAACAGGAAATATGAATGATCCTCCTCCTCCTTGTACAGGGTGTTTCCATAGAGGGCAGTTTTGGCGTGATTTGTCTCATCCAAACAGCAAGATTTCTGAAGCTCCTTTTGTTGCGCTAGTCGGTAGTCTAACACAAGTGAGCATTGGGAAGCTATTGCTCTGGAAACCCTCACCTCTGCTCACTCTACACTGATTTCCCCAAGTAGATGGGTTCCCACTTTCTTTTTGGTAACAGTCATAAATAAAGCCACTGTCTCCCCCTCTCTGCATTGTACTCCTCATGTGCTTTGAGAGCACTATCCTTGCAGGCAATCACACTGGCACTGGCGCTCAGTCAAAGCTGTGCAGACCCATGCTATTTGTGAAGACAAAAATAGCGTTAAACCACTTTGGTCCTCTTTTTCTTTTTGAAGCATTTTCCACTAAGCAGGACCCCCCAGGTGGAGTGAGAAGAGCTGGAGGGCTCATGGGAGCACAGTGATGCCCCAGCCTTGTCAGTTGGCTGCACCTCTGGGGCCGGGGAGGGGGATGCCCACAGCCCTACTATGCTCCCAAGAGCCTCCCAAGGAGGAGTAGCCCAAAAGGGTCCACATACACTGGGTTTAGTTTTTGCAGCTCCTGACAAAGACATGTGAAAGCAGAGAGCACCAGCTTCTTTCCATCTCTGGGTTTCTCATCTGGGTCTATCTAAAACACATGCTTTGGGCTTCCTGGGCCAGTGCATCCTGTAGTGTTAGCTAACACCACTGAAGGGCCAAACTGGGACAGGCTGGACACACTACTCACAGATAGCAAAGCTGTTGCTCATGCCTGTGTCCTCAGCAGACTAGGTTCTTCATGTCTCCTCCACGATCTGAGGACCAGCATCAACACAGCAGTTATCAAGCTACCCTTTTTAAATGGTCATCTGGATTCACACTCTTTGCTGTGATTGTACATGTATAATATGCATTATACATATACATATTATTCCTGGGGTCACACTTTCCCTGAGATCTGTCACTACACCACGGTTCTTCCTCACCAGACTCTCTAGCAAACATATGCAGGCATGGGGATTAATGAATTCACCAGGGCAGCTGGATTGCTTTTGATGGTTAAAAACTGTTACCAAAAGAGGGAAAGCTGATCTATTGCTCTATTCTGGAAAGAAGGTGGGGAGCAAAACCACAACCTAAACCATCAGTGAGGTTTTTTTTTTGTCCAAACGTCTCTGAATGCTCTGGACTGTAGGAGCCCCTCTGCAACTGCCAAAGTCGAGGAGCAGACCAGGACAACCTCCTTCCCCAACACGAAGCCTTGAACCATTCTATTGAAAAATAGAGTCAATTGTTGTTGCTATTGCAGTTCACTGATATTATCATTTAGAGCCTTGTCTTGTGTCTACTGAAAGAGAAAAGGCAAACTCCACCAGCCTTCTGGGAGCCCCCATGCTTTTCCAAGTTCTCTTTGAGATTGTTTTTTTTTTCCCCCAGGAGATACTTGTTATCTATCTTGTTATCTTTGTTTCAGTATTTCTGTTCTTTTAAAAGATCCCTTTACAAATATTTGCACCATCTTGATAGCAGCTTTCAATTCAGAGCAACGATGTGACTGCTTAATGAAATTTGTAAATCTATCTATTCTTGGATAATATTCATAACAACCCCCAAATAGCTACCAAGAGAAAGAGCAAAGAATCTGAAGAGAAGCAGCAAAAATAAAAGATGAAAAGCAAAACTGTGAGAAATAATTGCACTGCTCTGTTCACACAATTAAGAAGCATATCAGAGGAAAACAGTTAAATTAGCTTACTGAGTGCTTACAGGAGCTTTAAAGCTCTACTATTTGTTCAATTAAAAAAATACTCTAACAACAGCACAATGATTTTTAAAGCAGATGACATTCTCCAGCAGGCCAAAATGCTCTCTGTGGCACTGACAGCCGCCTCCTCCTCTCCTTATCCTTTGGAGCATTATAGCCTACCAAGGATGATTTTAGACTGTCAATGTTACCCGAAATAAAAGCTCTTGAAACCAAAAGTAGTTTAGAGAGGAGATACTGCTTTATTCGACATCGGGTGCTAGGGGGAAAACCCACAAATCTAGCACACCTCACCGGGGATATTCACCCATTATTGATACACAAAAGATACTCATAATTCCGCCTACCTAATACATAACTCCACCTAGGCTTACATATTCATTAGGATGACCGAATAGCCTTTTTGCACATGCGTATTAAATTTTGCTGCATCGGCAAAACACTTCTGTGCAAGCGTGAGTGTCTCAGTGCTCATTTGGGTAAGAAGACCCTTCCTCACATTATCCTTTTAAGGTATTGAGTCATCTCAGACAGTAAAAGTTTACTGTAAGTTTGCCAACTTCTTGAGGATGATAAGGATGCTCCTTGAAGTAGCCACAGCTCTATCCTAATTGGTATAGGAGTACATACTTGACGTATAGAAGAACCTTGAAGTGATTAACTACTACTTGTTATCCCATCCTTGGTGATTAGCTACTTCTGGCTGTCTCTTCATTATCATTATTTGTAACATCTGCTTAGAGATTAACTGTTTTCTACAATCTATGTCAGCACAATAAGAAGGTTAGTAGGAAGCAAACAACATTTTAGTTAGCATATGGTTATAAACAAAGCAGAGGCCTGTATTTGGTAACATCAGGGCTCAAACACAGCTGTTCCTTTTCTGGAAACCAAACAGCCCAGCCTTCCACTTTCTATGGCAACAACAGTGAGCCCTTTGCAATCTGACCTGCCAAGGATAACCTGCTGTTAATTAAAGGTTAATTGCCTTAATACAGTCTGCATTATGTAGAAAAACACAAGTTATTTTAATCTGTACTTTAAAGAAAACATCTGAGTCTTAAAATGCCAAGCAGAGGCATCTTATAAATCAACAGATACAGATTGCTCTTTTCCATTTGGTGTTAGAAGAGACTCCTATGAGTTTAATAGATAGGTTGCTTTGGTTTTTTGAGCAGACATTCAGGTACCGTCTCAGACAATTTGATATCTGGGAAAACTACAAATGCAGCATTAATAGCCAATTTTAAATTATCTTAAGATGTGTTGATATTCTTTATTACATCAATTATTTATTTTGATTTAAAAATACATCAGAAGTTGTGTCCTTTCTAATTTCAGCAAGCAGTGTGTGTGATTTGACTGAAGGATCATGATTCCTCATGATCATCTTTCTACTGCCCCCTCTATGGTGGGCAGATGCTGGTGCATCAGTCCTCAGAGGGACCATGCCACGTGTGAATTACTGCCAGGACCCCCAAAGAAACGGGATTGCCTACTTCCTGACTCTGAGGGTTTCCCTAGAGCAATCTGCCTTCCTCCTGCAACTTGCTGCTTAAACAACCTGCCTTCTCTTCACAGAACGGTAGGGGTTGGAAGGGACCTCTGGAGATCATCTAGTCCAACCCCCCTGCCAAAGCAGGGTCACCTAGAACAGGTTGCACAGGAACGCATCTAGGCAGATTTTGAATGTCTCCAGAGACAGAGACTCCACCACCTCTCTGGGCAGCCTGTTCCAGTGCTCTGCCACCCTCAAAGTAAAGAAGTTCCTCTTCATGTTGAGGTGGAACCTCCTATGTTCAAGTCTGTGCCCATTACCCCTTGTCCTGTCACTGGGCACCACTGAAAAGAGCCTGGCCCCATCCTCCTGACACCCACCCTTTAAGTATTTATAAGCATTGATAAGATCCCCCCTCAGTCATCTTTTTTCCAGACTAAAAAGACCCAAGTCCCTCAGCCTTTCTTCATAAGAGAGGTGTTCCAGTCCCCTAATCATCTTGGTAGCCCTTTGCTGTACCCTCTCCAGCAGTTCCCTGTCCTTCTTGAACTGGGGAGCCCAGAACTGGACACAGTACTCCAGATGCGGCCTCACCAGGGCAGAGTAGAGGGGGAGGATAACCTCCCTCGACCTGCTGGCCACACTCTTCTTGATGCACCCCAGGATGCCATTGGCTGCCTTGGCCACAAGGGCACATTGCTGCCTCATGGTCATCCTGTTGTCCACCAGGACTCCCAGGTCTCTTTCCACCAAGATGCTCTCCAGCAGGTCAGCCCCCAACCTGTACTGGTGCATGGGGTTATTCCTCCCCAGGTGCAGCACCCTACACTTGCCCTTGTTGAATTTCATAAGGTTTCTCTCTGCCCAACTCTCCAGCCTGTCTAGATTCTCTCTGTATGGTGGCACAGCCTTCTGGTGTGTCAGCCACCCCTCCCAGCTTTGTGTCATCAGCAAACTTGCTGAGGGTGCACTCTATCCCTTTGTCCAGGTCACTGATGAATATATTGAAGAGGACTGGGCCCAGTACTGACCCCTGGGGAACACCACTCATCACTGACCTCCAACTAGACTCTGTGCCACTAATCACAACCCTCTGAGCTCTGTCTTTCAACCAGTTTCCTATCCGCCCCACTGTCCATTCATCTAACCCACACTTCCTAAGCTTCCCTATGAGGATGCTGTGGGAGACAGTGTTGAACACATTGCTGAAGTCAAGGTAGACAACATCCACTGCCCTCCCCTCATCTATCCATCCAGTCATGCCATCATAGAAGGCTATCAGAATAGTCAGGCATGATTTCCCCTTGGTGAATCTGTGTTGACTACTTCCAATAGCTTTCTTTTCCTCCACATGCCTTGAGATGACGCCCAGAACGAGCTGTTCCATCATCTTTCCAGGGATGGAGGTGAGGCTGACTGGCCCGTAGTTCCCCGGGTCCTCCTTCTTGCCCTTTTTGAAGACTGGAGTGACATTGGCTTTCCTCCAGTCCTCAGACACCTCACCTGTTCTCCAGGACCTTTCAAAGATGATGGAGAGTGGCCCAGCAATGACTTCTGCCAGCTCCCTCAGCACTCTCGGGTGCATCCCATCAGGACCCATGGACTTGTGGATATCCAGTTGACTTAATCAATCTCTCACTTGATCCTCCTCAACCAAGGGGAAGTCTTCCTTTGTCCAGACTTTCCCTGTTACTTTCTCCAAAGTCTGGGACTCCTGAGGGCTGGGCCGAGCAGTAAAGACCAAAGCAAAGAAGGCATTCAGTAACTCCGCCTTCTCCGCATCCTCTGTCACCATGGCTCCTGTCTCATTCAACAGTGGGCCCACATTTTCTCTAGTTTTCCTTTTGCCTCCAATATGCTTGAAGCCCTTCCTGTTGAGCTTGACATCCCTTGCCAGGTTTAATTCCAAGGAGGCATTGGCTTTCCTCGTTTCATCCCTTCATGCTCTGACAGCATTCTTGTAATCTTCCCAAGGGGTCAGTCCCTTCTTCCACGCGCTGTAAACTTCCTTCTTCCACTTGAGCCTTTTCAGAAGCTCCCTGCTCAACCATGCAGGTGTAAGAGACAGACTGTAAATTCCCTGACAAGGGGCAGAAGCCCCTCCAAGCCTTCAATGGAACGCCTCAAACACTCGCAAGGAAATAAATAATGCAGGCCTGGCCTTCAAAGAACTGATAAGGCTAATACTTCTGGCACCTGAAAGTGTGGGAGAGCTGTCTTGTGAAGACAGGATAGTTCGGCCACTCATTTGGTGAGCTTGCTAGTTCTCAAGGCCATTGTGTCCGATAAGTGACCTTTGCTTCATTATCCGCAAAACGCATATGAAAGCGCAAACGCCTGCATATGCTAATGAAGATTATAGAGATCATGCTAAACTTATATGACTATGGCATTCATCTCTCCACCCAAATCATGCTACACATCACCTGGGAGAAGGGAGAAACCTGAGACGAGGCTGCCCTCCACAAGGGGGGTGGACCATGCTAATTCAGCAAACATAAAAGGGGAAAATAAGTGCCCCTAGCGGGGGAACAAATAAGAAGATAGTGCCTGGGAAGATTCTTCCCAAGAAAGAAGACCGTACCTGGGAAGATTTTTCCAAGAAAGAAGAAGATTATGCCTGGGAAGATTCCCTGAAAAAGATGCTGGAACCAGGACCGGTGATCTCTTTATCTCTGTCTTTTTCTCTATCTTTTCCTTTCTCTATCCCTCACTTTCTCTTTTCTCTTAGAATTATTAAGTAATGGTTAGTGTTGTTAAGTAACGACCTTAAATACCGCTTGCCATAATTTGTACTATACCTGTTGTTAAGTAACACAATGCATACCTCACCACTCGCCATAATTTGTTATATACCTAACCAATTATAGTGGACTTGTTAAGACCTATACTAACCATTTGGGGAAGCTAATAAATGTTTGTATATGGACCTTGAGATTTATCTCACCTTAGTCCGTGCCGTTGGGAATTTACGAATCTGAAGTCACTTACCCCCCCTCTTTCCTGAGAGTGGGACGTGACAGCAGATCTCCTGCGTCCCTTGCCTGATTTCTTCCTCTTAGGGATGCACTGATCCTGAGCTTGGAGAAAGTGGTGGAATACCAACCAGCTCTCTTGAGCACCCCTGCATGCAGGAGCCCTAACCCACAGGATCTCTCCAAGCAGTTTCTTGAAGAGATCAAAGTTAGCCCTCCTGAAGTCCAAGGTTGCAATTTTACTTCTTGCTGTTTTGTGAATACTGCCCATGATCCTGAACTCTATCTTCTCATGATCACTACAGCCAAGGCTGCCCCCAACCTTCAGGTCCTCCACCAGTCCCTCTGTGTTTGTTAGTACTAGGTCCAGTAGTACACCTCTCCTTGTTGGTCCCTGCACCACCTGAGTCAAAAAGTTATCATCAATACACTGGAGGAACCTCCTGGACTATGCATGCCTGGCTGCGTGGTCTTCCCAGCAGATATCAGGGTGATTCAAGTCCCCCATGAGAACCAAGTCTTCTGATTGCAAGGCTACCTTCAGCTGTCTGTAGAAGGCCTCATCAGCTTCCCCATCCTGATCAGGTGGCCTGTAATAAACACCCACAACAGTGTCCCTCATATTCACCTGCCCCTTAATCCTTACCCACAAGCTCTGAACTGTCTCTTCGTTTGCCCCCAGGGAGAGCTCAATACATTCCAGATGCTCTCTCACATAAAGAGCAACCGCACCACCACGCCTTGCTGGCCTGTCTTTCCTGAAAAGGACGTAGCTATCCATGACAGTGTTCCAGTCGTGTGAGCTGTCCCACCAAATCTCAGTAATTGCAATGAGATTGTGGCCCTGCGACTGCACACAGCTGGGTACAGGAGTTGCAAGGAAGGACAACCACAAAAGGAGATCCCTCCAGGAAAAGTGCCGCCCCAGTTTCCAGTGGGCAGTTCCCCAGACAGACCATAAGGCCTGATCTTGCTTCTGATCCTCTTGAAGGAACCTCCAAGTCATTTTTGCAAGAAGTGAGTACCGGATACCATGGCCAGGATTAGAGGGGCCCTGCCTCCAGCCAGGTGGAAGAAAGGGACAACCGGGTTTATTGGACAGTGTGGATTCGATGGCCTGGCACATCAGACCCACAGGAGTGTAAGGCTCTAGTGGAGACAGGAGCACAGTGCACCCTAATACCATCAAGCTATAGAGGGGCAGAACCCATTTGTATTTCTGGGGTCACAGGGGGATCCCAAGAGTTGACTGTACTGGAGGCTGAAGTGAGCCTAACTGGGAATGAGTGGCAAAAGCATCCCATTGTGACTGGCCCAGAGGCTCCATGCATCCTTGGTATAGATTACCTCAGGAGAGGGTATTATTTTAAGGACCCAAAGGGGTATCGGTGGGCCTTTGGCATAGCTGCCTTGGAGGCGGAGGAAGTTAAACAGTTGTCTACCTTGCCTGGTCTCTCGGAGGATTCTTCTGTTGTGGGGTTGTTGAGGGTCGAAGAACAGCAGGTGCCGATTGCTACCACAACGGTGCATCGGCGGCAATATCGCACCAGTCAAGATTCTCTGATTCCCATCTGTGGGAAAGCAATTGGCAAGGAGGATTGTAAATATGCTCAAGTGACTCGTACCTGGGGTGCTGGGAAATACATAGATTACACTAATTGTGGTTCAGTCTTGGTGCTTGCAAGTAAAACACTTGCACTTAGATAATGTAAGTCTGCGATGGACTCAGGGACACCTTATCTAGCCGCTTGAGAATCCTGGCCTGTTGTTGAAGAAGATCAAAGCACAGTGGGAAAACTATGCCTGTTTGAACCCTTTAAATACCAGTGAGAACAGGGAGTCCGCGTGCATTCTTGCTAACAAGGACTCTCTCGCTGCCAAGGACTCTTGCTAACAGGACTCTCTCTCACTCTGTGGTGCCTGCGTCCCCTGCTTGCATACCTCTTCCCGGGTGTTGCTTTGGAGATTCCCCGTTCTGTGAGGTATCGAGATTAAACGTGCTCTTTGCCTTTCATCCATGGTTTTGTGGTTGTTCCTGCATCCTGCCTGCATCGGCTCACGCACAGTCCACAAGCTGATTCATCAACTAGAGATTCAAGGAGTCATGAGCAAGACTCGCGCACCCTTTAACAGTCCCATATGGCCGGTGTGAAAATCTAATGGAGAGTGGAGACTAACTGTAGACTATCGTGGCCTGAATGAAGTCACACCACCACTTAGCGCTACCGTGCCGGACATGCTAGAACTCCAGTATGAACTGGAGTCAAAGGCAGCCAAGTGGTATGACACAATTTATGTCACTAATACATTCTTCTCAATCCCTTTGGCAGCAGAGTGCAGGCCACAGTTTGCTTTCACCTGGAGGGGCATCCAGTACACCTGGAATCGACTGCCCCAGGGGTGGAAACACAGCCCCACCATTTGCCATGGACTGATCCAGACTGTGCTGGAACAGGGTGAAGCTCCAGAACATCTCCAATACATTGATGACATCATTGTATGGAGAAACACAGCAGAAGAAGTTTTTTGAGAAAAGGAATAAAATAGTCCGAATCCTTCTGAAAGCTGTTTTTGCCATAAAACAAAGTAAGGTCAAGGGACCTGCGCAGGAGATCCAGTTCTTAGGAATAAAATGGCAAGATGGACGCCAACAGATCCCAATGGATGTGATCAACAAAATAGCAGCTATGTCTCCACCAACACAAGCTTTATTAGGCAAGAAGAATGATTTTAAATGGGGTCCTGAGCAACGACAAGCTTTTGAACAAATCAAACAGGAAATAGTCCATGCAGTGGCCCTGGGGCCAGTCCGGGCAGGAGAAGAAGTTAAAAATGTGCTCCACACCACAGCCGGGGAGAATGGCCCTACCTGGAGCCTCTGGCAGAAAGCACCAGGGGAGACTCATGGTCAACCGTTAGGATTAGGGAGTCAAGGATACAAGAGGAGCTGAAGCCCACTACACTCCAACAGAAAAAGAGCTATTGGCAGCATATGAAGGGGTTTGAGCTGCTTCGGAGGTGGTTGGTACAGAAGCGCAGCTCCTCTTAGAACCTCGACTGCCGGTGCTGGGTTGGATGTTCAAAGAAAGGGTCCCCTCTACACATCATGCAACTGATGCTACATGGAGTAAGTGGATTGCACTGATCACACAGCGAACTCGAATGGGAAACAAACCCCAGTCGCCCAGGAATTCTAGAAGTGATCATGGACTGGCCAGAAGGCAAGGATTTTGGAATGTCACCAGAGGAGGAGGTGACGCATGCGGAAGAGGCGCCACCATATAATAAACTGCCAGGAAATGAGAAGCAATATGCCCTGTTCACTGATGGGTCCTGCCGGATTGTGGGAAAGCATCGAAAGTGGAAGGCTGCTGTGTGGAGTCCTACACGACAAGTTGCAGAAGCCAGTGAAGGACAAGGTGAATCGAGCCAGTTTGCAGAGGTGAAAGCCATTCAGCTGGCTTTGGACATTGCTGAGCGAGAAAAATGGCCAGTACATTATCTCTGTACTGACTCATGGATGGTGGCAAATGCTCTGTGGGGATGGTTACAGCAGTGGAAGCAGGGCAACTGGCAGCGCAGAGGCAAAGCCATCTGGGCTGCTGAACTATGGCAAGATATTGCTGCCCGGATAGAGAATCTGGTTGTGAAAGTACGCCACGTAGATGCCCACGTACCCAAGAATCAGGCCACAGAGGAACATCAGAACAACCAGCAGGTGGATCGGGCTGCTAGGATTCAAGTGGCTCAAGTGGATCTGGATTGGCAACATAAGGGTGAACTATTCATAGCTTGGTGGGCCCATGACACCTCAGGCCATCAAGGAAGAGATGCAACAAATAGATGGGCTCATGACCGAGGGGTGGACTTGTCCATGGTACCCCAGAGAGAATTGAGTCGGACAATGGGACTCATTTCCGAAACAGCCTCATAGACACCTGGGCCAAAGAGCATGGCATTGAGTGGGTATATCACATCCCCTATCATGTACCAGCCTCTGGGAAGATAGAACGATACAATGGACTGTTAAAAACTACACTGAGAGCAATGGGTGGTGGGACTTTAAAACATTGGGATGCACATTTAGCAAAGGCTACCTGGCTAGTTAACACCAGGGGATCTACCAATCCGGCTGGCCCTGCCCAATCAAAACTTCCACGCACTGTAGAAGGGGATAAAGTCCCCGTAGTGCCCATGAAGAATATGTTAGGGAAGACAGTCTGGGTTAGTCCTGCCTCAGGCAAAGGCAAACCCATCCATGGGATTGCTTTTGCCCAAGGACCTGGGTGCACTTGGTGGGTAATGCGGAAGGATGGGGAAGTCCGATGTGTATCTCATGGGGATCTGATTTTGGGCGAGAATAGCCAATGAATCAAATTGTGTGTTGTTGATTGCTAAGTAACACTGTCACTGTATGTCCTCGTTACTAGAATTGCTATCAGTTGCATTACAGTAAGAATCACCCAAATTAAGGACAGATGGACTTTGATGAAAAAAACAAGTAAAGCAAAGTGGTGATGGGATCAGAACTGATGTCAGCAGCTGGCACCCAGCAACTTCCTCAAGATCTGTGTCTTCAGCCCATGGACTGTGTGCATTAGCCACACCGGGTACACCAGCCGCAAGCTCCGAAAATACAGCATGCACCAGTCCAGCACCACACGCCATCTCACCTGCCCTGAGAGACTGTTCTAACAGATGGAGCCCAAAGCCATGGATTAAATGAACTTAACGGACATTTTAGAGGGATGGCCCATAAACTAAGGGCATTATATCTCTCTGAAGATATATGTACGTATATCTCAAAGACGGGGAAAGTGGTGGCAATTCATTGGAAACTGTAATATCTGGGCATGATGTAGATGGTATAGAATTAAGGGGTGCATAATGTTCTGGTTCTGGTGGGAGTTAATTTTCCCCAGGCTCTGGCAGGGACACAGACACCACGCCCAGTCTACCGACAGGAGCTGGCTTGGGGAGGGGCAGGAAGTTGCCGCTTGGGAGCAGGCTGGGGCATCCTGGGTCTGGTCGGTGAGCGGTGGTACAGTAATCGTGTTTGTTCATTCTTCTCTCAGTGGTGATGGTAGTTGTTCCATTTGCTGTTGTGTTAAACTGCCTTTGTCTCAACCCACAAGTTTTGCCTTTTTTCTTCCAATTCCCCCCACGGTGGGGGGGGGGGGGTGCCGAGAGAGCGGCTGCGTGGTTCTTTGTTGTCATCTGAGGCTAAACCACCATACTGTTGAAATGATCAGTTTTGTAAAACAAATGTTCCTGGAGTCTGACTGCCAACTGCACATGGGTTCAGCAAGCACCTGGGGCCTGACGTGGCAGTTACTTCTCAGAATGGAGAAAGCAATTGGCTCTGTGGGGTTTACTTTCCACTAGATGTTTTTATTTTCAAGGCATGTTAAAATATTCTGCTTAGGCTGTCAAGAGTGGCTTGGGCATTGTCCCTGGTCTCCAAAATATGAGGTGTCTCTGTCCCTCTTGAGAAGTGTTTCAAAGAAGGGTGTGGGACTCTAAATTGGAACTTTGCCTCAACCCCTGCTTGTACGCTGTTTGCGCAAGGAACTGTCATGACCACGGAAAACTGTCTGCCAGAGGTGTGTGGAGTGGATGGTCAGTTTTTGGTGCTGCATAGGCAGGGCTGTGCTGACTTCCTTGCCACTGTTGCTGGGGATTTTGCTATAGAGGGCATCTGTGCAAACTGAAGGGTTAAGTAACAGACACTGCAAGGTAGGGGTCGAAAGACTCCTGTATGACCCCTAGCCTTTACCGTGCTCATGCCAACTTAACCACACCCTAGAACCACCCCACTACGCTTCGCATGCAAATAACCACCTGTGGAATTTGGATAATGAGGCAAAGTATCTGTGCTCAAAGAGCAATTAAGACTGGCTTTGCTATCTTTTGTGCAACCCAGGGGAGTGAAGGCTTGTCTGGCTATCACAGGATATGTAAATAACGGGGTAGTCTTGGGGAGCCAAGACAGCCCTGCTTTTCATCAGCAGAGACAGTAAAATCAAGATAACAGAGACTTTGTGTAGCTCTTTGTTTCCTTGAGAGGCTACCATGCCCAATAATTGACCTTTGCCTCATTACCTATGAAATGCATATTGAAGTTGACACCCCTGTATATGCTAATGAAGATTTTAGAGATCATGGTAAACATATATGACTATAGCACTCGTCTCTCCACCCAAATCACACTACACATCACCTAGGGGAGGGAAACCTCGTAATTTTGGGGATAAAAGGATGGAGAAAATGACTGTTAAATTGGGAGAGAAGAAACTTGATACCTGACGGACCAGTCGATGGGCTGTGTTCTCTTCCTCCACCCCATGCAGGGACGCCTTTCTGGGTAAGCGCTGCGCCTTTCACCCTCTGGTGAGTGTTACCCTGGGTTGTTGTACTATCGTTATTTTTGCTAGCAATATTAACCTTAAGTAATTAGCGCTATTGTAGTTAGTGAATTTATCAATGGCAATCTCGAATCTGCTTCTGTCGCTCTCAATAAAATAACTAATTTCGATTATTTGTGAATCTGATTCAGTGAAAGTCCTTTGGTGGGACTCTGATAGTAAATCAGTGAAAGTCCTGGGACTCTGACAGACAAATATCGAAACTACAGTCCTTTTAACGCGACACCACCTCCTAGAACCGCCCTACTACTCCTCATGTGCAAATGAAGGAAAATCAAAAGCCTGAACAGACTAAGAGGAGAGCCTGCAGTTCCCGCCACCTACGATACCCTGGGTAAAAAGGACCAATGAGATGTCGCTGGATCCACGGGTGGTGACTATCTGCTTCCACTTTCTCTTTCCCTTTCTTTTCTCTCTCTCTCTAGCACTTAAATTGTTGTTAAATAAATCGTTTTGGTGAGTTTTCCACATTTGGCCTTGTTTGTGCCTTAATTCCAACTAGGTGATTGAAATTTTACACTAATGATCTCGACTTGGTTGGGAGAAAGGGCTTTTAAGACAGGCCACTAGGGAAGGAGAAAGAGGACAACGCTGGGATTTCCTCCCCCTAAAGCTGACTTACCTTGATCCCCATGGCTGGTAACGCAGTTGGTGGCTACCCTTTTTGCCTGCCCACTGGTTTTGACCCGGGGATATAGAGCCCCCCCTTGATGCAAACACCTTCCTTCCTGCTGCTGGGGGCTATATCTGCTCCGTCACAGCCAGCAGCTCACCATTTTCTTTAAAGATGTTGGGGGAAGGGGGGGGGAAAGTATCCCCAAATGATGTCACTACTTGAGTCAACATTATTAAACAATTTCACAACCTGCCTCGGTCATGGTGGCAGCTTTCATAAGGATTTATTATCCAGAGAGAAGAAGGGAGGGGGCTGAGAGTGTGCAGAGGTTTGAAAGTCTTTGTACTGAGAGTTTAATTATTGTATTTTTCACTGAAGTTGAAAATATTGAGGAAAATCTAGCCAATTTCATATTACCTCATTTGATTAAAGAAGTTGTATGATTGTTTAAATGTGTAATTGACATTCAGTGCAGCTGAGCTTAAAAAAAAAAAAGCTTTTTTACTTCACCATCCTTAATACTTGGCAATATTTAGTAGCCTCATTGGATTAGCCAAATAAAACTTAGAAAATGACACTGACTTTATTCTGAAGACATTTTGGTGATTGATTTGGCTGAAAATTATCCGTTACTCAATGTATATTTCTGTTTGGGTTTGTTGGGAGGAGGTTGTTTTATTTTTTATTAGTATACATTTTTCTTATCGGCATTAGGAAAAGTCCTCTATAGAGCCATGTAAGATACAGGACAATATGTAACTTCATCAGTGAGCTTTTCAAACCACAGGAAATAAAGCATGACACAATATCATGGTTTTTTTATGGAGAAAGACATGCAGACATCCAGCAGTTATATGCCTCAAGCCTACAGTACTGGTTTGTATTTGGCTTCTTTATTGAGAAGGGAGACTCTAAATGTGTACCATTACAATTTATTTTTTTTAAACTGCACATAGCCCTCATTCCCTTCAGTGCTGGTTCCGGAAATGAATGACCTTGTTCTACTCAGAAGTTTGTGGAATAGCTGAGGAACATTCTATCTGGGTCAGTCTTAAATTGTTTTGTTACAGAGTAGACCTGTGGATCTCTTGTTTTGGAGATTTCTTGTTCCACAGATTGCAGAAGACATGGTCCATGTACTACTAGCACATGGAGGAGCAGATGCTAGCGAGTGTCAGCCAGCCTGGCAATGGTTGAGCTGCTCCCTTCTGTAGTGGCATCTTCGGCAGCAGTTTGTTAACCCCCATCTGTGCGGTGAATGACCCTAGTGTAACACCTGAAGAGGAGTGTTTCTGATCTCTGGGGTACAAATGGACCAGACTAACACCTGATGCATCCATTCCAGCTGGAGTCAGCTCATGGAAACTGAAATACATGGTGCTGCTTGGGGAGGCAGGAATGTGTTTTCTTATTTGAAAATTGTTGTGGAGAGTGTGACAACATGAAATGAGAGTAGAGCACATTGAAGCAGTAAATAGTTACATTATTAGAAAGGCAGATGCTGGCATTGAAGCAGGGTTGTTGGCCTAAAAGAAATAGATTAGGAGGCAGAAAATGGAAAAAAATCTGTGAGATATCAGAAGCAGTTGATAGCATAATAACATTCATATGCAAGCAAGGGTTTTCTGTGGCAATGTGAATCTGCTCACATGCTAATAAACCATAGTAAGATTCTGGAATTGATATTATTACTCACCAAATAAAACTCCAGGCCAGTGAACCATGTCTAGGATTGCATTTTGGACTCCAAGCCCTGGCACTTGTAACTGGATCCCAGTGCGCAAGACAAAGTCCTGCAGCAGCACCCAAGTCACACTGAGCCATCTACAGACTGTGGAGCATTGATTCACAGACTCTGGCAGGGTATGGACCAAAGACCTTTATTACCACAATTTCCCGAGTATTATAGGTACAGGTACTGTCCATGCGCAGGCAGCATCCTGCTGATAGGTTGAAGGTCGATTGCCACGCGCTTCTCAGTGTCTTCTAACTGGTTGTCTCTGACTGTTCACGCGGAGCAGCAGCTTTGCTTTTCACATTCCTTTCCTTGCTGATATCTCCTGGCGCTTGCTTATCTTTTCTCTCAAGGCGCCTCTCACGGGTACAGCTTTGTCTCATCGAGGCCAAACAGATTCCCTATGCTACTCTCTGTCTCCACAATTCCCCCTTTTTTATTTTTTCTGCAACAAAAGCTTGATTAATCATTTTTTGCACTATTTTCTGTAAGCAGCCTAAAATATAGCACACGACAAGCATTGGATGACAAAGATGACACGTTTAGAAAATTTAAAGCATAAGTTGCTTTATACAATCGCTCTTGAGGTGTCATACCTACGGGATTCCCCCTTTTTCATTTATCAAGCATGGTTTTTAAAGTATGATGCATACGTTGCACAATTGCTTGCCCAGTTGGGGAATGAGGAATACCGGTGACATGTTTAATACCCCGTGTCTGTAAAGAGGCCTGTATTTTAGCGGACACATAAGCTGATCTGTTATCAGTTTTTACAGTTTTCGGTACTCCCATGACTGCAATGCATTGCAACCCATGTCGAATAACATCACGAGCCTTCTCTCCTGTAGGAGCAGTAGCTACAACAAGGTGAGAAAACAAATCAACTGAAACATGTACATAGCGCAAACGTCCAAATTCCATAATGTGCGTAACCTCGGATTGCCAAAATTCATCAGGTGTAAGCCCTCGTGGGTTAACCCCCGCAAATGATGGCAGAGGAGCCAGCTGCTGACAGCGCAAATGACCCTGCAAAATCAATCGTGCTGACATTTCAATCATCATAGTTACTGTTTTTTGAAAAGGTATGTGGCAAAAATACTCACTCTAATGCAGTCAGGCTCTTTGCGAGTGCATCATCCCACTGTCCTATCAGGGCGTAAGGTTGAAATTCTTGATGTATCATAAACAAATATACAATGTGCTATAATGCCTTCTGAGCTGTTGCGGTTAATGAATGTGGAACCTACCAGGGAGGGGGGGCAGGCAGACACAGCGCTTCAGGGTGTCCCCTGTATCTTCAAAGTGCGCTCCTGTCTATCCCCCTCTCTCCAACCTGAGGCAGCCCCCTTATATCCCGCCCCGGATTGAGTGGAAAAGTACAGGCTAGGGTCGCTGCATGCATGGCCAGTGCATGCAGCGAGCCTCACCAGACTCATGATCCAGCTTTGCTAACTGCGGATGTCTGATACCTGACTACCTTGTACTCCCTCCTTGTTATCTTCTTCTTTGAAAGTTAGATTCTCATGGATACAGATATAGTTTTTCAGCAACAGTACTGAGTCCCTTTTTCCCAACATGTATACTGGGTTTGGTTCAACTAGTAATTCTCCGTCGTGTCTCACTCGAACCATCCTCTATTATCCCTTACACATGCCACCCCATGGCCCATAGTTGGGACACAACGATATTCTATAACTCGTACAAGGGTATGATGCAAAGTGGCATCTACAACTGATCGTATAATGCTTATTAAACACGGCAAACAGCATACTTAAGCATAACAGACAGATTCCTTCCACACAGACAATGAGTATAATTTCCTTCAACCAACCCCACCCCCAAGTCCATCCAGCAAAGAGATTTCACCCAGCGGTCTCCACAAGTTGCTGGCTCGGTCGGTGCAGTTCTTGCAACTGGGCATGGATGGATTTGGAGTGGTCACTTAGATTCATACAACACAGTCCTTTAAAATCTTGACAACCGTGTCCGTGAGCCCCTATACCGTAGTATGCACGTCCCGTTTCAGATCGATGGTTAGTTGGTTCTTCAAAGATGCCATGTTCAGACTTCCATAACTGCATCCATGCCTGCTTGCTAGGGTTCCGTAGACCGAACCAGGATAGCAGAGTCATTCAGTGCTTCTGGCTTTGTTGCTGCTTGTAGGGGCGCACACACCGGGCTGGAACCCACCGAGGTCCCATTCCCCTCATCTACTATTTCATCTTCAGTAGTTTTATTCAACTGTTCTTGGTGATGACTCACTGCAGGTCATACTAGCCGTGCCGGGACCCACCGGGTCCCATTTCCTGTGGAAATACAAGCATAGCCTCGACCCCAGCTGATTAACTTAAATGGTCCTTCCCATTTTCCCGTAAGCAATGACTTTACCCATACATCTGCACAACTTTCGGGGTCAAGATTTATAAGCTTTTTTAAGGATGTAAAGTGTCTTAATAAAACTGGTTCTTGCATGCTTTCATCTATCGTTAAGTGATTTAGTACGTATAAGGCTTTCTGTAACCGCGCCTGTGGGGGTTCCCCTAACATTCCCTGGTTTTGTTTTTCTAGCATCTCTTTAAGTGTGCGATGTGCGTGTTCCACAATGCCTTGGCCTTGTGGGGAGTGGGGAATACCTGTGACGTGCTGCACCCCCCAAGTTTGTAAGAAGGTTTGAGTTTTGACTCCAGTGTAACCAGGGCTGTTATCAGTTTTTATTTGGTGTGGAATGCCTAAGGCGGCAAAAGCGCACCGCCAATGATGAATAATGTCACGGCTCTTTTCTCCCGTTTCAGCAGTAGCCCAGAGAGCTCCCGAATAAGTATCGATGGAGACATGTATGTATTTTTGTCGGCCAAATTCAGGAACATGAGTGACATCGGTTTGCCATACTTGCAAGGCTTGCAAGCCTCATGGGTTGACTCCCACTGGCTGCAGAGGAGCAAACTGTCGGCATTCGGAACGTTTGCACAATTTCTCTCGCTAATGACCAAGACAATTGGAATTGTTTACGCAACGTTCTTGACGACTGATGGAAAAATGAATGAGACAATCGGGCTTGTTCTACCGTCCCGGGAACTGGGGCGGACCAAGCTGGAGCAGCAAGGCGATCAGCCCTGCAGTTGCCCTCTGCTAGAAAACCCAGGAGTTCGGTATGACTGCGGATATGTAAAACATAATAAGGGCACTTTCTCTGACTTATTAGTGTCCATAGTTGTTTAAATAGCAAAAACAGCTTCTCGTTGTCAACATGTTTCAGCCAGCTTTTCTCGATTCTCCTCACGATTCCTGCAACATACTGAGAGTCCGTAACTAAGTTAACTGGATCAGTCCATTTTTGAAAAATCTTGACCACAGCAAACAGTTCCACAATCTGGGGTGAGCCATCTGTTTCATACACTTCTTGGTGCCAGTCGTTGTTCTTGAACCAGACTACTATGGCTTTGCCTGTTTTTCCTGATCCATCTGTAAACACTGTTTGTCCTTCTACGGGGGTTGCTGCACACAAAGGGAGGTGCACCAGAGATACTTCTTCACAGAATGTAAATAGCTTGTGTGAGGGTAGGTGGATAGAGATTTGTCCTGGGAACCCTTCTAAAGCTATTTAGAAGGGTAAGCTGTTCGCCTGACACCATTCCAAATATTGTAATGTTAGAGGCACGAATATCGTTTGGACTTCGGCGCCACTTAATTCTATCGCTCGCTTTCGGCCTTTTTGGATCACAGTGGAAATCATTTCAACTCTCGTAACTATGGTTTTGGTCACCTGGTGGGGCAAAAACACCCATTCAATTATAACTAGTGGATCTTTATGCGATTCCGGAATCCATTGAGCTAGAAGACCTATCGGCTGCCTCTCTTGATTTAGGATGAACAATTGGAGATCATGGCCTTCACTGATTCGATATGCTTGACGCTTTTGCAGCATTTCTGTCACTTTGGCTAAGGCTGCTTTTGCGTCAGAGGTCAGGGTGTGGTCCGATAGTAAGTTCGAATCACCCTTCAACAGGGCAAACAATGGCGATAAGGTTTCATTGTCAATTCCTAACAGCGGGCGTACCCAATTAATGGTACCCAGCAACTTCTGTAAATCATTTAATGTTCGTATAGTTATGGCTAATTGGAGCATCTGAGGCTCAATCGTGTGGTCTAGGATTTTCCAGCTGAGATACTTCCAGGGTGATGTCGTCTGTACCTTCTCTGGGGCTATCTGTAAGCCATATTTTTCTAGGCTCTCTCTGGCATCTTGGACCACTTGAGCCAGCAAGGTAGGCATTGCTCCCGAGAACAGGATATCGTCCATGTAGTGGTAACAAATGATGTTGGGATTGTTTCGTCGAACTTCAGATAAGGCTTTCGCCACGTATAGTTGGCATATAGTAGGACTATTCTTCATTCCTTGTGGTAATACAGTCCAGTGGTATCTTTGCATGGGTGCCTGATGGTTCACTGTTGGCACAGAAAACGCAAACCGCTGAGCATCTTCCAGCGCTAATGGTATCGTAAAGAAACAGTCTTTTAAGTCCATTACTACAATGCTCCAGTTCTTTGGTAGCATAGTCGGCAATGGCATTCCGGGTTGCAGCGCACCCATGGTCTCTATTACAGCATTCACTTGCCGTAGGTCATGTATTAGTCTCCACTTTCCGCTTTTCTTTTTTTATCACAAAGACAGGCGTATTCCAGGGGCTAGTAGTCGGTTTCAAGTGTCCTTGGCGGACTTGCTCGTCAACTAATTCCTGTAATGCTTCGGCCTTTTCCGTCGTCAGGGGCCACTGCTCTACCCAAATTGGTGTGTCTGTTAGCCAAGTTAGACGGATAACAGGCTGTAAGACAGTGGCCCCCTCTAAAAAGGCCTCTGTGGGTCCGAAGTTTGTATGGTCATGCCCCAGGCTCCAAGTACGTCTCTCCCCCTTAGATTGAGGGGAACATTAACAATGTATGGGCGAACAGTTGCAACTTGACCTTCCGGCCCTATTATCTGAATAACATGTAAGCTTTGTCGAGAGGTGGAAACTCCCCCAGTTCCAGCAAGCCCGCCACTGGCAGAGGCAGTGGGCCACTGAGGAGGCCAATGCTGGAAAGAGATCACAGTCACGTCAGCCCCTGTGTCAATCATTCCTTTGACTGTGATTGACTCTGGCTTGTGACCCCCGTAACGTAGCTGACAGGTTAATGTTGGTCGTGTGGCTTGAATTTGGTGTGCCCAATAGATCACTGGAGTTCCTGTGGAGCCAAAGCCTCCTGCCCCTCTCCTTCTGAGCTTGGCACATGGCACTGAGCTCAAGAAAGGGACTAGCTGGGCAATGCAGCTTTCTGCCGGTATGGAGACTGGTGGGGATGGCATCCATACCATAGCTTGAATCTGTCCTGTATAATCTGCATCTATTACTCCGGGTAAAACAAATAGTCCTTGGGAGGTGGTGCTAGATCGTCCTATTAACAGTGCAGTAAGACCTCTTCCCAGTGGTCCATATAGTGCGAGAGGCACACGATGTACCTTTTGGTCTATTATTGTGATGTCGATGGCTGTGGCAACATCCATACCGGCGCTTCCGGTGGTCTGTGCTTGGAGGCTGTCCAGACCCGTGATGTCCGCGGGCACATGCCTAATAGGCTTGGGTTGCGGGGCATTTGTGTTGAGGCGCGCCCCTGCTTCGCGCTGGTCCTCCTGTTTCTCGAATACGGGGATAGCAGTTGCCCGACCTTATTATATCTTGAACGGCATTGATTTGCAAAATGTTTGCCTTTACCGCAGCGTGGACAGATATCTGAGGTCAGATCATTGGTTCCTGTCCCTTGCGGACAACTACGCTTAAAATGACCTGGTTTGCCACAACGGAAGCATATTCGCTCTTTTGTTGTAACGGCAGCAGTGAATGCAGCCACAAGCATATCGGTTTGATAGGAAATGGATCCCACTCTATTACAAGCCTCTATCATATCTATTAGGCCTGGATTCTTTAGGGGTTGCAAAATACATTTACAATCAATATTAGCATTTTCCACTGCTAGTTTTAGCATCAGAGCTTCTTTGGCCTCTACATTATCCACTTGCTTATGAATAGCTTCTTGTAAACGATCAATAAATGTCATGTATGGTTCATTGGGACCCTGCTTGATAGTTGTGAAAGATTGGGTTGCCTTGCCTGTGTCAGGGACCTTAATTATAGCTTTCAGGGCAAGGTCTGCCGACTGCTTTAAAATTTCTGGTGCTAGCCGCGCTTGGAGCTGCGGAGTATCAATGGGTGACTCCCCCAACAATTGAGGGAGACCTGCCCTCTGTAGAGGATCTCCATTTTCTCTAGACAAATTATCTATTGCGGCAAAACTGCATGCGTCTCTCCAGTGTGCCATAAAGAGAACACGCTGCGTGGGGGTAAAGATAACATCTGCCAATTGTCTGATATCAAACGGAGTTAGTATGTGTCCCTTCATAATGGTATTTAATAATCCTTGCGCATACGGGGAAGTTAGTCCATGCTGCATAATCGTTTTTCGCATTTCTTTAACTAGCTCCCAGCTCAGCGGTTCCCAAGTCTTTGGTCCTTGTCGAGTGATTTTCACAGGACACACGAGGGCAGTAGCGGCTTCTAAATCGCCGTCTTGTATTGCCTGTTTACGTAACTTCTGCCAGTGATGGGCGGGATCGTAAGTCGTGGGAACTGCCTGACTTGGCGGGGGATCCTCCCAGCCCGGTAAATTCCTTTCCTGCAAGCACTGTCATATTCGAACTAGAGGCTCGGACCCGGGGGGCTGCGGCGGTGCTGCCGCCGAATCTAATGGGAGTGCTGACGACGTAGCATGATGGCCCGGGGCCTCGAGCTTCTCCCTCCCCTTCTCCTCTATATGAGCGGCAGCCGGGCTGTCCGGCGTCACCGCGGCAACGGCGGCGGCCGCGGCAGCCCGTTCGGATTTCGTCTGCTGCAACGTGTCCTTAATTAGCCTCCAGGTTGTTAAGACCTTCATAGCTACCGCATCCCCTTTCGTTGCTGCCTCAAACAAAGTTTCACCGGCTTGCTCCCAATTTGATAATTGGAAAGCTGTTGTAGACTCAGCAGGAAGGCCCTTGCTTTTTAGCCATGCTAGCAAAAGCCGAAGAGTTCCTTCATCATATTGTATACCCCTTTTACTTAAAAACTTTTCTAATATACATACAATTGCCTTTTCCTCTGAGGACATTTTTGACCCCATTCTCACACGTTCCCAGCTGCTCACCTTTCCTTGGTGATTAGTCGTCCGGATTGCAGCTCTCCGATACCGCTGCTTTTTTTTCGTTCAGCCGGGCTACTCCACCGGTCGTACATTCCTACGATTCAAGTCCCGATTCGGGCTGCCATTTGTGGAGCATTGATTCACGGACTCTGGCAGGGTATGGACCACAATTTCCCAAGTTTTATAGGTACAGGTACTGTCCACGCACAGGCAGCATCCTGCTGATAGGTTGAAGGTCGATTGTCATGCGCTTCTCAGTGTCTTCTAACTGGTCGTCTCTGACTGTTCACGCAGAGTAGCAGCTTTGCTTTTCACATTCCTTTCCTTGCTGATATCTCCTGACACTTGCTTATCTTTTCTATCAAGGCGCCTCTCACGGGTACAGCTTTGTCTCATCGAGGCCAAACAGATTCCCTATGCTACTCTGTCTCCACAACAGACAACCTAAATTCAGCATAAACCTGGTGCTTTGTGTTTCCCGTTGACTTATTCTTGGCATTCTTTAGAATTCTCAGAGATGTGCCCCAAGTGAGTGCAGGGATACTGGTGAAATTTAGGACATTTGAACATGCTATGGTACCTAAAATGAAGCCAGCAAGGAGTGATTTGGAGCAAGGCTGCTGCAGCCTGGTGTGGAATAATTACTAAATTGGCTAAAATACAAAAGTACAGCATTGTTCACACATTAAGGAAAGTCATAAAATCAAGAGGCTTCTGAGGTAGAATACAGCCGCAGCCAGCACATGAAGAATGCAACATCTGCGGTTCCCTGTACAAGGTTGCTTGCGAAGCTACACGAGGGACGGAACGAAATGTTATCATTCCGTGGCCTTCCCTTGTGACGAATAGCAGATATGGGAATGAGATGGTACTACGGAACAGATAAGTGGCCTACTTGCTACCCGAGCCAACGTTTCGTCAAATGTTGATGAAATGCTGTCCTTTGTGCGAACTTTGCTTATTACAATGTACCAAAACACACCTCCATCCCAGAAGCTACCCGCCCCCAAGGTGTGACCACTCCTCCTTGAGTACACCAATCATAATAAAAGTATTTATGACTGAAGTCACTCAAACTCCACTTTGAAGATAAAAAAATAGTATAAAAATAGCCCGAGAGAGGGGGGATATCAGGGGAAGACACCATCACAAACAAGTCGAGGAGAACTCCATCACTGACTTCCGGGATCAGTCGACAGGCTGAGCCTTTCTTCCCCCCCATAGGGACGCCTTTGGGTAAGACTCAGATTATACCGAGTGCTTTCTCAGGAAACTTAGGAATTTCTCTAGAGAATCTCTATCCTACATTTATAGCCAGGCTGTATCATTTATAACTTTGTCACGCGTTTGATATATGTAATAATACGTTCATTTGCACGTGCTTTGCAGACAGTGTATTTATCACCAGCAATCCTAAGAACCTATATATCTGTTGTTTAAATAAACTGCACTGTTTAAGTAGCTAGTCGTGGTAGTTCCTCATTGAACACGACCAAAGACTCGAGAGTGGCCGTGCTAGTTCATGAGCACGACTAGACTGAAGGTGCAGTCCACTATTAGTGTATCCAAATCGTAATAGTTTAATACATATTAAACGCGATTGGCCTGACAGTGCTGAATTGGGCATCTCAGAATTTAAACCTAGCCGCACCTAGCCTCCCACCTCGGTGAGGAGTGTTAGAACGCAAGGGGGTTTATCTTCTGCCAAAACCACTTTGCCCCTTTCCACGCAACACCTGGTCCCCCACTTAGGCAATGGAGAGGAACAAGGTCTCCTTACCCTGCTGTGAAAGCCTGTCACCCATCTCTTCTGCCTATCATCCTCTCCCCAAATGACCATAAACTGTAGTTTGAATTCAGCTCATAAGAATAAACTTTAAGAGTATCTAAGGATTTTCTACATGCTTCCAGGGTCCAATGAACTATGCAACAACCTGAGAATCTGATATTCGGAGAGCCTGGGCACCAACAACTCCAGCACAAGTATTGAGGAGTTTCAGGTACCACCGCTTTGACAGTCACCCCCATGTGCATCAATGCAGGCACACAAACCAACTGGGAATGTGTGAAAATGCAAACCCACCTGTAGTAAATGTAGGAGTGGTAGGAGTGCTGCTATAATCCTTGGTAAAGCCAAGGTAAGTGAGAGCTGCTTGTTCTCTGGGATAATGCTGTAAAGGAAAGTGGTCAAAGAGTCAGGAATGCTCTAGCTGCCAATATATCAGCTGTCAATGCTTAAACGCAGCACATTGTAGGTCTCTACAATGTGCTGCATTATGGCTATTTCTCCACAGGAATGCAAAACTGAGAGAAATTTTCATATGTTGCATTCTTGTGCAAGGCAGGGCAGACTCAAACGTAAGCAGAGGCATCTTGTTCAGGTACTCCCAAGACGATGTTAGTCTCTCAAAAGGTGTGGAAGCAATAGCCTGGCCCCACGTGCAGCTACTCCGGCCAGCATAGCTTGGCCAGGGCACAAGTGGGACTTGCACATTTGCCAGTCAAGCTGCTTCCCTGGGAGCCTCTCAAGAAACTTGTGCTCAGGCAAACAGGACGCCTTTGGGATTTTCCACTGCTGCACAGACCCTGATATGAGGCAGGGCCATTTAAAACTTCCCTGAGTATGTAGAATGAGGAAGCCTTTTACCAATAAATGATTTGCTGATGGGTCAAGTGCCAGCTCATTTGAATTTTTTCTGCCAGTTTGGAAATGAGAAGACCTAGACATGACATAGATGTATCAAAGTCATTTCAAGGAAATTCACCAGTGGAGTGGCACACATGATGATGGCTGAAGATGAGGGTGAAAGGCACAGCCAGGAATGGTGCGCTAAATCCTTTTTCACCTGGTGTGATTCACACAGTTAAATCAGAAGAGTATATGATGTGTCAAAATCCTAGAGGCATCAATAAAAGTAGGAGCAAGCAGATAGATAATCTTTCATGTGGAGGATCCCAAACTGTTTTACTCAGAAAGTCATTCTGAAGCTAGAGGTAAAATATAAGGATCAAGATGAGATTTAAAGATGAGATGGGACTTTGTGGTTTGGTAGAAAGAGCACTTCTAGAACAACTGGACAACTGTGACATCAAAGGTGGCCAAGATCAGAGTAGCACAATTAATGGAAAGAAGGGATTTGTGTATTGGTAGAGACTTTGGACAGAACAAGTTCAGAGGATGTCATTTGATAAAGAAGAAAATTCTGAACTAGTTGTGGAATTTGATAAGAAGCTACTGAAAGTAACAAGAGGATTAAAATTCATGGAACTTGGCAGCCTACATCATTACTTTGAAGAGGAAACTTAAGTACTAAGACACTTAAGACACTTTTCAAAAAAATACCTGCAATGCTGAATGCTTTCATTTAGCAAGTAATGGTGTAACCAGCTGCTGTCAGAGTTATAACATAAAGGATGTGTATGGAAGGCATCAACAAGTAACAGGCTGGCTTTATATTTTGGGTGTAATTGATTGAATATAACATCCAAGAATGAAATCTATAGATTTACACCCTACTGGAGAGGCTAAGAGAGGAGGAGATAATGAATGAAAGACTATTAGAGTAATTTGTTGTAGAAGGGACAAGAATCATCTCCAACGGAAATGAGAAATGTCTGATTTAAGTGGGGATGCAAACCACACGATGAGTGGGTCAGAGACAGCAGCTTCTTATGTGAGATACTGAGAAAGGCCAGAGCAATCAGCTAATAACACAGGATCCTGCATCCTTTAGAAAGCATCTCCATTGTAGCTGTCTTTACCCAGATGGGGTCCCTCAGAGCCCAGCAGGATTCCCCACCCCTGTGGGGATCTGTCCGGTCACAGTTCATAGCAAACTTGAGCTTAAAATGGCACAGAAGTTAAAGCAGAAAGGGCAAAGTGACAGTAATATAAAATATAGTGGAATTATCATTGAGTATTTCTTATAATCATTTAAATTTCAGTAATAAAGCATGAGTAATTTATTTGCTACCGAGACCTGAAGATAAGAACACGAGATGACAACGAATACAGTTGTGGGTGTTAATTATTGCTTATAACAGACACAAAGATTAGAGCCATCAACTGTATCAAGTGTAATTCTTCATTTAGTAATTTAATATTCTTCCCTATTCATCTCAATGCATTTTTATGTCTGACCTTCTGTAGACTTCTCATTTTGTTCTCCGGTTGAAAGGGCAAAGCTGGTTAATTTCTGGTGACAATTTGTGGCCGTGTAGCTGCTGAAATATCTTTTTACACTCAGTTTTGTTTATAAATCTGAATTCAGTGGATATCTGCTTAATGACACATGCCTGTAAGCTGGGTGACATTGCTGAAATGAGAGCCCCCTCCCTCCTGGGGACTCCTTGAGCATGTCCTGGCCTCGGGGGCACAGAGGACACCAAACAGCACCATGTAATGGCCATGGTTGTGGCAAAGAGCACATAGACAATGCCATGCCCCCTTTGAATATCATGTCTCATACTCACTTGGCATATCATTGACTTACATTAACCATGACTGTGACACAACCAAATCTTCTGGAAACAATGACACGAGGAGTCCTTGTGTTATAGTCAAATCAAGTTTTGCCTGGGCTGTGGTATAAGGCAGGAAGTTCAACATCACATGCTTCCAGTACATAGGAATTTCATTATAAAGTAATGTTTATGCCTTGAAACAGAGGATGGTGCTTCCTCTTAATTATTAGATACCAAAAATAGAGGAGGGTGCTCGTAGTCATTCTGAAGTGCTCTTTAAAATGTTAGGAAAAAAAAAATAAACTTTAAAAGCTTGTAAAGGAGCCCCAGGGAATCATAGCTTCCACTTAAATTATATTAAACGGCAATAAACTGAAACCAGTAAAAAAAAATGTGTCCTTATAGGGTGCATCATCAGTTTATGAAATTCACTGTAACAGGAGGTCAGTGAGAGAAAGTCCATAGTTGGGTTTTTTCCAAAGTACTTTTTGGATCACTACCATGATGCTTCCAGTGCTGCAAGAAAAGTCTAATCAAACTTCATACTCCAAGGCACAAACTGTGTATGGGAGTCAGGAGAGAATGTCACCCTCACAGACAATGTATTAAGCATATTCTGTATTTTCCCTCTCAACCTTCAAAGGAGGGTAAGGATCTCTGCAGAACAGTTGTGTAATCTCAAATGCCAAATCCTGCACAAACATCTCTGGATTCCTTCCTCCTGGAGAGCAACTCTCCTCTGGCAGATTTCAAAACTCATAAAAGCGTAATTTTAGCTCTGAAAAATGTTTTTAAGCATAAGCGTTTGATGAACAATGTAAAAGTGAAGCAGAGCTTTTGAGCCTCAAAGATGGTCTTGGGAGAAGCTGAAGCAGGCACAATTTATTAGCAAATAAGAGAGGCGACCTCCCACCCATACCATTGTACAACCTCCCAGGTGGAAGACAAAGACAGGCTTGTCTGTGCATGAGCCCTGGCTGTGAGAAGTGTGAAAAGAGAGATACCTTCCTGCAGTTTTTTCTCTGAGGAGTAGATGTAAATCTTCCATAGGGCTTTATGTGGCTATTAATGCAATCCCTGAGCACTACTCAAATAAAAGAATGATGGTTAATCAAAGAGAGTCCCCTACCACATCCCGGGCATGACCAGCCCCTCTGGATCTTGCTGCTATTCTTGTCGTGATGAGGTGAAAAAATAAAACTGTGCTGTCCCTACTCCCCCCTTCCACCACCCCCCCTCAGTTTTCCTCTTACAGTTGCGTCATTGCCATGGGTGATAATCAGTCCATGATGTTTAAAAGGAGCCTGTGAATTCTACATCTTTTGGGGCGAATTCTGCTTCTCTGAGTTAAGCCATGGCTGTCAGTTGTCTTGCCCAGAGGTTTTTGGGTACATTGCATACATTCATAAAGTCAAACTGGCTTTCAGGCCCTGGCTCTTACCTATGACTGGATGAGTTGATGTGGTACAAGCTGCGGTCAGATGTTTTAATGCAGTCTGTATGTGATCCTCTCATTTCTTTTAGAAAAGAGAGTTTACAAAATGGGGGAAAGCTTTCTGGCAGAACAATTTTGAGCACTGATCCCACAAATCTTCACACACGCATCTGCTGAACTCACAGACAGGTCAGCATGGACTTTAAAGGCTGCAAGATCAGGGCCTTTGCTTCTTTGTCCCTTTTGTCCAAGCTGTAACTCTATTATGGTTATCAAGCAGTTGAGATAGATCTGTGACATTACAGGATGCTAATTTCCGAGGATTCCTCTTCCTTTTCCTTTTGCAGTGTTTAGATTTTTCCTATGTTTATAGCACACATGGGGAAAAAATTAAAATTCCTTTGTTCTCCCTTTTGTCTTTATGCCAAAAGGCTAAATAGGCCATGCTTTCCAGACCAACCAGTCTGAGCTCAGCCTTAATGGCAGGCAGGAGGTGGTCCCCTCTATGTCAGGGCTTGCTTTAAAAAAAGAAAAAGGATCTTAATTCCAGCATTGGAAATGAAGAGGAATTTGCTATTAGCTCTCATATTAATAATTTAGAAAATACATGCCAAATCACTTGTGTTCTTTCAGTTCTTTCTGAACACAGCTTAGTGTTAGGTGTTAGGTGTTTTAGGTGTTAGGGTGAATGGATATATTTCAGATGAGATATTTGTACTGAATTATTAGGGTAGTCTATATTACAAAATTACTAATAAACATTGCTTCTGGCTCAATTTAGCCTGAACTCAGTGAACCTAGCCAGTGGTGAAAAATAAAAAACTCCAAAATACCCAATGAATGGATCTAACTAATCAAGAAACCCTGCAGGAAGTAGATGCCAGGATTAATGAGCCAATGGTTTCACCATGCCATGCTGTTATTTCTTCGCATAAATGCCCTCAGATGAGATTACCTTTGTCATTAAAAGGTTACATACTTTCAACTGTCAGGTCAACTGTCATACCTCCATTACTGCAAGATACATTTTCATGTGCAGAGGTTTTTATTCTGAAAAATGAAAATTTAAAGACCACAACACAAATTAAACCACATTTTCATTTATAGGAGCAGGGATCATTGCTGCTAGTACAATAATATAAACTGTGCTGCAATGTTATCTGATCCCTTGCCTTACACAGACTTTCTTCCAATGTTAGTAATTGCTCAGTGAATGCAACCTCCAGCAGCGGGTAAGAGCAGATTCTGCCTTCCAGGGGGATTTGAGGGGAGGAAAAGAGGAGAGAGAGAGTGTCAAAGTATTTCGTCAAGACAGCAAATGAAAGGTTCAGTGGCATTATCATTATGTATATTCCTTAGACATTAGAGGTGATGTGTTTAGAGGGAAGTAAACCTACGTGGATATGTACTGGTGTGGAAATGAATCCATATATACAAACATAAATCTCAGTCTATTTACAAGCTGGATGGAATTGCTCAAAGTTAAAATGCACCTTAATTTAAGCAAATAAGCCCAGCTTTTAACAGTCCCAGTGCCTGGTGTTAGCTACTTCATCAGTAATAAGCTAATTGTTATTCAGCATAAATGTTCCCTCTCAATTTATATGGAATTCACTCATTTATTTTGATTGCTTTATGTGAATAAAGCAAAGTTGTTCCTGTTCTTGGGTAGAACTAGTCAATGCTGTTTAATTTTTATCTTTTAATATCAGCAAGGGTGAGATTTTGTAATAAAATCATTCACATACAACCTATAACATGTATGAGTGAAACCTGCAGTCCCTTTCCTTTCATCCATGTTAAAGACATAAGAGCATCAGCTTAGATGTTTTATGTTGCAAAGCTTCAGCTGGTGCTAAGGGTACATATAATTTCAAAAATCTCAAGGACTCAGAACACGAAGATCTGTTGCCATGGAAACAAATGTTGTATCAAAGTTGGGTATGATCAAAAAGCTTTGCTCATAACCAGGACAACAGTTACATTAGAATATGGAAAAAATGATGGATGTTTTAGGAGCAAGAATTAACCAGAAGGACCTTTGTAAGGCCCTTTCCACAGATTTGCAACATTTGGTGTCAAGAGTTGGATCTTACAGGTTGCATCTGAATCCCCTGCCCCGAGTCAGAGAGAGCATTTTCCTCTTTTACTCTACCATTAAAAAGCACATTTTTTTAAAGATCTTCCATACTGCACTTTACAACATTCCTACATCATAAAGCTGCCGTGCTTATAGCAATATAAAGCAGCTGTAAAAATGATGTGCTTGTAAACAACCTTCCATACATTTGGGAGAAGCAGAGTGAGATTTGCATGCCCTCTGCATGTAAGTGGAGACCTGCTTTTCCTCCCAGCAGGCCACAGCACAGGGAATGCACTGCTGTGGGATGCATGGGCCACTCCCCTTTTCCCCTTGGCCCACGCAGGGGCATCCGTGGGATAGGGGGGCTGGGGGTATGATGACCGTCCCTGCTCCATACGCACCCTATGTGCTCACATCTTTGAGGGCTGATCTAAACTGATCATGAATTTCAAACTCAGAGACAAGCCCGGGTGCAGAGGGGCAACTGCTTGGCCCAAGGTCAGGCTGGGGAGTAGAGGGAGAGTTGTAAGGTGGGACAGGGCATGGTGCTTTCTTACCCAAGGCATTACTCATGGTATGGATTATAGTGCAGGCCCTGTCTTGCCTGGCCTGGCCTACCTCAAGATGAGTGTCCCGGGTTGTTTTGGCATCTGTGCCAGCAGGCTCCTGCAGAAGGATGCAGGGCCACTTCCTCAGGTGACCCCCAGCAGACTCCCAGCCTGGATCTCAAATAATTTATTCTCCTTTTATTTCTCTTTTAAATTAAATATGCATACGTAATATGCACTTTGGAGCAGGCAAGGACCCTTCTGCCAGTACCTATGGAGCCGGGCACCCTCAGGCATGTAATTAAGAGGTGTGCAATTAATGTATAAGGGGAAGAGATCTCAGTGCATTGCATTAAAAAAAGAAAGAAGAGGGGAAAAAGAAAGAAAAATATAAACCCAAGCTGGGCTGTAAGATGCTTGCCAAAGTCCTGCACTTTTTTCCCCCCGTGTCAAAGTTTGGAAGGGAGTAAGTACACCGAAGGAAGTACAACCCTCTTCCATGGGATTAGCCCTGCCAGCAGCCGTGCGCTCATTTCAGAGACAGCAAAAAGGTCTGTGGCGAAGTGCCCCTCCTCTCCCGTCGCTCGTCCGCCGCTCTCCGGGATGGGTGGTGCTCGCTGCCAGACAGCCCCAGGGCAGGTGCCCCCGCTCCCTCTTGCTCTTCGCTTCTGTCTTGCTTCGAAGCGGAACTTTTTGTTTCTTGCAATTTAAAGGCCAATTACATAGAAAGATTAACAAAAATTTGTTAATCATGAAGTATTAAAATTGAGATAAATGAAAGACTTCAATGCAAAATTCAAGCAAGCAAACCATTCCCAAACGTATGACAAAGGAATCAGTGAATCCCAAAGTAAGAAGGAAGTCTTGTCTTTTTTTTTTTTCTTTATTTTGCTTGCGGTTCAAGACATCTCTCACATCTTACATGCCACATCAAAACCCATATTTTTTCATATCACATACTGAAAATGTTTTTATTTATCCATTTACATTAACTTGAGATAAACGTGTCCGGAAAAGCCAAATAATATGTTTTATATTAGCTCAAACATTTATTAAGAAACCCCAAATTCAATAAATAAGCACAGACAATGAGTTAAAACATATCATGAATCGACCAGTATCCTATTTCACATCGTTTGTTCGTTCCTCCAGTGTCCTTGCCCTGTGATAGGGTGACCGGCACCTGCAGGCGGGCGGGACATGGGGCCGGGCCGGGTGGGGAGGGGGCTGTGGCCGCAGCGGAAGCCTTCGCCGGCAGCAGCGGAAGATCCAGGAGGGACAATAGCAGCAGGAATGTAAATATAGGCGTAAATAAACGTGGGGCAGATTGGCAACTGAACTGTCATGAAATCAAAGATCCGAAAAAGGGAAATTCTCTTGCTTTTTTTTGTTTTGCTTTTTTTTCCATGTGTTTTACTTTTACAAAAAGAAGCATTACTTTTTTGTTGTTTTTTTCTTCTCTTTCTCGATTATAAATGCTTTATCAAAATGGATTTGATTCCTTCTGGTGTCTTCATACCGCTCCACGAACCCACCTGGTCACCTCCCACCTCCTGACAGCGCCCTCGGACTGTACGTCATCTGGCCCTCACTCTCTGCAGACAGGGCCGGTGTCAGATCACTGCTCTTACATTAAAAAAAAACAAAACCAAACAAAAACCACAAAAAAAAAAGAGGCAAAAATACCTCAACTCAAACACAAAAAACCCCATGCGTTTCTTTGCAAGGCTGGCTGGCGGGTGTGTCGGGTTTTGGCGAGGGAGGGAGGTAGGGCTGGGCTCGGGGGTGGGGGGGGAGAGCCCGGGGCTAGGTGAGTCCTGCTGCTGCCGTGGAGAGGCGGCCGCCGGGTGGGACAGGCCGGGCCGTGGGGGGCGGATGGGGTGTGTGCGGGGACTAAGGGGTGTTTCTCGGCCCGCAAACCAGTCAGTTGGCATCTGATTTCAGATCCTGAGTCGACTCCCTAGTAAGTCAGGTGAGGGGAAGGCGGGAAGGGGGACGAGACAAGGCCGCGGGGCGAGGCTGTTACCAAAGACAGACCTCTGCTTTGTTTATAACCATATGCTAAATAAAATGTTAGCTAACCTTCTTACTGTGTGAGAAAATAGTTAGTCACTGGGCTGATGTTACAAATAGTGATAATGAGGAGACAGCCAGAAGTAGCTAATCACCAAGGATGGGATAACAAGTAGTAGTTAATCACTTCAAGGTTCTTCTATACGTCAAGTATGTACTCCTATACCAATTAGGATAGAGCTGTGGCTACTTTAAGGAACATCCTTATCATCCTCAAGAAGTTGGCAAACTTACAGTAAACTTTTACTGTCCTGAGAAGACTCAATACCTTAAAAGGATAATGTGAGGAAGGGTCTCCTTACCCAAATGAGCACTGAGACACTCACGCTTGCACAGAAGTGTTTTGCCGATGCAGCAAAAATTAATACGCATGTGCAAAAAGGCTATTCGGTCATCCTAATGAATATGTAAGCCTAGGTGGAGTTATGTATTAGGTAGGCGGAATTATGAGTATCTTTTGTGTATCAATAATGGGTGAATATCCCCGGTGAGGTGTGCTAGATTTGTGGGTTTTCCCCCTAGCACCCCATGTCGAGTAAAGCAGTATCTCCTCTCTAAACTACTTTTGGTTTCAAGAGCTTTTATTTCGGGTAACAAGGCGGTGGCCATTAGGTGAAGCTCATAGAGACTGTGTGCTCTAGTGCTTTGCGGCAGAGGGAGGTGATGCTGGTTCCTTGATACACATCTGTCGTGGTTTGGCCTCAGATGGCAACAAAGAACCACGTGTCGCTCGCTCAGCACTTCCCGGTACGGGAAGGATCACAAGAAAAAGGCAAAACTCTTGGGTTGAGACAAAGACAGTTTAACAGAACAGCAAAGGGAACAAGAAAACAACAACAATAACACCGACAGAGAAACATACAAACGCGATTACGGAACTGCAACTCCCCGCCGGTCTGGACCTGGGAGGCACCAGCCTGCTCCAAACCCGACTGCTTGCCCCCTCCCTCCTTTTAATCTCAGGGTGGGCGTGGCTCACATGGCATGGAATACTTAACCCTGTCCCTGCCGGAACCAGGACATTATCCACCCCTTATTCCATACCATTTTGCCACGCCCAGATCTTACAGTTTTCGGAACATGTGACTGGTATACCCGGCATAGCTCATGCACACAGTCCATGGTCCGAAGATGCAGATCTTGAGGAAGTTGCTGGGCGTCAGCTCTGATCCCATCACCACTGTGCTTTACTCAATTCTTCATCAAAGTCCATCTGTCCTTAATTTGGGTGATTCTTACTGCAGTACAGCCGATAGCAATTATAGTAACGAGGACATACAGTGACAATGTTGCACATGATTTGATTCATTGGCTATTCTCACCCAAAATCAAGTCCCCATGAGGTACACATCGGACTTCCCCATCCTGCCGCATTACCCACCAAGTGCACCCAGGTCCTTGGGCAAAAGCAATCCCACGGATGGGTTTGCCTTTGCCTGAGGCAGGACTAACCCAGACTGTCTTCCCTAACATATTCTTCATGGGCACTACGGGGACTTTATCCCCTTCTACGGTACGTGGAAGTTTTGACTGGGCAGGGCCAGCCCGATTGGTAGATCCCCTGGTATTAACTAGCCAGGTAGCCTTTGCTAAATGTGCATCCCAATGTTTTAAGGTCCCACCACCCATTGCTCTCAGTGTAGTTTTTAACAGTCCATTGTACCGTTCTATCTTCCCAGAGGCTGCTGCGTGATAGGGGATGTGATATACCCACTCAATGCCATGCTCTTTGGCCCAGGTGTCTATGAGGCTGTTTCGGAAATGAGTCCCATTGTCCGACTCACTTCTCTCTGGGGTACCATGTCGCCAAAGGACTTGCTTTTCAAGGCCCAGGATAGTATTCCGGGCAGTGGCATGGGGCACAGGGTATGTTTCCAGCCATCCAGTGGTTGCTTCCACCATTGTGAGCACATAGCGCTTGCCTTGACGGGTTCGTGGCAGTGTGATATAATCAATCTGCCAGGCCTCCCCATATTTATATTTCAGCCATTGTCCTCCATACCAAAGAGGCTTCAAACGCTTGGCTTGCTTGATTGCAGCGCATGTCTCACATTCATGGATGACCTGTGCAATAGTGTCCATGGTCAAGTCCACCCCTCGGTCACGAGCCCATCTATATGTCGCATCTCTTCCTTGATGGCCTGAGGTGTCATGGGCCCACCGAGCTATGAATAGTTCACCCTTACGTCGCCAGTCCAGATCCACCTGAGCCACTCCAATCCTAGCAGCCCGATCCACCTGCTGGTTGTTCTGATGTTCCTCCGTGGCCCGATTCTTGGGTACATGGGCATCTACGTGGCGTACTTTCACAACCAGATTCTCTATCCGGGCAGCAATATCTTGCCATAATTCAGCAGCCCAGATGGGTTTGCCTCTGCGCTGCCAGTTGCCCTGCTTCCACTGCTGTAACCACCCCCACAGAGCATTTGCCACCATCCATGAGTCAGTACAGAGATAATGTACTGGCCATTTTTCTCGCTCAGCAATGTCCAAAGCCAGCTGGATGGCTTTCACCTCTGCAAACTGGCTCGATTCACCTTGTCCTTCACTGGCTTCTGCAACTTGTCGTGTAGGACTCCACACAGCAGCCTTCCACTTTCGATGCTTTCCCACAATCCGGCAGGACCCATCAGTGAACAGGGCATATTTCTTCTCATGTTCTGGCAGCTTATTATATGGTGGGGCCTCTTCCGCACGCGTCACCTCCTCCTCTGGTGACATTCCAAAATCCTTGCCTTCTGGCCAGTCCATGATCACTTCCAGAATTCCTGGGCGACTGGGGTTTCCCATTCGAGTTCGCTGTGTGATCAGTGCAATCCACTTACTCCATGTAGCATCAGTTGCGTGAATTCAATATATTCATCAATGATCTGGATGAGGGGATAGAGTGCACCCTCAGCAAGTTTGCTGATGACACAAAGCTGGGGGGGGCGGCTGACACACCGGAGGGCTGTGCTGCCATACAGAGAGACCTGGACAGGCTGGAGAGTTGGGCAGAGAGAAACCTTATGAAATTCAACAAGGGCAAGTGTAGGGTGCTGCACCTGGGGAGGAACAACCCCATGCACCAGTACAGGTTGGGGGCTGACCTGCTGGAGAGCAGCTCTGTGGAAAGAGACCTGGGAGTCCTGGTGGACAACAGGATGACCATGAGCCAGCAATGTGCCCTTGTGGCCAAGGCAGCCAATGGCATCCTGGGGTGCATCAAGAAGAGTGTGGCCAGCAGGTCAAGGGAGGTCATCCTCCCCCTCTACTCTGCATTGGTGAGGCCGCACCTGGAGTACTGTGTCCAGTTCTGGGCTCCCCGGTTCCAGAAGGACAGGGAACTGCTGGAAAGGGTGCAGCAGAGGGCTACCAAGATGATTAGGGGACTGGAACACCTCTCTTATGAGGAAAGGCTGAGGGACTTGGGTCTCTTCAGTCTGGAAAAAAGACAGCTGAGGGGGGATCTTATCAACACTTATAAATACTTAAAGGGTGGGTGTCAGGAGGATGGGGTCAGGCTCTTTTCAGTAGTGCCCGGGGACAGGACAAGAGGCAATGGGCACAAACTTGAACATAGGAAGTTCCACCTAAACATGAGGAGGAACTTCTTTACTTTGAGGGTGGCAGAGCACTGGAACAGGCTGCCCAGAGAGGTGGTGGAGTCTCCATCTCTGGAGACATTCAAAACCCGCCTGGACGTGTTCCTGTGTAACCTGCTCTAGGTGACCCTGCTCTGGCAGGGGGGTTGGACTAGATGATCTCCAGAGGTCCCTTCCAACCCTATGGTTCTATGATTCTATGATTCTATGTGTGGTGGGGACCCTTTCTTTAAACATCCAACCCAGCACCGGCAGTCGAGGTGCTAAGAGGAGCTGCGCTTCTGTACCAACCACCTCCAAAGCAGCTCGAACCCCTTCATATGCTGCCAATATCTCCTTTTCTGTTGGAGTGTAGCGGGCTTTGGATCCTCTGTATCCCCGACTCCAAAACCCTAGGGGTCGACCTCGGGTCTCCCCTGGTGCCTTCTGCCAGAGGCTCCAGGTAGGGCCATTCTCCCCGGCTGCGGTGTAGAGCACATTTTTAACATCTTGTCCTGCCCGGACTGGCCCCAGGGCCACTGCATGGACTGTTTCCTGTTTGATTTGTTCAAAAGCTTGTCATTGCTCAGGACCTCATTTAAAATCGTTCTTCTTCCGGGTTACTTGGTACAGAGGGCTTACAATCAGACTGTAATCTGGGATATGCATCCTCCAAAAACCCACAGTGCCTAAGAACGCTTGTGTTTGTTTTTGCTAGTAGGTGCAGACATAGCTGCTATTTTGTTGATCACATCCATTGGGATTTGGCGGCGTCCATCTTGCCATTTTATTCCTAAGAACTGGATCTCCTGTGCAGGTCCCTTGACCTTACTTCGTTTTATGGCAAAACCAGCTTTCAGAAGGATTCGGACTATTTTATCCCCTTTCTCAAAAACTTCTTCTGCTGTGTTTCCCCACACAATGATGTCATCAATGTACTGCAGATGTTCTGGAGCTTCCCCCTGTTCCAGTGCATCCTAGATCAGTCCATGGCAAATGGTGGGGCTGTGTTTCCACCCCTGGGGCAGTCGATTCCAGGTGTACTGGATGCCCCTCCAAGTGAAAGCAAACTGTGGCCTGCACTCTGCTGCCAAAGGGATTGAGAAGAATGCATTCGCTATATCAATCGTGGCATACCACTTGGCTGCCTGGGACTCCAGTTCATACTGCAGTTCTAGCATGTCCGGCACAGCAGCGCTCAGCGGTGGCATGACTTCATTCAGGCCACGATAGTCTACAGTTAGCCTCCACTCTCCATTAGATTTTCGCACCGGCCATATGGGACTGTTAAAGGGTGAGCGAGTCTTGCTGATCACTCCTCGAACCTCTAGTTGACGAATCAGCTTATGGATGGGAATCAGAGAGTCTCGGTTAGTGCGATATTGCCGCCGATGCACCGTTGTGGTAGCAATCGGCACCTGCTGTTCTTCGACCCTCAACAACCCCACAACAGAAGAGTCCTCCGAGAGATCAGGCAAGGTGGACAACTGTTTAACTTCCTCCGCCTCCAAGGCAGCTATGCCAAAGGCCCACCGATACCCCTTTGGGTCCTTAAAATACCCTCTCCTGAGGTAATCTATACCAAGGATGCATGGAGCCTCTGGGCCAGTCACAATGGGATGCTTTTGCCACTCATTCCCAGTTAGGCTCACTTCAGCCTCCAGTACAGTCAACTCTTGGGATCCCCCTGTGACCCCAGAAATACAAATGGGTTCTGCCCCTCTATAGCTTGATGGTATCAGAGTACACTGTGCTCCTGTGTCCACTAGAGCCTTATACTCCTGTGGGTCTGATGTGCCAGGCCATCAAATCCACACTGTCCAATAAACCCGGTTGTCCCTTTCCTCCACCTGGCTGGAGGCAGGGCCCCTCTAATCCTGGTCATGGTATCCGGTACTCACTTCTTGCAGAAATGACTTGGAGGTTCCTTCAAGAGGATCAGAAGCAAGATCAGGCCTTCTGCTCTGTCTGGGGAACTGCCCACTGGAAACTGGGGCGGCACTTTTCCTGGAGGGATCTCCTTTTGTGGTTGTCCTTCCTTGCAACTCCTGTACCCGTGTCCGCAGGATCCAAGTAGGTTGTCCATCCCACTTCCTCATGTCCTCTCCATGGTCTCGCAGGTAGAACCACAGGGTGCCTCGTGGTGTTTACCCTTTGTACTCTCTCTCTTGAGTGGGGAAATGCCTGCCCCTAATAGCTGAGATGCTGGCCCGTACAGGTGGGGAGTAGGACATATTCTCTTCAAGTTGCTGGACCTTCTGCGACAGTTTCTCCACAGCTGAGACAAGGGGGGAAGAGAGGCTTTCTTCATATCGCTGGAGCCGGCCAGCCACCTCATCCACCGTTGGTCCCTCTTCGCCTTTCCATTCCATTACTGCCAGTGAGTTGGCATATGACGATGGTGCGCTCCGTACAAACTTCCGCCACATGGGCCTTGTGCAGTGCACCTCATCAGGGTCCGTGGGCAAGTCTGCATTGTCCAAGTCATAATAAATCATCTCCCACATGGCTAATTCTCTCAGGTACTGGATACCTCTTTCCATGGTGGTCCACTTGCTTGGTTGACATACAACATCTTCACTGAAGGGGTACCTCTCCCTCACGCCTGACAGGAGTCATCGTTTCCAGAGGCTGAGGGCTTGGGTCTTCTTTCCAATTGCCTTGTCAATGCCGCCTTCCCTAGACAGGGATCCCAGCTGCCTGGCTTCCCTACCCTCTAATTCCAGGCTACTGGCCCCATTATCCCAACACCGAAACAGCCAGGTGACAATGTGCTCACCTGCAAGTCAGATAAAATCTTTTTGCATATCCTGCAGCTCACTCAGGGATAGGGATTGGGTAATTATCTCTGGTTCTGCCTCTTCCTCCTGTCCTTGTGATGGCCCTGGTTCATCAGCATCTCTTACTAAGCGAACTGATTTCTTTGTGTACTTCTTCTTCTGTATGGGGGCAACGGATACTAGCACAGGTTGGTTCCCTGGTTCAGCAGCAGTGTCTGTCGCAGGGGTCGCGGTAGCCGCAGGCCTGTCGCAGGGGTCGCGGTAGCCGCAGGGCCTGCCGATCTGGTCTCTGTCTCTTTCTTCTGAGGGTGCTGCATAGCACTGAGCAGTGCCTGGTAGATACTAGCCAGGGCCCAGCACAGTGCGGTGAGTTGTGCCTCTCTAGAATAGCCACAGCATTTTCCCTTCAGATATTCTACTACTCTGTCAGGGTCCTGTAATTGTTCAGGGGTGAAGTCCCAGACCGTTGGAGGCGAGAAGTTCTCTAAGTACCTGCCCATGATCTCCCACATGCCATGCCACCCCTGACTGTCCAGCCTCAGAGCAGATCTCTGTGGTGGTAGTCTTAAATAGTTGTTTAACCCTAAACGAGACCTGGAACATATTCAGCAGACATAACACTAAGAACATGCTGGTTTGAGCATCCCAAGGATATTCAAAATTCTCAAAAGCTGTCATACCTGACCCGAAGGAGAAAAGGGAGGCCAAAGAGCTGGGGAAAGTGTCCCCCCCTGTTTCCCCCATAGACTGGGTGTAATTATTAATAAATTCTGAGAGACGGTGCCCAATGTACGGACAGGAGAGCAATATCACATAAACACCCCAAAATAACCATCTAACAAGTGATGTTATCATATCATAAGCCGATATTGCACAGGACAGTAAAATGATAATCCTCATCCCCCTCCCAGAAGTAACAAATATCATCACAGGGAGTGCATAAAACACATAGGAATTTACATAACACAGCCATGAGAACAAACTAAGCAACACAGTGACCAGTGCCTATTTACTTAACAAATTCGTTTTTTTTCAAGCTCTAGTTGGATTCTGTCATTGTCTCAACCCTCCGAGCCCCATGTTGGGCGCCAAAAAGGACTGTCGTGGTTTGGCCTCAGATGGCAACAAAGAACCACGTGTCGCTCGCCCAGCGCTTCCCGGTACGGGAAGGATCACAAGAAAAAGGCAAAACTCTTGGGTTGAGACAAAGGCAGTTTAACAGAACAGCAAAGGGAACAAGAAAACAATAACACTGACAGAGAAATATACAAACGCGATTACGGAACCACCACTCCCTGCCGATCCAGACCCAGGACGCACCAGCCTGCTCCAAACCTGACTGCCTGCCCCCTCCCTCCTTTTAATCTCAGGGTGGGCGTGGCTCACATGGCATGGAATACTTAACCCTGTCCCTGCTGGAGCCAGGACACTGGCTAAGAATCTTAATGTCTTGGTTACCTTTTTCCTTTTGAGTCTTTGCTTGTCTTAGTCACATGTTCATATGAGCATAGAGACCATAAACTTGTTTGGATTATTGTTCTCCTTTATTTGTATAGCTCCCAGGGCAGTGAGGACCTAGTGTGATGGCTTTTTAGATGCTGTCTCTGTAAATGCTCAATAATATTCATAAATGGACTAGGTTCACCATCTCACTTTACCTATACACTGTTCAGCAGCTTACATAATGTTGATGGTTACTGATTTTAAATTGGGTTTGGCCAAGTAATCTGAGGTTTGTTAGCTTTGATGTTGAAATTGCTTCATTTTGATCACTCCACAAGCTTCTTTTTTTTTTTTTTTTTTTTCCCACTAGCTCCATCTACGACACATAAAGGTACATCTGGAATTTCAGATGTCTTCAGTGTGGGTTCTCATGAGTCTACTTTAGCCAGAAATTTCATTTACTCAATATTCTTCAAAGCAGGGGGTAGCACTCCAAAAGTAGCAAAGGCAAACAAAATGAGAGTTGGTGTCTGGATCCTTTAAAAACAAGTCAATGATTTCAGTATAGGTAGTTGTATCTTTTTGATCTGTTTAAAACTTCAGTTTCATGTGTACTTTCTTAATTTAAAGGAGGTAAAACTTAAGTTTACAGCTATTTAATTTACTTAACTAAGAGTAATGGTTTAGATTTTTGGTTTTGGGTTTTTTTTGTGGGTGGTGCATGGCTTTTTTTTTTTTTTTTTTTTTAGGTCACCAATGGTATTTGGTGTAGTCATGGAAGTGAGGTCCCTCAGTGGCTATTGGCCATGATACAGCCTTTAGGGGCTTAACTCACTGATTTCCCTGGCAGAGCTTCCCGGTTGTCATCAAGGATCGCTGTTATACTTGTTTCTTACACTTTTCCCTCGAGTATTGGCTACTGGCTTTTGCACCCCCACCCCCCATCTGTGCCCTAGCTCAAGAGAGTGAGAATACGGCTCCCTGCTGCCACAAATGATGCAATCAATTTTCCCACATTTGGGGAAATTGCATGTTGGCGCATATGGAGTGTGAGGCTTGATCTTCACCCTGAGAAAACTGCATTCCTGCCCAGGGTGTTTCACCTAGCTTCTGTTGGTGGCAGGATGCTTGGGGGAGAGAGCTCTTGGTCTGGCCCAATATCAGGAGCTGTTCTGCGTTTTTACAAATCCTGCAGTGTGCTGTACAATAGCTCTCAAGCCTTCCTTTTACAGGTTCAGCACTGATTCAGCTTGGTGCCTAGATGACTTGGTGGTGGGTATTGCATAAATGACCTGAGAGAATGAAACATAACACACCATTCCTTCTGTGGAGGCATTGATTTTTATGCAAAAATATTAAGTTTATCTTCTGTGTTGAGAACAGAGGGCAAATTATAAAATTGACGTATGTGATCAATTGGTTTTGAAAGGTACCATCTTCATTTGCAAATGCAGTTTTTGTTGGTTGTTTGTTTTAACCCACTCCCTTGGAAATGTGTAGAAGCTGTAAAACAGCAGGAAGCCAAGTCACTAAAAGCATTCAGAGGAACTTTGTATTATTTTTCATAAACTAATCTACCCACTCACATCTATCTGTGTAACTAATTACTTTTTTAATTAGGTAGCCTTTTGATTGCTTATGGAGAGCTGTGGTGAAGTTTACTACTACTTGTGCTGGGGCAGGAGGCTGCCACTGGATTGTTAGGCAGGTGTAAGAGACGGCCTGTAAATTCCCTGATGAGGGGCAGAAGGCCCTCCAAGCCTTCAATGGAATGCCTCAAACACTCACAAGGAAATAAATAATGCTGGCCTGGCCTTCAAAGAACTGATAAGGCTAACACTTCAGGTGCCTGAAAAACAGTGGGATGACTGCCTTGTGAAGACAAGATAGTTCTGCCACTCGTGTGGTGAGCCTGCTAGCTCTCTATTCTTGAGGCCATTGTGTCCAATGAGTAACCTTTGCTTCATTATCTGGGAAATGCATATGAAAGCACACACCCCTGCATACGCTAATGAAGATTATAGAGATCATGCTAAACATGTATGACTATGGCACTCATCTCTCCACCCAAATCATGCTACATGTCACCTGGGAGAAGGGAGAAACCTGAGACAAGGCTGTCCTTGACAAGGGGAGTGGACTGTGCTAATTCAGCAAACATAAAAGGGGAACAAAGAAGACAATAGTGCCTGGGAAGATTTTTCCCAAGGAAGATGATGATTATGCCTGGGACGATTCCTTGAAAAAGATGCTGGAACCAGGACCGGTGATCTCTTTATCTCTGTCTTTTTCTCTGTCTTTTCCTTTCTCTATCCCTCGGTTTCTCTTAGAGCTGTTAAGTAACAGAGTTGTTAAGTAACAAGTACTGCTTGCCATAAGTTGTTGTATACTTGTTTTTAAGTAATGCAATGCATACCTCACCACTTGCCATAATTTGTCATATGCCTAACCAATTATTGTGGATTTGTTAAGACCTATACTAATCATTTTGGGAAACTAATAAATGTTTGTATACAGACCTTGAGATTTATCTCACCTTAGTCCATGCTGTTGGAGATTTACAAATCTGAAGTCACTTACTCCCCCTCTTTCCTGAGAGTGGGACCTGACAGAAGGATGAGAAAATTTTATTTCCTTTCACTGAAATAGGGAGCAAGTAGTAACTGGTACATAAATAATGTGCTTATTTTTCCAATTTCAACCTATTTAGCTTCTGTTAACCTTACTAATTGATGCTCTTTCTATGGGTCATTTGGTTTCCTTCCATCTAATGTAACATCTACAGAAACTTTAGAACAATAAGGAAACAGAACTGTCGTGAAGTTGAAGTTTTCCTTCTTCCTGTTAAAGGTAACATTTATGCTGAGTAGTTCTAGATTTTGGAATTTGGTGAGTTCCAGTGACATTTGACCCAAAATGCTCGATCCTAGGACATGCTAGCAAGTAATCTGCAAAGTTCAAGTGCTGTTTTTTTTCACTATGATTGAATATGTATTTAGAAAACAGGGGGAAGGTGTCAGTTTCACATCTCTTGTGCCATCTCCTCTGAAGCCCTAAGCCCATTGTTTGGATTTATTGTGATGCCTGTGTTACATATAACAACACGGTATAGCTGAGATTGCACATGGAGGAGAACCCAGTAAGTGGTTCTCTCGTGTTTTCAGTCTGTGGTGTAGTCCTGGCTCCTTATAAAGAGTTGGTGCCCAGAGAGATCAGGTGGGAGGAGGGCCGTTAAGATGGTTAGGCCATGTCTTCTCCTTTCATCAAGTAGTCCTGCTCTGAGTCTCTACTAAAGCTGAGACTTTCAACTGAACTTGCTGCACCCCTCCCAGTTGTTTCCAGCAGGCCCCACAGTTAATTTCTGGTGCCTTGTGAGCTCCATCCTTCAGTTCTCATCTTCAGTCCAAACTTCTGACTTATCTTTGTCTGAACAAGTTGCTTGTGCACAAAGCAAACACCACTGACAAGCGGGAAATTTGAGGTATTTTTGGCATTGCGTTAGTGTAAGGGATGGACTGTAAATTCCCTGACAAGGGGCAGAAGGCCCTCCAAGCCTTCAATGGAATGCCTCAAACACTCGCAAGGAAATAAATAATGCAGGCCTGGCCTTCAAAGAACTGATAAGGCCAACACTTCTGGCACCTGAAAGTGTGGGAGAGCTGTCTTGTGAAGACAGGATAGTTCTGCCACTCGTGTGGTGAGCTTGCTAGTTCTCAGTTCTCAAGGCCATTGTGTCCGATGAGTGACCTTTGCTTCATTATCTGCGAAGTGCTAATTCAGCAAACATAAAAGGGGAAAATAAGTGCCTCTAGCGGGGGAAAAAAGAAACAAAAGAAGAAGATCGTGCCTGGGAAGATTTTTCCCAAGAAAGAAGAAGATTATGCCTGGGAAGATTCCCTGAAAAAGACGCTGGAACCAGGACCAGTGATCTCTTTCTCTGTCTTTTCCTTTCTCTATCCCTCAGTTTCTCTTTTCTCTTAGAATTGTTAAGTAATGACCTTAAGTTCCGCTTGCCATAAGTTGTTGTATAACTGCTGTTAACTAACAGTATGTATACCCCACCACTTGCCATAATTTGTTATATACCTAACTGTTGACGCGGAAGGCTCGAGCAATAACATGCAGACCAATGTGATCAGGTTAATGCCACTTTATTCAACCTAAGCGTTACATTTATAGTATTATGATTTCTGTTCACGCGCTCTAACTCCTACTAATTGGCTGCATGTTATCCTCACGAGCTGTCCACGCGCTTGATTCTTTCTTGTCATTGGTCGACCTTTCTTGACGTATGATGTTTTCAATTCCTTTGTTACACTTCTTTCTGGTCAGCACCTCCTTATCTCATGTCCGACAGTAACCTTTCTTAAACTCATGTCAAGGCAGGCCTACACAGCTGCTACCAACTCCTCAGTGCTTGGAGTGTTCATAGGGTGACCTCGTTGTATTAGAAATCCTTCCACAAATCCCCCTTTTTGTTTTTGAACACTCCAAGACTCTTCAGTTGCAAGCATTACTTGATTAAACCATATTTTTCTTACCATGCGCTCCAAGCCTCTTTGCAAACAATAGAACAGACAAGGAACAATTAACAACACAACAAATACCACGATTAAAATCATTACACCTATCTTTAAAAGGGATGTAACCCAGCCTGTGATTCCCCATTCTTTGAGCAGTCCTGTAAGCCAATGCCAGCTACTCTCTATCTCCACAATTCCCCCTTTTTTATTTTTTATGCAACAAAAAGCTTGATTAATCATTTTTTGCACTATTTTCTGTAAGCAGCCTAAAATACAGCCCATGACAAGGATTGGATGACAAAGATGACATGTTTAGAAAATTTAAAACATAAGTTGCTTTATACAATTGCTCTTAAGGTGTCATACAGACAGGATTCCCCCTTTTTTGTTTATCAAGCATGGTTTTTAAGGTATGATGAATACGTGTCAGAATTGCTTGCCCAGTTGGGGAATGAGGAATACGGGTGACATGTTTGATACCCCTTGTCTGTAAAGAGGCCTGTATTTTAGCGAACACATAAGCTGGTCTGTTATCAGTTTTTACAGTTTTCGGTACTCCCATGACTGCAAGGCATTGCAACTAATGTCGAATAACATCACGAGCCTTCTCTCCTATATGAGTACTAGCTACAACAAGCTGAGAAAACAGATCAACTGAAACATGTACATAGCGCAAACGTCCAAATCCCATAATGTGCATAACATCGGATTGCCAAAGTTCATCAGGTGTAAGCCCTCGCAGGGTAATCCCCACAAATGATGGCAGAGGAGCCGGCTGCTGACAGCGCAAATGACCCTGTAAAATCAATCGTGCTAACATTTCAATCATCATAGTTACTGGTTTTGAAAAGATATGTGGCAAAAATACTCACTCTAATGCAGTCAGGCTCTTTGCGAGTGTATCATCCCACTGTCCTATCAGGGCGTAAGGTTGAAATTTTTGATGTATCATAAACAAATATACAATGTGCTGTAATGCCTTCTGAGCTGTTGGGGTTAATGAACGTGGAACCTACCAGGGAGGGGGGGCAGGCAGACACAGCACTTCAGGGCGTCCCCTGTATCTTCAAAGTGCGCTCATGTCTAACCCCCTCTCTCCGACCCGAGACAGCCCCCTTATATCCTGCCCCGGACTGAGTGGAAAAGTACAGGCTAGGGTCACTGCATGCGTGGCCAGCGCATGCCGTGAGCCTCACCAGACTCACGATCCAGCTTTGCTAACTGCGGATGTCTGATACCTGACTCCCTTGTACTCCCTTCTTGTTATCTTCTTCTTTGAAAGTTAGGTTCTCATGGATACACATATAGTTTTTCAGCAACAGTACCAAGTCCCTTTTTCCCTACATGCATACTGGGTTTGGTTCAACTAGGAATTCTCTGTCATGTCTCACTCGAACCATCCTCTATTGTCCTTTACACATGCCACCCCGTGGCCCATAGTTGGGACACAATGATAGTTTATAACTCGTACAAGGGTATGATGCAAAGCAACATCTGCAACTGATCGTATAATGCTTATTAAACATAGCAAACAGCATACTAAACATAACAGACAGATTCCTTCCACACAGGCAATGAGTATAATTTCCTTCAACCAACCCCACCCCCAAGTCCATCCAGCAAAGAGATTTCACCCAGTGGTCTCCACAAGTTGCTGGCTCAGTTGGTGCAGTTCTTGCAACTGGGCATGGATGGATTTGGAGTGGTCACTTAGATTCGTACAACACAGTCCTTTAAAATTTTGACAACTGTGTCCGTGAGCTAAAAGCAAAAAATCAATAGCAGCTCTGTTTTGCAGTGTTGCATGTTGAATACTATCTACATCTAGCAATAACTCAGAAACAGCTGTACTAGTAGCATTACTAAATTTATCCCTGGCAGCAAGAGAGTCTTTGTTATCAAGAATCCTTGGCATCGAAAGAGTCCTTGTTAGCAAGAGCGCATGCGGACTCCCTGTTCTTGCTGGTACTGTACTTTGATCTTCTTCCACAACAGGCCAAGATTCTCAGGCAGCTAGATAAGGTGTCCTTGAGTCCATTACAGACTTATGTCATCTAAGTGTTTTTCTTGCAAGCACCCAAAACTGAATAACAATTAGTGTGATAGATGTGTTTTCCAGCACCCAGGTGCGAGTCCCTTGAGCATATTTACAATCCTCCTTGCTGATCTTCCGTTGCTTTCCCATATTCCACCCCCTCGCTCAAGAGACCGCTTCTGCTGGGGTTCATTTAGTCTCACAGAGTATAACACAGAGTAATTTATAAAGGCGTGCAATAACATATATACATATAGGAAAAAAAAAGCCCAAAACATATCTCTATAATACTGCTTGAATCAGGTGTCTTATTTCTCTTTTTCTGCTGCTGTCTTGTAGCATGTATGGCATACTTCTGTGCTAAGACGGCACATTTCCCTTCTAATTGTTCCTTTTTTTTTTTCTTTTTTTTTTTTTTTTTCATCACTTATGGCTGACATAAAAGTCTGCCTTGCAACAAGAGCTCACCCTTAAGTTTCTCATTTTCCTACAGAGCATCCTATAGATTCTAGCTTAACTCCTTTTCCCAATCAACCATGATCTTATAGGCAAACAACAAACAACCAGCCATACGCCCTGCATGGGTAAGCCATTCCCGAGAGCGTAAGCATGTCGGCTGGCGAAAACTCCCCCAATATTTCAGGACTTCCATCGGCTCTACGGCCCATCATGGTCTATCTACCTGGGGTGCACTCGCCTTACATCTAAACATTGTGTATATACAAACTTCTTCGCTTGACAGTGTGTCAGCCCTAGTCATGTACGAGAACAGTACCACACCGGGCAGAACACCTGCTCAAGCGGAGTCACCAAACGACACTGCACACAGCAACAAACAAACAGTAGCACAGATGCTGATCAGCAGGTATAAGCTGGCACCCACACACACTTACACAGCAGACATACAAAAACACCACTTCTATCTCAGGGAGAGGACTGGGAAGGGGAGGGGGTGAGGCAAACGGCGGCGGGAGCGAAGCGGCTCCGGCTCCGTCCTTCTCCCCCGACATTCTGACAATACACTGCAATACCCCGATTCCGGCTGCGCACGCATAAGCGGTTGAGAAGGAGGAACAGACGTGATACCTGGCGCAAATGGAGGAGGCTTAAGAATGGAGGAACGCGATAACGACTTTCGTCTCTGTTGCTGTAAAATCTCCTCCGCAGTTGTAGCAGAGGCAGCCATAGCTTTAATCGGGGTTAAAGGTGGACATAAATCAGGTTCAGTCTCTGGATTTATTGGGCCAGGATCAAAGGGATCTTCTGGCTCTTCACCTCCTGAATTCTGTTTTTGGTAATGTTCTTCAGGATTGGGAATTTCAGCAGATTCAGGCTGAGGGTCCGCAACTGGGGGTATTACGTCAACAGACTGAGGTTCCTCTGGGGGAGCTTGTGGTGCCACTCCAGCAACCCCTTGCAGGGCTTGCTCTGCGGGATGCATTGTTCGTATGGCAGTGTATACAGTTCGCCAAGTAACTAGTATTCCTTCTGGCAAGGACAAGTGCAGTGTCTCCTGCGTTTGCAATTCCTCCCCCACTTTTAGCCGCTGAGCCAAATCGTAGGACCACCCTTCAGGGAACCATAAGCAATAATCACGTATCCATACAAGCAAAAAATTTCCGAGTCAAATACTCATTTGCATCCTATGAACCCATCTCCGCTTCTTCTAGCATAGTACAAATCCATCTCCTCTCTTTCTATTCTTTAACACTATCTCCCTTTTCTGATACATTACACTATTATGTATCCCCAGACTCGTCCGCTGCTGTTTCAGATGGATTACCCGTTCCCGGACTCCCACACACCCTCTCCTCAACCGCCTGCAAACCCTCCTTGATAACCTCATGAGCCTTTTTATAAGCAGCCCGTATCGCGCCCGCTTTCAAACCCTTATCAAGTCTCTGCATTTCCGTGAGCAATTGCTGCATAGAGTTCTGTTGATCACGGAGAGCGTCACGGAGCTCCGCAGTATCTTTAGGTGGATAGACGGTTTTCAGACGAACGTCTTCGGAGGATGATGACGTTTCCATAGGCTGAGGAGAGTCGGGGGGAACCTGCGTGGATGACTCCGGTAGACCAGAGTACGGTGGAGCGGTCGGTTGCGGAGGCGTGAGAGGTGGTGGCGGCAAAAATGTCCATCCATCAGACGCCCCCCAGAACTCCTTTTCTGACTGCTTTATTACAGGAAATGCATTGGAGGACAAACTGTTTCCCTCTTCCCCAGCTGCATCTAACACCCTCTGGGCTGTGGTGGCAATAACAGCTGCTCCATGCATGCCTTCAATCAGTCCCTTCACCTGTCGATAAGTGCCTGCCAGGTTCCAGGCTTCCTTATTCTCTGACTGCACTGCTTCCCACATTTCCACTCCAATTCTAGTCCATGTTGAAAGGTCAAAAAACTGAGTCGGATCTCTGAGCAATCCTCATTGTCAGCATCAAGATAATAGTTCCAGTAAAGCACTCTCACTAAGGTTTTCACCAGCATTTTTTGCCAGCTGCAGCAAACTTTGTACTGCTGCCTTTTCCACGGCTGATACAGCCAAACCCATACTACCGTTCCCATTCTAGGTGGCTCCCACTTCCCGTGGGGTCGTGGATCCGCTCCTGCCTCTCTCGGGCAGCCCAGCTTACTTCATCCCACAACACTGCCCCTATTTTAGCCCACGTATCCTGGGCGAAGGCAACCGCCACCGTGGGATAAAGCCCCTTGTCTCTTGTCCATACTAAAAGTGACTTCAAAGAGGCAGAATCATATTTCAATCCTCTCATAGAGAGCATATGTTGGAAGAGCTTAACTACAGCCTCTTCTTCTTTTGAGGTTGCAGACCCCATCTCCTCCCGGCCGCCTGCCTGATCAGAGCAGGATTTCCCTTTTTTGATGCGCTAGCGTCTTCCCGAGTGCCGCGGCAGCACTCACCTTTCGACCGCTTCTTCCGCCCCCTCCGATTGCCGGCTGGATTTCTGGGTAGATACAGTCCCAAAAAACCGATCTGAGGGTCCCTGTTCGGGCGCCACTTGTTGACGCGGAAGGCTCAAGCAATAACATGCAGACCAATGTGATCAGGTTAATGCCACTTTATTCAACCTAAGCGTTACATTTATAGTATTATGATTTCTGTTCACGCGCTCTAACTCCTACTAATTGGCTGCATGTTATCCTCACGAGCTGTCCACGCGCTTAATTCTTTCTTGTCATTGGTCGACCTTTCTTGACGTATGATGTTTTCAATTCCTTTGTTACACTTCTTTCTGGTCAGCACCTCCTTATCTCATGTCCGACAGTAACCTTTCTTAAACTCATGTCAAGGCAGGCCTACACAGCTGCTACCAACTCCTCAGTGCTTGGAGTGTTCATAGGGTGACCTCGTTGTATTAGAAATCCTTCCACACCTAACCAATTATTGTGGACTTGTTAAGACCTATACTAACCATTTTGGTAAGCTAATAAATGTTTCTATATGGACCTTGAGATTTACCTCACCTTAGTCCGCACTGTTGAGAATTTATGAATATGAAGTCACTTACCCCCCCTCTTTACTGAGAGTGGGACGTGACAGTTAGTGGTGGGTATTCAGAAACGTGAATAAAAACAAGTGGGAAGCCAGAAAAAATAACTTAATCTGGATCATAATCTAGTCCTTTCATTCAGGAGGACCACTTTCAGCTTCTTTCAGTCCACTGCGTTGTAATGTGCAGTGCAAGGTCTGAAAGGTCTGATATGTGTCACTGAAATAATCTCCTTTTGAGGGGGCTCTGGAGATTGCCTCTTCACTGTATTCTGAGTAGTTCACTTCAGCTGTGTCATGAGTCTTGCATTTTTTTACATTTCTGTGTGGGTGGGTGAGCCTAAAGGGGTGAGTGCTGTTGAGGGGAAGGATGGTTGCTCCATCCAGCTCTAGATGCCTTTGCCTGATGTGCAAGTATGAGGCAGGATCAACTGTCCTTGTGTCACACGTGACAGAGCTGCCTGGTCAAGAGAAGACCTCTAGGAATGCATTTCTGACAGCCTCCCTGGGCAGTCTGTTCCAGAGCTTTGTCTTCATTGTTTTCTGAGGAGTAAGGAAAGGAACCTTTCCAACTTTTTTTTTTCCCCCTTGCTGTAACTGAAGCCTGTTGCATCTTACTCTGCTAAGCAAAGTTTTATTCCTTTCCTCCTCCATGCTTGAAGACTATTACCACCATTGGTATTCTCCAGGCTAAAACATACAAATTTGTTCCATCTTTCCTTAGAGACCATTTTTTAAGTCTTTTTGGTAGTTTTCACTGTTTTCCTCTGAATCTTTCCTATTTGTTCATTCCTTTAGTTGTAGCTTCTAGCTGTGATAATGCTCCTAGATGAAGCCTTACTAATATGAAGGAGAGTGTAAGGGTTGTTGCCCATGTCTTGTGAGCTAGGCTAGTTTTGCATATAATTCACTAAAGCACATCTCTCTCAGAAATGCTGTCTAGCTTTTATCTTTTCCTGTGTTAATGCAACAGATAATTTCTGCTGCCATGTAAAATTTTGCATTTTTCCTTATTTAAACATGTTCTTACTGAAACACATTTTTTTAATTCTCAAATTTGTTAGAAACATTTTGGTTTCTAATCTTGTCCTTCAAGATATTGAAGAGCCTTGTCACTCACATATTTAATGTATGCATACTACTTTCACCTCTTTCGTCATATAGAGCAGTTGAACAGAACTGCACCTTTTCGGGTGGTCAGAACATTCAATTTTAGTAGTAAACTCTTGGTAACTACCTGGTGTAAGGGGCTGTGCACCCACCTGTCCTACTTATGTGGAAATTCTGAGGACCCGTCTATTAGGAATGAGTGGCAGGTATTGTCCATTAGTTAAGCATTTTTTGGGATCAGAACCCCTCTGCTTGCTTGGTTTAGACTAAAGACTTCAATCCTTCTCCCCCCCCCAAGAGAACGTTTTGAACTGTGGCTGCTAGGTATTCTGTGGAAGGGCTCTCAGTCTGGGCTTTTAAAGCTAGTTCAGTCAGTGTTGGAGGAGTGTGGGAGATAATTGACTGCACCTCAGAGTTGAAGGTTTTCACTACGGATGTGGAAGGTGGGGTGCCAAACCAGTACATTATTGTAAGGAAATAGAGCAACTTTGTGTGTGTATGTGTGTCGGTTTTTTGTTGTGTTTTTTTTTTATTGGCAGATCTGGATTCAAGCCTTTGCCTTAGGTTAAGCAGAAAGGATTTGAAAATAGGTCTTCTAGATGGCAGATAAAGCCTGCCTTTTCCTGCTCCTAATCTTGACACTTCCTGCTGGCTAGAAACTTCTTGCTTAGTTTATTGCCTTTTGTGAATGCCATTCTGAAAGCCCAAACTCTTCCCATGCCTGAAAGTCCAAAATCTGACAGAGTGTGTCAGAAGTGTCTGTAGCATGGAGTACACTATATTCTGCAGATCCATGAGCATTAGACATCTATGAAATGGTTGCCCTTAGATTCAGTGGTACTGGGCTATTTGGCTCTGTACTCTGCAGTCAGTCCTTTTCCTACCTCAAAGCATTTAGCACAGGACATACTGTACCACCTTTATCCTTTTTGTAGATTTAACCCAAAATATTCATGTACAGTTAGCTCTTACCTTCTCTTAAGGGAAGTTGGAGCATAACCTCCCTGGAGATGTACACTGTAGTCCTTTTTTGTAGCTAATTATGTGCCTACAGGATAGGGGAAGCAGGCTTGTTCTGTTGGAGGCTTGCTTAAGTCTCTGTCCTTTCTGAAACTGTGTTTCAATGGATAAATCTCCTTTTAACCTATGCTGTGTGACCTTAGTGAAATTCAGCTAATTCAACTCAATGAACACTATTTTTGATTGGGGGGGGGAAAAATACATTATTCAGTTTCATCCCTTTTATGCTAGTAAGCTATGGCCAGAAATTACCTGTACATAGTGATATTCCTTGTGCAAGTGCTTTTGGACCAGATTGTGCTTTCCCTTGCTCCCCATACTTAAGTCGTCCCAATAATCTATTTTTGAATGTAAAATTTCAGTTGTCTTGTTAGTTGGTCTGTAGTATAGCGTGGCCAATTATAAGACCAGATTTCCACATTTCAGGGAAGTGGTAGCTGCTTGGCTAATAAATAAAAGGGTAAAAGGATGAAGTTGGCAGCTGTATCCTCTGCTTGTGTTTTGGAGAAATAACTGATGTAGACATTGGACTCTAAGCAGAGGTTCAGGGTTGCTGTGTTGGGTTTGTGTGGCAAGGTTTTGGTAGCCGGGGGGGGGTGGGGGGTGTGTGTGGCTACAGGGGTGGCTTCTGTAAGAAGATGCCAGAAGCTGCCCCCATGTCTGATGGAGCCAGTGCCAGCTGGCTCCAAGACGGACCCACTGTTGGCCAAAGCTGAGCCAATCAGCAATGGTGGTAGAGCCTCTGTGATAACGTATTTGGTGGGGGGGGGAACCTGCTGTGCAACAGCAGCCAAGAGAGAGGAGTGAGAATATGTGAGAAACAACCCTGCAGACACCAAGGTCAGTGAAGGAGGGAAGAGGAGGTGCTCCAGGTGCCGGAGCAGAGGTTCCCCTGCAGCCTGTGGTGAAGACCATGGTGAGGCAGACTGTCCCCCTGCAGCCCATAGAAGAGCAGATATCCACCTGCAGCCCTTGGAGGACCCCATGCTGGAGCAGGTGGATGCACCTGAAGGAGACCGTGACCCTGTGGAGAGCCTGTGCTGGAGCAGGCTCCTGGAAGGACCTGTGAACCCAAGGAGAGGAGCCTGTGCTGGAGCAGTCCATTCCTGAAGGACTGCATCCCATGGAAAGGATCCATGCTGGAGCATTTTGAAAAACTGCAGCCTGCAGGGAGGACCCATGTTGGAGAACTTAATGGAGGACTGTCTCCTGTGGGTGGGACCCCACACTGGAGCAGGGGAAGAGTGAGGAGAAAGGAGTGGCAGGGACAATGCATAATGAACTGACCACAACCCCCATTCCCTGTCTCCCTGCGCCACTCGGGAAGGAGGTAGAGAAAATCAGGAGTGAAGTTGAGCTCGGGAAGAAGGGGGAGGGGTGGGGGGAAGGAGTTTTAAGACTTGTTTTTATTTCTCGTTACCTTACTCTGATTTGATAGGCAGTAAATTAATTTCCCCAGTCGCATCTGTTTTGCCCATGATGGTAATTGGTGAGTGATCTCCCTGTCCTTATCTCAACCCATGAACCTTTCGTTGTATTTTTCTCCCCATGTCTAGTTGAGAAGGGGGGGGTGATAAGAGTGGCTTGGTGGGCACCTGGTAGCCAGCCAAGGTCAACCCACCACAGCTGAAAATCTCAGCTAGAGAAAGGTGCAGCTTGGTTATTGGAATTGGAGCTGGAAGAACAGGGGTGAGGAAGGGATGTGTGGCTTAATGGTGTACTTCCTACAGTTTGTGCTGAAGTGTGGATGTTTCCTGGATCCTCTTTAAAGCATTGAACTAAAACATGTAGTTTACAGAAGAAAATTAAGTTCTTTTCCTGGATCTTCCTCCTAGAACATAAACACTGTAAAAACAACCCAAAATATGGTGCTAAGCAAGGTTTGTTTTTCATGCAGTATATTTTGAGATGTGTTGTATTAGAGGCCTGTAAGAAGCTTTATTTTAGAATCATGGTTACTTTTATGAATGTAAGAAACTTACCTTCAAAGAATCCTTATGAAATTATTGCTGGGGAAGAAAGTGCTTTGTATTGATTGAAACACTTTTAGTAACATAAAAAAAGGCAACTGGCCTGCAAATTAGCCAGTTGCAATAAATTACCTGTGTATTGTGGAGGCTTTTCAAGTGAAGGAAGGAGTTTAAATTAGAGGACAAACCGAGTTTTGAAACTACTTTCAGTTTTGAATATACAGTATAACTGAGGACTTGAGGAAATATTAGTTTCCAGGTGAAGATATCAAATTTGTTTTGTAGTTGTATTTCAGATGCAGTACGTCTTACGAATCAAAGGGTAAGAATCTTAACTGTGCAAAGGTAAACTTAAAAGCAGGTAGTAGCTAGCAAGCATGTGATCAGAGCAATGGGCACAGGACTGTTATGATATAATGATAACTTACTTAGAAATTGTTATTTTCTGTCTACCTTTTTCTTCTAAAATAACTCTTTGGACTCCTGTTCTGCTATGGCCTTCCAGTAAAACAAATGCTTTGTTCAGATGGCAAATAATTGAGAAACTCCTTAAAATTACTCTGCCAGCAAGAGAGAAATGTCCAGGGCATAAAAATGCATTCATGATAAGAGTGTAGTATGAAAACTTCTGAGTGATAAATGAACATGTATCATCATAGTAAGGGTAAATACAGCTCGTGTCAATCTTAAGTAGACTTTGAAAGGCATCAGTAAAGCTAGCGTCAAGGTTCTAAGAGGACAGGTCAGAAATGTTGCCCAAAGGACTTTTCTTTTTTGGAATGGTCTCTTGTATCTGCTAATGCAGACTACGTATCTCCAAAAAGAGTAGGTAACTTTAAAATTAGAAATAACATGGTGTCACTTGATGTGCTATTACCTTTTGAGTTTGGGATCCAAGAGGACTACTACTTGGGCTTAATTTTCTGTATTTTACTTCACTATGGAAATTGGCCCCAGTCTAAATGATAAATGTTTTGTCAGCAAAAATCATCTTCTATATGAATAATTTGTATCTGGCCACTCAGAGCACTGCTGGAAAAATTTAGTCTGCCATAATATATCACTGGATCAACTGTTCTACTAGCATGAGTAATGAATTACCTGCATGGATTTGCCAATCGCCCTTCAAGGGTCAGCCCTATGTTATTGCTGCCTTGTCACAATTTTTTGGTATAGTTTTTACAGATATCATGCTGCTATCTTCTCAGAAGTTAGACACTTTCAGGGACACCTGGAGACAAGAAAAGAGCAAATCATTTCAGGTATGAACATACCTTGATTTTTCATTAGTGAGGTTGGCTATTTTCTGTACAACAGAATACGCTCAGTCTTCTGGAGAACTTAAAGGGAAGAAGAAATAGATAGTTCATGATGTAATTAGAGGGAGCTAGAAAATAGCTTGGACAGAGGTATATAGGCAAACACGAGAAACCACTCTACCCTAGAAACTATTGCGCCAAGAAACTTTTCCCTGGGGTCTGCTTTATATGTTAACTACTCAGTCCCATGCACCCTTAACTCTAAATGCCAACTTAAGCCATACCACAATGCTACTTCCCTTCAGCCACTACAGGTCCCACCTATGTTCAGATTTCATGCTGATCTGCATGTGGTACTCAGCAACTGCACATCCTTTTTCTGTGTGTTTGGCTTTGAGAAGTGTGTATTATTTCTTCTGAAGAAGAGTAATTTTTATTTTAAATTCTGCCTTACCGGCAGACTTGATGACACCACCCCCACCCACCCCTCCTTTTCAGCTCAGTATTTATTCACCACACTCCACTCAAGGCCCTGCAAGCATAGTTACTATTACGCTGACTTCAGTCAGTCAGCTAAGGAAGGCTTTGTCTGCTCCAGCTGCTGTTCCTGATGAAGGTTCATAGAAGAAACTGACTGAAATGAGTATGCAAAGACAGATGTTCTCAGCAGTTCATTTACCTTGTGAACAGAGCAGTGTCTGTTTGGCAGTTACATGCTAGGACACAATGCTGGTAAGAAGGTGTGCATATACTCTTATGAAACCATAGTGTTGTCACAAATGGTTTTTTATCTCTTAGCGCTGTCTAATACTGGTCTGGGGTCACTTCAAAAGTAGGTAATTCTGCAGTCAATCAGAAATATTGCAGTGCTGATAATCTGTCAGAGCAGTGCTTAAGAGTGATGAAGTAGTAGACTTATTAAGCACATTTAGAGTAAGGTACACGGAGGTAATGGAAATGCAATTTACCCAAACTCAGACAAATTAACAAAAAATTTTAATAAAGAGTATTCAGTATAGCACCACACAAAAGGTACACTGTGCTTTGTGTTGCCTTTAAGGAATATGCCAAAAAACTTTCATACTAAAAAAACTAATGTAAAAAACTTTCTTGTTCATCAGAGCTTACTCTTGGCTGTTTAGAGAAGCCATTCTGAAAGAACCACAGCTTTTGTACATGTTTGGTCTTCCAGGCAGATTAAGCATTGTTCCCTTACCTGTTAGTTCTCTTTCAGCTTTTGGGGTTTAAGCTTTGTTCAAAGAAACTCACTTAAGACAAGGTGCTTTCAGGAAAAGCATTCAGTCCAGAACTCTTACCAGCAGATCCAACTGACAACATACTAGTCATCTGCTAAATTCTGTTTCTTGAAAAAGTAACAGAATTTTGATCAACGGTAATTGTGTGAATTGGGCTCTACAAATTGACCCCAAGCAAATTGAGAAAGATTTGGAATCGGCTCTTAATTCTGTCTTGGGCTCAAAGATAAACAAGGAGTAATACTTGATAAAATTACAAATAAATTGCATCACAGAAAAAAGATGGGTGATATTGAAGGGTCACTTACTCCATCTCTTCTTTCAGTACAGACTGTTATGCTATAACGGCTTATTTCAAATATAAGGTGCCTCTAAAGTATTTATTGGTCCCTTACATAGCTAAACTTTCTTAGCCTGAATTGTTCAGATTAAGTTCTGTATATTAGCTATTACACTATTATGCTTACATTAAATAGGCTTTATTTTTTTTCCTTTCTGTAACTGAGGTGAACTGGAAATGTTTCTATTCTGCCTGAATATGGAACACGCAGATGTTTCAGAATATCGTTTATTTGATGCATCTTGCAGTTAGAGAAAGGCCAGTTTGCATAAAGGGAACCTTAGTAAACCAACAATAGTAACAGAGCCATAGTCAAATGAAAGTGTGGAAGGGATCCAGTGCTAACACATATAAAGAGAGTACTGAAAAACTTCTAGGCTTCCAGCTTCACTGACTCTAGTATGGAACGTGCTTCTTTATACTCTTCGGCTTCTTCCAATTCTTTTTCATTTTCCTGGAATTAAAAACAAAACTTTTGAGTAATTTGAAAATAATGGACATGGGATTAAATTTAAGAAGGAAACTATGAAACAAGGGATATATCATTATTGAAAACACTAGTTTTACATAATTCTAAGCACAGGTAATTTTATTTTGTCCTGCTTAAGGTCCAGGATAATGGCTGTCAGGTGGGAATAGATTTTACCTTAATTTTGTTAAATTAATATTTAAAATATTTAATTTTTTAAAATATTTAAATATTTAAAAAAATTTAAAACCAAAGACAGCATAACTGGAACCAATAACAACAGAACTCAGAACAAGAGTACCATTAGGGAAAAAGCTTAAGCAGAGATCAACAACTGAAAAAACATACTACTATACAGTTGATTTCAAGCATTGAAAGTGAGCTAAGAACAGAAAGCAACCTTTAAAGACTTCCAAATTCTTAATAAGAATAGTAACTCCTCACATTCATTGTTTTAACTTTGTACAGCACAGTGTATGGATCAATAGCATCACTTCTGCATGTTGCTGAAATCTAGACAAGCTTACTGTCAAGTAACTAGTTGAATGATGAAAGGACCCTAAATCCTGCTAGGTACTGAGCATTTATTTTTGGAAAACAGTACAGGCATACCACCTGAGGATAGGACACCTTGAGTTTTCCTTTGAAAAGGGATTTGCATTTTAGCTATCATCAAATGTGTCTGAGGCTTAATTTATGGTATGTATTTTTAGTCTCACAGTAGCATTTACATGTGTAGCAGAGTTCTTGGTGAAAAATCAGCTTTTAAAATAAGTATGACTATCTCTAAACTTAGTATAGTTTCATTGAATCTATTTGTACAAGATACTATTTATTCCTGCAGGTATTCATATCTTAACAATGCAGCACTAGTTCTTATCTTGCTAATAAATTGTATAAGTAGTATGCAGTAAGGACTTGTCACGTCCCACTCAGAAAGGGGGGGGGGGTAAGTGAATCAGACTTGCAGATCCTCAGCAGCGTTGACTAAGGTGAGACAAATCTCAAGGTCTGTATACAAACATTTATTAGGTTAGTAACCAGGTCTTAACTAGGTCCACGATAATTGGTTAGGTATGTAACAAATAATGGCAAGCGGTAAGGTATGCATTGCGTTAATTAGCAACAGGTATACAACAAATTATGGCAAGTGGTACTTAATAACAGATATACTATGAAGTATGGCAAGCGGTACGGTATACCTTGTGTTACTTTATGAAAGAAAAGAGAAAAGAGAGTCCCTTACAGGACTCAGCTGTCTTGTTTCTTGTCCATAGCATAATAATAGTAAGAAAAGTATTTTGACTATTTTGGTTCACTACAAGTATATTATATACATCTACGTGATCTGGAAAGACTACCTAAAGCAAGTGAACTATTTTTTCTGATCATGTAACTATCACAGGAATTCAGAGTCCATTCTAATACTTCAGTATTTAAGGGAGCGCACATTCAACATACACTTAAAGACAGCTTCTAATATTCTAACACACACAGTTTTTATAGACCGAAGACCAATTCTGTAAAGACAGTTATCTAAAATGAAATATTGGTATGTTATAGGGTGTTAGTCTTGGGACCTATAAAAAGTAATTCTTAAGTCCAGTTCTAATATGCTGCAATTGCAGTACAGACAAGCATGTTTATCCAAGTTCATCAAGGAACAACAGCATTTCTTGATCAGTGGATTTTGGTGCTACACTTACTAGTAGTTGAGTAAGATCTGCATGTGCAACTTCTAATCTGCGCTGGCAGTCTGGAATCATCATTCGTGACTCTTGTAAGATCTCAATCTGTGAAAATTAGAAGCCAATTAAATGAGAATGTATTCCAGATAGGAATGTTATTTTTTAAGGTAAGTCTTTACTCTGAAAAATCAGTAGTCCAGTCATCATCTAGGAACTTAAGGACAGTGGTACCTATTTTCTGAATAGGCTTTTTATTAAAAGGCACACTTAGCATAATTATTAAACTCTGTTAATTTACAGGACACTTCCACTCGCTTTATGTTCAGATAATACCACATAGAAATAATTACTGTATGAAAAAAGTTATTGAGTTATTGATCACATTGTGTGCACACTGCAGGAAGCTCTGACTGAAAGAGAAAGGTAAAGAAAAACTAAAAGCAAAGACCAGCAAGCTCATATTTTTGATGTTTATCATGCATAAAAAATTATTACTTATCCTTGTGCTTCATTTTGTGAGAAAGATTATTCTCACCATGCACTTCGAATAAAATTTCTAAACTGGCACCCCACTGAATCTGAACATCCTGACTCCTACAGGAAAAACTCAGATTTATACAAGGGAACACTTATTTCATGGAACATTTTTTGGATCTGAAATCCAACCACTAAGAAGAAAAGGTGTGTGGAGTTGTTCAATAATGTTAAATCTATTTAGAAATTAAAATAGGTTAGATATTTGAGTATGAAACCTCTTCTGCATTCAGGATAACCTACAACAAAAGGCTTTCACTTTAAATGGCTTACTTCATTCTGTCATTCCTATGTTGTATTCTTCCAGTATTAATGCTGCCACACTGAAGGGAACACTGTCATCACAAAAGGGAAGATAAGCTATGGCTAAGAATGTATTTATGCATACAGGAAGGCCTTTTGTAGTACAACATTATCATTATTCTTAAGTGCCATATGCTTAAGTCCTTAGTTCAAGTCATTTTTCAGAGAAAGGGTTTAAAAACCTTTTTCTAATTTCTTTTCAGAGAATCTAGGGCAAAACTTGCCTACTTCTGATGAAGCAAAGATGGTTGACAAATGTTTAAAAAAAGCTAAGCACCCCCAAGTTCTAGTTCTCATCAGTATTATCACTTTCTTTTAAGCATTCAGCATTGGACTATTAAAAATAAGACTAGTCAGTCTGCATGTTAAACTTTCAGTGAATAAATAAAGGTTTGTAACCTCTATAGAATGAGGTATGCCATGAGACGATGCCTTTTGCTTTATGTACTACAACTTTGTTCTACAAAGATGACCTACAAGTGTGAGAATATCCAATAATGACTTCCTTGGGCTGGTGTTGCTAAATGGTGTTGTAAAGCTGGTGGATGATACAGAAAGTAGTAATTTATTTGATATATGCCACTCAGTAAGCGATCAGGGAAGGCATATAAGTTTTAGTCCTGGCTGCTGTAAGAAAAGAACAATACCTTAAACCAAAACAGAATTTGACTGAGATCCAAAGGGCTACCTGAGTTTTATTTACATTTGCCTGCAGTTATGTAATAATAAACAAAAAACAGAAGGAAGATAAATCCTGTAACTACATTCAGTAGGTGCAAACAGTTGGAGACTGAAACAGGAATTTTGTGGAAACAAGATTATTAGTTGATTACTACAAACTTTGATAACTTCTACATAAAACACCTTTTTTCCCAAGATGGACTATTTACTGTTACAAATGTATATAATAAAGCAAAGTCAAAAGCTCAAATAATTAGATAAGCTTTAGGACTAGAATTTTTAAGAAGTATTTGCTCTCCAACTTGTACCAAAACAAATTTTTGATACTTTAAGAATACAAATAAGTATTAATGCTTATGAGCGTTGATACCAAGTAGTCTGCAACAGGAAGCAATTTTGCTCAGCCTAACTGACATGTATTGTATAATGGGGACAACAGTTTTATCAGCTTCAAAAAGATGGAAGCAGAGTTTGGTGGTTTTTTTGTGCTTCTTTTTTTTTCTCAGCTGACCCACAACTTAACAAAAGATTTAGAGGTGTGCAGACCCACAATTAATTTAAAAACAACAACAAGACAACCTCCATAGGATGCTCTGTCATTCCTTGATCTTAAGAAGGACAACTACTAAGTCACAGGGTATGACGACAATACTGTTTTTCAAACAAGCTTTCTCTGCAGCTCCTCTCAGGTGAGGGCCAATCCTGTTTCTTTTAAAGCAGATCACTAAGGCATAAAAGGCAGAAAGGTTGCTTTGGTCTTTTTGGAAAACAGTTTGTCACTGGCTGTTTTCCACTAGCATACAACTGTAAGGTTTTCTTCATTGCCAGCAGTGGGGGATGGAGGGAGAACACCCCATGAATTGAAGCTAAGAAATGGAGATACTGTGCAGAGGACAGAAGCAAAACTCTGTGTCCTCCACTGAAAAAGTTTTTAATTAAATACTCTGTATCATAAATCACAGATACTGCTCCTTTAAAATTAACTTAGAGGATGATAATTGAATTATCCATTACAGAAGTTATCATTTAATCAGCAGGCAGCACGCTTCCTCCCAACAATTCTACCTGAACAGATCCATGTTAATGCAAATATAAAGCCTCACCCTGTGAACAGGTGAGAGGTGGTAAACATCTGAATGAAGAGTTTTCTTTGGGAGTAGCATGAAGAAAACACTGAAAAAAGACAGACCTGCTTTCCCAACAAGAATGTCTCGACCTTGTTAGAACAAATAACCAAATTTTCTCTCTGTTGAGGTTAAGCCTGGGGGAGAGGTTTAGAGGGTTGGGTTTTGTTGTTGTTTTTTGTTTGCTTGTTAAGATAGCATATAGATTCTGAATGCATGCTTTGCTCAAAGGTTAGGTTAGGAGATGTTTTAGAATAAGCTTGAAGGTTTGGGAGGAATCCCCCATCTGTTTTGTGGAGGCAAAATACCTGGGGAAATATTTGTGCTAAAATTGGAAACAGAACAGACATGGGAAGTTCCCTAGATAGACAGAAGGCCAAAAAGTCAAGTCCAGATTTTTTTCCTCCCTCTAGAGCAGAGAAAAAGTGAGCTCAACTACAGAAAAAATTAATCATGTCCTCAATGGCAAGTTGCCATACTAACTTATTCCAAATATTGCACAAGTGTCTTTAATTTTCAGTATAAAATCTGGAATCCAAAAGGTATTTACACCTGCCTAGATAAAAAAGAAAACAGCCTCCGGAAAACAGAAGGGAAAAAGGAAGATGACAGTAATGATTTTTTGTCATTTGGTCTCCTTCAGAAAGCACATTAGGTAATAAAACCAAAGTTTGAAAGCATTTTTAATATCACCTGTCTGTTAAGAATATTATTCTGTATTTAATACAGAGAATTACAAGTTGCTAGCTTTTAAGGAAACAAATTGTGCTTGTTAAGGATACTGTCCAAATACATAAGGGGGAGCATTAGACCCTTCATTAGCATTTCCACTGCTTCTTTACCTAAGTAGCTAGAGCTACAGAGTTCAGATTATTAAACAAAAATCATATATTCTTAGAAAAAAATCCAACTTATGAAAATAATCAGACTGCAGCAAAACTGTATGTTTCATCTAATCTCACTGTATTTGATTGGTGAGAAGACTGAAACTTTGAACCAATAGGGTGAGGGGTGGAAAGAGTTAAAAACCCAACCGAGCTGTGGTGAATTGACCTTGGCTGGATGCCAGATGCCCACCAAGCTGATCTATCACTCCCCATCCTCAGCAGGATAGGGGGGGATAAGATGGAAAAAACTCATGGGTCAAGATAAAGGTAAAAGCAAAGGTTGCACGTGGAAGCAAAGGAAAACAAAAGATTTATTCTCTACTTCCCATCGGCAGGCAATGTCCAGCCACTTCCCAGGAAGCAGGGCTTCAGTATGCAGAGCGGTTGTTCCAGAAGACAAGCGTCATAATAACAAATGCCCCTCCTCCTTTCTCTTAGCTTTTATTGCTGAGCAGAAGTCATATGGTATGGAATATTCCTTTGGTCAGTTTGGGTCAGCTGTCCTGGCCATATTCCCTCCCAGGATCTTACCCACACCCAGCCTACTGGTGAGGGGGGAAATGTTGGAGACAGCCTTGATGCTGTGGGAGCGCTGCTCAGCAGTAGCCAAAACGCTGGTGTGTTATCAACACCTTTCTAGCTACCAATACACAGCACAGCACTATGAGGACTGCTATGGGGAAAGTTAACTCCATCCCAGCCAGACCACATACATGAGCTAACTAGAGTATTTCTTTGATGCTAAATAGACATTTAGAAATGAAAAAGTTACAGAACATTACAATGTTCCTTTCAGCTATAACTCCTTCAGTAAAAAGATTAGCGGTTCATTCTCATCCTCGACAATAATTTTCCAAAACAATATAAATTGTTTCCAAATGTATTTCTTTTCAGCTGTTTCAGGAAATATTCTACCTCCCACTCAACAAAGCAAGAGGAATATTGCTGTTTTCACTAATACTTAGAGAAAAACTGTATTAGCAAGACTGTATGTACTCTTTGGCATGCAGATATTAAATTCTATGTTAAGTCCACTGGATTTTTAATTCATCTGGAAATTACATTACATGAGAAATCATTTGGAACTGTAGGATAACTACTTAAAAAAATAAATTTATCATTTATCAGTAAAAACGCTGCCAGTTAACAAAAACTCCAGAGTAGATCTACAATCCCACTGAGAGGAAATAAGGAGTAGATACCTCAGGCTCTTCCCACACTCACAAGCCTCAAGATAAAAGCATGAGATGGGAAAGGATGTTATTTATGTATGGGACAAATCAACAACCTCAGAAATACAGAAAATTACTGGTTCCTACCATTAGCCTGCATTCATAAGCAACTACAGTGAAAAGTTTCTATTACAGATAAAATATCATGAAGCCTTGTGTAAAGTCTTCATATATCGAGAACCATTAACAATTGTGTAGAAACTAAGGCTTCATTACAAAAAAAAAAAAAAAAACCACACATGGAGGTGTAACTGCATTGTTTGCTGCTACCAGTCAGGAGTCTTCATGACCCTCTACAGAAACTATATGCAGAATTTACACCTGATAGAATACATCAAAAGTCTTTTAATACTTTTTTATTTCCCCTAACTTGTACAAACCTGTTTTGTATAAAATAGTTTAGTTTTTATTAAAATTGTTTTCAATTTAGTATTTTATTAAAATACTTAATAACCCTTTTTCCTAAGTGTCTTGTGGTTGAAGATAGTGTGATTCTGAGATAAAAAATTTATGAAAATATTTTCTTTCATAGTATTTTTCCCCCCAAATACTGCTCTTCATTTATTATGTTTTTTTCTGCCAATAAGTTGTTATAAGCTTTCCCCTAAATTCTGAACTTCTCATCTGCCTTTTGTAGACAAAAAAACAGATTGGTGGCTTTTTTTGTTTGGGGGTTTGTGTTGTGGGTGGGTTTTTTGTTGTTGGGGGGTTGTTTGTTGTTTTCATTTGTTTTTTTGTTTGTTGGTGTGGGGGTTTCTCTTCTTGTTTGGTTTTTTTTGTTGTTGTTTTGGTTTTTTTTTAATAAGCTGTAAGCGATGGGAAAGGAAGGGCTTCCCTGCCCCATTAGGCTAGCAATTCTTTCCTTGGGATCTACTACCTACCACAAGTAGATCTCACCCAGCTTGGATTCAGCTGAAGTACATTAGTTGAGACACAGCAAGTAATGCAAATACAACATGCACACAGGACAATGGTAATATATGGGGTCTTCAAGTTATATTCTTGGTCAGAGTATACCAGCACTGCGAGCAAACAGTCCTTTTTGTTTCTCAGCTACTGAATCTGCTCCTCATTAAATTTGTCCTTCTAGACGGTGCAGGTGAAGGCTAGTATCTAACAAGCACCAACTACCCTAGTTGGTCACTGCCTCAGCTAGAGATCACTTGAATTCACAGGAACCAGAAGGTGCCTAATTGTATGAGTTAGGAGAATATACTGAGTCAAACTATTGTTCTACAGAGGGACTGATTCCTCCTTACAAACCAGATGCACCCTAAAGTCTACATATGCTTTAGGAATGGCATTATTAATTTTAAAGTAAATTTTTCCTTAGACACTTCTGTACTGTTAAACCATATGTTCTACTGCAGAGATGTAACTAGAAAGCTAAATGAGAATAGTAGTACATTAAGAGGTAAGTAATGCTTTTAAGCATCCCTACCTCAACTCTAGATTGATTTGTATATACATATCTGATTTAGCTGATACCTCAGCTAAAAAAAGTTAAAATTATTCTCATAGTCTCAAATGACTGAATCCATTCCCATCTCCCAAATGCTATTTTTCATTACTGAAATAAAGTCTATAACCATATTGTTAAATAAAGTCATTGGAGGAATTGATTGTTTTCAAAGTGGATTGGGCAATTTCTGAATGAATCAAGACTATTTTCTCTTTGAAGGCTTTTGTCATTGGTCTCTGAAAATACCTTCAAGTAGTGTGTAACATTTCATTTCACAGCAGAAGTTCATGGCCTCTGCTGTTTTTGACTTTGATATCTTGCCAGGTCAATGTGGAAATACCACAGTGCAGTCAAATAATCTGATGAATGGGAGACACTAAAAATGGGAATTGCATTCATTAGCTCTTGTTAGCACCAGCAGATCTTCAGAAATACTATTTCTGTAGGAACTTGGAGTCTCAGCCTGTAGTAAGGCAGAAGACAGCTCAGCTCTATAAATACAACTCTATTTGTATACAAATTCTTTATTTGTATTTCTTTCTCATGGCATAATGAAAGCAAGGCAGGACATGCACACATGAACTGAAATCTGAACTTATTAAAAAAGTTGTTTTAGTTTGTTCTAAAAGGGCTTTCTCCTAGCTTGTTTTCATTTATTTTTATATTAGGGTTTATTTAACCTATTCTTCCATTGTTTGACAATGAAGATGGGAGAACAGTAGGTTTTATAACACGAAGTCACCAGACTTGAAACAAGTGAAAATAATTTTAATTTACAGTTTCAGTTTCTGTGAAGATTTAAGAGAAAACATCTGGGAAATGCTTGGTAAAACATAGTTAAAAGATAACATATTTATCTGAAAAAGAACATAAAGGCCAGTTAAACGCAGACATGCCACACTTAGGTAAAGAATATAAACGAATCTCCCAAACCCAATCCTTCTCTCAGTGACAAGGAAACTTGACACTCCTCCTTCCAAAAGGGCATGTACCAACTGTCTGAAACAACTGTCTTTTATGGGGAACCTTCCAAGAAAAATTCAATCATATTGTAGTAGTGGCTCTAAACCATACCCGTTGTTAGTGAGTGATAGCCATCCTGACACCAAATGCTAAACAATCCAGTCTCCTTATAATTTAACAGTTCTGGAAGAAAGGAAATTTCTACAAATGCATATTATGACTTTTATAATCAACAGGATTTTAGTCTAGTACTTATATAACAGGAGTCTGGAAAAAGGTAGAGGAGATTCTTTTATTTAAGGATGACTATGATTAAATTAGAGCAAAGAAGGATTTTATAAAACAAGTTTTAGGATAGTTTACCTGCTTCTTAATTCCATAATCATCACATGCTTCAGCTTTCATTCTTTCAATCTTTTCTTCTTGCTGTTTTGCTTCTTTTTCATACATAACCTTTTCTTTTGCCAATCTGCAATTAAACCAAGTGATTGTGTTAATCTGGTTCTATTATGGTAAAACGTTATGCCACTGAAAACAAAAAAAACCCCTGAAAGCTGCAGCCCTATAAGATAATACGCAGTTTTATAAAAAAAGGCTCTTAACCACTGCAAAAAACTGCATCTAGGAAATGCTGAATTTAGCTATAATTTATAACAATTCTTATAAGAATTATTTCAATTAAAAATATTTTTAAAGATTCTGTGTGGGCTTATCCATATAGAATATCCTAAAATAGCTATATACTGGTACTTCATTTCAAATACATAATAGAAACAGATAAGAAGCTGCCTTGTAGATCTGGATGACTGCTAATAAAGACAGTAGTAGAGGAGAAAGCTATCTCTCTATCTCAAAAAAAATTCTGATAGTTTTCTGAGTGACCTATATTGGCTGTTATAGTCATGTGGCCTTTACTCTTTCCTATTCACTACTAAATAACACCACTGCACCTGCACCAAAAAAATGACAGACATTCTTCTTTTCTTCTTAGTAGTAACTCTGGAAAAAAAGTTATGTGTAAATGAAAAGAAAAAAGCACTTTCAGGTTCACAAACTATGATCCCAAAATGGTTGGTTTGTTTTGTTTTTTACTGATCACAACCGCATGTCATGCCATTAAATGCAATATTTCCCATACTAGTTTTTGTACAAAATAATGAAAAGTAAAATTCCCAAATAACACAGTAGCCTCATAGTCTTGTGTTCCCTAGAGTATTTTCTCCATTTACCTTGATGCTGGTTTTGGAGTTATAGACAAAAGTAAAAGTTCTATAATTTACATTATAGCAATTTTCTTTATGGCCTTATTTTTTAAAGGGAAAATAATCTATCTTTTAATCCTAATAATGGACCCATATTTGGGAGCAGGATGCTTTTTGCTAACAAGCGTAGATTCAAGAGTAACACAAGAAACTTTGAAGGTCAGAAGGGAATATTAAGGTAGTCTAGTCTGATGTCCTGCAGTAATTTTTACATTGCAATTCCATTATCAGGCTTAATTATTTGCTGTTATTGCAATTTTGCTGTTACATCTCCTACTTTGTCACGTATGTTCATTATGTATATGTTGGATTACATAATGCTAGATTCAAACCAAAACATCCTTCAGGATCTGGAGAATGATGAAGTAATTCCTGATTAGCTAATTCAAGACACAAACAAACATTGAGATGCTAGTGCAAACCTGAGAACACACCAAGGAAAATCCTTCCCCAAACAAGAATGAGCCTATATCAGATCAGCCTATATTAGATAAGATTGTTTAAGGAAAACTCAACAGCCAAAAGAACATAATCGGATCCAAGAAGCAAAGAATATTATACAAATGAAAAGAGAATAAAGGCTTTGTAGAGAGCTTCTTGATCACGTTATCACATCAGAGCAAATTAATTCCTAATTTGTCACAGTTAAGTGCTCTACTAGAAGTGCTGCTGAGGATGGACAGAACAGTACTGGGTTGATAAGAATCCTTTGTGAACTGAAGCCGCCACAAAAGCGCCACTGCAATAATATCTTGAGAAAAATTCCAAAGAGAATATGCTGATATTGCAACAGCAGGAATTCTCCCTGCTTTTGATAGAGTTTATATCATCAAAAATTGTTTTGCCAAAATATCCTTAGGCTGTGGTTTCACAACAGTTGATCTATATTGGGCTGTGGCAACACTCAACTGAACTGGTTTCAACCCCCATGGAATCACACCATCAAAGAGGGCCTTATAAAGAAGCAGTGTGTAGAGCATGTAGTGTAGGTATCATCTAGGACATTTTCTGCAAGTCAGCCAAGTACTAGCTTAGAAAAATAGTACTGGGGAAAGACAGCAGCCTAATTACTACTAATAACGATACTAAATCAGGTGCTGTAATTCCAACTACTGGAACTAGCTCCAGTATTAGCATCATCAAATATCGATTTAATAGAGGATGAGTTAATTGTTTGATCAAGGCTACTTGATTTAATTCCAGACAGTATTATTTGCTTTGCTATTTTTAGGTTCCAAAAAAGTTAATTTTAATCAACCTGTGAGACAGCTGATTTTTTTCAATGAGAACAGAAAATTCCCTTGAGGAGCAGGGGGAGAGAGATATGATTGAAAGCAGGTTTTATGTTGATTCATTTACTAAAGTGTGTATGCCATCAAAACTAAAGGCAACTTCCATTGCTAAACCCAGCATTTTTAATTATTTTAATTTTTAGATAGAACAAAAGGCACAATGTTTGTCACTACTTATGTTTTCACACTGTTCTGGTTCCAGCGGGGACAGGGTTAAGTATTCCATGCCATGTGAGCCACGCCCACCCTGAGATTAAGAGGAGGGGAAGGGGCAGGCAGTTGGGCTTGGATAGTGCTGGCATGTCCTGGGTCTGGTCAGTGAGCAGCGGTTCCATAATTGCATTTGTATATTCCTCTATCCGTGTTATTGCTGCTGGTTTTTTTTTTTTTTGTGTTCCCTCTGCTGTTTTGTTAAACTGCCTTTGTCTCAACCCAAGAGTTTTGCCTTTTTCTTCTGATCCTTCCCGTACCGGGAAGAGCCGAGCGAGCGACACGTGGTTCTTTGTTGCCATCTGAGGCCAAACCACGACAGTCCTTTTTGGCACCCAACATGGGGCACGAAGGGTTGAGACAACGACAGAATCCAACTAGAGCTTGAAAAAACTAATTTGTTAGGTAAAGAGTCACTGGTCACTATGTTGCTTAGTTTGTTCTCATGGCTGTGTTATGTAAATTCCTGTGTGTCTTATGCACTCCCTGTGATGATATTTGTTACTTCTGGCTGGACAGTCAGGGGTGGCATGGCATGTGGGAGAACATGGGCAGGTACTTAGAGAACTTCTCGCCTCCAATGGTCTGGGACTTCACCCCTGAACAATTACAGGACCCTGATAGAGTAGCAGAATATCTGAAGGGAAAATGCTGTGACTATTCTAGAGAGGCACAACTCACCGCACTGTGCTGGGCCCTGGCTAGTATCTACCAGGCACTGCTCAGTGCTATGCAGTACCCTCAGAAGAAAGAGACAGAGACCAGATCGGCAGGCGCTGCGGCTACCGCGACCCCTGCGACAGGCGCTGCGGCTACCGCGACCCCTGCGACAGGCCCTGCGGCTACCGCGACCCCTGCGACAGGCGCTGCTGCTGAACCAGGGAACCAACCTGTGCTAGTATCCGTTGCCCCCATACAAAAGAAGAAGTACACAAAGAAATCAGTTCGCTTAGTAAGAGATGATGATGAACCAGGGCCATCACAAGGACAGGAGGAAGAGGCAGAACCAGAGATAATTACCCAATCCCTACCCCTGAGTGAGCTGCAGGATATGCAAAAAGATTTTTATCTGACTTGCAGGTGAGCACATTATCCCAACACCGAAGCAGCCAGGTGACAATGGGGCCAGTAGCCTGGAATTAGAGGGTAGGGAAGCCAGGCAGCTGGGATCCCTGTCTAGGGAAGGGGGCATTGACAAGGCAATTGGAAAGAAGACCCAAGCCCTCAGCCTCTGGAAATGATGACTCCTGTCAGGCGTGAGGGAGAGGTACCCCTTCAGTGAAGATGTTGTATGTCAACCAAGCAAGTGGACCACCATGGAAAGAGGTATCCAGTACCTGAGAGAATTAGCCATGTGGGAGATGATTTATTATGACTTGGACAATGCAGACTTGCCCACGGACCCTGATGAGGTGCACTGCACAAGGCCCATGTGGCAGAAGTTTGTACGGAGCGCACCATCGTCATATGCCAACTCACTGGCAGTAATGGAATGGAAAGGCGAAGAGGGACCAACGGTGGATGAGGTGGCTGGCCGGCTCCAGCGATATGAAGAAAGCCTCTCTTCCCCCCTTGTCTCAGCTGTGGAGAAACTGTCCTGGAAGGTCCAGCAACTTGAAGAGAATATGTCCTACTCCCCACCTGTACGGGCCAGCATCTCAGCTATTAGGAGCAGGCATTTCCCCACTCAAGAGAGAGAGTACAAAGGGTAAACACCACGAGGCACCCTGTGGTTCTACCTGCGAGACCATGGAGCGGACATGAGGAAGTGGGATGGACAACCTACTTGGATCCTGCGGGCACGGGTACAGGAGTTGCAAGGAAGGACAACCACAAAAGGAGATCCCTCCAGGAAAAGTGCTGCCCCAGTTTCCAGTGGGCAGTTCCCCAGACAGAGCAGAAGGCCTGATCTTGCTTCTGATCCTCTTGAAGGAACCTCCAAGTCATTTCTGCAAGAAGTGAGTACCGGATACCATGACCAGTATTAGAGGGGCCCTGCCTCCAGCCAGGTGGAAGAAAGGGACAACCGGGTTTATTGGACAGTGTGGATTCGATGGCCTGGCACATCAGACCCACAGGAGTGTAAGGCTCTAGTGGAGACAGGAGCACAGTGCACTCTGATACCATCAAGCTATAGAGGGGCAGAACCCATTTGTATTTCTGGGGTCACAGGGGGATCCCAAGAGTTGACTGTACTGGAGGCTGAAGTGAGCCTAACTGGGAATGAGTGGCAAAAGCATCCCATTGTGACTGGCCCAGATGCTCCATGCATCCTTGGTATAGATTACCTCAGGAGAGGGTATTTTAAGGACCCAAAGGGGTATCGGTGGGCCTTTGGCATAGCTGCCTTGGAGACGGAGGAAGTTAAACAGTTGTCTACCTTGCCTGGTCTCTCGGAGGACCCTTCTGTTGTGGGGTTGTTGAGGGTCGAAGAACAGCAGGTGCCGATTGCTACCACAACGGTGCATCGGCGGCAATATCGCACTAACCGAGACTCTCTGATTCCCATCCATAAGCTGATTCGTCAACTAGAGGTTCAAGGAGTGATCAGCAAGACTCGCTCACCTTTTAACAGTCCTATATGGCCGGTGTGAAAATCTAATGGAGAGTGGAGGCTAACTGCCAGTCCATCCCTTACACTAACGCAATGCCAAAAATACCTCAAATTTCCCGCTTGTCAGTGGTGTTTGCTTTGTGCACAAGCAACTTGTTCAGACAAAGATAAGTCAGAAGTTTGGACTGAAGATGAGAACTGAAGGATGGAGCTCACAAGGCACCAGAAATTAACTGTGGGGCCTGCTGGAAACAACTGGGAGGGGTGCAGCAAGTTCAGTTGAAAGTCTCAGCTTTAGTAGAGACTCAGAGCAGGACTACTTGATGAAAGGAGAAGACATGGCCTAACCATCTTAACGGCCCTCCTCCCACCTGATCTCTCTGGGCACCAACTCTTTATAAGGAGCCAGGACTACACCACAGACTGAAAACACGAGAGAACCACTTACTGGGTTCTCCTCCATGTGCAATCTCAGCTATACCGTGTTGTTATATGTAACACAGGCATCACAATAAATCCAAACAATGGGCTTAGGGCTTCAGAGGAGATGGCACAAGAGATGTGAAACTGACACCTTCCCCCTGTTTTCTAAATACATATTCAATCATAGTGAAAAAAAACAGCACTTGAACTTTGCAGATTACTTGCTAGCATGTCCTAGGATCGAGCATTTTGGGTCAAATGTCACTGGAACTCACCAAATTCCAAAATCTAGAACTACTCAGCATAAATGTTACCTTTAACAGGAAGAAGGAAAACTTCAACTTCACGACAGTTCTGTTTCCTTATTGTTCTAAAGTTTCTGTAGATGTTACATTAGATGGAAGGAAACCAAATGACCCATAGAAAGAGCATCAATTAGTAAGGTTAACAGAAGCTAAATAGGTTGAAATTGGAAAAATAAGCACATTATTTATGTACCAGTTACTACTTGCTCCCTATTTCAGTGAAAGGAAATAAAATTTTCTCATCCTTCTGTCAGGTCCCACTCTCAGGAAAGAGGGGGAGTAAGTGACTTCAGATTTGTAAATCTCCAACAGCATGGACTAAGGTGAGATAAATCTCAAGGTCTGTATACAAACATTTATTAGTTTCCCAAAATGATTAGTATAGGTCTTAACAAATCCACAATAATTGGTTAGGCATATGACAAATTATGGCAAGTGGTGAGGTATGCATTGCATTACTTAAAAACAAGTATACAACAACTTATGGCAAGCAGTACTTGTTACTTAACAACTCTGTTACTTAACAGCTCTAAGAGAAACCGAGGGATAGAGAAAGGAAAAGACAGAGAAAAAGACAGAGATAAAGAGATCACCGGTCCTGGTTCCAGCATCTTTTTCAAGGAATCGTCCCAGGCATAATCATCATCTTCCTTGGGAAAAATCTTCCCAGGCACTATTGTCTTCTTTGTTCCCCTTTTATGTTTGCTGAATTAGCACAGTCCACTCCCCTTGTCAAGGACAGCCTTGTCTCAGGTTTCTCCCTTCTCCCAGGTGACATGTAGCATGATTTGGGTGGAGAGATGAGTGCCATAGTCATACATGTTTAGCATGATCTCTATAATCTTCATTAGCGTATGCAGGGGTGTGTGCTTTCATATGCATTTCCCAGATAATGAAGCAAAGGTTACTCATTGGACACAATGGCCTCAAGAATAGAGAGCTAGCAGGCTCACCACACGAGTGGCAGAACTATCTTGTCTTCACAAGGCAGTCATCCCACTGTTTTTCAAGCACCAGAAGTGTTAGCCTTATCAGTTCTTTGAAGGCCAGGCCAGCATTATTTATTTCCTTGTGAGTGTTTGAGGCATTCCATTGAAGGCTTGGAGGGCCTTCTGCCCCTCATCAGGGAATTTACAGGCCGTCTCTTACACCTGCCTAACAATCCAGTGGCAGCCTCCTGCCCCAGCACAAGTAGTAGTAAACTTCACCACAGCTCTCCATAAGCAATCAAAAGGCTACCTAATTAAAAAAGTAATTAGTTACACAGATAGATGTGAGTGGGTAGATTAGTTTATGAAAAATAATACAAAGTTCCTCTGAATGCTTTTAGTGACTTGGCTTCCTGCTGTTTTACAGCTTCTACACATTTCCAAGGGAGTGGGTTAAAACAAACAACCAACAAAAACTGCATTTGCAAATGAAGATGGTACCTTTCAAAACCAATTGATCACATACGTCAATTTTATAATTTGCCCTCTGTTCTCAACACAGAAGATAAACTTAATATTTTTGCATAAAAATCAATGCCTCCACAGAAGGAATGGTGTGTTATGTTTCATTCTCTCAGGTCATTTATGCAATACCCACCACCAAGTCATCTAGGCACCAAGCTGAATCAGTGCTGAACCTGTAAAAGGAAGGCTTGAGAGCTATTGTACAGCACACTGCAGGATTTGTAAAAACGCAGAACAGCTCCTGATATTGGGCCAGACCAAGAGCTCTCTCCCCCAAGCATCCTGCCACCAACAGAAGCTAGGTGAAACACCCTGGGCAGGAATGCAGTTTTCTCAGGGTGAAGATCAAGCCTCACACTCCATATGCGCCAACATGCAATTTCCCCAAATGTGGGAAAATTGATTGCATCATTTGTGGCAGCAGGGAGCCGTATTCTCACTCTCTTGAGCTAGGGCACAGATGGGGGGTGGGGGTGCAAAAGCCAGTAGCCAATACTCGAGGGAAAAGTGTAAGAAACAAGTATAACAGCGATCCTTGATGACAACCGGGAAGCTCTGCCAGGGAAATCAGTGAGTTAAGCCCCTAAAGGCTGTATCATGGCCAATAGCCACTGAGGGACCTCACTTCCATGACTACACCAAATACCATTGGTGACCTAAAAAAAAAAAAAAAAAAGCCATGCACCACCCACAAAAAAAACCCAAAACCAAAAATCTAAACCATTACTCTTAGTTAAGTAAATTAAATAGCTGTAAACTTAAGTTTTACCTCCTTTAAATTAAGAAAGTACACATGAAACTGAAGTTTTAAACAGATCAAAAAGATACAACTACCTATACTGAAATCATTGACTTGTTTTTAAAGGATCCAGACACCAACTCTCATTTTGTTTGCCTTTGCTACTTTTGGAGTGCTACCCCCTGCTTTGAAGAATATTGAGTAAATGAAATTTCTGGCTAAAGTAGACTCATGAGAACCCACACTGAAGACATCTGAAATTCCAGATGTACCTTTATGTGTCGTAGATGGAGCTAGTGGGAAAAAAAAAAAAAAAAAGAAGCTTGTGGAGTGATCAAAATGAAGCAATTTTAACATCAAAGCTAACAAACCTCAGATTACTTGGCCAAACCCAATTTAAAATCAGTAACCATCAACATTATGTAAGCTGCTGAACAGTGTATAGGTAAAGTGAGATGGTGAACCTAGTCCATTTATGAATATTATTGAGCATTTACAGAGACAGCATCTAAAAAGCCATCACACTAGGTCCTCACTGCCCTGGGAGCTATACAAATAAAGGAGAACAATAATCCAAACAAGTTTATGGTCTCTATGCTCATATGAACATGTGACTAAGACAAGCAAAGACTCAAAAGGAAAAAGGTAACCAAGACATTAAGATTCTTAGCCAGTGTCCTGGCTCCAGCAGGGACAGGGTTAAGTATTCCATGCCATGTGAGCCACGCCCACCCTGAGATTAAAAGGAGGGAGGGGGCAGGCAGTCAGGTTTGGAGCAGGCTGGTGCGTCCTGGGTCTGGATCGGCAGGGAGTGGTGGTTCCGTAATCGCGTTTGTATATTTCTCTGTCGGTGTTATTGTTTTCTTGTTCCCTTTGCTGTTCTGTTAAACTGCCTTTGTCTCAACCCAAGAGTTTTGCCTTTTTCTTCTGATCCTTCCCCGTACCGGGAAGCGCTGGGCGAGCGACACGTGGTTCTTTGTTGCCATCTGAGGCCAAACCACGACAGTCCTTTTTGGCGCCCAACATGGGGCTCGGAGGGTTGAGACAATGACAGAATCCAACTAGAGCTTGAAAAAAACGAATTTGTTAAGTAAATAGGCACTGGTCACTGTGTTGCTTAGTTTGTTCTCATGGCTGTGTTATGTAAATTCCTATGTGTTTTATGCACTCCCTGTGATGATATTTGTTACTTCTGGGAGGGGGATGAGGATTATCATTTTACTGTCCTGTGCAATATCGGCTTATGATATGATAACATCACTTGTTAGATGGTTATTTTGGGGTGTTTATGTGATATTGCTCTCCTGTCCGTACATTGGGCACCGTCTCTCAGAATTTATTAATAATTACACCCAGTCTATGGGGGAAACAGGGGGGGACACTTTCCCCAGCTCTTTTGCCTCCCTTTTCTCCTTCGGGTCAGGTATGACAGCTTTTGAGAATTTTGAATATCCTTGGGATGCTCAAACCAGCATGTTCTTAGTGTTATGTCTGCTGAATATGTTCCAGGTCTCGTTTAGGGTTAAACAACTATTTAAGACTACCACCACAGAGATCTGCTCTGAGGCTGGACAGTCAGGGGTGGCATGGCATGTGGGAGATCATGGGCAGGTACTTAGAGAACTTCTCGCCTCCAACGGTCTGGGACTTCACCCCTGAACAATTACAGGACCCTGACAGAGTAGTAGAATATCTGAAGGGAAAATGCTGTTGCTATTCTAGAGAGGCACAACTCACCGCACTGTGCTGGGCCCTGGCTAGTATCTACCAGGCACTGCTCAGTGCTATGCAGCACCCTCAGAAGAAAGAGACAGAGACCAGATCGGCAGGCCCTGCGGCTACCGCGACCCCTGCGACAGGCCCTGCGGCTACCGCGACCCCTGCGACAGACACTGCTGCTGAACCAGGGAACCAACCTGTGCTAGTATCCGTTGCCCCCATACAGAAGAAGAAGTACACAAAGAAATCAGTTCGCTTAGTAAGAGATGCTGATGAACCAGGGCCATCACAAGGACAGGAGGAAGAGGCAGAACCAGAGATAATTACCCAATCCCTATCCCTGAGTGAGCTGCAGGATATGCAAAAAGATTTTATCTGACTTGCAGGTGAGCACATTGTCACCTGGCTGTTTCGGTGTTGGGATAATGGGGCCAGTAGCCTGGAATTAGAGGGTAGGGAAGCCAGGCAGCTGGGATCCCTGTCTAGGGAAGGCGGCATTGACAAGGCAATTGGAAAGAAGACCCAAGCCCTCAGCCTCTGGAAACGATGACTCCTGTCAGGCGTGAGGGAGAGGTACCCCTTCAGTGAAGATGTTGTATGTCAACCAAGCAAGTGGACCACCATGGAAAGAGGTATCCAGTACCTGAGAGAATTAGCCATGTGGGAGATGATTTATTATGACTTGGACAATGCAGACTTGCCCACGGACCCTGATGAGGTGCACTGCACAAGGCCCATGTGGCGGAAGTTTGTACGGAGCGCACCATCGTCATATGCCAACTCACTGGCAGTAATGGAATGGAAAGGCGAAGAGGGACCAACGGTGGATGAGGTGGCTGGCCGGCTCCAGCGATATGAAGAAAGCCTCTCTTCCCCCCTTGTCTCAGCTGTGGAGAAACTGTCGCAGAAGGTCCAGCAACTTGAAGAGAATATGTCCTACTCCCCACCTGTACGGGCCAGCATCTCAGCTATTAGGGGCAGGCATTTCCCCACTCAAGAGAGAGAGTACAAAGGGTAAACACCACGAGGCACCCTGTGGTTCTACCTGCGAGACCATGGAGCGGACATGAGGAAGTGGGATGGACAACCTACTTGGATCCTGCGGACACGGGTACAGGAGTTGCAAGGAAGGACAACCACAAAAGGAGATCCCTCCAGGAAAAGTGCCGCCCCAGTTTCCAGTGGGCAGTTCCCCAGACAGAGCAGAAGGCCTGATCTTGCTTCTGATCCTCTTGAAGGAACCTCCAAGTCATTTCTGCAAGAAGTGAGTACCGGATACCATGACCAGGATTAGAGGGGCCCTGCCTCCAGCCAGGTGGAGGAAAGGGACAACCGGGTTTATTGGACAGTGTGGATTTGATGGCCTGGCACATCAGACCTACAGGAGTATAAGGCTCTAGTGGACACAGGAGCACAGTGTACTCTGATACCATCAAGCTATAGAGGGGCAGAACCCATTTGTATTTCTGGGGTCACAGGGGGATCCCAAGAGTTGACTGTACTGGAGGCTGAAGTGAGCCTAACTGGGAATGAGTGGCAAAAGCATCCCATTGTGACTGGCCCAGAGGCTCCATGCATCCTTGGTATAGATTACCTCAGGAGAGGGTATTTTAAGGACCCAAAGGGGTATCGGTGGGCCTTTGGCATAGCTGCCTTGGAGGCGGAGGAAGTTAAACAGTTGTCCACCTTGCCTGGTCTCTCGGAGGACTCTTCTGTTGTGGGGTTGTTGAGGGTCGAAGAACAGCAGGTGCCGATTGCTACCACAACGGTGCATCGGCGGCAATATCGCACTAACCGAGACTCTCTGATTCCCATCCATAAGCTGATTCGTCAACTAGAGGTTCGAGGAGTGATCAGCAAGACTCGCTCACCCTTTAACAGTCCTATATGGCCGGTGCGAAAATCTAATGGAGAGTGGAGGCTAACTGTAGACTATCGTGTCCTGAATGAAGTCACGCCACCGCTGAGCGCTGCTGTGCCGGACATGCTAGAACTGCAGTATGAACTGGAGTCCCAGGCAGCCAAGTGGTATGCCACGATTGATATAGCGAATGCATTTTTCTCAATCCCTTTGGCAGCAGAGTGCAGGCCACAGTTTGCTTTCTCTTGGAGGGGCGTCCAGTACACCTGGACTCGACTGCCCCAGGGGTGGAAACACAGCCCCACCATTTGCCATGGACTGATCTAGGATGCACTGGAACAGGGGGAAGCTCCAGAACATCTGCAGTACATTGATGACATCATTGTATGGGGAAACACAGCAGAAGAAGTTTTTGAGAAAGGGGATAAAATAGTCCGAATCCTTCTGAAAGCTGGTTTTGCCATAAAACGAAGTAAGGCCAAGGGACCTGCACAGGAGATCCAGTTCTTAGGAATAAAATGGCAAGATGGACGCCGCCAAATCCCAATGGATGTGATCAACAAAATAGCAGCTATGTCTCCACCAACTAGCAAAAAGGAAACACAAGCGTTCTTAGGCACTGTGGGTTTTTGGAGGATGCATATCCCAGATTACAGTCTGATTGTAAGCCCTCTGTACCAAGTAACCCGGAAGAGGAATGATTTTAAATGAGGTCCTGAGCAATGACAAGCTTTTGAAGAAATCAAACAGGAAACAGTCCATGCAGTGGCCCTGGGGCCAGTCCGGGCAGGACAAGATGTTAAAAATGTGCTCTACACCGCAGCCGGGGAGAATGGCCCTACCTGGAGCCTCTGGCAGAAGGCACCAGGGGAGACCCGAGGTCGACCCCAAGGGTTTTGGAGTCGGGGATATAGAGGATCCAAAGCCCGCTACACTCCAACAGAAAAGGAGATATTGGCAGCATATGAAGGGGTTCGAGCTGCTTCGGAGGTGGTTGGTACAGAAGCGCAGCCCTCTTAGAACCTTGACTACCAGTGCTGGGTTGGATGTTCAAAGAAAGGGTCCCCTCTATACATCATGCAACTGATGCTACATGGAGTAAGTGGATTGCACTGATCACACAGCGAACTCGAATGGGAAACCCCAGTCGCCCAGGAATTCTGGAAGTGATCATGGACTGGCCAGAAGGCAAGGATTTTGGAATGTCACCAGAGGAGGAGGTGACGCGTGCGGAAGAGGCCCCACCATATAATAAGCTGCCAGAAAATGAGAAGACATATGCCCTGTTCACTGATGGGTCCTGCCGGATTGTGGGAAAGCATCGAAAGTGGAAGGCTGCTGTGTGGAGTCCTACACGACAAGTTGCAGAAGCCAGTGAAGGACAAGATGAATCGAGCCAGTTTGCAGAGGTGAAAGCCATTCAGCTGGCTTTGGACATCGCCGAGCGAGAAAAATGGCCAGTACTTTATCTCTACACTGACTCATGGATGGTGGCAAATGCTCTGTGGGGGTGGTTACAGCAGTGGAAGCAGGGCAACTGGCAGCGCAGAGGCAAAGCCATCTGGGCTGCTGAACTATGGCAAGATATTGCTGCCCGGATAGAGAATCTGGTTGTGAAAGTACGCCACGTAGATGCCCACGTACCCAAGAATCGGGCCACAGAGGAACATCAGAACAACCAGCAGGTGGATCGGGCTGCTAGGATTGAAGTGGCTCAGGTGGATCTGGATTGGCAACGTAAGGGTGAACTATTCATAGCTTGGTGGGCCCATGACACCTCAGGCCATCAAGGAAGAGATGCGATATATAGATGGGCTCGTGACCGAGGGGTGGACTTGACCATGGACACCAGTGGCCAGGTCATCCATGAATGTGAGACATGCGCTGCAATCAAGCAAGCCAAGCGTTTGAAGCCTCTTTGGTATGGAGGATGATGGTTGAAATATAAATATGGGGAGGCCTGGCAGATTGATTATATCACACTGCCACGAACCCATCAAGGCAAGCGCTATGTGCTCACAATGGTGGAAGCAACCACTGGATGGCTGGAAACATACCCTGTGCCCCATGCCACATCCAGGAATACTATCCTGGGCCTTGAAAAGCAATTCCTGTGGCGACATGGTACCCCAGAGAGAATTGAGTCGGACAACGGGACTCATTTCTGAAACAGCCTCATAGACACCTGGGCCAAAGAGCATGGCATTGAGTGGGTATATCACATCCCCTATCACGCACCAGCCTCTGGGAAGATAGAACGATACAATGGACTGTTAAAAACTACACTGAGAGCAATGGGTGGTGGGACCTTAAAACATTGGGATGCACATTTAGCAAAGGCTACCTGGCTAGTTAATACCAGGGGATCTACCAATTGGGCTGGCCCTGCCCAGTCAAAACTTCCATGTACTGTAGAAGGGGATAAAGTCCCCGTAGTGTCCATGAAGAATATGTTAGGGAAGACAGTCTGGGTTAGTCCTGCCTCAGGCAAAGGCAAACCCATCCGTGGGATTGCTTTTGCCCAAGGACCTGGGTGCACTTGGTGGGTAATGCGGCAGGATGGGGAAGTCCGATGTGTACCTCATGGGGACTTGATTTTGGGGGAGAATTGCCAATGAATCAAATCATGTGCAACACTGTCACTGTATGTCCTCGTTACTATAATTGCTATCAGCTGTACTCCAGTAAGAATCACCCAAATTAAGGACAGATGGACTTTGATGAAGAATTGAGTAAAGCAAAGTGGTGATGGGATCAGAGCTGACACCCAGCAACTTCCTCAAGATCTGCATCTTCGGCCCATGGACTGTGTGCATGAGCTACGCCGGGTATACAGTCACATGTTCCGAAAACTGTAAGATCTGGGCGTGGCAAAATGGTATGGAATAAGGGGTGGATAATGTCCTGGTTCCGGCAGGGACAGGGTTAGGTATTCCATGCCATGTGAGCCACGCCCACCCTGAGATTAAAAGGAGGGAGGGGGCAGGAAGTCGGGTTTGGAGCAGGCTTGCGCATCCTGGGTCCAGACCAGCGGGGAGCAGCAGTTCCGTAATCGCCTTTGTATATTCTTCTGTTGGTGTGATTGTTTTCTTGTTCCCTTTGCTGTTCTGTTAAACTGCCTTTGTCTCAACCCAAGAGTTTTGCCTTTTTCTTTTGATCCTTCCCGTACCTGGAAGCTCTGAGCGAGCGACAAGTGGTTCTTTGTTGCCACCTGAGGCCAAACCAGGACACACCTACAAAATGCTGAAAAGTCTTTGAGAAGTGGCTAGAAGAACCTTCTCAGTCTAATTGTGCTCAAGAAGTCTACAAAAGATCCACACATGCATCTGTTCTTTTTATTCTCTACATGCACTCAATACACATAAAGAGAACAAGTCAAACTTCAAGTAATTTTTTCAGGGAATCTGCAGCAAGACATCCCCAACCAGCTAGAAGTACAGGACCATTCCAGCACAAGCTGTTTCATCTCTTCCTCCCCCACAACTCCAAAGCCTCAATGACTCCACCTATCAAAACAAGCTGTCTACTTCAGTACCACTTTAGCTTTCTTAAGTGTTTAGATATTTACCTTTTTTGCATGATTTGTTTTTGTGTTTTTTTCTGTTTTTTAAATTATGGAAAAGCAATTGGAAGTTCCTTAATTAACTTTATTTCCATCTTAGAAAGGAAAGCATTAAGGTATTAGTGGCAAATATTATATTTCCCCAATCAATGATTTTTTTTCTTTTTTTACAACTTTTTAATAGGTACAAAAATACAGATATCTATTAATGTAGCATTAATGAAATGAAAAGTCTTACAGAAAAACAGTGAAAACTATTTTTTTCTGTTGTATTGCATCTGTAAGATAACTTTACCTTAACCTGATTTCAGAATAGGCATAGGAAACATAAGGGGCTGCTCTTATGTCTACCTCAAACCTTCTGAAGCTGACTGTAGCTTACTTTGATTAAACTGAGAAAAAGATTATGAAAAATAAATTGTTTGGAGCACATAAAATAGGGTACAGCCTGCCATTTATGTACATTTTGAATTTTAAGTACTGGCTTAACTGTAATGACTTAAACTGACTACATTTAGACAGTGATTAAACAACCTAGAGGCTGAAGCAACCAAATTAATCAAGGGTTTTTTAATCTCCAAAACAATCCCACATTGCTTCTGACAAAGTGTACCGTATGTATTTTGCACAAAAAGTAAACTTGCCATGCTAAAAAAAGAAAAAAAAATTAAAAAACCAAGAACTACATAAGATTATTCTTTGGAAGCTTTATAAAGAAAAAATGGGGGGTTTTCCCTTTAAAAGATTTGCCACTACAGTCTGTTTTAAGCAAGGACTTGCAATGAATTTTTCCTGATAGTTATTAATTTTTCCAGGGTACTGCAGGGTACAGGTTAGCACCAATGCAAGTTTATATTGAAAATAATTTCTGTCACTGATGACTGTCATTAATGTCAATATGATGACTCGTACTAGCACTCATATCACCAAGAATTCACTTTTTCTTCCACACTAAAATGCTTACTAAAACCAAAAGATCTCCAACCTAACTTTCCTTAAGATAAAGCTAATGGTAGTCTGTGCCTAGGAAGAGATGCATGCCCACTTTAAAATACTCACACGCTTTCCTCTCATAGGGATGCAGCAGTGTTTGAAAAAAATTAATTACTTATGTAACCTAAATCATTTTTATTTCTACTCTACCATATTCTGACAGAAAGAAAAAAAAACTCAGTAATTTTGCTTTTATTATTTTTTGTGTCTCTTTCCCCTCTGATTTGATTTTCTGCTTTGGGGATATTTGCCCTTTGGCCACAAAGTTTTTTCTTCACACTTCAATCTTTATCCTAAAGTTTTAAGGTAGAGCCTCAAATTTTAAGATATTAATGATTTTTAAAAAATTAACAAGATTGCTATAAAAACTAAGTTATTTAAAGAGGCAAGGGAATCTTTGGCAGCAGGCTGGCCAACTTGGTGAGGCGGGCCTTAAAATGAAGGACTTGGGGGGTGGGGTCCAAGGTGACAATGCTCACGTCATCACATGCAACTGGGGAATAAGCCAGGCCAACCAGAGCAATGACAAGTGTTCCTTAGCTGCCTCCCAAAGTGAGAGCCAGAAGGCCAATCACCTCAAGGGTGTGAATGGCTGTGGTAGATCCTCTTGCTTCCCTCCAGGGAAACCTGCATGCTTGATTACCTCTCTGAAATGCCTGTACACCAACACACGCAGCATAAGGAACAAACAGGAAGAACTAGAGACCTGCGTGCAGTCACAGTGCCATGATCTCATTGCAATTACAGAGACATGGTGGGATAGCTCACATGACTGGAATGCTGTCATGGATAGCTATATACTTTTTAGGAAAGACAGGCCAGCAGGGCAAGGTCATGGAGTTGCTCTCTATGTGAGAAAGCAACTGGAATGTATCAAGCTCTGCCTAGGGGTGGATGAAGAACATGTTGAGAGCTTATGGGTAAGAATTAAGGAGCAGGCTAATATGGGTGACACTATTGGGATGTTTACTACAGACCACCGAATCAGGAAGAGGAAGTCGATGAGGCCTTCTATAGACAGCTGCAAATAGCCTCACGATCACAGGCCCTGGTTCTCATGGGGGACTTCAACTACCCCGACATTTGCTGGAAAGGCAACACAGCCAGGCACACACCGTCCAGGAGGTTTCTGCAGAGCACTGATGATTACTTCTTGACACAGGTGGTAGAGGAACTAATAAGGAGAGGTGTGCTGCTGGACCTTGTACTAACAAACAAAGAAGGACTGGTTAGGGATGTGAAGGTTGGGGGCAGCCTTGACTACAGTGATAATGAGATGGTGGAGTTCAAGATCCCAACCCTGGACTTCAGAAGAGCTGACTCTTCTGCCTCTTCAAAGACCTACTTGGAGGAATCCCATGGGTTAGGGCTCTAAAAGGTAGGGGGGGTCCAAGAAAGCTGGTTAACATTCAAGCACCACTTCCTCCAAGCTCAAGATTGGTGCATCCCTAGGAGCAAGAAATCAAGCAAAGGAGGCAGGAGACCTGCATGGAAGAGCAAGGAGCTTCTGGAAAAACTCAGATGGAAGAAGGAAGTTTATAGAATGTGGAAAAAGGGGCTGGCCACGTGAGAGGAGTATAGGAACATTGTCAGAGTACGCAGGGATGCAGTGAGGAAGGCTAGGGCCCACTTGGAATTAAACCTGGCAAGGGATGTCAAGGACAACAAGAAGGGCTTTTTCAAGTACGTCATCAGTAAAAGGGAGACTAGAGAAAATGTGGGCCCGCTGCTGAATGAGATGGGTACCCTGGTGGACAGAGGATGCAGAGAAGGTGGAGTTACTGAATGCCTTCTTTGCTTCAGTCTTTACTGCTCAGGCTAGCCCCCAGGAATCCCAGACCCTGGAGATAAGAGAAAAAGTCTGGAGAAAGACAGACTTTCCCTTGATCCAAGAGGATCAAGTTAGAGATCATTTAGGCAAACTCAACACCCACAAATCCATGGGCCCTGATGGAATGCACCTACAAGTGCTGAGGGAAATGGCAGATGTTATTGCGAAGGTGCTCTCCATCATCTTTGAAAGGTCATGGAGAACAGGAGAGGTGCCTGAGGACTGGAGGAAAGCCAATGTCACTCCAATATTCAAAAAGGGCAAGGAGGAGGACCCAGGGAACTACAGGCCTCACCTCTATCCCTGGAAAGGTGATGGAACAGCTTATCCTGGATGTCATCTCTAAGCATCTAGAAGAAAACAAGGTTATCAGGAGTGGTCAGCATGGATTCACCAAGGGGAAATCATGCTTGACCAATCTGATACCTTTCTATGATGGAATGACTGGCTGGGTGGATGAGGGGAGAGCAGTGGATGTTGTCTACCTTGACTTCAGCAAGGCTTTCAACACGGTCTCCCACAGCATCCTCGTAGGGAAGCTTAGGAAGCGTGAGTTAGATGAATGGACAGTGGGGTGGATTGAAAACTGGCTGAATGGCAGAGCTCAGCGGGTTGTGATCAGCAGTACAGAGTCTAGTTGGAGGCCTGTAACTAGCTAGCAGTGTTCCCCAGGGGTCAGTACTGGGTCCAGTCTTATTCAATATATTCATCAATAACCTGGATGAGGGGACAGAGCGTACCCTCAACAAGTTTGCTGATGATACAAAACTGGGAGGAGTGGCTGTCACACCAGAAGGCTGTGCTGCCATACAGAGAGATCTGGACAGGCTAGGGAGTTGGGCAGAGAGGAGCCTAATGAAGTTCAACAAGGGCAAGTGTAGGGTGCTGCCCCTGGGGAGGAATAACCCCATGCACCAGTACAGGTTGGGGGCTGACCTGCTGGAGAGCAGCTCTGTGGAAAGAGACCTGGGAGTCCTGGTGGACAACAGAATGACCATGAGGCAGCAATGTGCCCTTGTGGCCAAGAAGGCCAAGGCATCCTGGGGTGCATTAAAAGGAGCGTGAGGCCACAGCTGGAGTACTGTGTCCAGTTCTGGGGTCCCCAGTTCAAGAAAGACAAAGAACTACTGGAGAGAGTCCAGCGGAGGGCTACAAAGATGATCAAGGGACTGGAGCGTCTCTTATGAGGTAAGGTTGAGAGACCTGGGTCTGTTTAGCCTGGAGAAGAGAAGACTGAGAGGGGATTGTCACAACCCACTCAGAAGGGTGTGTGTGTGAGAGAGACTCAGATTCGCAAATCCCCAGCAGCGTAGACTAAGGTGAGACAACTCTCAAGGTCTGTATACATTTATTATATGCCCACAGTGATTCATATATGGCTTAACTAGGTCCACGATAATTGGTTAGGTATATAACAAACTATGGCAAGCGGTAAGGTATGCCCTGCATTATTTAACAACTCTAAGAGGAAAGACACAGACACACACACACAGCGCGCCAGACAGCGACAGCGCGCCAGACACATCACTGGTCCTGGTTACATTGTTGGTCCAGCCAACAGGGGGTCTCTGGTTTGTAGGAGTGCTCTTCTGCAGATCCCCCTTTAGTGGCACTTACCTTCCCCCTTTATGTTCGCTGTATCAGTATGACCAGCTGTACTGCCATGGTGTCAGTTTCAGGTCTGCCCCCCCAGGTGACATGTAGCATGATTTTGGTGGAGAGATGAGTGCTACAGTCATATATGTTTAACATGATCTCTATAATCTTCATTAGCATATGCAAGGGGGTCAACTTTAATATGCATTTTGCCGATAATGAGGCAAAGGTCATTCATTGGACACAATGGCCCCAAAACCAGAGAACTAACAAGCTTCACAAGTTGCATCAGGGCAGAACTGTCCTGTCTCCACAGGGCTTCCTCCTCCAGCCACATCCTGTGCTATTCAGGTGAGTTTCTTCCCGCAGGAGTCACACAAGAGATAAGCCTTATCAGTTCCCTGAGCACAAGGCCTGCATTATCCAGACTCCACATTATCCACCCTGTAGCTATAGTTTCATTTCAGGGTACTTGTGTTTGACATATTTCTCGGAAAGGCTCAGAGGGCCTCAAACCAGGCCACCTTATCTCTACCAGATTTCCTCTCTCACCATTGTTCGTGCTTCCCTCAGGCTGCTTCTCTCAGTCTTTGTTTCGGGGAATCACTACTGTCTCCTACAGGGATCTCATCAATGCTTGTAAATATCTAAAGGGCAGGTGTGTCAAGAGGATGGGGCCAGACTCTTTTCAGTGGTGCCCAGTGACAGGACAAGAGGTAACGGGCACAAACTGGAACTCAGGAAATTCCGGTCTGAACATGAGGCAAAACTTCTTTACTTTGAGGGTGGCAGAGCACTGGAACAGGCTGCCCAGAGAGGTGGTGGAGTCTCCGTCTCTGGAGACATTCAAAACCTGCCTGGACACAATCCTGTGCAACGTGCTCTAGGTGACCCTGCTCTGGCAGGGGGATTGGACTAGATGATCTCCAGAGGTCCCTTCCAACCCCTACCATTCTGTAAAGATTAGACCAGAGACAGCCACTATCTAAATTAATAGGATAATATATTTTGCAGTTGTGTCAGATATTAAAAAATGCAAAAATATGTAAGGAAGTTTCATTTTTTATATATTTTGTTACAGTTTCCACATCCCATTCTGCTTTCTGGCAAGTGTTACAGTTCAGTGGACTATCAGGAAGTATGTGAGAGCTTTTGATTAGAGGTACCCGGTACATAATTAAGGTATCAACTAACGACTGAAATTTTCCTTTAGTTTTCCTCCTTTTAAAATAAATCTACTGACCAAAAATTCCCAAATCCTTCCTCTCCTTGGACACCCTAAGTTAAATAAGTAAGAACTGACCAACAGCTGCATACTACCAATATTAGCTTATTCTCATACTTCAAGTCTCCATTTCCAATTGCTCTTTTCAGCTATCACAACTCTACATCAATTTTCAATGGAAGTGAATGCTCCCACATACCTGGCTTAAATCTACTGAAAACAAGCCTGTTTTCCTTAGTTATCTTTCATGGACCCCTGAAGCAGAAGTCTATGCCCTCAGAAACAGGGGAAAAAATAACCCAAACAAAATAATAGTATTTTTACTAGCTTCTCACAGACTTTTGAAATTAAAAAGAAGATACATAAGACTAAAAATTATTCTGGACCTTGACTCCAGTGACAGCCAGTAGTTAGCTACTAGGGAAAGAGTATAAAGAAACAAATCAAAAGTGACATTTCCTGTGGTATACCTGCCTTTAGAAATCAAGTTAGGGACTTTTTAACACTGAAGAAAAGTAAACCATCAATGTTTAATAGTCAGCTCCTGGCTATGGCTGCTGCCCTTTTAAAATCCTTTACACATTTGACTTTCACATCACTTAATCAATTCCACAATTTGTGTGTTCTGTGTAAAAAAACCCCACAGTTTTATTACTTTAAAGCTGCAGACTAAAACCAGAAGAGCTCAAAGAGCTTGAGAGAATCTTGAGTTGGAAGGGGAAAAAAAAGAAAAAAAGTAATTCTTTAACCACCTTTTCCATACCATTATGATTTACTTCCTCACCTATTTCTTTTCTATTCACTTTCTCCTCCACTTGCGCTTCCCAAGATGAAGAGCTGTGGTGGGTTGACCTTGGCTGGATGCCAGGGGCCTACCAAGCCACTCTATCACTCCCCCTCCTCACAACTGGACAGGGGGGGGAAGAGACAATGAAAGGCTAGTGGGCTGAGATAAGGACAGGAAGATCACTCACCAATTACATCTCTGACAGCGCTAATGCTCAAATGACCTCTCCGTGAGAATTCAGTTCACCAAAACAGCAGGAAATTAACACAGTAAGAAAAAAACCCTAACAGTTTTTCTCCTGGGTTAAGGAAATTGAGCGAGCTCAGCAAAAGGTTTGACTAGCATCAGAGAACTGGAGAAGGGGAGAGGGAAATGAGACCTCCAAATTTAGAATGACGTTGATTTCTCAATGGACTTCACTCCTAGTCTGCTTAGGGTGCAAAGTTGCAAGTGGTTTAGACTGTTCTAACTTCTGGCTGTTGTTGAGAAAGACCCAAATTCCCCCCCCTTTCTTATTCCCCATAGGTACATACGTTCCTACCCTGGTCCTTATACATCAACTCCATCATCTCCTGTAATCTCATCATTAGTGGTAGCAAGCAGATCTACCTCACTGATCAGTGGATCATAGGAAGGGCACAGAGTTTACCTGAAGGTTGACAGATGAAAAAAGTATGCACAACACAAGTTTTTTTAATACATAATGAAATTAAGATCCTCTGTACTAGGTAGGCAAAAATTCCACCTTTATGAGCCGGTGTCACAGGCAGGAACTAATACTGAATGCCCAGAAGGAAAATAGTAAAATGGTACAAGGACAGTGGAAGTACACAATGATACTCTTGATATGTTTCCTCCAGCAATACCCAACAAATCAGGTTCTACATAAGCTAGAATGGTACCTCTGTGCTTAAGCCACCAAATAAAGACTGCTCTCCAGTATTAGAAAAATCAACATAAGAAACACTTCCCTGGCTGGACTGAGCAAGCTCAGTGGAGCTCTGAAGAAGATGGGGGGGGAATTTATCAATTTTGCTATTGAATAGCTTCACTATTGAAAGGACATACATATCTTCAAAACTAATGTTACTATTAACCATAGTATATGCTAATATACCATGGATTAAACCTTAGCACACAGAAAACTCAAAGCTGACAAGATGTATTGACTAGATAATGAAATAGCTATGCTGACTTAGTCCAAACATAGAAATCCATAATAATGTAACTGTACATGGTACAGCTTTTTTTGTTATAGTATAATAAATTCCATGTATTAATATTATGCACAAATATAGCACAAGTAATTCAAAAACTGTAGTAACATCGGTGCTGGGGAAACCACTACCTGCAGAGCTTAAAATATCAGGTCCCAAACCTGATAATTACTTACGTACATTCTTGGTTTCACTGAGGCTACATAAGCACACACATATTACAGACCGGGGCCTAAGAGCAAAAGTCAAGGACAGAGGAAAGAAATACAATACTTGACATAGTTATCACCAACTGCCATATTTTCTTAGCCATGAGTAACTGACTACTTCCCAATTTGGACAGGGTCTCAAGTTTATGCATTCATTTTCTTGATAGTGACAAAAATCAGCATAAAAGATAAACTTTCTCTAAAAAAGTCAAAAGCAACCACACACAAGTATACGCATTATTTTTACCACACATACCCCTCCCCCACATCTACAGCTTACAGAACTGAGTTACCATGACATTTTCAGGCTAAATTTGCAGGCTTAGTATTTATCAGGGACTACTACTGTTACCATAGAACCCGTTTAGAAGAAAACCCTCTAAGACTCGCTTTAAGTTTTAGAAGGCAGGCATTCTTTATTTGCAGCACTGGATGCATGGGGGATTGTTCCTCCTAGCATGCATACTATGTGCCAAACAAAACACAGTTTTTATTAGGCTATCACATACATATGCATTTTGATTTCCTGGAATTGTTAGACATATTCACTCAAATTCTCGGAACTCATTTACATAGTCCCCTCCTATAGAACACATGCGTGGTCGAGTCATGATGGTCCCTCTGGTGGTCCTCAGTGGTCATAGACCCCAAAACTTGCAGCGACCACTTGGTGAACTCAGTCGATCTAGCCATATATGGTTCTTCTTTGGCTTGCAATATGTTTCAGTGGTCAGTCTGTTCCCATTCCTAGGTACCTGCCTTATTCTTAACCAACCATCTGTGAAACTCATTACTTCTATCACTTATGCTGTCTTATGCTAATGGCACTACTGATTTATAAGTTATAAGAACTTTGCTGAACTACCAGATTACCTTTATTCATTGGCTTTAATCTGATATCACTACTATGAAGACTATGAAAATCAGTTACAGGGCTTTTTTGAAGTTAGAAAATTATTTTAATTTTAAAATGACTTGGTTTTAACATTTTTACAGCATCTCTTTCATTAGTAAAAAAGGCAAATTATATCATTTTTACATTTGAGATTTCTCTGAATCTCCAGGGCTTTATGTTGTGTCCTTGCCTCTCATTTTCCTGCTCTTGCAATATATTCCTGCAGACTTTTTTAAATCCTTGCCATAGCAACAGCTGAAGTTCCTCTTTTACCCTGCTGAGAAAGTCTGCTTGGTTAGGGCATCGTTGAATTGCTTGGTTAGGGACACAAAGATAATCAGAGGACTGGAGTACCTCTCCTATGAGGACAGGCTGAGAGAGTTGGGGTTGTTCAGCCCCCTAAAGGAGGCCTACAGGAAAGATGGGGAGGGAATCTTTATCAGGGAGTGTAGCGATAGGACAAGGGGCAACAGTTTTAAACTGAAAGAGGGGAGATTTAGATTAGATATTAGGAAGAAATTCTTTACTGTGAGGGTGGTGAGGCACTGGAACAGGTTGTCCAGAGTTGTGAATGCCCCATCCCTGTGTTCAAGGCCAGGTTGGATGGGGCTTTGAGCAGCCTGGTCTAGTGGGAGGTGTCCCTGCCCATAGCAGGGGGGTTGGAACTGGAAGCAACCTTAAAGATCATCTAACTCAAACCATTCTACGATTGTATGAATGCCAGCAGCCAGTAGGAACATGGAGGGGGGCACAGGGAACAAGGAATGGAAGAATCCAACAGATGTAATCAGTTAAAATTCTTAAGTTACTGACTACTCAAAAAGCAGAAAGACGCTAGCCAGGGATGAAGTATTTGCTGAGGTACTGAAAGAAGCAACTTGGATGGCTAGGGGCAAAGAGATGGGGTACTGAACCAAGAAAACCAAAAGAGCATCTCTGATGGACTGAAGACAAAAGTTAGAGAGAAGTAAAAAGTTTATCAGCCCATCCTGAAGAGGCTCTGGAATGGCAAAAATTCTGGGAGAGAAAGGTACGGAATGGAACAGGACAGCAGTTGAAAGTTATAAATGCTAAGGAACCAGAGAACTTCACTTCTGGAGAAGAAAAAACAAGAAATGGGGCCTCTGTTGTAGCAGCAATTGGGGTTACCACAGATCATCACTTAATTTTCCCTTCTATAATCCCACACAGTCATCATTTTCAGTCAAGACCTTTATTTTGGAGAAAAGGCATAGAATCTACTTCTCCCTCCTCCCCTGAATTCTGGGGATAACCCATTGGAAGTATTAAAGTAATGACCAAAATTAGATAGAACTAAAGTCATATTATGTGTGTAGGCAATTCACAGTGCATCAGGAAAGAGACTGAATACAGTTTATAGAAAATACAATGGGCCTCCTGGTCCTGATGAGATTTCTACCTATATGATGCATATAAATTAACGCTAAACTCAAAGTCAAGCCAGGATGGATTAGGGTTGTTAGTGCTGTATCTTCTACATACAAAGCGCTACCATAAGTTTAATATAATAATTTAGTTTTTTCCATAGAGTCACATTCTATTTCATGCAAATTATTATTATTTGCAACTGTTTTATCCACATAGTTGAATATGTGGCTCCGTGTCATGGGCAGGAATGCCATGAAAAAGGTATATACAGTCAAAAACAAGACAACAATACTACACACGTGTAATGGCACCAAACTAGGGTTGCCAAGCAACTATAACCACAGTATTTCTAAACTTTTGAAATACTGATGAAAGAATGTAAGGTTGCAAAGCCAGTTTTGCATATGTACTTGCCCAAATTATAATACCAAACTTGATAATACCAAACCCAGTGGGGAAGTGGACACTTCGGAAGTGAGAGCCACCCTGCTGGAAGACCTGGATAGGCTGGAAGAGTGGGCTAACAAGAACCTGATGAAGTTCAACAAGGACAAGCGTAAGGTCTTACACCCAGGAAAACATAATCCAGGAGTGCAGCACAGGCTGGGATCTACCCAGCTGTGGAGCAGCTCTGTGGAAAGGGACCTGGGGGTCCTGGTGGACAACAAGCTCAATGAGTGAACATTTGCTGCAGCAAAGAAAGCCAACAAGATGCTGGGTTGCATCAAGGGCATCACCAGCAGAGATAAAGAAGCCATTATCCCACTCTACTCAGCGCTTGTCGGGCCACTCCAGCAGTGTGCTCTCCCCCTTCCCTAGGCTCCTGCTCAAGCCATGACTGTCAGTGGGAGTTGTGATGGGTTGCACCTGGACTTTGGGGTATGGCTGGCAAGACAACCAAACACTGTCTGGAATGGGGACCTAGACATTTTGTTGCTATGCAAATATGACTATAGGTCAATTATCTTACTCTATAAATAGTGGACAGCCCAAGAGCCCCTTTGAGCTCTCCTGCATGGCAGAGGGCTGCACGCCAGGATCTCCCCTCGAGCAGAGATGCCTCTCAAGGTTACTCCTCAAGGTTTAGAGATTCCTTACTGCAACAGATTCTCAGTAAGTGACTAATTGCATGCTAAACTTCGAAATTTTAGCTAAGTGATATAAAAGACTGATTGCACATATATAATCACAGAATGGTAGGGGTTGGAAGGGACCTCTAGAGATTGTCTAGTCCAATCCCCCTGCTAAAGCAGGGTCACCTAGAGCAGGTTGCACAGGAACGCATCCAGGCGGGTTTTGAATGTCTCCAGAGAAGGAGACTCCACCACCTCTCTGGGCAGCCTGTTCCAGTGCCCTGCCACCCTCAGGGTAAAGAGGTTCCTCCTCATGTTTAGGTGGAACTTCCTATGTTCAAGTTTGTGCCCATTACCTCTTGTCCTGTCCCCGGGCACCACTGAGAAGAGCCTGGCCCCATCCTCCTGACACCCACCCTTTAAGTATTTATAAGCATTGATAAGGTCCCCCCTCAGTCATCTTTTTTCCAGACTAAAAAGACCCAAGTCCCTCAGCCTTTCCTCATAACAGAGATGTTCCAGTACCCTAATCATCTTGGTAGCCCTTTGCTGTACCCTCTCCAGCAGTTCCCTGTCCTTCTTGAACTGGGGAGCCCAGAACTGGACACAGTACTCCAGATGCGGCCTCACCAGGGCAGAGTAGAGGGGGAGGATAACCTCCCTCGACCTGCTGGTCATGGTCTTTTTAATGCACCCCAGGAAACCATTGGCTGCCTTGGCCACAAGGGCACATTGCTGCCTCATGGTCATCCTGTTGTCCACCAGGACTCCCAGGTCTCTTTCCACAGAGCTGCTCTCCAGCAGGTCAGCCCCCAACCCCCTGGGGGTTATTCCTCCCCAGGTGCAGCACCCTACACTTGCCCTTATTGAATTTCATAAGGTTTCTCTCCACCCAACTCTTCAGCCTGTCCAGGTCTCTCTGTATGGCAGCACAGCCTTCCGGTGTGTCAGCCACCCCTCCCAGCTTTGTGTCATCAGCAAACTTGCTGAGGGAGCACTCTATCCCTTCGTCCAGGTCATTGATGAATATATTGAACAGGACTGGGCCCAGTACTGACCCCTGGGGAACACCACTTGTCCACCAACTAGACTCTGTGCCCCTAATCATGACCCTCTGAGCTCTGTCTTTCAGCCAGTTTTCAATCCACCCCACTGTCCATTCATCTAACCCACACTTCCTAAGCTTCCCTATGAGGATGCTGTGGGAGACCGTGTTGAACACATTGCTGAAGTCAAGGTAGACAACATCCACTGCCTTCCCCTCATCTATCCATCCAGTCATGCCATCATAGAAGGCTACCAGATTAGTCAGACATGATTTCCCCTTGGTGAATCTGTGTTGACTACTTCCAATAGCTTTCTTTTCCTCCACATGCCTTGAGATGACGCCCAGAACGAGCTGTTCCATCATCTTTCCAGGGATGGAGGTGAGGCTGACTGACCTGTAGCTCCCCGGGTCCTCCTTCTTGCCCTTTTTGAAGGCTGGGGTGACATTGGCTTTCCTCCAGTCCTCAGGCACCTCACCTGTTCTCCAGGACCTTTCAAAGATGATGGAGAGTGGCCCAGCAATGACTTCTGCCAGCTCCCTCAGCACTCTCGGGTGCATCCTATCAGGACCCATGGACTTGTGGATATCTAATTGACCTAATTGGTCTCTCACTTGATCCTCCTCAACCAAGGGGAAGTCTTCCTTTGTCCAGACTTTCCCTGTTACTTTCTCCAAAGTCTGGGACTCCTGAGGGCTGGGCCGAGCAGTAAAGACCAAAGCAAAGAAGGCATTCAGTAACTCTGTCTTCTCCGCATCCTCTGTCACCATGGCTCCTGTCTCATTCAACAGTGGGCCCGCATTTTCTCTAGTTTTCCTTTTGCCTCCAATATGCTTGAAGAAGCCCTTCCTGTTGACCTTGAACATCTCTTGCCAGGTTTAATTCCAAGGAGGCCTCGGCTTTCCTCGTTTCATCCCTGCTTACTCTGGCAGCATTCTTGTAATCTTCCCAAGTGGTCAGTCCCTTCTTCCACGCGCTGTAAACTTCCTTCTTCCACTTGAGCTTTTTCAGAAGCTCCCTGCTCAACCATGCAGGTCTCCTGCATCCCGATTTCTTGCTCTTAGAGATGCATCGATCTTGAGCTTGGAGAAAGTGGTCTTTGAATACCAACCAGCTCTCTTGAGCCCCTTTGCCTTCCAGAGCCCTAGCCCATGGGATCTCTCCAAGCAGTTTCTTGAAGAGGCCAAAGTTAGCCCTCCTGAAATCCAAGGTTGCAATCCTACTTGTTGTTTTGTGCATACTGCCCATGATCCTGAACTCTGTCTTCTCATGATCACTACAGCCAAGGCTGCCCCCAACCTTCATGCCCTCCACCAGTCCCTCTGTGTTTGTTAGTACTAGGTCCAGTAGTACACCTCTCCTTGTTGGTCCCTGCACCATCTGAGTCAAAAAGTTATCATCAATACACTGGAGGAACCTCCTGGACTGTGCATGCCTGGCTGTGTGGTCTTCCCAGCAGATATCAGGGTGATTGAAGTCCCCCATGAGAACCAAGGCCTGTGATTGCAAGGCTACCTTCAGCTGTCTGTAGAAGGCCTCATCAGCTTCCCCATCCTGATCAGGTGGCCTGTAATAAACACCCACAACAGTGTCCCTCATATTCACCTGCCCCTTAATCCTTACCCACAAGCTCTGAACTGTCTCTTCATCCATCCCCAGGGAGATCTCAATACATTCCAGATGCTCTCTCACATAAAGAGCAACCACACCACCATGCCTCGCTGGCCTGTCTTTCCTGAAAAGGACATAGCCATCCATGACAGTGTTCCAGTCATGTGAGCTGTCCCACCACATCTCAGTAATTGCAATGAGATCATGGCCCTGCGATTGCACACAGATCTCCAGCTCTTCCTGCTTATTCCCCATGCTGCGTGCATTGGTGTATAAGCATTTCAGAGAGGGAGTTGTGCATGTAGTTTTCACCCTTGAGGGGTGGTAGGCCTTCTGGCTCTCAGAAACACTGGCATGCTCCCCCACAAGTGCAGGTACTGTGTGGTATTTCCTGAAGTTTAAAAGTAAGAATGCATTGAAAAACATAGGGAAGTAGGAACCCCTTAAAACAAGTAGTTTTGTTTCTGGAGACTAGAGACAACTTGCAATTACCCTTAAACTAATTATCTAGGTTGATGACTATGTATGCCACAGATGTTAATTCAGACAGCACTGTGTCAATGCAGGTGTGCACTTTTCTCAACCAGTTCACATAAAACAGTTTTTATATAGACAGAGACTAAGTCACTAAGTCTAGAAGACTGAAGCAGCCTTCAAACGCAGGGCCAACTTTGGACTTGCTGTATCCAATCCTCATGCCACAAGCACTACAGAAAGTACTTCAGATGTATCAAAGTAGCTCTGGACCACAACCACCACATTTGGCTAGCACTGAACCCAAGTTTACAGGCTGCGCTGTTAAGACTCCAGGACTGAGCTGGTGACAATCCTAGACAACAGCTGCACAATCCTCCTACACTCTGAGACAGGTTATTTAATTTGGATACAGAGTTATAGAATCAGAGAGTCATTCAGGTTGGAAAAGACCCTTAAGATCATCAAGTCCAACCATTAACCTGGCACTGCCAAGTCCACCACTAAACCTAAGCACCACATCTACACCTCTTAAATACCTCCAGGGACAGCAACTCAACCACTTCCCTAGGCAGCCTGTTCCAATGTTTGACAACCATTTCAGTAAAGAAATTTTTCCTACTATCCAGTCTAAACCTCCCCTGGCACAACTTGAGGCCATTTCCTCTTGTTACTTGGGAGAAGAGACCAACACCCACCTCCTTTCAGGTAGTTGTAGAGAGCAATAAGGTCTCTCCCGAGCCTCCTTTTCTCCAGGCTAAACAGTCCCAGTTCTCTCAGCCACTCCTCATAAGACTTGTTCTCCAGACCCCTCACCAGCTCCGTTGCCCTTCTCTGGATACACTCCAGCACCTCCATGTCTTTCTTGTAGAGGCCCAAAACCGAACACAGTATTCCAGGTACAGTCTCACCAGTATCAAGTACAGGGGGACAATCACTTCCCTAGTCCTGCTCACCACACTGTTCCTGATAAAGGCCAGGATGCTGTTGGCCTTCTTGGCCACCTGGGCACACTGCTGGCTCATATTCAGCCAGCAGTCAACCAACACCCCCAGGTCCCTTTCTGCCAGGCAGCTCTCCAGCCACTCTTCCCCAAGCCTGTAGCATTGCATGGGGTTGTTGTGACCTAAGTACAGGACCTGGCACTTGGCCTTGTTGAATCTCATACCATTGGCTTTGGCCCATCAATCCATCCTGTCCAGATCCCTCTGTAGAGCCTTCCTACCCTCAGGCAGATCAACACTCCTGCCCAACTTGGTGTCAGCTGCAAACTTACTGAGGGTGCACTTGATCTCCTCATCCAGGTCATTGATAAGATATTAAAGAGAATCAGCCCCAGTACTGAGCCCTGGGGAACACTACTTGTGACCGGCCACTGACTGGATTTAACTCCATTCACCACCACCCTTTGGGCCTGGCCATCCAGACAGTTTTTTACCCAGCAAAGCATATGCCCATCCAAACCATGAGCAGCCAGTTTCTCCAGAAGAATGCTGTGAGAAAAGGTGTCAAAGTTTTGTCAATGTGTATCTGACAGTGCATGCAATATATTCACCCTACCTGAATCCCTGCGCTCTTGGATGTGCAGTGTAAACATTAAATAGCTTTATCATGCTGACTCAGTATAGCTGAGCAGCTCTGCAGATCATTCCCCAATGCTCCTATAACAAAGGATATCCCAGCCCTTCCCATTAACTGAACTAACAAGCAGTTGCTGCATACAATCTTCTAATTATAATGAGAATAAAAAAAGGAGACATGAGTTTCTTATCAATACATTGATGGTAAGAATCAGGACCGGTGCCCATAGCTAATCAAAAACAAGTAAGACGATGATCAGAGGGCTGGAGCACCTCTCCTATGAAGACAGGCTGAGAGAGTTGGGGTTGTTCAGCCTGGAGAAGAGAAGCCTCCGGGGAGACCTTCTAGCAGCCTTCCAGTACCTAAAGGGGGCCTACAGGAAAGATGGGGAGGGACTCTTTATCAGGGAGTGTAGTGATAGGACAAGGGGCAACGGTTTTAAACTGGAAGAGGGGAGATTTAGATGAGATATTAGGAAGAAATTCTTTACTGTGAGGGTGGTGAGGCACTGGAACAGGCTGCCCAGGGAAGTTGTGGATGCCCCATCCCTGGAAGTGTTCAAGGCCAGGCTGGATGAGGCTTTGAGCTACATGGTCTAGTGGGAGGTGTCCCTGCCCATGGTAGTGGGGTTGGAACTAGATGATCTTTAAGGTCCCTTCCAACCCTAACAATTTTATGATTCTATGAAGAAAGTGACCATAATTCATATGGTGGAGAGAAGACTGAGAAAATTTGTGATTTACACCAGAAATGGCAAGTTTCTTGAGTGACCAAGAAAATTAGCTAGTTTCGTGCTTGATTTAGCAATAGTTACCATACAGCAAAAGGAATATCTGCATTCTCTGCAGTATTTCATACTTCACTTGCACAAAATGTATCCCCAACTCACTAGTAAAACAATTAAATTTAAAATAATTGTTTATATTTATATTTTAAATGAAACCAACAGTGTTGTGTAACTCACAGAACTTTCTGTACTTGGGGGAATAATAAAAAAAACATAACAGTGTAAGTTGCTTCGCAATGTGAGGATATTTTACAGAGAGAAAAAAAAGTATCAACACTAGTGCTACAGGCAAAAGAACATCTTAGGAAGATTCCACAGTTTTAGAAAGGTGGTTTTAAAAGAAGAGCTGCTTCACAAAAATCAGTACATTTTCCCCATAGGTTCATGACATAAAATTCTATAATCAAGGCATGTGGATTTGTAATTATGGTATGTCATCCACATTTAAACAAGAGTGTTAAAAGATTGTTAAAGCTTAACTAACAATTGCAATGTGAATTGTCTTAGTCTCGTTCTAATCTACTGGTGTCACTTCCATTTAATCAGATGGAAACTATGGGCAAATGTCAGTGCTATTTTCACATGCCTCAAATTACTTTGTTCACAGGAGTTTTTAAAACCACTGCCAATCTGAAATGAATAAAAGATATTTTTAAAAGGGGGTTTGTTTTTTCTCCCCACCTCCCCAATCAATTCCCTCACTATTCAGCAGGTTGTCTGATTTTGGATTTACTGAAAGTAAGACTATTTTGAATCACAGAATATCTCCAGTTCGAAGGCACCCATAAGGATCACTGAGTCCAGCTCCCTGCCCTTCTCAGGACTACCTAAAACTAAACCATATGACTAAGAGCATTGTCCAGACACTCCTTGAATTCTTGACAGGCTTGGTGCCATGACCACTTCCTTGGTGAGCCCGTTCCAGTGACAGACCACCCTCTCAGTGAGGAGCCTTTTCCTAATGTCCAATCTGAACTTCCCCTGACACAGCTTCATTCCATTTCCACGTTCTACCACCACTGTTGCAGTTTAGGCCAGATTGGCCAATGACAAGATGGCAGATGCTCTCCCCCACCTCTTGCTCCAAGGAGAGGAAGAGAGATAAACAGAATTATGAGTTTAGAAAAAAACTAAACTACTTCAATGAAATATTAATGATAAAATACAAAAGGAAATAATGAAATAGATACGATATGCACAAAACCGCATCAAGTTCCCAGGAAGATGTCACCAGCAGGCACTGGGGAAGTCCCAGACTCAACTCGGCAACAGATGGGAACTGGATTCCAGAACACACTGATCAGGATCAAAGATAGACAAGCAGACAGGGTCTTCCTCAGACATCAGTCACTGAAGAAAGAGAACCATTGAAGAATAACTGACCCTTTGATCCCTCAGCTTTTATACTGAGCATGATGCACATGGGATAGAATACCCTATTGGTCAGTTTGGGATCACCTGTCCACTCCTCCCCACAGGTGCAACCCCTCCACAGGGTAAACAACCAAGTCAGCTGACCCTGGTTGCTACAGCAACAAGTATAAGCAAGAGCCTCTCTCACTGAACAGAAACTTGGCTCTGCTCCACCCCAAACCAGGACAGCTGCTCACCAGAGAGGAGATCAGCACCTCCCCCTCCACTGCCCCTCTTGAAGTTGTAGACTGCAACAAGGTCACTCAGCCTTCTCTTCTCCAAGCTGAACAAAGGAAGTGACCTCAGCCTCTCTTCATAAGTCTTGACCTTAAGACCTTTCACCATCTCGGTCACCCTCCTCTGGACACACTCTAGTAGTTTGATGTCCTTCTTATATTGAGGCGCCCGAAACTGCACACAGTACTCGAGGTGGGGCCGCACCAGTACAATGTAGAGGGGGACAATCACCTCCTTTGACCAGCTAGCTATGCTGTGCTGGATGCACCCCGGGACCTGGTTGGCCCTTTGGGCTGCCAGGGCACACTGTTGACTCATATTCAATTTGCCATCAACCCAAACCCCCATATCTCTTTCCGTGGGGCTGCTCTCCAGCCTCTTGTCCCCCAATTTGTATGTATAAACAGGATTACCCCATCCCAGGTGCAGAATCTGGCACTTGTTCTTGTTAAATTTCATATGGTTGGTGATTGCCCAGCTCTCTAGTCTATCCAGATCTCTCTGTAAGGCCTCTCTAATCTCGAGGGAGTCCACAGCTCCTCCTAGTTCAGTATCACTGGCAAACTTACTTAATGTACATTTGACTCCTGCATACAGATCATTTATAAGAACATTAAAGAGCACTGGCCCTAAAACTGAGCCCTGGGGAACCCCACTGGTGACTGGCCGCCAGCTTGATGTAACCCCATTTACTCTCTTAGAGTCTGACCCATCAGCCAATTGCTCACCCATCGTATTATGGACTTGTCTAGCTGTATGCTGGACATTTTGTCCAGGATACTGTGAGAGACAGAATCAAAAGCTTTGCTAAAATTGTAATAACCCGTATCTACTTGCTTCCCTCAATCAACTAGATGGGTCACCTTGTCATAAAAGGAAATTAAGTTAGTTAAGCAGGACTTTCCCCTCATGAACCCATGCTAGCTAGGACCAATGCCTGCAATGTATATCTCAAGTGTTTTTTCACAACTCTCAGAATAACCCCTGAATGATCAGGGGCTGGAGCACCTCTCCTATGAGGAAAGGCTGAGAGAGTTGGGGTTGTTCAGCCTGAAGAGGAGGCGGCTCCGGGAAGACCTTATTGCGGCCTTTCAATACTTAAAGAGGGCTTATAAGAAAGATGGGGACAGACTTTTTAGTAGGGTCTGTAGCAATAGGACAAGGGGTAATGGTTTTAATCTGAAAGAGGGTAGATTCAGACTAGATGTGAGGAAGAAATTTTTTACAATGAAGGTGGTGAAACACTGGAACAGGTTGCTCAAAGAGGTGGTAGTTGCCCCATCTCTGGAAACATTTAAGGTCAGGTTGGACGGGGCTCTGAGCAACCTGATCTAGTTGAAGATGCCCCTGCTCAATTCAGGGGAGTTGGAAGAGACGACCTCTAAAGGTCCCTTCCAACCCAAACCATTCTATGATGATTCTATGATTCTAACCTCGATAATTTTACCAGGCACTGAAGTGAGACTGACAGGCCTGTAATTACCAGGGTCTTCCTTCTTACCCTTCTTGAAAACTGGGACAACATTTGCCAGCTTCCAGTCGACTGGGACCTCTGCAGATTCCCAAGACCATTGAAAAATAACGGAGAGAGGTCCCGCAATAACATCAGCCAGCTCTTTCAGTACCCTGGGATGAATCCCATCGGGCCCCATAGATTTATGCACATCCAGCTGAAGCAGCAAATCCCGAACAAGTTCAGGGGCAGCTGGGAGTTCATCATCACCCTAATCATGGTCTTCCAAAGACAGGGCTCTGGGGGTACCAGGGCCCATCATGGGTGTTAAAGACAGGTGAAAAGGGCATTAAACATCTCTGCTTTGTCTACGTCCCTATTTGTGAGGTGACCGAACCTCATCAAGTAATGCACCAATGTTATCTCTGATCCTCACTTTGAAGTGATTAAACAGAAGCATTGCTTGTCAGGACATAAGCCACAAGTACAGCAAACCTTATTCATGCTCATCAAATCTACTTTTTTGAAAGACTGGCTAATCAAAGCATGCAATCACCATGAGCCTGGCTATCCAATTTGTCAGAAAAAGCAAAAGGTTCTCCCCACTGCTAGTTCAAATTTCTTTCGTTGATACATCACAACATAAGAAGCATGAAAGTAAGTAAAGTATCCACAATCTCTCCTATGAAGACAGGCTGAGAGAGTTGGGGTTGTTCAGCCTGGAGAAGAGAAAGCTCCAGGGAGACCTTATAGCAGCCTTCCAGTACCTGAAGGGGGCCTACAGGAGAGATGGGGAGGGGCTGTTTGCAAGGGTATGTAGTGATAGGACGAGGGGCAATGGTTTTAAACTAGAGCAGGGTAGGTTTAGATTAGACAGTAGGAAGAAGTTCTTTACGATAAGGGTGGTGAGACACTGGAACAGGTTGCCCAGAGAGGTGGTGGAGGCCCCATCCCTGGAGACATTCAAGGCTAGGCTTGATGAGGCTCTGAGCAATCTGATCTAGTTGAAGATGTCCCTGCTTACTGCAGGGGGGTTGGACTAGATGACCTTTAAAGGTCCCTTCCAACCCAACACATTCTATGATTCTATGAACCTACAATATAGTCTCTCAAGAGGGGTACACAAAGAATATATGATATACAGCTAAAAAAAATAATCCCACATTAAACAGCTGCTTTGTTCTTAGCTCTTAGCTTGAAAAAAGCAATGAGTTAGGTAACTGATGAGAAAAGAATGGGCTACAGGAGATGATTAAAAAAAAAAGACAAATGAAGTGTCAAGAAAATTCAATACATCCTAATGGTCCTTGACCCTTATCTTTTCATAAATACTCTTATGGCCTGAGCATTGAACATGCTTGAAAATCAGAATTACAGGCTAAATTCAATGCACTTTTCTAAACTGCAAATTCAGAAAAAAATTAAGGAAAATCAATTGGAGTGTTAAGACAGTCACTTTATGGCATGTTTAATAAGCCTCTGCGTGAGTCCTCTCACACACTAGGAATAAATACCTATATAGTTGCTCTAGTCCCAAATGAGCAGACAATATTAACGTTCCTAAGTTGACTCAAGTCACATGCACACCCACTGTAGTACAGAACTAGACTTCTAGTTAGAGAAGGAAGGGTGGAGTGGGACAGAGCCACACCTCTCCTTTCACCTGCGTGCAACTGTCAGAGAAGTGGGAGCTGCTGCTGTATCATCTCCCCCACAGGGAGTGTAAGATAACATTCCTTTTTTAATATATATAAACATAAAAATAAAAGTTACCTTCACTTACAGTATGACAGCTGCTGCAGAGTAAGTGTGTAGATGTACGTATTGTTATCACACAACAAGCACAAGCTGTTTACTTGCTTATTCACACAGCCATTCTCCAAAAGCAAATCTGAATCCTGCTGACTCCACTTGCATAATTTCCCCAGATGTTTTCATCACTTTCTTTGTACTAGCCCTGAAATGTATACAGCAGCATGCCTCATCCTTCAAAATAACTTTTTCTTTTTAAGTCTGGGTTATTTTTCAGTGGATCAGCTCACTGAAATATACAGATATGTGGACACCTAAGTCCTTGTGCTGAGCAGGAGGCTGCAACACAGCAGCTCAGATTTAGCTTAGCTTAAGCCACCATAGACCAACATAGTCTTCTCCTGTCATAACTGGCAATTGTTTCACCTCAGAGGAATGCCCACCTATACAGTGCCCCTGAAACATAACATAATTTATTAAACATTGTTTTTAAGAGGTCACAGGATTTTTATTAGGCTCACAAAATAGTTCTCAGGAATAGTCAGACTTTGCCCATACCCGTCTCTGCCAGCCTATGGCTTTCATTTACTTGTTTAACTGTAACCACTTATTATTGATGTACTTTAAAAAGGTAGAATGTACTTTTAAAAAGGTAGAATATATTTTAGAAGGTAGAATCTCTCATTAAGTAAGAATAAAGAGTTGTAAAAAGGTTACAAGGCCCTGTGAAACCAGACACTTGGTATAAACAATAAATGCCTTACTAATGAATATACCCTTGAAGAAGAACAGAAGGCTGATAACACAGGAACATCCCACTGCAGAAAGCACTGAAACCAGTTGAAAACCAGACAGCTGCTGGATAAAGCATAAGTCAACAAAGATTTGCAGTAACTGGGGGAAAGGTAAAGGTGGCAGTGGGAGATCATGACCACCAACTCGAGACTGAATTGGACTACCCCCCCCCAGCGCTGGGGCATGCGCACATCAATTAAAGGACCTTGTAACTTTAAGTGAAAGTGAGAGACTGTACTAACCAATAGAAATTATTAAGATAAGGTACTAACCAGTAATTATAATTGAGGGTGTGTATTTCTGTGTTTTGAACTGTATAAATATTCCGAGGAGTTTGTACGCCAGTGTGCTAGCTTTGTGGATTACCACCTAGAACCCATCTCTGCAGAAATGATTTAAATAAATACCTCTACTCTGTGTGTATATTGGCATCTGCAAGCCAGGTAAATGACCCCACTTTGAGACAACATTATGACTAGGTAACAATTCATAGAATCATCTAGGTTGAAAGGAACCTTTAAAATCATCCAGTCTAACCATCAACCTAACACTGCCAAAACCACCACTAAACCATGTCCCTAAGCACCATGTCTACACATCTTTTAAATACCTCCAGGGATGTTGATTCCACCACTTCCCTTGGCAGCCTGTTCCAATGTTTGATACTCCTTTCAGTGAAGAAATTTTTCCTAATATCCAATCTAAACCTCCCCTGGCGCAACTTGAGGCTGTTTCCTCTTGTCCTATCACTTGGTACTTGGGAGAAGAAACCAATCCCTACCTCTCTACAACCTCCTTTCAGGTAGCTGTAGAGAGCTATAAGGTCCCCCCTTAGCATCCTTTTCAAATTACCTACTTTGTTTTAGTTTTTGCTCAGCTTTGTACAACTGTGTGATATAACTGCTGTATTGATTTTTGTTACCAACAAGAATGAACTATCTCTGATTTAGAATAAAAATGCAGTCTAAACGATCAAATCTGATGAGACCAAGAGCATGGAGTGATAGTAGAGTCCTTTAAAACACAGGAAGATGCCCCAGTGCTATAAAAAAACAAATCATCGGTAGTCAAGCACTGGTCATCAAAGAAATGCAACCCTGAGAAACAGGTAAAACCAGTTTTAGGATAACAAAGAAATACTATTTGACACAAGCAACACACCATACACAGTAAATTCAGATAAAATGCGGAGTGCAAAGCAATAAAAAAAAATCCTAAAATGTGGATTTTTATATGCATTTCTATATACAGACTCAGAGAAGCACAAAACCATCAACATCATATTCCTCTCAGCAAAGGATTTAAGATGGTGATGACTTGCTTGAATTTGTCCCCTCCCCACTACCAAATTTAGCTAGTGGCCTTAGTCTAAGAAAGGCAGGTATTGTTTTTGCAAGGGAGAAAAGCCGTTTCCATCAGAGGTGACATGATAAGGGAATGACTAAGACAAAGAGGCTCCAGCAAAGGCTTGTAGAACATCTCTTATCACACAGACAAAAGGACAAACTGATTCATACTGGATTAGTGTCTAGAAGGGTAGTCAAACATTTAACCAGGGCTAATGACATTGAGCAATTTTTTACCAAAAAGGAAAGAAATAAACTAGTCAGATAATCCCTCTAGGTGTAGCATAAAGAGAAGTAAACAGAGGCAAGACATCCGGGAAGGATTTTAGGTGCTCCGGACAGACTGTGAACCCTGGAGTACCTAACCAATGGGAAACAGGGGAGGGGAAAATTCAGCTGGGATTAGGAAATAAAAAGGTGTGTTTCAAGAACTGAAAGCGTGCCTACTTGCTAGGTCACCCGCTCTTGCAAGAATGTTCAAATAAAATGTCCTTTGTATTGTTCACTGCCTGAGCCGTTGTTATTGGATAAGGAGCATTTCTCACATTAGGACCCAGAGGGACAGCAAAACGGCGAGTATAACATCAGGGAAAGGGTGCTATAAGCAACAAAGTAGAAACATTAGAAGCTTCGTGTCTATTAATTTTGACTGTATATAATTTGAATTGTGTTAGTATTATTGTAACTGAACTAATATCCAGTGGGAATTTAAGCAACCTACTCTGTAACTTGGATGCAGCAAACTTGAAACGAAATCAAAACCAGCATCCATGGATTTCCATAAAGGAAGTGAACAAACAGAAGAGCCACACTAAGCAGAAAAGAAATTGCTCACACAGGATAACAACACTACTAATCTCTTGTTCTCAGCTCTCAGATTCACTTAAACTGCAGCAGCAGAGAAATTCAGACAAAGAACATGCAAGCTAATCTCAAAACTAGAAGCACTAAGGACAGTGGTATACAGATGCCAAGCTAGCTCCACACTAGCATCATCAAACCATTCCCAGGCCCGGGGGACATAGCCACATGGTACAGCATTCACCATGTGAACATGCAGGCCTGCACCAGCTCTGAACAGGATCTGCACACATTGCCTAGCGTAGACTTTCCCTCTCTGTTTCCCAGACTATAAACATGAGGAAAAAGCTTGTTCAGGTAACTTTTGCAATGATTTTTTATTATTATTAAGCAATAGTCATCTTAAGTGCTGTTCAGTATTACCATGCAGTTCTCTCAGTAAAACTATCAAACAGCAGCAATAAGTCAGTACAGAAACTTCCACAAATTATAAGTTCTACAAAAGTAAAATTGTGTCTTATTAGATTATTGTGGGTTGACCCTGGCTGGACGTCAGGTGCCCACCAAGCCGTTCAATCACTCCCCTTCCTCAACTGGACAGGGGAGAGAAAATATGACGAAAGGCTTGTGGGTCGAGATAAGGACAGGGAAAGATGACTCAGCAGTTACCATCACAGGCCAAACAGACTCAACTCAGGGAAATTAATTTAATTTATTACCAATCAAAATCAGAGTAGGGTAATGAGAAATAAATTTTAAAATCCCTTGTCTCTCTCGCTCCTTCCTCCTCACACTTTTCCCCTGCTCCAGCCCCCTGTCCCACCCACAGGAGACAGTCCTCCACAACTTTCTCCAACATAGGTCCTTCCCATGGGCTGCAGTTCTTTGCGAACCACTCCAGCATGGGTCCTTTCCACGGGGTGCAGTCCTTCAGAAATAGACTGCTCCAGTGCGGATCCCCCACGGGGTCACAGGTCCTGCCAAAAGACCTGCTCCAGTGTGGGCTCCTCTCTCCATGGGTCCACAGGTCCTGCAAGGAGCCTGCTCCACAGGGTCACAGCCTCCTTCAGGCACATCCACCTGCTCTGGCACGGGGTCCTCCACGGGCTGCAGAGAGGATACCTGCTCCACCATTAACCTCCATGGGCTGCAGGGGGACAACCTGCTTCACCATGGTCTTAACCTCAGGCTGCAGGAGAATCTCTGCTCTGGCACCTGGAGCACCTCCTCCTCTTCCTTCACTGACCTTGCTGTCTGCAGAGTTGTTGCTCTCACATATTCTCACTCCCCTCTTCTGACTGCTGTTGCGCAGCAGGTTTTTTTCCCCTTCTTAAATATGCTATCTCACAGGCACTACCACCATTGGTAATTGGCTCAGCCTTGGCCAGCGGCGGGTCCATCTTGGAGCCAGCTGGCATTGGCTCTATCAGACATGGAGGCAGCTTCTGGCATCTTCTCACAGAAGCCATCCCTATAGCCCCCTCCTCTGCTCCAAAAAACTTGCCACACAAACCCAATACATAGGGTACAACGATTTTCTCAAAAGTATCTAGACACCAATAAATTATACTTTTGGCTGACAGAAAACATACAGAGACTGAAAAAAATGTTAACCTAAGTAAGTCTAGTTTTCCCACTCCTCAGAATGTCTACAAAAGCTGACACAAACCACCATCCACTTACAAATGTAAAGAGAACATTTAAAATGTTCCTGTCCAGAAAAGTTAGTAACTGTAACACAGGTCATGAACGGGACCCAAAGCAAGAAGCAGTCACCAAGCCACTCAATCAGACCACACTAAAACATTCTAGCTTAAAAATAACACACAAGTTCATGATTTGCACGCCCCATGCAGTGATAGGAAACAGGACCTTACAATCATATAATCAATTTCTTGCTTACAGCAGTACTTGAGAACTGCTCCCCATTTTGAAGTTTGGGGTTTTTTCATTTTTGTTTTGTTTTGAGAACTCAAAGTGTTTTTACCTAGCATAAATATAATGATAAGCCTGTATTCATTTTACTTTTCTAGTCTTGAATTCCAATCCTTAAAAGCTAAGCAGGTATTAGAAAGTGTACCCGTTTTACTGTTAGTCTTTCACTAACTGAATTTAAATAAGTCATAATACAAAGTTGATTGTACGAAACTGGACTATTTAACATCCTGATCTGGCACACGTACTAATTCCTGTCTCTCCCTGGCCAGTGCAGTCTTAGTAGGGTGCAGCCTTAATAAACCCCACTGTGACCAAATATTTAATGTCAAAACCTTGTGCTTACAGTCATAAGAGGGATTCAGATAGATAAACTGCAAATTTTCTTAAAAAGGAAGACTGTGTTAAATCTAGACAAAACTGAGACTCAGGTGTTGAAATTACTATCGATTTTGCTGTGTGAACTATCGAATCAGAAATATCCCATTCAACATTTGTTTTGGTAAAATAGGTAAGATTTCCTGCCTCTGCGAGGTATACGGCGAGACTGCCCTGTACACTGATGGAGCAGCGCGACAAAAAAAAAAAAAAAAAACCAAAAAAACCCCCATCATTTAATTGCGGTTTCAGAAAGAAAGGTCTTTTCCTGACGACGGTGAGCAAGGGGAAGAAATCGGCAGCCGTGGTAGAACTTGTACCACGACCACCCTCCAGCACACCTCGGCAGTCCCATCCCACCACAAAACGACACAGTGCAACAACTCCCAGACCCCGCAGCAGGCACGGCCGGCAGCGCACGAAGCCCCATTCGCAGCTCTGCCGCTAGGCCCGGCGGAGCCCCCGGGTGCCGCGGCAGCCGCAGGGCCCCCTCCCCGCTCAGGGCGACAGTGACTGCCTTCAGAGCTCGCAGCAGGGCCGAGCCAGCTCTCCACTCACCCCCTCGGGAGCGGCGGGACCACCTTCAGCCTCTCCCAACGGCTCCCCACCCTTCACGCTCACGCACTCACCGTCTGACAACGCCGGTCTTGATCTTGATCTGCCTCAAGCGCGGATCGGCCATAACGAGTCCAGCGAAGAAGCAACGCGGACTAGACCCCAGAGGCGCAGAGACACAGGATAAGGCGCAGCACCGTGACTACGCAGTCCAGTCCCGCGCATGCGCTAAGCCACCAGCCTGGGCGGCACCACCGGGAGCGAGTGCGGGGCTCTGCGCTCTTCCCCTCCTGCCCGGTGGAAGCGTCCCCATAGCGATCAGCGAGGGCCGGGTTCGGGCGGCCTCCGCAGGCGTGCAGTAGCCTGCGCGGGGCCCCTCGAGCGGCCAAGTGTAATTCACCATTTCTTCATAAGCACACACGAAAAAAAAGACCGAATCCACCGTCAGATGCAGCAATAGAATAGAATAAGAAGGACATGGACCTGTTAGAACGGGTCCAGAGGAGGGCCACGAGGGTGACCAGAGGGCTGGAGCACCTCTCCTATGAAGACAGGCTGAGAGAGTTGGGGTTGTTCAGCCTGGAGAAGAGAAGGCTCCATGGAGACCTTCTAGCAGCCTTCCAGTACCTAAAGGGGGCCTACAGGAAAGATGGGGAGGGACTCTTTATCAGGGAGTGTAGTGATAGGACAAGGGGTAATGGTTTTAAACTGGAAGAGGGGAGATTTACATGAGATATTAGGAAGAAATTCTTTACTGTGAGGGTGGTGAGGCACTGGAACAGGCTGCCCAGGGAAGTTGTGGATGCCCCATCCCTGGAAGTGTTCAAGGCCAGGCTGGATGAGGCTTTGAGCTACATGGTCTAGTGGGAGGTGTCCCTGCCCATGGTAGTGGGGTTGGAACTAGATGATCTTTAAGGTCCCTTCCAACCCAAATCATTCTATGATTCTATGATAATAGGAGGTATTCTGAGGTAAAAATGAATTAAAAGGCAACATTAGCACTGGCAGCTCAGTCCTAGAGTTATAACCAACTGACAGTTCAAGGGCTGTTTTCCATCATGCTTATACTTAGTTGATGCTAGCCATTTCAGGGGTCAGATTCTAGAAAAATAATCCTTTGGGTATGTGTTTGAAAGAACTTCCCTGGAATGAGCATTTAAATCAATAAGAAAGAAAAAAAATAGCTTCAATGAATAAATAAGAAGAATAAATATAGTTTTGGTGGAGTACAGTTCAGGAAGGTCTGTATAGACCTTTTGTCCTGTGTTAGTCACTTGCCCTGACTCTCGACACTGTTGGTGACCAATACCTCTTGAGAAAAACCATCTGCGAGGGAGGATGTCATATTCCTTTTGATGACGTGCCAGTTATAGGTCATTAGCCAACAGCCGTAGGAGTGCGTCTGGCACTATTGGGCCCCCTTCAGACATAGTATAGTGTCGTGGTTTGGGCTGGGCTGGGCACTAAAATGAAGAACAGATGCTCTCTTTTACTTCTCTCCCCTTCAGAGAAGGAAGAACATCTCCCCTCAGGGAGCTGGATGGGAACTGGATTACAGAGCTGGAGTCAGGAACACATGGATCGGGATCAAAGGCAGACAAACAGACAGGGTCCTCCTTGGATGTCGGCCACTGAAGAAAAGAGACTGACCCTTTGATCCCTCAGCTTTTATACTGAGCATGGGGCAGATGGGATGGAATACCCCTGTTGGTCAATTTTGGGTCACCTGTCCTGTCCGCTCCTCCCTGCAGATGGGACCCCTCTACACCTTTCCATTTCCAACCCTCCAACGGGGCAAATAATGAAATTAGCTGACCTTGGTTGTTATAGCAATAAGTATAAGCAAGAGCCTCTCTGCATACCATTCCTTGGCATAAATTATAAACAATCAGATCTTATCACTCTGGAAGCAGACTACTGTCTGAAGAATACACCATTAATTTCAGAGTTCAGTTAGTCAGAAGAGGCTTAGCTGAAAAGTAGAATTACTGAAAAGAAATTTGGTTCTGTTTTACCTCAAACCAGGACATATAGGGAGGGCCAAAATCACTCAAGTCCACGGAGCTGTGTCTTATTTGCAGAGGAGGACGAACATGACCCCTGTTACAGAGCCCAGCAAACCTCCCTGGGGATCCGGGAGCTGGGCCAGTTCAAATACAGTCTTGACTTGGCAGGTTGTCTCTGTAGGAAGATGTAGGTCTTAAAATCAACAGCCTGTATAACACCATGAATGAATGTGACCTGGAGACAATGCCGTGGTTTAGCCTCAGACAGCAACAAAGAACCACGTGGCCGGTCTCTCAAACTCCACACCCCCACCCCCCGACGGGAAGAGGAAGAAAAAGGCAAAACAACTGGGTTGAGACAAAGGCAGTTTAACAGAACAGCAAAGGAAAGAGGAAAACAACAACAATAACACGGATAGAGGAATATACAAAAATGATTACAGTACCACCTGATACCGTAAAAAGTGGCAAATAAAACTCTTTAAGACTTGATTTGAAAATCTTAGAAAGCAGGCATTCTTTACTGGCAAAGCTGCAGCGTTGGAGGCACACGGGGATTACTCCTCCAAAGTGTGCCTGTCTGGCAACGCAGAGCAGACATATTTATGGTCATAATATTTACATATTCACTACATTTCTCAAAAAGTCATACATATCTTAGTTCCCAGAAGTCGTTTACATATTCTCCTCCCAGTCGTGCATACTTAATGTAAGAAAGGCAGGTATTGTTTTTGCAAGGGAGAAAAGCCGTTTCCATCAGAGGTGACATGATAAGGGAATGACTAAGACAAAGAGGCTCCAGCAAAGGCTTGTAGAACATCTCTTATCACACAGACAAAAGGACAAACTGATTCATACTGGATTAGTGTCTAGAAGGGTAGTCAAACATTTAACCAGGGCTAATGACATTGAGCAATTATTTTACCAAAAAGGAAAGAAATAAACTAGTCAGATAATCCCTCTAGGTGTAGCATAAAGAGAAGTAAACAGAGGCAAGACATCCGGGAAGGATTTTAGGCGCTCCGGACAGACTGTGAACCCTGGAGTACCTAACCAATGGGAAACAGGGGAGGGGAAAATTCAGCTGGGATTAGGAAATAAAAAGGTGTGTTTCAAGAACTGAAAGTGTGCCTACTTGCTAGGTCACCCGCTCTTGCAAGAGCATGACTAAAAATGTGCCTCACAGAGGATTCTGCCTGAGCCTATTTCATTCGGACCGGAACTTATTTCTCACATCAGTGAACTGAGTCGATGGTCTCTGGTGGTCCCTGGTGGTCGTTTTGGCACTTCCAACCCTATCTGCTGTTTAACCTCGGACCAGCTCTTCAGGTTGTTTTTCCTTAAAAGGAGTTGTTTGCTGATGTGCAAATTTCAGTTCAGCAGGGTTCCATTCCTCATCTTAACTTCCTTCTTATCTTCAAGGTTGGTTTATCTCATGTTTATCTTGCTCAACCGCATGTTGCCAGACTTTTGTCTCTCCTTTGTCTCTCAGACTTCCTTTCCTGGTGTCTACTGATACTTATGCAAGCAGAACGTACACTACAAAGCTCAGCACATCTTAACTTCTGAACTTACATGCTTTATTTTAAAGGCCTTAAAACCTACTATGTCATACAAACTGTAGTATGTTGGTATCACACTGCTCACCAACCAGCCGGCCAAACCTGCTCCCAAGCAGCGAATTCCTGCCCCCTCCCACGGCAGCTCCCGGCTACAGCCTGGGCATAGCTCACATGGGATGGAATACCTGTGTCCCTGCCGGAGCCTGGGGAAAAAACCCTGCCCCCGCCAGAACCAGAACATTATCAACCCCTTATTCCATACCATCGATATCATGCCCAGACCTTACAGGTTCCAATGAATTGCCACCACTTTCAGCTGTCTTATACAATATATATATATGTACATATATCTTAATACAAATATAATGTCTTTAGTCTATGGGCCATCCCTCTAAAATGTCCGTTGAGTTCATTTAATCCATGGCTTTGGACTCCATCTGTTAGAACAGTCTCTCAGGGCAGGTGAGATGGTGTGTGATGCTGGACTCTTGCGTGCTGTATTTTCAGAGCTTGCAGCTGGTGTACCCGGCGTGGCTCATGCACACAGTCCATGGGCTGAAGATGTAGGTCTTGATGAAGTTGGTGGGCACCAGCTGCTGGGGTCAGTTCTGATCCCATCACTGCTGCGCTTTACTTGTTTTTTTTTCATCAAAGCCCATATGTCCTTAATTTGGGTGATTCTTACTGTAGTACAGCTGATAGCAATTATAGTAATGAGGACATACAGTGACAGGGTTACTTAGCAATTAACAACACACAATTTGATTCACTGGCTATTCTCACCCAAAATCAGATCCCCATGAGGTACACATCGGACTTCCCCATCCTTCCACATTACCCACCAAGTGCACCCAGGTCCTTGGGCAAAAGCAATCCCACGGATGGGTTGGCCTTTGCCTGAGGCAGGACTAACCCAGACTGTCTTCCCTAACATATTCTTCATGGGCACTACGGGGACTTTATCCCCTTCTACGGTACGTGGAAGTTTTGACTGGGCAGGGCCAGCCCGATTGGTAGATCCCCTGGTATTAACTAGCCAGGTAGCCTTTGCTAAATGTGCATCCCAGTGTTTTAAGGTCCCACCACCCATTGCTCTCAGTGTAGTTTTTAACAGTCCATTGTATCGTTCTGTCTTCCCAGAGGCTGGTGCATGATAGGGGATGTGGTATACCCACTCAATGCCATGCTCTTTGGCCCAGGTGTCTATGAGGCTGCTTCGGAAATGAGTCCCATTGTCCGACTCAATTCTCTCTGGGATACCATGTCGCCAAAGGACTTGCTTTTCAAGGCCCAGGATAGTATTCCGGGCAGTGGCATGGGGCACAGGGTATGTTTCCAGCCATCCAGTGGTTGCTGCCACCATTGTGAGCACATAGCGCTTGCCTTGATGGGTTCATGGCAGTGTGATATAATCAATCTGACAGGCCTCCCCATATTTATATTTCAACCATCATCCTCCATACCAAAGAGGTTTCAAACGCTTGGCTTGCTTGATTGCAGCGCATGTCTCACATTCATGGATGACCTGTGCAATAGTGTCCATGGTCAAGTCCACCCCTCGGTCACGAGCCCATCTAGATGTCGCATCTCTTCCTTGATGGCCTGAGGTGTCATGGGCCCACCGAGCTATGAATAGTTCACCCTTATGTTGCCAATCCAGATCCACTTGACCCACTTCAATCCTAGCAGCCCGATCCACCTGCTGGTTGTTCTGATGTTCCTCCATGGCCCGATTCTTCGGTACGTGGGCATCTACGTGGCGTACTTTCACAACCAGATTCTCTATCCGGGCAGCAATATCTTGCCATAGTTCAGCAGCCCAGATGGGTTTGCCTCTGCGCTGCCAGTTGCCCACCTTCCACTGCTGTAACCATCCCCACAGAGCATTTGCCACCATCCATGAGTCAGTGTAGAGATAAAGTACTGGCCATTTTTCTCGCTCGGCAATGTCCAAAGTCAGATGGATGGCTTTCACCTCTGCAAACTGGCTCGATTCATCTTGTCCTTCACTGGCTTCTGCAACTTGTCGTGTAGGACTCCACACAGCAGCCTTCCACTTTCGATGCTTTCCCACAATCTGGCAGGACCCATCAGTGAACAGGGCATATTGCTTCTCATTTCCTGGCAGTTTATTATATGGTGGGGCCTCTTCCGCACGCGTCACCTCCTCCTCTGGTGACATTCCAAAATCCTTGCCTTCTGGCCAGTCCATGATCACTTCCAGAATTCCTGGGCGACTGGGGTTTCCCATTCGAGTTCGCTGTGTGATCAGTGCAATCCACTTACTCCATGTAGCATCAGTTGCATGATGTGTGGTGGGGACCCTTTCTTTGAACATCCAGCCCAGCACCGGCAGTCGAGGTGCTAAGAGGAGCTGCGCTTCTGTACCAACCACCTCCGAAGCAGCTCGAACCCCTTCATATGCTGCCAATATCTCCTTTTCTGTTCGAGTGTAGCGCGCTTCGGATCCTCTGTATCCCTGACTCCAAAACCCTAGGGGTCGACCTCAGGTCTCCCCTGGTGCTTTCTGCCAGAGGCTCCAGGTAGGGCCATTCTCCCCAGCTGTGGCGTAGAGCACATTTTTCACATCTTGTCCTGCCCGGACTGGCCCCAGGGCCACTGCATGGACTATTTCCTGTTTGATTTGTTCAAAAGCTTTTCGTTGCTCAGGACCCCATTTAAAATCGTTCTTCTTCCGGGTTACTTGATACAGAGGGCTTACCATTAGACTGTAATCTGGGGTATGCATCCTCCAAAAACCCACAATGCCTAAGAAAGCTTGTGTTTCCTTTTTGCTAGTTGGTGGAGACATAGCTGCTATTTTGTTGATCACATCCATTGGGATTTGGCGGCGTCCATCTTGCCATTTTATTCCTAAGAACTGGATCTCCTGTGCAGGTCCCTTGACCTTACTTCGTTTTATGGCAAAACCAGCTTTCAGAAGGATTCGGACTATTTTATCCCCTTTCTCAAAAACTTCTTCTGCTGTGTTGCCCCATACAATGATGTCATCAATGTACTGCCCAATATGCAGGCCGGACCCGGTACATAGGGAGGTCTGCTGCCTCCCTGGGGCCCGGGTCAAGGACGTGAAGAGGATGCTTCCTTCCCTAGTACGGCCCTCAGACTACTATCCACTTTTGCTCTTTCAGGTAGGCAGTGACGAGGTAACAAGAAGAAGTCCAAGGGCAATGAAGAAAGATTTCAAGACCCTGGGACGCCTGGTCAAGGGATCAGGAGCGCAAGTGGTGTTCTCGTCTATCCCCCCTGTTGCAGGGAATGATGAGGGGGTAAATAGGAGGAGCCAGCAGATCAATGCCTGACTTCGAGCTTGGTGCTGCCGGCAGGACTTTGGGTTCTTTGATCATGGCCTGATCTACAAAACGCCTGGCCTGCTGGTAACAGGCAGGAATACCTTGTCCTCCAGGGGAAAAAGGGTTCTAGGACAAGAGTTATCAGGACTCATTGAGAGGGCTTTAAACTAGATTTGAAGGGGGGTGGGGATGGTACTGGGTTTGCTGGTGAGGTGCCAGGGCGTAGTTGCTCAGTGCTTGTGGGCCAGTGTGCCAGTATTTCTGAAAGCCAGGAGGCACACCACATCTCAAGGGTCAAAACTACACACACAACTCCCTCTCTGAAATGCTTATACACCAATGCACGCAGCATGGGGAATAAGCAGGAAGAGCTGGAGGTCTGTGTGCGGTTGCGGGGCCACGATCTCATTGCAATTACTGAGACGTGGTGGGACAACTCGCATGACTGGAATGCTGTCATGGGTGGCTATGTCCTTTTCAGGAAAGACAGACCAGCAAGGCGGGGAGGTGGAATTGCACTCTATGTGAGAGAGCATTTGGAATGCATTGAGCTCTCACTAGGGGCGGATGAAGAGCGGGTCGAGAGCTTATGGGTGAGGATTAAGGGACAGGAAAATATGAGGGACACTGTTGTGGGTGTTTATTACAGGCCACCTGATCAGGATGGGGAAACTGATGAGGCTTTTTACAGACAACTGAAGGTAGCCTCGCAATCACAGGCCCTGGTTCTCATGGGGGACTTCAATCACCCTGATATCTGCTGGGAAGACCACACAGCCAGGCATGGGCAGTCCAGGAGGCTCCTCCAGTGCATTGATGACAACTTTTTGACACAGGTGGTACAGGAGCCAACAAGGAGAGGAGCACTTCTAGACCTGGTACTGACAAACACAGAGGGATTGGTGGAGGACATTAAGGTTGGGGGCACCCTCGGTTGTAGTGATCATGAAATGATTGAGTTCAGGATCGTGGGCACTATCCACAAAACAACAAGAAGTAAAATTACAACCTTGGATTTCAGGAGGGCTAACTTTGGCCTCTTCAAGAAACTGCTTGGAGAGATCCCGTGGGCTAGGGCTATGGAAGGCAAAGGGGCTCAAGAAAGCTGGTTGATATTCAAAGACCACTTCCTCCAAGCTCAGGATCGGTGCATCCCGAAGAGAAAGAAATCGGCCAAGGAACGCAGGAGACCTGCATGGTTAAGCAGGGAGCTTCAGAAAAAGCTCAAGTGGAAGAAGGAAGTTTATAATAAGTGGAAGAAGGGACTGACCCCTTGGGAGGACTACAAGAATGCCACCAGAGCGTGCAGGGATGAAACAAGGAAAGCCAAGGCCGCCTTGGAATTAGACCTGGCTAGGGATGTTAAGCACAACAAAAAGAGCTTCTACAAGTATATTGGAAGCAAAAGGAAGACCAAAGAAGTTGTGGGCCCACTGTTGAATGAGACAGGAGTCATGGTGACGGAGGATGCGGAGAAGGCAGAGTTACTGAATGCCTTCTTTGCTTCGGTCTTTTCTGCTCGGCCCAGCCCTCAGAAGTCCCAGGCATTGAATAAAGTAACAGGGAAAGAAGAAGACTTCCCTTGGGTTGAGGAGGAGCGAGTGAGGGATCAATTAGATCATTTAGATATTCACAAGTCCATGGGCCCCGATGGGATGCACCCGAGAGTGCTGAGGGAGCTGGCAGAAGTCATTGCTGGGCCACTCTCCATCATCTTTGAAAAGTCCTGGAGAACAGGCGAGGTGCCTGAGGACTGGAGGAAAGCCAATGTCACTCCAGTCTTCAAAAAAGGCAAGAAGGAGGAGCCGGGGAACTACAGGCCGGTCAGCCTCACCTCCATCCCTGGAAAGATGATGGAACAGCTTGTTCTGGGCGTCATCTCAAGGCACGTGGAGGAAAAGAAAGCTATCAGAAGTACTCAGCATGGATTCACCAAGGGGAAATCATGTCTGACTAATCTGATAGCCTTCTACGATGGCATGACTGGATGGATAGATGAGGGGAGGGCGGTAGATGTGGTCTATCTTGACTTAAGCAAGGCGTTTGACACGGTCTCCCACAGCATCCTCATAGGGAAGCTTAGGAAGTGTGGGTTAGATGAATGGACAGTAAGGTGGATAGAAAACTGGCTGAAAGATAGAGCTCAGAGGGTTGTGATTAGGGGCACAGAATCTAGTTGGAGACCAGTGACGAGTGGTGTTCCCCAGGGGTCAGTACTGGGTCCAGTCCTCTTCAATATATTCATCAATGACCTGGATGAGGGGATAGAGTGCACCCTCAGCAAGTTTGCTGATGACACAAAGCTGGGGGGGGCGGCTGACACACCGGAGGGATGTGCTGCCATACAGAGAGACCTGGACAGGTTGGAGATCTGGGCAGAGAGAAACCTTATGAAATTCAACAAGGGCAAGTGTAGGGTGCTGCACCTGGGGAGGAACAACCCCATGCACCAGTACAGGTTGGGGGCTGACCTGCTGGAGAGCAGCTCTGTGGAAAGAGACCTGGGAGTCCTGGTGGACAACAGGATGACCATGAGCCAGCAATGTGCCCTTGTGGCCAAGAAGGCCAATGGCATCCTGGGGTGCATCAAGAAGAGTGTGGCCAGCAGGTCAAGGGAGGTCATCCTCCCCCTCTACTCTGCCTTGGTGAGGCCACACCTGGAGTACTGTGTCCAGTTCTGGGCTCCCCGGTTCCAGAAGGACAGGGAACTGCTGGAAAGGGTGCAGCAGAGGGCTACCAGGATGATTAGGGGACTGGAACACCTCTCTTATGAGGAAAGGCTGAGGGATTTGGGTCTCTTCAGTCTGGAAAAAAGACGGCTGAGGGGGGATCTTATCAACACTTATAAATACTTAAAGGGTGGGTGTCAGGAGGATGGGACCAGGCTCTTTTCAGTAGTGCCCGGGGACAGGACAAGAGGCAATGGGCACAAACTGGAGCACAAGAAGTTCCACCTAAACATGAGGAGGAACTTCTTTACCCTGAGGGTGGCAGAGCACTGGAACAGGCTGCCCAGAGAGGTGGTGGAGTCTCCATCTCTGGAGACATTCAAAACCCGCCTGGACGTGTTCCTGTGTAACCTGCTCTAGGTGACCCTGCTCTGGCAGGGGGGTTGGACTAGATGATCTCCAGAGGTCCCTTCCAACCCTATGGTTCTATGATTCTATGATTCTATGTTCTGGAGCTTCACCCTGTTCCAGTGCAGTCTGGATCAGTCCATGGCAAATGGTGGGGCTGTGTTTCCACCCCTGGGGCAGTCGATTCCAGGTGTACTGGATGCCCCTCCAAGTGAAAGCAAACTGTGGCCTGCACTCTGCTGCCAAAGGGATTGAGAAGAATGCATTCGCTATATCAATCGTGGCATACCAGTTGGCTGCCTGGGACTCCAGTTCATACTGGAGTTCTAGCATGTCCGGCACAGCGATATTGCCGCTGATGCACCGTTGTGGTAGCAATCGGCACCTGCTGTTCTTCGACCCTCAACAACCCCACAACAGAAGAGTCCTCCGAGAGACCAGGCAAGGTGGACAACTGTTTAACTTCCTCCGCCTCCAAGGCAGCTATGCCAAAGGCCCACCGATACCCCTTTGGGTCCTTAAAATACCCTCTCCTGAGGTAATCTATACCAAGGATGCATGGAGCCTCTGGGCCAGTCACAATGGGATGCTTTTGCCACTCATTCCCAGTTAGGCTCACTTCCGCCTCCAGTACAGTCAACTCTTGGGATCCCCCTGTGACCCCAGAAATACAAATGGGTTCTGTCCCTCTATAGCTTGATGGTATTAGAGTGCACTATGCACCTGTGTCCACTAGAGCCTTATACTCCTGTGGGTCTGATGTGCCAGGCCATCGAATCCACACTGTCCAATAAACCCGGTTGTCCCTTTCTTCCACCTGGCTGGAGGCAGGGCCCCTCTAATCCTGGTCATGGTATCTGGTACTCACTTCTTGCAGAAATGACTTGGAGGTTCCTTCAAGAGGATCAGAAGCAAGATCAGGCCTTCTGCTCTGTCTGGGGAACTGCCCGCTGGAAACTGGGGCAGCACTTTTCCTGGAGGGATCTCCTTTTGTGGTTGTCCTTCCTTGCAACTCCTGTACCCGTGTCCGCAGGATCCAAGTAGGTTGTCCATCCCACTTCCTCATGTCCGCTCCATGGTCTCGCAGGTAGAACCACAGGGTGCCTCGTGGTGTGTACCCTTTGTACTCTCTCTCTTGAGTGGGGAAATGCCTGCTCCTAATAGCTGAGATGCTGGCCCGTACAGGTGGGGAGTAGGACATATTCTCTTCAAGTCGCTGGACCTTCCGGGACAGTTTCTCCACAGCTGAGGCAAGGGGGGAAGAGAGGCTTTCTTCATATCGCTGGAGCCGGCCAGCCACCTCATCCACCGTTGGTCCCTCTTCGCCTTTCCATTCCATTACTGCCAGTGAGTTGGCATATGACGATGGTGCGCTCCGTACAAACTTCCGCCACATGGGCCTTGTGCAGTGCACCTCATCAGGGTCCGTGGGTAACTATGCATTGTCCAAGTCATAATAAATCATCTCCCGCATGGCTAATTCTCTCAGGTACTGGATACCTCTTTCCATGGTGGTCCACTTGCTTGGTTGACATACAACATCTTCACTGAAGGGGTACCTCTCCCTCACGCCTGACAGGAGTCATCGTTTCCAGAGGCTGAGGGCTTGGGTCTTCTTTCCAATTGCCTTGTCAATTCTGCCTTCCCTAGACAGGGATCCCAATTGCCTGGCTTCCCTACCCTCTAATTCCAGGCTACTGGCCCCGTTATCCCAACACCGAAACAGCCAGGTGACTATGTGCTCGCCTGAAAGTCGCCTAAAATCTTTTCGCATATCCCGCAGCTCACTCAGGGATAGGGATCGGGTAATTATCTCTGGTTCTGCCTCTTCCTCCTGTCCTCGTGATGGCCCTGGTTCATCATCATCTCTTACTAAGCGAACCGATTTCTTTGTGTACTTCTTCTTTTGTATGGGGGCAACGGATACTGGCACAGGTTGGTTCCCTGGTTCAGCAGCAGTGGCTGTCACTGGGGTTGGAGTAGCTGCAGTGCCTGCCACAGGGTTCGCAGTAGCTACAGTGTCTGTCGCAGGGGTCGCAGTAGCCGCAGTGCCTGTCACAGGGGTCGCAGTAGCCGCAGTGCCCGTCGCAGGGGTCGCGGTAGCCGCAGTGCCCGTCACAGGGGTCGCGGTAGCCGCAGCGCCTGCTGGTCTGGTCTCTGTCTCTTTCTTCTGAGGGTGCTGCATAGCACTGAGCAGTGCCTGGTAGACACTAGCCAGGGCCCAGCACAGTGCGGTGAGTTGTGCCTCTCTAGAATAGCCACAGCATTTTCCCTTCAGATATTCTACTACTCTGTCAGGGTCCTGTAATTGTTCAGGGGTGAAGTCCCAGACCATTGGAGGCGAGAAGTTCTCTAAGTACCTGCCCATGATCTCCCACATGCCATGCCACCCCTGACTGTCCAGCCTCGGAGCAGATCTCCGGGTGGTAGTCTTAAATAGTTGTTTAACCCTAAACGAGACCTGGAACATATTCAGCAGACATAACACTAAGAACATGCTGGTTTGAGCATCCCAAGGATATTCAAAGTTCTCAAAAGCTGTCATACCTGACCCGAAGGAGAAAAGGGAGGCCAAAGAGCTGGGGAAAGTGTCCCCCCCTGTTTCCCCCATAGACTGGGTGTAATTATTAATGAATTCTGAGAGGTGGTGCCCAATGTACAGACAGGACAGCAATACCACATAAACGCCCCAAAGTAACTGTCTAACAAGTGATGTTATCATATCATAAGCCGATATTGCACAGGACAGTAAAATGATAATCCTCATCCCCCTCCCAGAAGTAACAAATATCATCACAGGGAGTGCATAAGACACATAGGAGTTTACATAACACAGCCATGAGAACAAACTAAGCAACATAGTGACCAGTGCCTATTTACCTAACAAATTAGTTTTTTCAAGCTCTAGTTGGATTCTGTCATTATCTCAACCCTTCGAGCCCCACGTTGGGCGCCAAAAAGGACTGTCGTGGTTTGGCCTCAGATGGCAACAAAGAACCACGTGTCGCTCGCCCAGCGCTTCCCGGTACGGGAAGGATCAAAAGAAAAAGGCAAAACTCTTGGGTTGAGACAAAGGCAGTTTAACAGAACAGCAAAGGGAACAAGAAAACAACAACAATAACACCGACAGAGAAATATACAAATGCGATTACGGAACCACCCCTCCCCGCCGGTCCGGACCCGGGACGCGCCAGCCCGCTCCAAACCCGACTGCCCCCCCCCTCCCTCCTTTTAATCTCAGGGTGGGCATGGCTCACATGGCATGGAATACTTAACCCTGTCCCTGCCGGAACCAGGACAATGCACAGTTGCACACCTTTTCTCCCCAAATTAAGTGTTGCTGGATGTGGAGACGATAACCAATTACTAAGCATGCCATTCTCTGATAATTAAAATTCTCTGTAAACAAAATCCTCTTTCCTTTGAGAATCAGTCTGCCAATATGCTATAAATGGGACATGACAGGTTGCAAAATGATAAAAAGGGGTGAATACAACCAGACTGTCAGGCTGATGTATCGTGTGGGGAATAAAGGCTAGTGAAAAACAAGTGTTGATCCTTGGATTTCTGTTTTCTAAGCATTTTATGCAAGTTTCTATATTGGGTCTAGTTGTTTTTACATTCTTTAGGATTTCAATGCCCATCCATTGCAATGTGCTTACTGTCATATTACATTATTTCCACAGTATGGTTTTGATTTTGCTAAAGGATAATGCAAGTCTTGAAAAGACAGGTGGAAGATATTTTACATCTTTTTCAATACTTGCTCATCCACAAAATCACATAGGTCATGGGTAGGCTAAACAATGATGTACTACACATAGCAAGCTCTGAACAAACTGGCATATCTGTATGACGCAGTCAAGTGTCATTAAAAATATAGGTCCCAGAAGTAGCATAGCCATTACATGCAATGCTGTGCTTGAGCTAGTTAGACCTGCCCCAGCAATGAGAAGTGCTGTTTTGTGCTGCTTGTTTAAAAGCTAGCCTGTTTGCTGCTAACTCAGGTGTCTGACAACATGCTAAGAGGTGAGAAGCCTCCCTCTGCAAGTTCTGGTGATCTATAGAAAGAAGAGATGGCTATTAGAATGACCACTTTCATGGTTGTAATGGAGAAGGATATTAAACTCATCATTTCAAAAGGTGAAATGGCTGTCCTGAGGCAGATTCAGTGTTGCAAGAAGCCGAGTTTTGATTTTCTCCAAAACCTCACATTGTCCTATCTTGAGGTGTTGAAATTACAGACTTGACCAACTCAAATTAGAGGACTGAAATTAATGCTGTCATGTGTCTCAGAGTGCTGGCCAGTGGTTAAGGCGGCCTTCCAGTACCTGAAGGGGGCCTACAGGAAAGATGGGGAGGGGCTGTTTGCAAGGGCATGTAGCGATAGGACGAGGGGCAATGGTTTTAAACTAGAGCAGGGTAGGTTTAGATTAGACAGTAGGAAGAAGTTCTTTACTGTGAGGGTGGTGAGACACTGGAACAGGTTGCCCAGAGAGGTGGTGGAGGCCCCATCCCTGGAGACATTCAAGGCTAGGCTTGATGAGGCTCTGAGCAATCTGATCTAGTTGAAGATGTCCCTGCTTACTGCAGGGGGGTTGGACTAGATGACCTTTAAAGGTCCCTTCCAACCCAACACATTCTATGATTCTATTGTATTTTTACACTTACACAACAAAACCTCTCTGAACCATGCATGTAGTTGTTGTATATGTTGCTGGAACCTACCTGCCCTTTTAACTCACTTTTCAAGCAGCGCTATTTCCCTTGAACTTTATTATCCAGTATTTGTCCACTACAGTAGGGAAAACTGAATAGGAAGAAAGGTAGCGGAGGAAGGGAGCAGAGAGGGAAGGACTAGGATAGAACAAATGGGAAATACATTTAAGAGCAGAGATAACTGACAGTAAAATATATGTTCTTTGGTTAGGAAGAAAAAAAAAGGAAACTACTTGCACACATGCATTCTAAAGCAAAAGACAAGAATGTCAAGAGTGTATTCTTCCCCCACTGCCAGATGAAAGGCTTTTATTATAAATGAAAAGCAGCAGTAGTGGATGCCAGGCACTTTTGTTGTGTGCCAGATTCTGAAGTTCAGATGTAAGCAGGTTACCCCTGGGACAGGACAGGCTTCAGCTCCCGCAGCAGAACAGAACCAATCATGGTTTTCTCAGCATTTATGATGAGCTGTGCTGTAGAGCTCTCCTTCAGCTCCACTGTGACTAGCATCAGTGACCCAGTGTGCGCAGTCATAGCTGCAAACCTGGAGGTGGAAGGAAAAATAAAAAATAACCCAAAAATCACTAAGGATCTTAACATCAAAAACTGCTAATATTTCTTTCTGCAAAAGTTAAATGAGCTCAAATACAATAAAATGCCTCAAATTTCATTAATCTATTTCAGGGGATAAACATTAAAAACCTCCATAAATTCATCAGAAATAAATTGTTCAGTATTGTGTAAATATTTTTGTATTTAAGAAGGATAAAAAAGTATCATGCAAAATTGTGTATTTAATAGTACAAGCAATAAAATATATTTAAATCAAATTATTATGTAAATTCTAATTCTTCAGTTCATCTACAATACTCAAGAACTATTTTAGTGCACACTAGCAACTGGAATTCATCTGTATGGAATTTTCCATGGATAACTGTCATTATTTGGTGCCCAAAAGAAAATGCAACTATGCTAAATGTACTAGAGCACTTCCAAAAAGCCAAATATTTGTACTTTCATAAAAGTGCATCCTCCTGCATCTCAGGAATTAATTCAAGCTAAAAATATTCAAACTTCTAAACATCTGACACCATCATTTGAAATTATGATAACAGCAATACACCAAATCATTCTATCTGTGAATTTCTCTCTGAAGTATTTAATCATAAAAACGTGCTCAATATTTCAAAATATTGTATGATAAATATTAACCCCCTCATCACCAAAATCGGGAATGAACTTCTTAACACCAATGTAGTCTTAAGAAGCAGGCATTCTTTTATTCGGCACCAGGGACATGGAGGATCTCTCCACCTAACATGTCCACCAAATGCGAGATTCACGGAGACTTATATCCATACAGAATATGCATGGTCATTACATTTCCCAGCACTCATTGCCATATTCATTACATTTCCAGAACTCATTTCCGTATTTGCATCACCTTGGCACATGCACATTAAATCTGTTAGGGGCTTCGTGGTAGGTTTTGGGTGGTTCCTAGTGGTGCACGGTGGCTGGTTTGAGCTGATAATAGAGGCATCTCTTTGTGTGGATTGGGGAAGATAAATGCAGAAGCTTTTGCAACTCCCCCATTCATTTTGCAAGCTTGTTTTATTGGTCGAGGATGTGGTATTCACTGTTTGTTCTTCACAAGGAGTTACATTAACCTATTTACCAGACTCTCAGTCCTTGGTTGTAAGACCCCTACAAAGCACATTAAAAAAAAACACAACCAAAGCCAAACCAGAAACAAGAGTTAGGACAATGCATCATTACTAAACTCCAAGACATGAAGAACTCACTAATTACATGGAATTAAAAGCAAAATTAGCCTTTTAAGCACTACAATTGACTGAAAAGCCATTTTAGGCACAGTGAACTTCTGTCAATTCTGTTAATTCATTCTGCGTGCACAGCCAGGCAGAAGAAATGGGAAGGAAGAGGATGGCAACAGCTTTGTCTTCCATCTTTCACAAGGAGCACACCATCCTTTTTTGCTCCTCCCCCCCCCCTTGGTTACTTGACAACAACAAAGTTGCTGCACATGGACTTTTGAAAACACTAACAAGTGTAGAGCAGGTCTGTGACCCAGTCTGACCCCACTTTGCAGGGCCAATCTCCTCTTTCCGAATGACAAGTGTCTGAATGAGAGACATCTGCCTCAATTTGCGCAACATCTTCAGCCACAATAGGACCCAGTTAGCCCTAACAACAGCTCAAATCAAACTGCTGGGCTGTCGGCTATTCAAGAGCAAACCAACTGGTCAGTGTCTCATGTCTGACAATTAGCACGGGCCTGCAAAACCCCTACCCAAGCCCTTGGGGATCTGTTTAATTACCATAAAGGAGGGAGTTTATCAGGAGATACTCAAAAAACTTCACTCCAGACTTAATATTAGCCACTTAAGCAGGAAGCAGGTTCTGTTTAAATGAGAAGTACTTTCTGTGTCTTGTTTCTTTTAAACTAAGCATATAAAAATCTCATAGCACATTATACTAATTAAGGAAACATGGGGCACTTCTCTAATGTCACTCATCACAAGTCAATCTATTTCTTTTGTCTGGATTATAGATACATTCACAGACCTCTCCCTTTAATATGAGATTCTAAAACAATATTACTACTATAAAAATTAACTACTTAGCTAGTTATATCAATGATTTAATATATTTGCACTGCGATGTAAAAGATCACTATTTCTCTTGTTGATTTCGACAGGGGGATAATTATAGAAACAATAACCTTATTAATCACTTTATTTACTTAACAGTTGTGTCTTGGGACAACACAGAAGCAGATTATGTCTGAGTATGCACATAAAAAGGTTGGTAGTTGGCACTCCTACTGTGTTTCATAGCCCCAAGGCTTGATTTTACCCTCTATTACTAAAACCAGAAAGTGATACAAAGTCAGTGTTTTGCAAAAGCCAAGGTGGCCCAAAGTATCAGAGGTGAGTTTTTAGCTAATATTTTTACGTGTGGGTTTGCAAAATCACATAGGGGATCAATAGTACTTTTCCATACCTCTGAACAAAACACGTAAAATCAGTAAAATGTGGTTGCGTGTGATTTGCAAGATGCAAGGGGTCTGATACTTGGATAATTTTACACACAGTGTTAGTATGCATAACTAGCATTGGCTAATCAGTTTGTATCAGTGGTCACCAATCTGGAATGGCTTAGTGAAAAAAGAATTGGAATATAACAAGATGACTTATTTCACCATTAAAAAGGGTATATGGAAGAACAACTACACACTGGGTTTGTTGTCTGAAAACTGGGTTCTTTACCCAGTGTGCAAGCCAATAAGACACAGAGAAGAGGTATTTCCAAGTTTATTCCATTAATGCGCAGAAATGGGGTGCCCGTTCCAAGGGAGCACACCTTAGTTTCAAAAATTTCCCTTTTTATACACTGATTATTACATATTCTGATAATTAATATATGTGAAAAATGGTGAAGGTATTGTTGGCTTTCGCAATAATAACAAGGCTATAAATACTTGAATGATAAGGATAATTAACCTTTAGTAAATTAGGAAACATGAGAAACCTTAAAGATAACAACTAACAGCAGCTATGAAGAAGAACATCTGAGAGAAACAAAAGAGAACTTCTCCAAGAGACCCCACAAATGATTAACAGAAGGAGACAGACGCATAGGAGAAGGGAGCTGATATGCATGGAAAAAGGGAACTGAAGATTATCGATCCTCAGAAACAATTGCCAGAAGGAAAACACACAAATAGAAGAAAAAGGGATTAATGATAATCAATCATCATAAATCATTACTCTGATGCAATGTTGAATGTATATAAGACATGGGTGAAGTAGTAGCTGGTGTGCCTCTGACTTGAGTCATGCACCCAGCGCTGTGCTTTTGCTTTATCGACTTTGTCCCTATAATAAAATAAGTGCCATTTCTGTTTAAGGAATCTGGCTGTTTATTACAATATATATCCATTGTTATTGTCTTTGATTGGTCAAGGTTTTTTCACTTCCTATGTAAATTAGTACACAGGCTCTGTCTTCTTCGTCCATTGTTCTCTTTTAAGTAGGTGGTATAATTTGGGTAGGTGTTCAATGAGTCGGTGGTCCCGATCTCCCCCTGCCGAAATTACCTTTTACCTACTTCTCCTCTAATCTTGTCAGTTCAGGTGGTTTTCTTGGTTTGCTAAGCAGGCCTACAGTTCATCATTCTCTTGACAGAAATATCCCGCTTATTAACAAAGCTACATTGTCTAGTAGTTAGTTGCTTAATTCAATCTTAGATTAATCGTGTATAGTTACTATTTCTCTATAATTAATGAAATATGGTTGGGGCTGTATAGAGGACTTTTAGCAGCAGCAGCAAGTTCCCTTGATTGCTTCAGTTACATGTTACATTTCATTTTTCTAGTTAATATCAATTTTACTACAGGTTTACCACTGCTTTTGAACTTCAGAAACCGAAATCTGTTCCTTAAAATAGGGAAGATAATTTAGTTTCTAAAAAGAGTTAGAAAAGTTTATACAATCTTTGAAACTGAATACAGTTATTAAAGGATGAAGCAGTTGACTTTTGGTTACAAGACACAATCAGTAAAACTGATTTGCTAATTATTTAGATGTTTAAAAAATACTGTCATTGAAGGATTTGGGTAATATTTCGTGTTTTTTGTAGGTGTTTTTTCGACTAAGAACATGTTATTGCATTTATATGCTTACACTTATCATAAGCACACATGGATTTTCCAAAATGTGTGTTCTGCTCAACTGAATAATTATACCAGAAAGCCATTAAAAGCTTTTATTTTTCCCACATGGTCAATAAATATTTTTCACTTTTTCTGAAAGTTTATACTGCCTTAAAGGTAAGAATTTGAATACACAAAAAAATTGAAAAAAACCCATCAGAATTCATAGATTCAAATAAGCCTTGGAAACTGCACTGTAGTACATTAAAATCTGTCTTGTAAATTGGTTGTTTGTAGGACCAAAAAAGAGAATTTGTCCTTTGGACAACTCATAACGTGAGACATTATACTATGAGCATGGCTCTGTTAAAACAAAGGATACATCAGTGAATATGAAAAAAAAGAAAGTAAATGAGAATACCATTCAGAAAACAGAATCAATATTTACTGATAGTTTCAAGATGGCTTTCTGCTATACCACAGTTATTTTCTAGTTTTCTTTCTGATAATATTACTTCTAAAACTGATCTCACATCATTAAAAATATTCAGAAAGACTTGCATCTATGCTGGTTTGAGGTAAAACAGAACCAATTTTGTGTTCAGTAATTTTACTTTTTAGCGAAGCCTCTTCTAACACTCTGAAATTAAAAACATATTGTGCAGAAAATTGTTCACTCTGAGTGATAAGACCAATGTTTATACTTAATGCCAAGGAATGGAGGCTCTTGCTTATACTTATTGCTATAACAACCAAGGTCAACTAATTTCGTTATTTGCCCTGCTGGAGGGTCAGAAGTGGAAAGGCGTAGAGGGGTCCCACCTGCAGGGAGGAGCAGACAGGACAGGTGACCCAAAACTGACCAACAGGGTATCCCATCCCATCTGCCTCATGCTCAGTATAAAAGCTGAGGGATCAAAAGGTCAGCCCTTCTTTCTTCAATGGCTGGAGTCTGTTCATCTGCCTTTGATCCCAATCCATGCATTTCTGACTCCAGCTCTGGAATCCAGTTCCCACCCATCGCTGAGTCCAGTCTGGGACTTCCCCAGTGCCTGCTGGTGACGTGACAATTCTTTCCAATATTAACTATTTTTGGGTTTAATAAAATCATAAAATTGTAAAATAAAATACACTCAAATCTGTAGTATATTTTTACCATTTTTAGTTTTATTGCCAAAATAGATTTTGAGTTTGTCCTCAGTTGTCAGGGAGCAGTTACACTGTACCTCTAATAAAAATGCAGGAATGCGAGTCCTCAGAACTTATTATCCAACACATAGCACTACTCCACACATTCAAAAAGATGCTACATATACTTTTTATCTTCCTCAAAATGTACCTTTAGTTCAAAGCCTTTTCATATGTAAGTATTTATATCTTCTTCCCAAAACTTTGATAAGCTAAAAACTTGAATCAAAATATTTGTTCCTCATATCTAGAAAATTAGAATTGTAATACCTAATCTATTTTGTTTTCTCATCTAGTCTGTTCTTTTTATTTTTCTTAAAGAATCAGGCATTCAATATGATAAGTATTTGAGAATTACATACAGGCTGTTTTTTAGAACAGGCTATAAATTTTAATTTGCAAAAATCTATTTAATGCCAAGAAAGTAAGTCACCTTACAGAAATATATTAAAATATTAAACTTGCTCAGAGATCTTTAAAATCAAAGATATTCTTCTGTTCGTTTATTTTTTTGTTAGATGTTTTCTGTTTAAATAACTGGCTCAGAAGGTTCCTGTTTTTAAAGAAAATGCTGCACACTTTTCACTTTACAGCATTCAGATACAAAAGCAGTGCTGTCCTCTAGTGGATAGCAAATAAGCTAGGCTAGAACAATCTATTTTGTTTAACCTCATATCCAAAATGACTCACTCATATACTTTAATGTTAATCTCAAATTTAATTTCTTCAAGTTGTTTTTTAATTTTACAATCCACGTGCAAGCTCCTTAAAAACAATAATATATTTAAAATGTTAGGTGCCTTAAAACGATGTTGAAGAAAGGCATTTTCTTGAACAAGTATTTTGTACCAGTTAATCAAAATCTTCATATGCTGATAATATGTGGAAAATGTATTAATATATACAGGGCACTTTTGTTATCAGGAAGAAAATTTCAGGTTTTGTAACATTAGGATTTGATTAAGAAATTAAGGAATATCTAGTAGAAACTACTGAATGAGGATATTCATATATAAAATTTTCAGTTTTCATTTTCTCTAGGAATAAAAATATTTACCTAAGAATAGTGACTAACTGGAAAGACTTTTAATACTGGCTGACAAAAGAAAGGTAAATGCTTAGCCTAGCTGGGCTATTTTTTTTTTTTACAGCTAGAATTACTTCTATCATAAATCAAGAAAATGTTAAGAGTTTACAACTTCTGGCTGCACAAAACTGCACTTCTCCATAAAGGAGGGAGTTTATCAGGCCATCCTGATGAACTGCAGAATAGAGATATATAGATTACACCATGCTCACTTCCTAAACTCACTTTCTCCTGTTACTAATTGTGGATTCCTTCCAAAATATAACAGCAGCAACAGACTAGTTTTGTGCTGCCACCTTTAATATTGCATGAAACATTAGAATCTAAGAAAACCCTAGTCAGAGCATAGAGTACCAATTAATCTGGATTAACTAACTGTTGCAATTTAGGCCGAACTGGCCAATGAGACGAATGACAGATGCTCTCCCACACCTCTCAAAAACTCCAAGGAGAGGAGGGACAGAGATAAAGAGATTTATGAGTTTAGAAGGAACTAAATGACTTTAATGAAATATTAATAATAAAATATAAAGGAAATAATGAAATAGATACATTATATACAAAACCGTATCAAGCTCCCAGGATGATGTCACCAGCAGGCACTGGGGAAGTCCCAGACTGGACTCAGCGACGGGTGGGAACTGGATTCCAGAGCTGGAGTCAGAAATGCATGGATCGGGATCAAAGGCAGACGAACAGACAGGGTCCTCCTTGGATGTGGGCCATTGAAGAAAGAGGGCTGACCCTTTGATCCCTCAGCTTTTATACAGAGCATGAGGCAGATGGGATGGAATACCCCTGTTGGGATGGTCACCTGTCCTGTCCACCCCTCCCCGCAAGTGAGACCCCTCTATGCTTTTCCACTTCCAACCCTCCAACGAGGCATATAACAAAGTTAGCTGACCTTGGTTGTTATAGCAATAAGTATAATCAAGAGCCTCTCTGCATACCATTCCTTGGCATTAACTATAAACATTGGTTTTATCACTGAGAGCAAACAGTTTTTGCACAATATGCCGTTAATTTCAGAGTTAGAGGAGACTTAGCTGAAAAGTAAAATTACTGAACACAAAATTGGTTCTGTTTTACCTCAAACCAGGGCACTAACTGATACAATGAAATAAGTGCATACATTTTTAATAATAAAAGGAAATGAAATTAAAAAAAAAATATACCAGTAGGTAACGATATTTTTGTTACCAGATTAGTCCTATCCTGAACTAAGGCAATGCGAGTTTTGCTACTGAGTTGTAAAAAGTGCAGACGAGTAAAAATTTGGATACAGAGATGTACATGTCTCACTGATGCAGAATTCCTGCTACAGAAACTGGACTTTTCTTGGGGATGTGATGTAAAATAGGGTATAAAATGCTGAGGCCTAAAGTTATATAAAAAATATTTAACCATAAACATAAGAAGAAGTTTGGCAATACCGTTTTTATCCACTTCTTTCAAATTGTCAGTCACAACATCAGCCATTAACTCAGCTGCTACTCTGGGGAATTTCCTCACTGGAGGATTCCCCAGCTCAGAAGGGAAGATGGTGTAGCAAGGCTGCTGAGTGTATCATGTGCTGCATGTAGATAAATCCAGTTCTGCTGCTACCACTAGATAACTGCCGTGGTTTAGCCTCAGATGGCAACAAAGAACCATGTGCCGCTCGCTTGGGCTTTCCCAATACGGGAAGAATCAGAAGAAAAAGGCAAAACTCTTGGGTTGAGACAAAGGCAGTTTAACAGAACAGCAAAGGGAACAAGAAAACAACAACAATAACACAGATAGAGGAATATACAAACATGATTACGGAACCGCCGCTCCCTGCCGCTCCCCAACCAGACCCGGGACGTCCCAGCCCACTCCAAGTGTCGACTTCCTGCCCCCTCCCCCGGCAGCTCAGGGTGGGCATGGCTCACATGGGATGGAATACCTGTGTCCCTGCTGGAGTGTGGAGATAGAGAGTAGCGTAGGGAATCTGTTTGGCCTTGATGAGACAAAGCTGTACCCGTGAGAGGCACCTTGAGAGAAAAGTTAAGCAAGCGCCAGGAGATATCAGCAAGGAAAGGAATGTGAAAAGCAAAGCTGCTGCTCCGCGTGAACAGTCAGAGACGACCAGTTAGAAGACACTGAGAAGCGCGTGGCAATCGACCCTCAACCTATCAGCAGGATGCTGCCTGCGCGTGGACAGCTCGTGAAAATAGCATGCAGCCAATCAGTAGGAGTTAGAGCGTGCGAACAGATAGCATAATACTATAAATGTAACGATTAAGCTGAATAAAGTTGGAATTGACTTGCATCATATTGGTGCGTTCGTCTTTCCCTGTGCCCGCACAACTGAGAGTCAGTTTGGACCCGGCAAATGGTGACCCCGACGTGATGAGCGTTGTTGGACCGAAGGCCGGAGTAAGAAACGCGGGGATACTACCGCCGGCGCCAAGGTAAGCCGGGCTGCCCAAGAGAGGCAGGAGTGGATCCGCGACCCCACGGGAAGTGGGAGCCACCTAGAGTGGGAACGGTAGTATGGGTTCGGCTGTATCAGCTGTGGAAAAAGCAGCGGTACAAAGTTTTCTGCAGCTGGCAAAAAGTGCCAGGGAAAACCTCAGTAAGGGTGCTTTACTGGAACTATTATCTTGGTGTCGACGACAAGGATTGCTCAGAGATCCGACTCAGTTGTTTGACCTTTCAACATGGACTCGAATTGGAGTGGAAATGTGGGAAGCAGTGCAGTCAGAGAATAAGGAAGCCTGGAACCTGGCAGGCACTTATCGACAGGTGAAGGGACTGATTGCAGGCATGCATGGATCAGCTGTTATTGCTGCTGCAGCCTGGAGGGTGTTAGATGCAGCTGGGGAAGAGGGAAACAGTTCGTCCTCCAATGCATTTCCTGTAATAAAGCAGTCAGAAAAGGAGTTCTGGGGGGCATCTGACGAATGGACATTTTCGCCGCCACCACCACCACCTCTCATGTCTCCGCAACCGACCGCTCCACCGTACTCTGGTCTACCGGAGTCATCCACACAGGTTCCCCCCGACTCTCCTCAGCCTATGGAAACATCATCATCCTCCGAGGACATTCGTCCGAAAACCATCTATCCACCTAAAGATACTGCGGAGCTCCGTGACGCTCTCCACGAACAACAGAACACTATGCAGCAATTGCTCACGGAAATGCAGAGACTTGATAAGGGTTTGAAAGCGGGCGCGATACGGGCTGCTTATAAAAAGGCTCATGAGGTTATCAAGGAGGGTTTGCAGACGGTTGAGGAGAGGGTGTGTGGGAGTCTGGGAATGGGTGATCTGTCTGAAACAGCAGCGGACGAGTCTGGGGATACGCAACAGTGTAATGTATCAGAAAAGGGAGATAATGTTAAAGAGCAGAAAGTGAGGAGATGGATTTGTACACTGTTAAACGATGGGGAGATGGGTTTACAGGATGCGAATGAGTATTTGACTCAGAAATTTGGGACTGGAGTAGGGGAGGAAGAACGGGCGGCTTGGAAAAGAGGGCAGGAAAGGAGATGGGAAAATGCAAAAGAAAGGGCAACAAGTGAGGCAGAGTTAACTGTCGAAAAGGGTATGGAACAAAAAGGAGCTGTGGGGGATCTAGCCCTGGAGGGGGACTGGTGCGGAAAGATCCAACTTTTGATACAGGACAAAGGTGGAAAGGTATTATAGAACATGCAGTGATAAAGGGCCAGATGCTACCGGAATCTCTTTCGGCCTTCCCAGTATTAACACGGGGGGGGCGTAGGGAATGGGTGCCATTTGATTGGAAGACTGTAAGTCATTTGCAACGAACAGTAATGCAATACGGGTATGACAACAAATACGTGATGACTTTATTACTTTCCTTTTTTAAAAATCAAATTTTGCTTATGCGTGCACAGCCGGAATCGGGGTATTGCAGTGTATTGTCAGAATGTCGGGGGAGAAGGACGGAGCCGGAGCTGCTTCGCTCCCGCCGCCGCCGCCGCCCGCGCCCCCGCCCCGCCCCATCCATCTCCCTGAGATAGAAGTGGTGTTTTTGTATGTCTGCTGTGTAAGTGTGTGTGGGCGCCAATTTATATCTGCTGATCAGCATCTGTGCTACTGTTTGTTTGTTGCTGTGTGCAGTGTCGTTTGGTGACTCCGCTTGAGCAGGTGTTCTGCCCGGTGTGGTACTGTTCTCGTATGCGACTAGGGCTGACACACTGTCAAGCGAAGAAGTTTGTAGATACACAATGTTTAGATGTAAGGCGAGCACGCCCCAGGTAGATAGACCATGATGGGCCGTAGAACCGATGGAAGTCCTGAAATACTGGGGGAGTTTTCGCCAGCCAACATCCTTACGCTCTCGGGAATGTCTTACCCATGCAGGGCGTATGGCTGGCTGTTTGTTGTTTGCCTATAAGATCATGGTTGATTGGGAAAAGGAGTTAAGCTAAAATCTATAGGATGCTCTGTAGGAAAATGAGAAACTTAAGGGTGAGCTCTTGTTGCAAGGCAGACTTTTATGTCAGCCGTAAGTGATGGGGAACAAAAAAAAAACAAAGAGAGAGAGAAAAAAAACAAAGAAAAAAAGAAAAAAAAAGAAAGAAAAAAGAAAAAAAGAAAAAAAAACCAAAGGGAACAAAAGTATGCCATACATGCTACAAGAAAGCAGCAGAAAAAGAGAAATAGGACACCTGATTCAAGCAGTACTATAGAGATATGTTTTGGTTTTTTTTTTTCCTATATGTATATATGTTATTGCACGCCTTTGTAAATTACTCTGTGTTATACCCTGCAAGACTAAATGAACCCCAGCAGAAGCGGTCTCTTGAGCGAGGGGTGGAATATGGGAAAGCAACGGAAGATCAGCAAGGAGGATTGTAAATACGCTCAAGGGACTCGCACCTGGGTGCTGGAAAACACATATATCACACTAATTGTTATTCAGTCTCGGGTGCTTGCAAGAAAAACACTTAGATGACATAAGTCTGTAATGGACTCAGGGACACCTTATCTAGCTGCTTGAGAATCCTGGCCTGTTGTGGAAGAAGATCAAAGCACAGTACCAGCAAGAACAGGGAGTCCGCATGCGCTCTTGCTAACAAGGACTCTTTCGCTGCCAAGGATTCTTGATAACAAGGACTCTCTCGCTGCCAGGGACAAATTTAGTAATGCTACTAGTACAGCTGTTTCTGAGTTATTGCTAGATGTAGATAGTATTCAACATGCAACACTGCAAAACAGAGCTGCTATTGATTTTTTGCTTTTAGCTCACGGACACGGTTGTCAAGATTTTAAAGGACTGTGTTGTATGAATCTAAGTGACCGCTCCATGCCCAGTTGCAAGAACTGCACCGACCGAGCCAGCAACTTGTGGAGACCACTGGGTGAAATCTCTTTGCTGGATGGACTTGGGGGTGGGGTTGGTTGAAGGAAATTATACTCATTGCCTGTGTGGAAGGAATCTGTCTGTTATGTTTAGTATGCTATTTGCCATGTTTAATAAGCATTATACGACCAGTTGCAGATGTTGCTTTGCATCATACCCTTGTACGAGTTATAGAATACTGTTGTGTCCCAACTATGGGCCACGGGGTGGCATGTGTAAGGGATAATAGAGGATGGTCCGAGTGAGACATGATGGAAAATTCCTAGTTGAACCAAACCCAGTATGCATGTTGGGAGAAAGGGACTTGGTACTGTTGCTGAAAAACTATATGTGTATCTATGAGAACCTAACTTTCAAAGAAGAAGATAACAGGGAGGGAGTACAAGGTAGTCAGGTATCAGACATCCGCAGTTAGCAAAGCTGGATCATGAGTCTGGTGAGGCTCGCTGCATGCACTGGCCACGCATGCAGTGACCCTAGCCTGTACTTTTCCACTCAGTCTGGGGCAGGATATAAGGGGGCTGTCTCGGGTTGGAGAGAGGGGGATAGACATGAGCGCACTTTGAAGATAAAGGGGACGCCCTGAAGCGCTGTGTCTGCCCCCCCCACCCCTCCCTGGTAGGTTCCACGTTCATTAACCGCAACAGCTCAGAAAGCAATACAGCACACTGTAGATTTGTTTATGATATATCAAGACTTTCAACCTTACGCCCTGATAGGACAGTGGGATGATACACTCGCAAAGAGCCTGACTGCATTAGAGAGAGTATTTTTGCCACATACCTTTTCAAAAAACAGTAACTATGATGATTGAAATGTTAGCATGATTGATTTCACAGGGTCGTTTGCACTGTCAGCAGCCGGCTCCTCTGCCATCATTTGCGGGGGTTAACCTGTGAGGGCTTAAACCTGATGAACTTTGGCAATCCGATGTTACGCACATTATGGAATTTGGACGTTTGCGCTATGTACATGTTTCAGTTGATTTGTTTTCTCACCTTGTTGTAGCTACTGCTCCTACAGGAGAGAAGGCTCGTGATGTTATTCGACATGGATTGCAATGCATTGCAGTCATGGGAGTACCCAAAGCTGTAAAAACTGATAACAGACCAGCTTATGTGTTTGCTAAAATACAGGCCTCTTTACAGACATGGGGTATCAAACATGTCACCGGTATTCCTCATTCCCCAACTGGGCAAGCAATTGTGGAACGTATGCATCATACCTTAAAAACCATGCTTGATAAACGAAAAAGGGGGAATCCTGTAGGTATGACACCTCAAGAACAATTGTATAAAGCAGCTTATGTTTTAAATTTTCTAAACATGTCATCTTTGTCATCCAATGCTTGTCATGTGCTGTATTTTAGGTTGCTTACAGAAAATAGTGCAAAAAATGATTAATCAAGCTTTTGTTGTAGAAAAAATAAAAAAGGGGGAATTGTGGAGATAGAGAGTAGCGTAGGGAATCTGTTTGGCCTCGATGAGACAAAGCTGTACCCATGAGAGGCACCTTGAGAGAAAAGTTAAGCAAGCGCCAGGAGATATCAGCAAGGAAAGGAATGTGAAAAGCAAAGCTGCTGCTCCGCGTGAACAGTCAGAGACGACCAGTTAGAAGACACTGAGAAGCGCGTGGCAATCGACCCTCAACCTATCAGCAGGATGCTGCCTGCGTGTGGACAGCTCGTGAAAATAGCATGCAGCCAATCAGTAGGAGTTAGAGCGCGCGAACAGATAGCATAATACTATAAATGTAACGATTAAGCTGAATAAAGTTGGAATTGACTTGCATCATATTGGTGCGTTCGTCTTTCCCTGTGCCCGCACGACTGAGAGTTGGTTTGTACCCAGCACTGGAGCCTGTGGAAAATTCACCCTATCCCCGCCGGAACAAGGACATTATCCACCCCTTATTCCATACCATCTTTGCCATGCCCAGATCTCACAGGTACCAATGAATTGCCACCACTTTCTGCTATCATATATGTGTGTATATTTATGTGTACATACATATTCATACAGATATAATGCCCTTAGTCTGTGTGCCATCCCTCCAAAGTGTCCACTGAGTTCATTTAATCCATGGCTTTGGACTCTATCTGTTAGAACAGTCTCTCAGGGCAGGTGAGATGGTGTGTGGTGCTGGACTGTTGCGTGCTGTATTTTCGGAGCTTGCAGCTGGTGTACCCAGTGTGGCTCATGCACACAGTCCATGGGCTGAAGATGTAGATCTTGAGGAAGTTGCTGGGTGCCAGCTGCTGAGGTCAGTTCTGATCCCATCACCACTTTGCATTCCTCAATTCTTCATCAAAATCCATCTGTCCTTAATTTGGGTGATTCTTACTGCAGTACAGCTGATAGCAACTATAGTAGCAAGGACATACAGTGACAGGGTTACTTAGCAATTAACAACACACAATTTGATTCACTGGCTACTCCCACCCAAAATCAGATCCCCATGAGGTACACATTGGACTTCCCCATCCTTCCCGCATCACCCACCAAGTGCACCCAGGTCCTTGGGCAAAAGCAATCCCATGGATGGGTTGGCCTTTGCCTGAGGCAGGACTAACCCAGACTGTCTTCCCTAACATATTCTGCATGGACACTACGGGGACTTTATCCCCTTCTACGGTACATGGAAGTTTTGACTGGGCAGGGCCAGCCTGATTGGTAGATCCCCTGGTGTTAACTAGCCAGGTAGCTTTTGCTAAATGTGCATCCAAATGTTTGAAAGTCCGACCACCCATTGCTCTCAGTGTAGTTTTTAACAGTCCATTGTATCGTTCTGTCTTCCCAGAGGCTGGTGCGTGATAGGGGATGTGATATACAAACTCAATGCCATGCTCTTTGGCCCAGGTGTCTATGAGGCTGCTTCGGAAATGAGTCCCATTGTCCGACTCACTTCTCTCTGGGGTACCATGTCTCCACAGGAATTGCTTTTCAAGGCCTAGGATAGTGTTCCGGGCAGTGGCATGGGGCACAGGGTATGTTTCCAGCCATCCAGTGGTTGCTTCCACCATTGTGAGCACATAGCGCTTGCCTTGATGGGTTCGTGGCAGTGTGATATAATCAATCTGACAGGCCTCCCCATATTTATATTTCAGCCATCGTCCTCCATGCCAAAGAGGCTTCAAACGCTTGGCTTGCTTGATTGCAGCACATGTCTCACATTCATGGATGACCTGTGCAATAGTGTCCATGGTCAAGTCCACCCCTCAGTCACGAGCCCATCTATATGTCGCATCTCTTCCTTGATGGCCTGAGGTGTCATGGGCCCACCGAGCTATGAATAGTTCACCCTTATGTTGCCAGTCCAGATCCACTTGACCCACTTCAATCCTAGCAGCCCGATCCACCTGCTGGTTGTTCTGATGTTCCTCCGTGGCCCGATTCTTCGGTACATGGGCATCTACGTGGCGTACTTTCACAACCAGATTCTCTATCAGGGCAGCAATATCTTGCCATAGTTCAGCAGCCCAGATGGGTTTGCCTCTGCGCTGCCAGTTGCCCACCTTCCACTGCTGTAGCCACCCCGACTGGGCATTTGCCACCATCCATGAGTCAGTGTAGAGATAAAGTACTGGCCATTTTTCTCGCTCGGTGATGTCCAAAGCCAGCTGAATGGCTTTCACCTCTGCAAACTGGCTCGATTCACCTTGTCCTTCACTGGCTTCTGCAACTTGTCGTGTAGGACTCCACACAGCAGCCTTCCACTTTCAATGCTTTCCCACAATCCGGCACGACCCATGAATGAACGGGGCATATTGCTTCTCATTTTCTGGCAGATTATTATATGGTGGGGCCTCTTCCGCACGCGTCACCTCCTCCTCCTCTGGTGACATTCATGGTGACTCCATGTAGCATCAGTTGCATGATGTGTGGTGGGAAGCCTTTCTTTGAACATCCAACCCAGCACCGGCAGTCGAGGTGCTAAGAGGAGCTGCGCTTCTGTACCAACCACCTCCGAAGCAGCTCGAACCCCTTCATATGCTGCCAATATCTCTTTTTCTGTTGGAGTGTAGCGGGCTTCAGATCCTCTGTGTCCCTGACTCCAAAACCCTAGGGGTCGACCTCGGGTCTCCCCTGGTGCTCTCGCCAGAGGCTTCAGGTAGGGCCATTCTCCCCGGCTGCGGTGTAGAGCACGTTTTTAACATCTTGTCCTGCCCGGACTGGCCCCAGGGCCACTGCATGGACTATTTCCTGTTTGATTTGTTCAAAAGCTTTTCGTTGCTCAGGACCCCATTTAAAATCGTTCTTCTTCCGGGTTACTTGATACAGAGGGCTTACCATTAGACTGTAATCTGGGATATGCATCCTCCAAAAACCCACAATGCCTAAGAAAGCTTGTGTTTCCTTTTTGCTAGTTGGTGGAGACATAGCTGCTATTTTGTTGATCACATCCATTGGGATCTGGCGGCGTCCATCTTGCCATTTTATTCCTAAGAACTGGATCTCCTGTGCAGGTCCCTTGACCTTACTTCGTTTTATGGCAAAACCAGCTTTCAGAAGGATTCGGACTATTTTATCCCCTTTCTCAAAAACTTCTTCGGCTGTGTTGCCCCATACAATGATGTCATCAATGTACTGCAGATGTTCTGGAGCTTCACCCTGTTCCAGTGCAGTCTGGATCAGTCCATGGCAAATGGTGGGGCTGTGTTTCCACCCCTGGGGCAGTCGATTCCAGGTGTACTGGATGCCCCTCCAAGTGAAAGCAAACTGTGGCCTGCACTCTGCTGCCAACGGCATTGAGAAGAATGCATTCGCTATATCAATCGTGGCATACCACTTGGCTGCCTTGGACTCCAGTTCATACTGCAGTTCTAGCATGTCCGGCAGGGCAGCGCTCAGCGGTGGCGTGACTTCATTCAGGCCACGATAGTCTACTGTTAGCCTCCACTCTCCATTAGATTTTCGCACCGGCCATATGGGACTGTTAAAGGGTGAGGGAGTCTTGCTGATCACTCCTCGAACCTCTAGTTGACGAATCAGCTTATGGATGGGAATCAGAGAGTCTCGGTTAGTGCGATATTGCCGCCGATGCACCATTGTGGTAGCAATCGGCACCTGCTGTTCTTCGACCCTCAACAACCCCACAACAGAAGGGTACTCCGAGAGACCAGGCAAGGTGGACAACTGTTTAACTTCCTCCGCCTCCAAGGCAGCTATGCCAAAGGCCCACCGATACCCCTTTGGGTCCTTAAAATACCCTCTCCTGAGGTAATCTATACCAAGGATGCATGGAGCCTCTGGGCCAGTCACAATGGGATGCTTTTGCCACTCATTCCCAGTTAGGCTCACTTCCGCCTCCAGTACAGTCAACTCTTGGGATCCCCCTGTGACCCCAGAAATACAAATGGGTTCTGTCCCTCTATAGCTTGATGGTATCAGAGTGCACTGTGCTCCTGTGTCCACTAGAGCCTTATACTCCTGTGGGTCTGATGTGCCAGGCCATCAAATCCACACTGTCAAATAAACCCGGTTGTCCCTTTTACCCCACCTGGACGGAGGCCAGAGGGCCCCTCTAATCCTGGTCATAGTATCCGGTACTCACTTCTTGCAGAAATGACTTGGAAGTTCCTTCAAGAGGATCAGAAGCAAGATCAGGCCTTCTGCTCTGTCTGTGGGTCTTCTTTCCAATTGCCTTGCCAATGCCGCCTTCCCTAGACAGGGATCCCAGCTGCCTGGCTTCCTTACCCTCTAATTCCAGGCTACTGGCCCCATTATCCCAACACCGAAGCAGCCAGGTGACTATGTGCTCACCTGAAACTCAGATGAAATCTTTTCATATGTCCCACAGCTCTCTCAAGGATAGGGACCGGGTGATTATCTCTGGTTCTGCCTCTTCCTCCTGTCCTCGTGATGGCCCTGGTTCATCATCATCTCTTACTAAGCGAACTGATTTCTTTGTGTACTTCTTCTTTTGTATGGGGGCAACTGATACTGGCATGGGTTGGTTCCCTGGTTCAGCAGCAGTGGCTGCCACCGGGGTTGGAGTAGCTGCAGTGGCTGCTGTGAGAAGTAAGTTCCGGTCCGAATGAAATAGGCTCAGGCAGAATCCTCTGTGAGGCACATTTTTATTCACGTTCTTGCAAGAGCGGGTGACCTAGCAAGTAGGCACACTTTCAGTTCTTGAAACACACCTTTTTATTTCCTAATCCCAGCTGAATTTTCCCCTCCCCTGTTTCCCATTGGTTAGGTACTCCAGGGTTCACAGTCTGTCCGGAGCGCCTAAAATCCTTCCCGGATGTCTTGCCTCTGTTTACTTCTCTTTATGCTACACCTAGAGGGATTATTTGACTAGTTTATTTCTTTCCTTTTTGGTAAAAAAATTGCTCAATGTCATTAGCCCTGGTTAAATGTTTGACTACCCTTCTAGACACTAATCCAGTATGAATCAGTTTGTCCTTTTGTCTGTGTGATAAGAGATGTTCTACAAGCCTTTGCTGGAGCCTCTTTGTCTTAGTCATTCCCTTATCATGTCACCTCTGATGGAAACGGCTTTTCTCCTCTGCAAACGCAATACCTGCCTGTCTTACAACTTCCCCCTTTCCTTTTTCATAATCTTATTGTCTTTTGCATTTCTAGGGCATCGTTCCATATGAGGCCTCTAGAGCCGACAGCATGATGCTACATTCTTCTTTTTCTTCTCGAGAGTTTTTATTTTCTTCTAGATGAAGCAGTTTTCCAGGGTATGGGGGAGGGTCTACTTCCATTCGTTTTGGTAGGGCAGTTTCAATTAATCGTTGAACTAATCCTCGCACACAGGGAATGATACAGCATCCTACAGCCACTAACACTCCTGCTACTATTATAAGAGAAGTCAATATTGATACCACCATACCTTTCCATTTCCCAGACCAGGAATCCAGCCAACCTGTCAGTGAGGTGTCTGTTCCGGAGTTCTCAGCTAACTCATCAGCTAGAGTGGTGAGCCCTTGAACGGCTTCATTTACAGTACCATCTGGAGCTGTATTGTTTGGGATGAAGGTACAGCACTGATTCCCTAATATTACACACACACCTCCCTTCTCTGCTAAGATCATGTCCAGGGCAATCCTATTTTCCCATGTCATTCGGCTGGTTGCGTCCAATTTTTATGCTATTCCTTTTAATGCAGCTCTGGTATAATTAATAAACCTCTGTTGGTTATAGTGAATATAATTTATCCAATCTATATTTTTGTTTATAGTTACCCACCAGAAAAGGACAGATTCGAATCCTGCTCCTATCTGATTCCTTGCTTTGTGTTCATCTGGGACCCCTCTAGGGACTCCAATGGGATCTCTATATATATCCGTTCATCAAAGGATACACCTCAACTTCTTTTTACTCTATTGCCTGAGCTCAGGGATCCTGTTACTTCTTCAAATGCTATGGTGAATCTTATTGCCAATTGTACTATTCCACATGTACCTTTCCAGTTAGCCGGCAACACAGATCGCAAAGTCCTCCCTCCACAATACCACCAGAGATCCACCCGAGGCACTTGTAACGCTGAGTAGTTTGCTCTTACATCCTTGGTCACATTCAGAGTTTCAGTGCTCAGGGTAAATTCCCCCACAGATTTGGCAGCATTCACACCCTGCCATGAGAGGCACGCTGTATGGTTACCAATTGCTGTGGAAAATACTGGTGGCACTTTAACATCTCTAGACTCCAAGGCAGGAAACAGTAAGGAAAGTGAATGACAAGTCTCATTTCCCCAGGCAGTCTTTTCTTGGTATAATGCTATCACACACCACATCCCTATGAAATCTTTCGTCCACCCTAAGGGAAAAGGGATGATCTGTGCTGTGAGCCTTCCTGTGGCACAAGCATAGCAATTGCTTTGGTTCAAACTGTTAACAGTACGTTTTACCCATTCTACCCAAGCATTTGTCTCACCGTACCCTATTTCAGTTTCAAATGTTTGTCTAAGATCTTTAATCTTGGTAACCGTGACCAAAGCTGGATCATTTTCTGATGGAAACAGCTTTTCTCCTCTGCAAAAGCAATACCTGCCTTTCTTACACTGCCACCGGGGTTGGAGTAGCTGCAGTGGCTGCCACAGGGGTTGCAGTAGCCGCAGTGCCTGTCGCAGGGGTTGGAGTAGCTGCAGCGCATGTCGCAGGGTTTGCAGTAGCTGCAGTGTCTGCTGGTCTGGTCTCTGTCTCTTTCCCCTGAGGGTGCTGCATAACACTGAGCAGTGCCTGGTAGATACTGGCCAGGGCCCAGCACAGTGCAGTGAGTTGTGCCTCTCTGGAATAGCCACAGCATTTTCCCTTCAGATATTCTACTACTCTGTCAGGGTCCTGTAATTGTTCAGGGGTGAAGTCCCAGACCATTGGAGGCGAGAAGTTCTCTAAGTACCTGCCCATGATCTCCCACATGCCATGCCACCCCTGACTGTCCAGCCTCGGAGCAGATCTCTGGGTGGTAGTCTTAAATAGTCATTTAACCCTAAACAAGACCCGGAACACATTCAGGAAACATAACGCCAGGAACATGCTGGTTTGAGCATCCCAAGGATATTCAAAATTCTCAAAAGCTGTCATACCTGACCCGAAGGAGAAAAGGGAGGCAAAAGAGCTGGGGAAAGTGTCCCCTCCCCTGTTTCCCCCATAGACTGGGTGGAATTATTAATAAATTCTGAGAGACGGTGCCCAATGTACGGACAGGACAGCAATACCACATAAACACCCCAAAATAGCTGTCTGAACAGTGATGTTATATCATAAGCTGATATCACGCAGGACAGCAGAATGATAATCCTGATCCCTCTTCCAGACATGATAAACATCATCGCAGGGAGTACATAAGCCATATAGGAATTTACATAACACAGCCATGAGAACAAACCAAGCAACATGGTGACCAGTGACTATTTATGTAATACAATAAATGCATACAACAAATTCGTTTTTACAAGCTCTAGTTGGATTTTGTCGTTATCTCAACCCTTTGAGCCCCATGTTGGGTGCCAAAAAGGACTGTCGTGGTTTGGCCTCAGACGGCAACAAAGAACCACATGCCGCTCGCTCAGGTCTTTCCCAATACGGGAAGGATCAGAAGAAAAAGGCAAAACTCCTGGGTTGAGACAAAGGCAGTTTAACAGAACAGCAAAGGGAACAAGAAAACAACAACAATAACACAGATAGAGGAATATACAAACACAATTACGGAACCGCTGCTCCCCGCCGCTCCCCGACTGGACCCGGGACACCCCAGCCCACTCCAAGTGTCGACTTCCTGCCCCCTTCCCCGGCAGCTCAGGGTGGGTATGGCTCATGTGGGATGGAATACCTGTGTCCCTGCTGGAGCCTGCAGAAAATTAACCCTATCCTTGCCAGAACCAGGACAATAACCTTCACAGCCATGAATATTCAGTAACCCGTTTCCCTCTCCTTATGCCATCAGGAAGAAAATGGACGTATACAAATGTAACAGACAATGCAAAATAGCACAGTGTAATTGAGTAAAGATGTGAAGTAATGAATTGTCTTCTACAGAGCAGTATAATACCAGCTATTTCCTCTTTAGCATTCTTATTACATTACACATGCAATTTAGATGTAAAAATCCTTAAAACCCATATGCATTCTCATTCTCCCTCAATATAATCTTGCATTTCTAATATTCTCCTCACTTCTTCACTATTTTTTACCTGTATGTTTTGGTTGCAAATAAAATAAGGCATCTCCAGGTACAAGACTTGAAAAATATTATGTACAAAAAGTAAAAAAAAAAGGAAAAAGAAGAAGCATGACAAGTGAAAAAAAAGTTAAATAAATCAGATTCATTTGGAGTGATGCAGTGAAATGCCGAAGTTAAGACTCAATAGACTTGGTGACTTTTAAGCAGGTATTCTTTATTGCAGCGCCGGGTGCACAGGGGATTGCTCCACCTAATGTGCGCACTGATTTAGATGTACAGTTTAAATACATTCTATGTATGCATATTCACTAGTTTTCCAAGAAATGATTACTTATTCATTAACTCATTATTACAGGTTACTGCCCACTCCCGCATGCGCACTAGAGTCTCTCGGTGGTCTTCAGAGACATTCTGGGGCAGGAGTTGGCAGGCCTCATTGATAGGGCTTTAAACTAGATTTGAAGGGGGAAGGGGTCAATAATTTCATGCTTGCCTGTGACAAACAATGGGGCAGCACATCGGGGCAGAGGGATGGATTCCTAGTAAGGGCTCCCAACTTGTTGCCCTAAGGCAAGCCGGAGACGATGCACTGGGACACCCCAAGGGAATCAAGGGGGATTCGCGCAAGAGGGTGACACAGCCAGCCCAGCTGAAGTGCCTCTATGCGAATGCACGCAGCTTGGGCAATAAACAGGATGAATTAAGGGCCACTGTGCTGCTGGAAAGCCATGACATAGTGGCCATTACTGAAACTTGGTGGGATGATTCCCATGACTGGAATGTAGGGATAGACAGATACAAGCTCTTTAGGAAGGACAGGCAGGGTAGGAGGGGAGGAGGTGTTGCCCTCTACATCAGTGACCACCTAGAATCGATGGAGCTCCACATGGGGAAGGACGAGGAGCTGGTTGAGAGTGTATGGGTTAAGATTAAAGGGAAGAAAGGGGAAGGTGATGTTACAGTAGGGGTCTGCTACAGGCCACCTGACCAGCAGAGCCAAGCAGATGAGGCCCTCCATAGGCAGATAGAAGTGTCTTCGCGTTCACAGGCCCTGGTCCTCGTGGGGGATGTCAACCACCCTGACATCTGCTGGAGGGACAACACAGCAAGGCACCAGCAATCCAGGATGTTCCTGGAATGCATAGATGACAACTTCCTCCTCCAAATGGTAGAGGAACCAACAAGAAAAGGTGCTATGCTGGACCTCGTTCTCACCAACAGGGAAGGGCTGGTGACCAACGTGAGGCTCAGGGATAAACTTGGCTGCAGTGACCACGAAGCGATAGAATTTAAGATCCTCAGGGCAACTAGGAGGATATATTCCAAGCTTACAACCCTGGACTTTAGGCATGCAGACTCTGATCGCTTCAGGGATCTGCTGGCCAAAGTGCTGTGGGACAAAGCTCTAGAGGGAAGGGGGGCCCAGGACAGCTGGTCAGTATTCAAGGATCACCTTCTCCGTGTCCAGGACCAAACTATATCGACAAAGAGGAAGGCAGGAAAGAATGCTAGGAGACCTGCCTGGATGAACAGGGAGCTCCTGGACACACTGTCACACAAAAAGAAACTTTATAAGGAGTGGAAGAAAGGACAGCTGGAATGGAGGGCATATAAGGAAGCTGTCCGAGTAGCAAGAGACCTGGTGAGAAAAGCTAAAGCTCAGTTAGAATTAAATCTAGCCAAGGGAAACAGCAAAAATTTCTATAGGTATATTAATGGTAAGAAGAAGACTAGGGAGGGTGTGGGCCCCCTCAGAAAGGAAACGGGAGAACTGGTGACAAGTGATATGGAGAAGGCCAAGGTTCTCGATGACTTGTTTTCCTCAGTCTTCACTGGCAAGGGCTCCAGCCACACTCTCGGAGTCACAGAAGACAATGGCAGGGGTTGGAAAGAACTGCCCATCGTAAGTGAAGATCAGGTTCATGACCATCTGATGAATCTGAAAGTGAACAAGTCCATGGGACCCGATGGGATACACCCACGGGTACTGAAGGAACTGGCGGATAAGGTTGCTAAACCGCTCTCTATTATATTCCAAATGTCATGGCAGTCTGGTGAGGTCCCCACTGACTGGAAAAGGGGAAACATAATCCCCATTTTCAAAAAGGGAAAGAAGGAGGAACCAGGGAACTATAGGCCAGTCAGTCTCACCTCTGTGCCTGGTAAGATTATGGAGCAGATCCTCCTGGAGGCACTGCTGAGGCAGAAGAATAATGAAGAGGTGATTGGGTACAATCAACACGGCTTCACCAAGGGCAAATCATGCCTGACAAACCTGGTGGCCTTCTATGAGAAGGTCACAACATCAATAGACAAGGGGAGAGCAACTGACGTCATTTACCTGGACCTGAGCAAAGCCTTTGACACTGTCCCGCATGACATCCTGGTCTCCAAGCTGATAAAATATGGCTTTGATGGATGGACAATTCAGTGGATAAAGAACTGGCTTCATGGCCACACCCAAAGAGTGGCTGTCAATGGGTCCATGTCCAAGTGGAGGCCAGTGACAAGTGGAGTCCCTCAAGGATCAGTACTGGGACTGGTCTTGTTTAACATCTTTGTCAGCGACATGGACAGTGGCATAGAATGCACCCTCAGCAAGTTTGCCGATGACACCAAGCTGTGTGGGGCGGCTGACATGCTGGAGGAAAGGGATGCCATCCAGAGGGACCTTGACAGGCTGGAGAGGTGGGCCCATGCCAACCTCATGAAGTTCAACAAGACCAAGTGCAAGGTCCTCCATCTTGGTCAGGGCAATCCCAAGCACCGATATAGGCTGGGCAGTGACTGGCTTGAGAGTAGCCCTGAAGAAAAGGACTTGGGGGTGCTGGTGGACGAGAGGCTCAACATGAGCCGTCAGTGTGCACTAGCAGCCCAGAAAGCCAATCGTATCCTGGGCTGCATTGGGAGAAGCGTGGCCAGCAGGTCGAGGGAGGTGATTCTCCCCCTCTACTCCACTCTCGTGAGACCCCACCTGGAGTACTGCGTCCAATTCTGGAGCCCCTACTACAAGAAAGATATGGACATGCTGGAACGTGTCCAGAGAAGGGCCACGAGGATGATCAGAGGGCTGGAGCACCTCTCCTATGAGGACAGGCTGAGAGAGTTGGGGTTGTTCAGCCTGGAGAAAAGAAGGCTCCAAGGAGACCTTATAGTGGCCTACCAGTATCTTAAGGGGGCCTACAAGAAAGCTGGTGAGGGACTTTTTAGGATGTCGGGTAATGGTAGGACTAGAGGGAATGGATTAAAACTAGAGATGGGACAATTCAGACTGGACGTTAGGAAGAAGTTCTTCACCATGAGGGTGGTGAGACACTGGAACAGGTTGCCCAGAGAGGTGGTGGAAGCCCCATCCCTGGAAGTTTTTAAGGCCAGGCTGGATGGGGCTCTGAGCAACCTGATCTAGTGGGAGATGTCCCTGCCCATGGCAGGGGGGTTGGAACTAGATGATCTTTAAGGTCCCTTCCAACCCTAACAATTCTATGATTCTATAATTCTATGATTCTATGGTGGTCGTTTACTTCCTCCACTCCTCTTCATCGTTGTTACCTTCTGGGTGAACTGCAGGCCTCTACTCCTTTATTCTTGCTGGCACATCAAAAGTGTTAGCTTTGACTAGTCTCTGCATTCCTCAGTAATCCTGGGCCCCCTGTTTTGAGAGATAAGCTTCTACTACAAGGTTACATTGTCCTAAAGCATTCTTTCTTAAAAAATAGGAGATAAGTTCTGACATTTAGTACTACAACTGTTGCATCTGCTCTTTGTACAGCCTTAAGGCGCCCAGTCTCCTAAATTAAGCTCCTACTCTAATTTACAGTTCTAATATATTAAGCACCTGCTTCAATTATTTACAGCTTTAATATATCAAACCCTACTTCAGGAGAATACAGACAAATCAAAGTTAAATACAAAATAGAATAATATATAACAACTTCTAAATTGCCTCACATCTGTTATTGCAATTTGGATTTTTGATTTAGCAAGATCACATAGCAATTCTTCCCCAATACTAGTTGTTCCTAATAAATATTTATGTAAAATTTAGAACTGAGACCTCTATTACCAAGAATATTCTGAAATAGCTGATGTCTAGAACAAAAAAGATGCAACAGAAAAGATTTTTAAACCCGTGGTAAATTTTTCATCAAAGAATGAATTCAGGAAGACAGAGAGAGAAATACAGGAATGCCAAGAAACCTTAATGGATTTACAAATATTTCATATAAACAAATTTTCAAATAGCTTTATTCAGAGTAGCCTTTCTGCTCTATTAAGCACAGCAAACAGCTGCCAGATTTATTTAGATAAATAATTAACAACTAAAGAAGTAAAATGGCAGAAGAAAAAGGAATTTTGGCAACAACTCCACAGAGGACCACAGCTACTCTCCAAGTACACTTCTGTGTGCTCGTGGTTCTGTATGGCCAATCAGGAGGAAAAAAGACCTTAGTCACAGCAAAACATACAAAAACTCTATCAAAATATCACAAAGCAAGTAAACATAAAAACAGGGTGGTGGTGGTGGAGGAAGCAACACAGCAAGCTGCTTTCCTTTCGCTACAACCTCAGCTACAGTTTTTAGAAGGAAACAGGTTAAAATAATGTGCCTTATTCAATCACTCACCTTGGTTTGATGAACAGGTATAAAGCAGAAGGGCAGGCTTTAGCCAGCAAAGAGTAAGAACAGCAAATAAGTATCAATCGGTTAAGAAAACAAAGCACAATCCTAACTTTTCATGCAGCCATAAGCTTAACTGAAAACAATCTAAGCAATATAGATAGACAGAATAAAGCCCAGATCGAATTAAATCTGGCTAGGGACATCAAAGGCAACAAGAAAAACTTCTGTAAGTACATCAGGGATAAAGGCAAGACTAGGGAAGATGTGGGCCCTCTCAGGAAGGAAAACAGGAGACCTGGTCACCCAGGATATGGAGAAGGCTGAGGTGCTGAATGACTTTTTTGCCTCAGTCTTCACCAGCAAGGGCTCCAACCACACCGCCCAAGTTGCAGGATGCAAAGGCAGGGTCTATGAGAATGAAGAACCACCCACTGTAGGAGAAGATTAGGTTTGGGAACATCTGAGGAACCTGAAGGTGCATAAGTCGATGGGACCTGATGAAATCCATCCACGGGTCCTGAGGGAGCTGGCAGATGAAGTCGCCAAGCCGCTTTCCATTATATTTGAAAAGTTGTGGCAGTCTGGGGAAGTTCCTGCTGACTGGAAAAGGGGAAACATAACCCCCATTTTCAAAAAGGGAAAAAAGGATGACCCAGGGAACTACAGGCCGGTCAGTTTCACCTCTGTGCCTGGCAAGATCATGGAGCAGATCCTCCTGGAATCTCTGCTGAGGCACATGGAAAATAAGGAGGTGATTGGTGACAGCCAACATGGCTTCACCAAGGGCAAGTCATGCCTGACAAATTTGGTGGCCTTCTATGATGTTGCCACAGCATTGGTAGATAAGGGGAGAGCAACTGACATCATCTACCTGGACTTATGCAAAGCATTTGATGCTGTCCCGCATGACATCCTGGTCTCTAAATTGGAAAAGCATGGATTTGATGGATGGACCACTCGATGGATAGGGAGCTGTCTAGATGTCCGCACTCAAAGGGTTGCGGTCAATGGCGCAATGTCCAAGTGGAGACCAGTGATGAGTGGCATTCCTCAGGGGTCAGTACTGGGACTGGTGCTGTTTAACAGCTTTGTCGGTGATATGGACAGTGGGATTGAGTGCACCCTCAGCAAGTTTGCCAATGACACCAAGCTGTGTGGCGCGGTAGACACGATGGAGGAAAGGGATGCCATCCAGAGGGACCTGGACAGGCTGGAGAGGTGGGCCCGTGCAAACCTCATGAAGTTCAACCAGGCCAAGTGCAAGGTCCTGCACCTGGGTCATGGCAATCCCAGGCACAAATACAGGCTGGGTGGAGAATGACTTGAGAGCAGCCCTGAAGAAAAGGACTTGGGGGTGCTGGTGGACGAGAAGCTCAACGTGAGCAGGCAATGCGCACTTGCAGCCCAGAAAGCCAACCGCATCCTGGGCTGCATCAAAAGAAGCATGGCCAGCAGGTCGAGGGAGGTGATTCTGCCCCTCTACTCCACTCTCGTGAGACCCCACCTGGAGTACTGCATCCAGCTCTGGAGTCCTCAGCACAAGAAGGACATGGACCTGTTGGAATGGGTCCAGCGGAGGGCCATGAAGATGATCAGAGGGCTTGAGTACCTCTCCTATGAGGACAGGCTGAGAGAGTTGGGGTTGTTCAGCCTGGAGAAGAGAAGGCTCCGGGGAGACCTTATAGCGGCCTTCCAGTACCTAAAGGGGGCCTACAGGAAAGATGAGGAGGGACTCTTTATCAGGGAGTGTAGCGATAGGACAAGGGGCAACGGTTTTAAACTGAAAGAGGGGAGATTTAGATTAGATATTAGGAAGAAATTTTTCACTATGAGGGTGGTGAGGCACTGGAACAGGCTGCCCAGGGAAGTTGTGGATGCCCCCTCCCTGGAAGTGTTCAAGGCCAGGCTGGATGAGGCTTTGAGCAACCTGGTCTAGTGGGAGGTGTCCCTGCCCATGGTAGTGGGTTTGGAACTAGATGATCTTTAAGGTCCCTTCCAACCCGAACCATTCTATGATTCTATGATAATATTTAAACTATTTTCTTAATCATTCAAAAATGCAAAAAAGCAAGAAATGCTCAAAAGCAATAATTAATAATACATAGCATTACTCATTGGTGTTCTTGATTGCTTGATGTATATACTGAGTTTCTGAGTCTTACACAGAAAGGAGACAGGATACCATGGGTATATTCTCATCTCAGTGTGAAGAGATTTACACAGGTAAATCCCCATACATTGAGATAGATGAGTAAACACTATTACATTTGAACACATCTGAAATGCAATCATTTATATTTTAAAATATCCAAGAATCACATCCAAATTAAGAGTAGCAGTATAAATTGTTCCATTTAACACATGGTCAAAGCTAATTAAAATTTTCTCTAAATATTTTGTATTAAATATTCAAGTTATTAAAAGCTCTTATGGAGGCTTGTGTTTGAACTAGCATCAGAAACTTACATTCTTTAAAGACATAACATTAGAAGAATGCTGAAGCATATGGAATATGTCACCTTTCTAAAACAGCATTCCAACAAGAATATTTTTATATGAAATGTTTTAAAGGAAAAAGTTTAAAATCATCTTCAAAGTCAATGAAGAGAAGGTATGTTAACAGTATTTAAGAGTAGCAATGGAGCAAAGACTAATAAAGACAGATACCATATCAGTGTATATTTGGTTTGTTTCCTTGAGTAGGGGTTCCAACTTTCTGCTTTACTGCTAGTAGGAGAGACATTAATACTTCATGATAGGACGCCAAAACTCTTTGAGGCAAAAGACACTTTCAGGGTAAAGAGTGGGTATCCTGGTTTGAGGCAAAACAGAACCAATTTTATGTGCAGTAATTTTACTTTGCTGCTAAGCGTCTTCTAACTAACTGAACTCTCTGAAATTAACGGCATATTGTCCAGACACTGTTCACTCTCAGAGAGATAAGACCTGATTATTTATAATTTATGCCAACGAAATGTGTGCAGAGAGGCTCTTCCTTATTGCTATAACAACCAAGGTCAGCTAATTTCGTTATTTGCCCTGTTGGAGGGTCAGAAGCATAAAAGCGTAGAGGGGTCGCACTTGTGGGGAGGAGCAGACAGGACAGGTGACCCAAAACTGACCAACAGGGTATTCCGTCCCATCTGCCTCATGCTCAGTATAAAAGCTGAGGGATCAAAGGGTCAGCCCTCTTTCTTCAATGGCCCACATCCAAGGAGGTCTGTCTGTTTGTCTGCCTTTGATCCCAATCTGTGTGTTCCTGACTCCAGCTCTGGAATCCAGTTCCCATCCATCGCTGAGTCCAGTCTGGGACTTCCCCAGTGCCTGCTGGTGACGTCATCCTGGGAGCTTGATACGGTTTTGTATATAATGTATCTATTTCATTATTTCCTTTATATTTTATTATTAATATTTCATTAAAGTTGTTTAGTTCCTTCTAAACTCATAAATCTCTTTATCTCTGTCTCTCCTCTCCTGGGAGCGAGAGGTGTGGGAGAGCATCTGTCATTCATCTCATTGGCCAATCTGGCCTAAACCTCGACAATGTTCTAAAGAAATGCATTAGGAACAGTTTTCAAGTTAAAGTGTTTCACCTCTTTTTAATTAGATGTGTGATATTGGTAAGCTTTGCTTAATAAAAATAGTATTTACTAATGTAGGAAAGCAACAGAAGATCAGCGAGGAGGATTGTAAATATGCTCAAGGGACTCACACCTGGGGTGCTGGGAAACACATATATCACACTAATTGTTATTCAGTCTCAGGTGCTTGCAAGGAAAACACTTGCACTTAGGTAACATAAGTCTGTGATGGACTCAGGGACACCTTATCTAGCCGCTTGAGAATCCTGGCCTGTTGTTGTTGAAGTATCAAAGCACAGTGAGAAAGTTATGTCTGTTTGAACCCTTTAAATACCAGCAAGAACAGGGAGTCCATGCGCGTTCTTGTTAACAAGGACTCTCTCGCTGCCAAGGACTCTTGCTAACAAGGACTCTCTCACTGCCAAGGATTCTTGCTAACAAGGACTCTCTCTCACTCTGCAGTGCCCGTGTCCCCTGCTTGTGTGCCTCTTCCCGGGTGTTGCTTCGGAGATTTCCCAGTCCGTGAGGTATCAAGATTAAATTTGTTCTTTGCCTTTCATCCGTGGTTTTGTGGTTGTTCCTGCTTCCTGCCTGCATCGGCTCACACAATAGGTTTCAGAAAAAAAACACCTTGCTGCACCCTAAATAAAAAAAATGTATTAGGTATACAGTTGTAATGACGTTGAACTTACTGTTATGTTTAGTTAATATGGTCACTTGCCAAGGGACAGCTCTGGTGCAGGTACATCTGCAAGGGAGTGGGGGTTCACAGCAAAAACGGGGCTGTTCCTGAGGTTTCCGGAACAGGGAAAAGGCCGGGAGAGCGCAGGCAGCCTGCAGGAGCAGGCAGCTCCCACAAGAGTTGCTGATGAGGTGGGAGTGTGACCAGCAGTAACGGCACCCACCCCACTCCCATAAAAGGCAGCCCCAGGGAGCACAGCAACCAGAGTGGGCAGAGTGAGGCATGTCAGCTAGAGAGTGGTGCAGCATTTTGTGTGGAAGGGCCAGGGAGCCATGTGTCATGGTTTAGCCTCAGACAGCAACATGTGTCATGGTTTAGCCTCAGACAGCAACAAAAACCCACATGGCCGCTCTCTCAAACTCCCCCCCCAGCTCCCCCCAGGGAAGAATCGGAAGAAAAAGGCAAAACTTGTGGGTTGAGACAAAGACAGTTTAACAGAACAGCAAAGGGAACAAGAAAATAACAACAATAACACAGACAGAGGAATGTACAGACACGATTATGGTACCACTGCTCACCGATGGGACCCAGGACACCCCCAGCCTGCTCCCCAGCAGCGACTTCCTGCCCCCTCCACTGGCAGCTCCTGGCTACAGCCTGGGCATGGCTCACATGGGATGGAATACCTGTGTCCCTGCCAGAGCCTGGGGAGAATTAACCCTATCCCCTCCAGAACCAGGACACCATGGTATCTACCCAGCAGAAAGCCTTGGCCTCCACAAGCTCTGCACCCAGCAGGCCTGAGGCAGCTTCCCAGATGGAGCTCTCATGGGAGCATGCTGCCACCCAGGTGTCAGGCTGCGGAGCGTGCCCTACCCTTATGCCAGTATCAGATGGCAGCAGTGAGCATGTCTGTGGAAGGTGTGTCCAGGTAGAGGAACTCTTCCGCTTAGTGATGGAGCTCTGGGAGGAGGTAAGTAGATTGAGAACCATCAGGGAGTGCGAGAGGGAGATAGACTGCTGGAGTCTCAGCCTACCTTCCCTGAACCACGCCCAACAGGCAGAAAGGTCACATAATACAGAGGATTCTCTGTCCTCTCTCTGCCTGGCCCAAACAAGATAACTTAGAGGATAGGGGTCTATGGGAACATGTTCCTGCCTGGCGAAGCAGGTGTGTCTCCCTAGTAACTCCCCCACCTTCCCAGGTACCCTTGAAAAATAGGTATGAGGCTCTGCAAAGGGAACCCAATCATGACAAGGAAGACAATTCAGTGTCCATGGAGGTGTTGTAAAGGTTAAGTCAAACTACACCCCTGTTGCAGTTTTGGCCAAATTGGCCAATGGCCAGCGACAGATGCTCTCCCCCCACTTCTCGCACACAGAGAGGAGGAGGAGAGATAAAGAGATTACGAGTCTTGCTGATCACTCCTTGGGTCTCCAGACGATGGATCAGGTTCTGGATGGGAATCAGGGAGGCTCAGTTGGTGCAATACTGTCATTGATGCACTGTGGCGGTAGCAATTGGCACCTGCTGTTCTTTAACCTTCAGCAGTCCCACCACAGAAGGGTCATCGGAAAGGCCCAGTAAGGTAGACAGCTGTGTAATGTCCTCAGTCTCTACAGTTGCCATACCAAAAGCCCACCCATACCCTTTCGGGTCTTTGAAATACCCTCTCTTAAGGTAGTCTATGTCAAGGATGCATAGAGCATTTGGGCCATTCACAACGGGGTGCTTCTCCCATTTATTCCCATTCAGGCTCACTTCGGCCTCCAATACAGTCAGTTCTTGAGACCCACCTGTCACTCCAGAAATAGTCACAGATTCTGTCCCTTTATGATTCGATGGCAATAGGATGCACTGTGCACCAGTGTCCACCAGGGCTTTATACTTTTGTGGCTCTAATGTGCCAGGCCATCGAATCCACACAGTCCAATAAACTCAGTTGTCCCTTTCCTCCTCCTGGCTGGAGGCAGAGCCCCCCTAATGTTGAGGACAACATCTACAATTAGCAGATGAGTTTCTACAAGAACCGGAGAATCACTTACCATGGACTGGAGCAGCCACCCTCCTGGAAGACTTCTTTCTTCCATCTGCTTTACCTTGCAGCTGAAGCACCCGTGCCTGTAGGGCCAGGGTAGGTTTTTTATCCAACCTAGTCATGTCCTCTCCATATTTGCAGTTCATGAAAAAGTTTATTATTTTTCTCATTTTGCTCGGCTATTGTCTTAGTTTGATCAGCCATTTTCTCCACGGCTGCTATAGTGACTGCTGCCAGGATGGGCCGGGGCCTTCACTGGGACTGGTGCTGTGGCTTTGGCTGGTGCCGGTGCTGGAGTCGGAGCTGGAACCATGTCTTTCACCGGGGCCAGTGAGAGGGCAGCCGATGCTGTTGGCACCAGTGTCGGCATGGCTGGAGGCGTGGCTTTCGCCAGTACGGGCAGAGGTGTGGCTTTTGCCAGAGCTGGGGCCGGTGGCAGGGCAGCTGATGTGGGCCTGGCTGATGTCAGGGCTGGTGGGGGGGCAAGTGATGTCGCTCAGACTGGTGTTGAGGCCGGTGGCGTTGTTTGTGTCTGTGTTGTGGCTTGGGCAGTAATTTTAGTTGTTTGTGTTTCTGCTGTAGCTTTCAGTGGGGGGGTTGTCTGTATTTCTGCTGTGGCTTTCGGTGAGGGAGTTGTCTGAATTTCTGCTATCTTTGACTTTGGCCGTGAGGTATGAGTAGCAATATCGCATGTCACATAATACTCACTCCTGCACGGATATTTAACAATAAACCACCCCTGCAACACATTCACAAAAACCAACAACAAGATCATATATGAATGAAAGTAACATTCACTCTCCAAACAGCCCGAAGGTTTTTGATCCCCTAATTCTGTTAGTGTCACTTTGGCATAATCATCAAAGGGGAAAGTTTACTTTCCCCAGGTAAAACCAAGAGTGTAATTAGTAAAAGAATCCATCACGTGATGCCCAAGATATGCAGATAGAACCGTTGTCCAATTATTTTATACATCTCAAGGCCAATCCACACCAACATAGCATGCTTAGACCACCGCATCCAAACACAAAGAAGAAATAAACCATGCAATATATTCGACCAGTTAAACCCCACTGCATCAATTAATTTAATACAAAGCTCTCTAAAGACATGATATAAGATTTCGCATAAGAACGACATGATGTGAACTGTCTGTTCTCCCCGAGCAAGCTGGAATTCAAACTATTCAGGCAATCTATCAGAGCTCCATTCGTGTCCCACGTTGGGTGCCAATAAATCTGTCGTGGTTTTGTCCAAATTGGTCAATGGCTGGCGACAGATGCTCTCCTCCCACCTTTCGCACACGGAGAGAAGGAGGAGAGATAAAGAGATTTATGAGTTTAGAAGAAACTAAACTACTTTAATGAAATATTAATAATAAAATAAAAAGGAAATAATAAAATAGATGCATTATATACAAAACCGTATTAAGCTCCCAGGATGACGTCACCAGCAGGCACTGGGGAAGTCCCAGACTGGACTCAGTGATGGATGGGAACTGGATTCCAGAGCTGGAGTCAGGAACACACAGATCGGGATCAAAGGCAGATGAACAGACAGGGCCCTCCTCGGACACCAGCCATTGAAGAAGAGAGACTGACCCTTTGATCCCTCAGCTTTTATACTGAGCATGGGGCAGATGGGATGGAATAATCCTGTTGGTCAGGTTTGGGTCACCTGTCCTGTCTGCTCCTCCCTGCAGATGGGACCCCTCTACGCTTTTTCGTTTCTGACCCTCCAATGGGGCAAATAACAAAGTTAGCTGACCTTGGTTGTTATAGCAATAAGTATAAGCAAGAGCCTGTCTGCATACCATTCCTTGGCACTAACTGTAAACATTGGTCTTATCACTCTGAGAACTAACTGGTTTTGGCACAATATGCTGTTAATTTTAGAGAGTTAGAAGAGGCCTAGATAAGAAATAAAATTAGTGAACAGAAAGTTGGTTCTGCTTTACCTCAAACCAGGACAACCCCGCATCAAAACATCTTCAGTAAAGAAAAAAAGATGGGTCATTGTTGTAGGTGACTCCATCCTGAAGGGAGTGGAAGGCCCGATATGCAGACCAGACCCACTTCTCAGGGAAGTCTTCTGCCTCCCTGGGGCCCGGGTTAAAGATATAAAGAATAAACTTCCCTCCCTCGTATGCCCTTCAGATTACTACCCGCTACTAATTTTTCAGACAGGCAGAGATGAACTGGTAACAAGAAACCCGAGGGCAATCAAGAGAGACTTCTGGGCCTTGGGATGACTGAGTTCTCTGTCATTCCAGTCATAGGGAAGGATGAGGGAAGCAACAAGAAGAGCCAGCAGATCAATACCTGGCTCCGAGCCTGGTGTCCGTGGAAGGATTTTGTTTTTTTTTCATCATGGGTAAGTTTACACGACACCAGGCCTGCTGAAGACTGATGGGCTACACCTGTCTCAAAGGAGGAAAAGGATCTTGGCACAGGAGTTGGCAGGGCTCATAGAACGGGTTTGAAACTAGATTTGAAGGGGGAAGGGGATGAAACCAGGCTCTTTAGAGGTAAGCCTGGGAGTGGCGTGCCAATGTCTGTGGGATGGGATGCTAGTGAGGTCCCTTGGTCTGCTAGTGAGGTCCCTTGGTCTGCTGACTCAGTGAAGGCAGGGGATGGAGATTGATGCAGCAGCAGAGATTGATGGGTTAGAAACTACAGCTGTGCCTGGGAATGAACAGGTAGGAACATGTCAGAGGGACGAGGATGATCAGAGGGCTGGAGCACCTCTCCTACGAAGACAGGATGAGAGAGTTGGGGTTGTTCAGCCTGGAGAAGAGAAGGCTCCGGGGAGACCTTATAGCAGCCTTCCAGTACCTGAAGGGGGCCTACAGGAAAGATGGGCAGGGGCTGTTTGCAAGGGCATGTAGCGATAGGATGAGGGGCAATGGTTTTAAACTAGAGCAGGGTAGGTTTAGATTAGACAGTAGGAAGAAGTTCTTTACAATGAGGGTGGTGAGACACTGGAACAGGTTGCCCAGGGAAGATGTGGATGCCCCATCCCTGGAGACATTCAAGGCCAGGCTTGATGAGGCTCTGAGCAATCTGATCTAGTTGAAGATGTCCCTGCTTAATGCAGGGGGGTTGGACTAGATGACCTTTAAAGGTCCCTTCCAACCCAACACATTCTATGATTCTATGAATTAAGGCTTCTCCCAACAAAAAGGTGGCAGGACCAATAGCCCAGCTGAAGTGCTTCTACACTAGCACACGCAGCATGGGCAACAAACAGGAGCTGGAAGCCATTGGGCAGCAGGAAAACTATGATGTAGTTGCCATCATAGAAACATGGTGGGATGACTTGCATGACTGGAGTGATGCATTAGATGGCTACAAACTCTTCAGAAGGCACAGGCAAGGAAGGAGAGGAGGTGGGGTGGCTCTGTATGTTAGGGAGTGTTATGAATGTCAATAGCTTAATGATAGTGACAATAGGGTTGAGTGTTTATGGGTAAGAATCAGGGGGAGGGCCAACAAGGCAGATATCATGGTGGGAGTCTGTTATAGACCACCCAACCAGGATGTAGAGGCAGATGAAATATTCCACAAGCAGCTGGGAGAAATCTCAAGAAAATTGGCCCTTGTCCTGGTGGGAGACTTCAACCTACCAGATATCAGCAGGGAACACAATAGAGCTGAGAGGGAACAGTCTAGGAGGTTCCTGGAGTGTGTTGGGGATAACTTCCTGACACAGCTGGTGAGGGAGATGACTAGGGAAGGAGTCCTGCTGGATCTGCTGTTTGTAAACAGAGAAGGACTTGTGGGGGATGTGAGAGTTGGAGGCCGTCTTGGGCATAGTGATCATGAAATGATAGAGTTTTCGATTCTCAGGGAAGCAAGGAGGGGGGTCAGCAGAACTGCCACCATGGACTTCTGGAGGGCAGACTTTGGTCTTTTCAGGAGCCTGTTTGACAGAGTCCCTTGGGAGGCAGTCCTGAAAGGGTAAAAGAGTCCAGGAAGGCTGGATGCTTTTCAAGAAGGAAGTCTTAAAGGCACAGCAGCAGGCTGTCCCCATGTGCCAAAAAACGAGCTGTCAGGGGAGAAGACCAGCCTGGTTGAACAGAGAGATATGGTTGCAACTCAGGGAAAAAAGGAGAGTTTATGGCCTTTGGAAAAAGGGGCAGGCCACTCAGGAAGGCTACAAAGATGCTGTGAGGCTATGTAGGGAGAAAATTAGAAAGGCCAAAGCCCAACTAGAACTTAACCTGGCTTTGGATGTTAAGATCAATAAAAAAGTTTCTATAAATGCATTAGTAATAAAAGGAGGACTAAGGAGAATCTCCATCATTTATTAGATGAGGGCGGGAACATGGTGACAAAGGATGAAGAGAAGGCTGAGGTACTTAATGCCTTCTTTGTCTCAGTCTTTAGTAGTAGAGTCAGTTGTTCCCTGAGTACCCAGACCCCTGAGCTAGTAGATAGGGGCAGGGAGCAGAATGAAGGCCCTGTAACACCAAGGGAGATGGTGAGGGACCTGCTTCAAGACCTGGACATACACAAGTCTATGGGGCCAGATGGGATCCACCTGAGGGTACTGAGGGAGCTGGTGGAAGTGCTCACCAAGCCACTTTCCATCATTTATCAGCAGTCCTGGCTAACTGTGGAGGTTCCAGTTGACTGGTGACTAGCAAATGTGACACCCATCCACAAGAAGGGCCAGAAGGAAGATCCAGGGAACTACAGGCCTGTCAGTCTGACCTCAGTGCCAGGGAAGGTTATGGAACAGATCATCCTGAGTGCCATTATGTGGCACATGAAGGACAACCAGGTGATCAGGCCCAGTCAGCATGGGTTCATGAAAGGCAGGTCCTGCTTGACAAACCTGATCTCCTTCTATGATAAGGTGACCCGCTTGGTGGATGAGGGAAAGGCTGGGGATGTTGTTTACCTGGACTTTAGTAAAGCCTTTGACACAGTTTCCCACATTGTGGCCAGTTCTCTTTAATATCTTCATCAATGATCTGGACAAGGGGATTGAGTGCACCCTCAGTGAATTTGCAGATGACACCAAGTTAGGTGGGAGTGTTGGCCTACTTGAGGGTAGAAAGGCAATACAGAGGGATCTGGACAGGCTGGATCGATGGGCCGAGGCCAATGGTATGAGGTTCAACAAGGCCAAGTGCCGGGTCCTGCACTTGGGTCACAACAACCCCATGCAACGCTACAGGCTTGGGGAAGAGTGGCTGGAGAGCTGCCTGGCAGAAAAGGACCTGGGGGTGTTGGTCGACAGCTGGCTGAATATGAGCCAGCAGTGTGCCCAGGTGGCTAAGAAGGCCAACAGCATCCTGGCCTGTATCAGGAATAGTGTGGTGAGTAGGACGAGGGAAGTGATCGTCCTCTTGTACTCGGCACTGGTGAGGCCCCACCTTGAGTACTGTGTTCAGTTTTGGGCCTCTCGGTACAGGAAAGACATTGAGGTGCTGGAGCGAGTCCAGAGAAGGGCACAGAAGGCTAGTGAGGGGTTTGGAGAATAAGTCTTATGAGGAGAGGCTGAGGGAGCTGGGATTGTTTAGCCTGGAGAAAAGGAGGCTGAGGGGAGACCTTATTGCTCTCTACAACTATCTGAAAGGAGATTGTAGAGAGATGGGTGTCAGTCTCTTCTCCCAAGTAACAGGCGATAGGACAAGAGGAAATGGCCTCAAGTTGTGCCAGGGGAGGTTTAGATATTAGGAAAAAATTCTTCACTGAAAGGGATATCGAGTATTGGAACAGGCTGCCCAGAGAAGTGGTGGTATCGTCATCCATGGAGGTATGTCTCATGGCACATGTCATGTCTCTGTCACTAAACAACGTCTTTCCTGTAAATTCTCGTTTAGAATCACTGCTTTGACAACTACTGTCACTTTTCAAGGTCTGTATGAAGCTTCAAACTGTATAGTATCATCCTCTGACATTTTATGAAGAGCCCCTTCTCACACTGACCTATCCTCCTTACCCTGTGTAAATAAGTAACAACTAATTTTATAACCTTGACTTTAAAGTCCAGCTCTTCCACCCTCTTTTTTCTTCTTCCTAAACAAGTGACAAAGGGTCCATTATGTATCAACTTAAAGAAAGGCTAAGTGATTGATGAAACTAGCAGTCACCTTCACTGCTAGCTACTGCACTTGTATCCTTTTTGTCAAATGACCTGAAAATCCCGCTGACAGTTTAGCATTCACCACTAGGATACACTCTCGAGTACAGTAGTTTTGAATAGTTTTATTTGCTCAGAAATTTATGGGAACTTTTTTTTTAATATTGAAGTACACATTCAAAATTAGTAGCAATTTGTATTTTCTCCCCACATATCTTGTGCTTTCTAACAGTTTACTTGGCAAAACTATTAAATAATACTTGCCAGTAAGCTTGCAAACCACAGCTACTCTGCAGTTAAATCATTCACATTATGATCACCATTTCAGTAAAATTTGTCAACAGTGATAAGAGAATCTCAGTTAATTTCCTTATCACGGAAGAAAAACAGTTTCCATGTTTCAGACTAAGTTTCAGAGCTGTTCAGAGCTTTTCAGCAACAATCACTGAAAAACAAAACCCCATTTTTTTGTAGTTATTTTCAGTTTTAAAATAATATCTGTCTACTTCAATACAATTCTGGGTTAGGAGAACAAGTAAAACTTTCTTTTAGGCTCAAAAAGATAATTAAAAATACCAAACCCAAACCATTCATATGGTACTGGAGCTAGTCTACTACACTCTTTATGAAATAAAAATTTCACTGGGAGTGACAACTGAGGCACACAAAAATCTCTCTCCAATAAAAAGCTACTTTACTCTGTGTGGGACACAGCACCATTTCCTTCAGGCATTTATTACCTGTTAAAAACTAGTCTTTTGGTGAGTGGCAGTTCAGGGTTTTTGAGAGCAAGCTGCAGTATTTCTTTGGGTCTGCAGAGTCGTAATTAAAGCTGAACTGAGTGGAATTGGAGAGGGAAGGTCAGCGAGGTGCCATATGAGAGATGAGGCTGGGCTGATGGGCACCAAATGAACACATTATGATGGGCCCCACTCAATGTGATGAGGTCAAATGCTTGTTTCTACTCACTGACAGTTCAATTTCCCTGAAACACCTCTTGGTTCTCCATAAGCTAATTATGAATGAAAAGTTATAAACTGTCCACACCAAAAAGAGTTTTCTTGAAACTTTTAATGGCAAAATATTGTTAGAAATGCATGCTGGTCCAGCTTTTTAGCCAAACAATACTCAGAATAATCTAAATAGCAGTGTTATACTATATACTTTTTACCTGCAGTATAAACACAAAACATTCCTCAACCATTATTAGATAAAATACATAAGTAAGTTTTATAAAGCAAACCCACATTAAAATTATCATTTATGATCAAAAAGGTACAGTGCTTATAGCTTTGTATAACATAAACTACACAATTTTCAAATATTTCAGCTGTATTCCAGCATCCAGATGATATTTCAGCACAATTCTAAAGTGATTAATAAAAATGCATAGTTCTTTCATGGAGTCTCAGTTTTCAGAGTAGTCTCCTGATTGCATTTGTGAAATATTATCTTTTGAAAATTCAAGCACATATGGTTGCATATACTTCCAAACTTTTAGATACACAGTAAACATAGAAATGTTTAGATTTTTTGATAGATTGTTACAGAAGCTAGATCTTTGAAGTTAAAAGAAAATAGAGAAGTGAATGGACTATAAAACTAGTAATTGAGAACAGGAGTGTCAGAGAAATTCCAGACTATTTATTTGCATAGAGAGATAATTTTGAAGACTTTTTTTTTTTTTTGCCACAATTATTGGCTACTTCAAAGTTAAGAAATTACAGTAGTTTAATGCTTAGATTTAGAACATTAACTGGTTTCCTTCTTTACAAAGCTGTTTCTATTTGATATGTTTACTTACAAGTCAGAAATTTTAAAGGAAACTCCTAAGAACAGGTGATCAGAAATTTACTTTGCAATTTATTGTTACATTCAGACACGTACTACCCATGTCCTTGGCACTGCACAACATGGGACAATGTGAAAGCATTCATTATGCCAACTAATGCAACTGCAGCACACATATAGCTACAAAGAGGATGTTAAAGTCAGAGTGTATCTGATATCTTATATATTGATTTAGAAAACTAACATTTTTCAGATGTTAGAAAAATCACATACAATGAGTGGGAATAATGTAAATGGAAACTTTTAAGTCAGTGTTTTCTAAAAATACAATAGAATTTTAAGGTTGTTTAAATTAATTGTCTAAAATAAGCAACTGCAAGAGAGTAAACAGAAATAAATCTTTAATCACAAAGTTTGAAGCAGTCATCTATGTGGCTAGCATATATAGCTATAATATAAAAGTCAGCCTGAAGGTTTTCAGTACAGCACAGTAATAAAATTATCAGTATAACAGTTGCTGTCATTGTAGTTGTCATACTATTAGACACACTGTTGTTCAAGTGTTATTACAACAACAAAAAAACCCCAACAATGCTACATAGGGTCTTCATGTTTAAGTACCACAATTAAGAACAGAGAAATGCAATTCATTCATTACAGAACCTTTTCAGGAACCTTAGAAAGATGTGATTGAAATTTTTAAGAGCTAGGTTTTATTGACAAAATAAAAAAATATGGCTTAGGTAATCTCTTTCTTCTGAGTTACATAGCATAACACACATATAGTAATACTCTGTTTTACATATATTTACGTACACACTACGTATTTAAAGAATAACTTATGGAATCATCATCGTGTGTTACATAGGCTTATTTTTAAACACCTAGCACTGACTCTGTTTACAGCAGTCCTATTTTAAGGAGCATAATATATGTATTTTTCATGTTGGAAAGAAAAAGAAGCATTACTTTAAATTCTCTCAAAGATCTAGGCATCTAATTCTCAAAAAAGTTGGATGAGTTTTAAGGGAAGTACTGACTTTTAATGGAAGGTGATATTCTAATTGCAGTTTATTTTACAATTATAGCACTTTTATTTTTAAATACAATATTTTAATATGGTTTTAATCTTTTTCACTCCAAGATAACAAAACAGCGAAGTAGCATTGAATCTAGAGCATTACTGTTCATCAAAGACATGGTTAATCAAAGACATGGTTAATAAAAACACAATTTAATTAATAAACAAGTTGATAACTAATTATACATTATATATATAATTTATAGCATACATAATTTATAAAATGTATATATTATATATGCATATTATATATATTATATGTAAAAGGATAAATACACAATCTGGAGAATATCTAGTACTAAAACACACAATAATCAACTAAATCAATGAGATTCTACATAGTAATAATATAATATGCCTCACAGACTGTGCATATTATTTGGGACAGTGTCTTCTATCAGGAATTTGTTTCTGACTCAGAAGATAGATCATGTTTGAACTTCCAAATTAAATTCTCTAATTTATTTGAAAAATAAAGAAGTTGAAGATTCTTAATTCTTAAACATAGAGCTTGTTAAGTTTTAATGCATTTAATAAACATGAGAGGTATTTTTAATGCTTGAACACTAATAAACATTACAAATATTGATAAATGGATTTCTAATTAAAGAATAAAGGTGAAACGACACTAAAAATGGGTTTTTTTCAAGCTATTAACTTAAAAATATGTGGAAGCAATTTCTGAAAGGATATTATAGCTTTCAAATATTTGATGTAACACATAATATGTCACCAATTTAAGAACACCCTCTTAAACAGCAATTTTATATAAACACAGAAAAATAAAATTAAGGTCCTTGTTTATTTTCTTCTTGTGTCTTAGTATCTGCTGAAGAGCAGCTACATTCATTTGTAGATCTCCAAGTGCTTTCCCAAGGTGAGTAAGCATCATTATCCTCATTTTTCAGACAGAAAACTAAAAGTTTAATGTAGTCCCTCCAGATCACACAGCAAGTAGTAAGCCAAAACTAGAACTCATTTTCCATATGTAGCACCCAGCTCTGTAGACACTGGACCATGCTGCCTTCCCACAAGCATCAGTCCCACCTAATCAGCTGCAGAGATAATCATTAAATCCTTCTCTATGAAGGACTTGCGAAATATGAGGAAGGACTTTAGTCATCATGAAGGTGAGACACTTATCTCCTGATTGCTCTGATGCTGGGATAATGGAGCCAATACCATAGACTTAGAAGGTAGAGAAACTAGGCATCTGGGAAATCTGGCCAGAGATGGAGGTATCGATAAAGCGATTGGGAGAAAGACAAACACTCTCAGCCTCTGGAGGCGACTGGTGTCAGCGATAAAGGGCAGGTGTCCCTTTAAGGATGATATCGAATGTCATCCAAGCAAATGGACCAGCATGGAGGAAGGTATTAAGTACCTGAGGGAACTGACTGTGCAAGAGGTGATTTATGGTGATTGGCGAGTGAATGCAGACCCTGATGAAATGCCATGGAAATGATCTTTGCTGAGGAAGTTTGTGCAGAGTGCACCATTGATGTATTCCCACGCATTGTCAACAATGGTCTGGGGAGGATCCAATGCTGATAGACCAACTGTAAATGAAGTGGCTAACAAAGTACAACAGCATGAAGACAGTTTCTTTCATGCCTTCGCTGTGGCAGCTGTGGAAAAACTGGCTGAGAACACTGAGAGAATGGCTGAGCAAAACAAGAAAATGACTGAGAAAATGGCTAAGAAAAATGAGAAACTGTTTGATAAACTGTCCAGGATGGAGGAAGAATCCACTATTTCCCTGAATGGACCCACTTCACAGCCGTTAGGAGAAGTTGCCCTCCTACGAGACTGACTCAAGAGAGACAGAAGACACGACGAGATATCCTGTGGTTTTGCCTCTGCAACTGTGGAGATAGAAAACCTACCCCAGCCCAACTTGAGTTGCAAGGTAAAACAGATAGAAGAAAGAAGTCTTCCAGGAGGGTGGCTGCTCCAGTCTATGGTGAGCAATCCTCCGGTCTGTGTAGAAACTCATCTGCTAATTGTAGATGTTGTCCTCAACGTTAGGGGGGCCCTGCCTCCAGCCAGGAGGAGGAAAGGGACAACTGAGTTTATTGGACTGTGTGGATTAGATGGCCTGGCACATTAGAGCCACAGAAGTATAAAGCCCTTGTGGACACTGGTGCACAGTGTACTCTATTGCCATCGAATCATAAAGGGACAGAATCTGTGACTATTTCTGGAGTGACAGGCGGGTCTCAAGAAGTGACTGTATTAGAGGCCGAAGTGAGCCTGAATGGGAATAAATGGGAGAAGCACCCCATTGTGACTGGCCCAAATGCTCTATGCATCCTTGGCATAGACTACCTTAAGAGAGGGTATTTCAAAGACCCGAAAGGGTATGGGTGGGCTTTTGGTATAGCAGCTTGTCCTGGGTCTGGCGGGGATAGGGTTAATTCTCCCCAGGCTCTGGCTCATGGGGGGGGGGGGGGGGAGGGAGAGTGGGCTGGGGCATCCCGGGGCCAGTCGCGGAGCAGCGGTTCCATAATCGTGTTTGTATATTCCTCTATCTGTGGTGGTGGTGGTGGTGTTGTTTTCTTGTTCCCTTTGCTGTTCTGTTAAACTGCCTTTGTCTCAACCCAGGAGTTTTGCCTTTTTCTTCTGATTCTTCTCCGTATCGGGGAAGCCCGAGCGAGCGGCATGTGGTTCTTTGTTGCCGTCTGAGGCCAAACCACGACAGTCCTTTTTGGTGCCCAACGTGGGGCTCGAAGGGTTGAGATAATGAGAAAATCCAACTAGAGCTTGTAAAAATGAATTTGTTGTATGCATTTATTGTATTAGGTAAATAGTTGCTGGTCACTGTGTTGCTCGGTTTGTTCTCATGGCTGTGTTATGTAAATTCCTATATGGCTTATGTACTCCCTGCGATGATGTTTGTTACTTCTGGGAGAGGGATGAGGATTATCATTTTGCTGTCCTGCGTGATATCAGCTTATGATACGATAACATCACTGTTCGGACAGCAATTTTGGGGTGTTTATGTGGTATTGCTGTCCTGTCCGTACATTGGGCACCGTCTCTCAGAATTTATTAATAATTCCACCCAGTCTATGGGGGAAACAGGGGAGGGGACACTTTCCCCAGCTCTTTTGCCTCCCTTTTCTCCTTCGGGTCAGGTATGACAGCTTTTGAGAATTTTGAATATCCTTGGGATGCTCAAACCAGCATGTTCCTAGTGTTATGTCTGATGAATATGTTCCAGGTCTTGGACGGCTATTTAAACGGCTACTTAAAACTACCACCCAGAGATCTGCTCCGAGGCTGGTTGGTCAGGGGTGGCATGGCATGTGGGAGAACATGGGCAGGCACCTAGAGAATTTCTCACCTCCAATGGTCTGGGACTTCACCCCTGAACAATTACAGGACCCTGACAGAGTAGTAGAATATCTGAAGGGAAAATGCTGTGGCTATTCCAGAGAGGCACAACTCACTGCACTGTGCTGGGCCCTGGCCAGTATCTACCAGGCACTGCTCAGTGTTATGCAGCACCCTCAGGGGAAAGAGATGGAAACCAGACTGACAGACACTGTGGCTAATGCAAACCCTGTGGCAGCCACTGCGGCTACTGCAACCCCAGTGACAGCCACTGCCGCTGAACCAGGGAACCAACCTGTGCCAGTATCAGTTGCCCCCATACACAAGAAGTAGTACACAAAGAAATCAGTTCGCTTAGTAAGAGATGATGATGAACCAGGGCCATCACGAGGACAGGAGGAAGAGGCAGAACCAGAGATAATCACCCGGTCCCTATCCTTGAGTGAGCTGCGGGACATGTGAAAAGATTTCATCTGAGTTTCAGGTGAGCACATAGTCACCTGGCTGCTTCGGTGTTGGGATAACAGGGCCAGTAGCCTGGAATTAGAGGGTAGGGAAGCCAGGCAATTGGGATCCCTGTCTAGGGAAGGCGGCATTGACAAGGCAATTGGGAAGAAGACCCAATCCCTCAGCCTCTGGAAATGACGACTCCTGTCAGGAGTGAGGGAGAGGTACCCCTTCAGTGAAGATGTTGTATGTCAACCAAGCAAGTGGACCACCATGGAAAGAGGTATCCAGTACCTGAGAGAATTAGCCGTGCGGGAGATGATTTATTATGACTCGGACAATGCAGACTTGCCCACGGACCCTGATGAGGTGCACTGCACAAGGCCCATGTGGCGGAAGTTTGTACGGAGTGCACCGTCGTCGTATGCCAACTCACTGGCAGTAATGGAATGGAAAGATAAAGAGGGACCAACAGTGGATGAGGTGGCTGGCCGGCTCCAGCGATATGAAGAAAGCCTCTCTTCCCCCCTTGTCTCAGCTGTGGAGAAACTGTCCCAGAAGGTCCAGCAACTTGGAGAGAATGCGTCCTACTCCCCACCTGTACGGGCCAGCATCTCAGCTATTAGGAGCAGGCATTTCCCCACTCAAGAGAGAGAGTACAGAGGGTACACACCACGAGGCACCCTGTGGTTCTACCTGCGAGACCACGGAGAGGACATGAGGAAGTGGGATGGACAACCTACTTGGATCCTGCAGACACGGGTACAGGAGTTGCAAGGAAGGACAACCACAAAAGGGGATCCCTCCAGGAAAAGTGCCACCCCAGTATCCAGCGGGCAGTATCCCAGACAGAGTAGAAGGCCTTAAGGCTCTATTGGACACGTGCACATTGTACCCTAATACCATCAAGCTATAGAGGGGCAGAACCCATTTGTATTTCTGGGGTCACAGGGGGATCCCAAGAGTTGACTGTATTGGAGGCTGAAGTGAGCCTAACTGGGAATGAGTGGCAAAAGCATCCCATTGTGACTGGCCCAGAGGCTCCATGCATCCTTGGTATAGATTACCTCAGGAGAGGGTATTTTAAGGACCCAAAGGGGTATCGGTGGGCCTTTGGCATAGCTGCCTTGGAGACGGAGGAAGTTAAACAGTTGTCCACCTTGCCTGGTCTCTCGGAGTACCCTTCTGTTGTGGGGTTGTTGAGGGTCGAAGAACAGCAGGTGCCGATTGCTACCACAATGGTGCATCGGCGGCAATATCGCACTAACCGAGACTCTCTGATTCCCATCCATAAGCTGATTCGTCAACTAGAGGTTCAAGGAGTGATCAGCAAGACTCCCTCACCTTTTAACAGTCCTATATGGCCGGTGCGAAAATCTAATGGAGAGTGGAGGCTAACTGTAGACTATCGTGACCTGAATGAAGTCACGCCACCACTGAGCGCTGCTGTGCCGGACATGCTAGAACTCCAGTATGAACTGGAGTCCAAGGCAGCCAAGTGGTATGCCAGAACTGGTATAGCTAATGCATTGCCATGGACTGATCCAGACTGCACTGGAACAGGGGGAAGCCCCAGAACATCTGCAGTACATTGATGACATCATCGTATGGGGAAACACAGCCGAAGAAGTTTTTGAGAAAGGGGATAAAATAGTCCGAATCCTTCTGAAAGCTGGTTTTGCCATAAAACGAAGTAAGGTCAAGGGACCTGCACAGGAGATCCAGTTCTTAGGAATAAAATGGCAAGATGGACGCCGCCAGATCCCAATGGATGTGATCAACAAAATAGCAGCTATGTCTCCACCAACTAGCAAAAAGGAAACACAAGCTTTCTTAGGCATTGTGGGTTTTTGGAGGATGCATACCCCAGATTACAGTCTAATGGTAAGCCCTCTGTATCAAGTAACCCGGAAGAAGAACGATTTTAAATGGGGTCCTGAGCAACGACAAGCTTTTGAACAAATCAAACAGGAAATAGTCCATGCAGTGGCCCTGGGGCCAGTCCGGGCAGGACAAGATGTTAAAAACGTGCTCTACACCACAGCTGGGGAGAATGACCCTACCTGGAGCCTCTGGCAGAAAGCACCAGGGGAGACCCGAGGTCGACCCCAAGGGTTTTGGAGTCGGGGATACAGAGGATCCAAAGCCCGCTACACTCCAACAGAAAAAGAGATATTGGCAGCATATGAAGGGGTTCGAGCTGCTTCGGAGGTGGTTGGTACAGAAGCACAGCTCCCCTCAACACCTCGACTGCCCGTTCTGGGTTGGATGTTCAAAGAAAGATTCCCACCACACATCATGCAACTGATGCTACATGGAGTAAGTGGATTGCACTGATCACACAGCAAACTCGAATGGGAAACCCCAGTCACCCAGGAATTCTGGAAGTGATCATGGACTGGCCAGAAGGCAAGGATTTTGGAATGTCACCAGAGGAGGAGGAGGAGGTGACGCGTGCGGAAGAGGCCCCACCATATAATAAACTGCCAGAAAATGAGAAGAAATATGCCCCGTTCATTCATGGGTCGTGCTGGATTGTGGGAAAGCATTGAAAGTGGAAGGCTGCTGTGTGGAGTCCTACACGACAAGTTGCAGAGGCCAGTGAAGGACAAGGTGAATCGAGCCAGTTTGCAGAGGTGAAAGCCATTCAGCTGGCTTTGGACATCACCGAGCGAGAAAAATGGCCAGTACTTTATCTCTACACTGACTCATGGATGGTGGCAAATGCCCAGTCGGGGTGGCTACAGCAGTGGAAGGTGGGCAACTGGCAGCGCAGAGGCAAACCCATCTGGGCTGCTGAACTATGGCAAGATATTGCTGCCCTGATAGAGAATCTGGTTGTGAAAGTACCTCATGTAGATGGCCACGTACCGAAGAATCGGGCCATGGAGGAACATCAGAACAACCAGCAGGTGGATTGGGCTGCTAGGATTGGAGTGTCTCAGGTGGATCTGGACTGGCAACGTAAGGGTGAATTATTGATAGCTCGGTGGGCCCATGACACCTCAGGCCATCAAGGAAGAGATGCGACATCTAGATGGGCTCGTGACCGAGGGGTGGACTTGACCATGGACACTATTGCACAGGTCATCCATGAATGTGAGACATGCGCTGCAATCAAGCAAGCCAAGCGTTTGAAGCCTCTTTGGTATGGAGGATGATGGCTGAAATATAAATATGGGGAGGCCTGTCAGATTGATTATATCACACTGCCACAAACCCATCAAGGCAAGCACTATGTGCTCACAATGGTGGAAGCAACCACTGGATGGCTGGAAACATACCCTGTGCCCCATGCCACTGCCCGGAACACTATCCTGGGCCTTGAAAAGCAAGTCCTGTGGAGACATGGCACCCCAGAGAGAATTGAGTTGGACAACGGGACTCATTTCCGAAACAGCCTCATAGACACCTGGGCCAAAGAGCATGGTATTGAGTGGGTATATCACATCCCCTATCACGCACCAGCCTCTGGGAAGATAGAACGATACAATGGACTGTTAAAAACTACACTGAGAGCAATGGGTGGTCGGACTTTCAAACATTGGGATGCACATTTAGCAAAAGCTACCTGGCTAGTTAACACCAGGGGATCTACCAATCGAGCTGGCCCTGCCCAGTCAAAACTTCCATGTACCGTAGAAGGGGATAAAGTCCCCGTAGTGCCCATGCAGAATATGTTAGGGAAGACAGTCTGGGTTAGTCCTGCCTCAGGCAAAGGCAAACCCATCCATGGGATTGCTTTTGCCCAAGGACCTGGGTGCACTTGGTGGGTGATGTGGAAGGATGGGGAAGTCCAATGTGTACCTCATGGGGATCTGATTTTGGGCGAGAATAGCCAATGAATCAAATTGTATGATGTTAATTGCTAAGTAACCCTGCCACAGTGCTTCGACAACAGTATCGCACTAACTGAGACTCCCTGTGTGTGAGCCGATGCGGGCAGGACACAGGAACAACCACACACCACGGATGAAAGGCAAACAAATTTAATCTCGATACCTCACAGACCGGGGAATCTCTGAAACAACACCCGGGCAGAGGCACGCAAGCAGGGACCACGGGCACCGCGGCATGAGAGAGAGTTCTTCTTAGCAAGAGTCCTTGGCAGCGAGAGAGTCCTTGTTAGCAAGAGTAGGCGCAGACTCCCTGTTCTTCTTGGTATTTATAAGGTTCAAACAGGCATAGCTTTCTCACTGTGCTTTGATCTTCTTCCACAACAGGCCAGGATTCTCAAGCAGCTAGATAAGGTGTCCCTGAGTCCATCGCAGACTTATGTTATCTAAGTGCAAGTGTTTTCCTTGCAAGCACCTGAGACTGAATAACAATTAGTGTGATATATGTGTTTTCCAGTACCCCAGGTGCGAGTCCCTTGAGCATATTTACAGTCCTCCTCACCGATCTTCCATTGATTTCCCACACCCTGATTTCCATCCAGAACCTGATTCATCGGCTAGAGACCCAAGGAGTGATCTGCAAGACTCCATCACCCTTTAGCAGCCCTATATCTAACCACACTGCCATAGTCGCACAAGGCAAGGGCAGGGGCTGTCAGAATGAAGAACTGCCCACTGTAGGTGAAGATCAAGTATGAGACCATCTAAGGAACCTGAAGGTACAGAAGTCCATGGGACCTGATGAAATCCATCCATGATCCTGAGGGAACTGGCAGATGAAGTTGCCAAGCCGCTTTCCATTTTATTTGAGAAGTCGTGGCAGTCTGGTGAAGTTCTCAGTGACCGGAAAAGGGGAAACATAACCCCCATTCTCAGAAAGGGAAAAAAGGATGACCTGGGGAACCACAGGCCAGTCAGTCTCACCTCTGTGCCTGGCAAGATCATGGAGCAGATCCACCTAAGGCACATGGAAAATAAGGAGGTGATTGGTGACAGCCAACATGGCTTCATTAATGGCAAATTGTGCCTTACAAATTTGGTGACCTTCTATGATGGGGTTAAAGCGTTGGTGGATAAAGGAAAAGTAACACATGTCATTTACCTGGACTTACGCAAAGCATTTGACACTGTCCCGCATGACATCCTGGTCTCTAAATTGGAAAGGCATGGATTTGATGGATGGACCACTCGGTGGATAAGGAGCTGGCTGGATGGCTGCACTCAAAGGGTTGCGGTCAATGGCTCGAAGTCCAAGTCAACTCCAGCTCTGGAGCCCCCAACATAAGAAGGACATGGACCTGTTAGAGCGAGTCCAGCGGAGGGCCATGAAGATGATCAGAGGGCTTGAGTACCTCTCCTATGAGGACAGACTGAGAGAGTTGGGGTTGTTCAGCCTGGAGAAGGCTCCGAGGAGACCTTATAGCAGCCTTCCAGTACATAAAGGGGGCCTATAGGAAAGGTGGGGAGTGACTATCAGGGAGTGTAGTGATAGGATGAGGGGTAATGGTTTTAAACTGAAAGAGGGTAGATTTACATGAGATATTAGGAAGAAATTCTTCACTGTGAGGGTGGTGAGGCACTGGAACAGGCTGCCCAGAGAAGTTGTGGATGCCCCCTCCCTGGAAGTGTTCAAGGCCAGGCTGGATGGGGGTTTGAGCAACCTGGTCTAGTGGGAGGTGTCCCTGCCCATGGTAGTGGGGTTGGAACTAGATGATCTTTAAGGTCCCTTCCAACTCTAACTGTTCAATGATTCCACACACTACTTCCCTTTTTGCCCCATCCAACTGCCAGAGCTCATATCCAGCTGTCAATTCTGCCTCGCACTAACACTGTTCTGAATCATAACAAATTCCTTGCTACCAAAGTAGTATTTCCTTCTCACTATTCTTTTTTCAAAGTATGTGTAATTTTTACCGGTTAATTATCATATGCAGCATATTCAGGGCTCTATACACTTAGGAGAGCAGTTGCTTGTATATTTTTACCATCTAATGAGAAAAGAACATGTGGTTTAGCTTTTTTTCTACCTCAGCAGCTGTGTGATGGGTAGGAACAGATGAACACTCCCCTCTTCTGCTTCTCTCCAATACCATAGCTCTCCTCTTCCTTCTCTTACTGTTCCTGCTTACAATATTATTTCCTGCAGCAGTTTATAACCCTCCCTGTCCTTATGTCATTCATGAGTTTTGCTTTCAGTTCCCTCTTCTCTCACTTTATAACTTCCCTTTAGGAGACAACAGCCATTTCCAGTGTTTTCAGATAACCACTTTACGCTGACACCTTGCTTGCAGCTTTCTCTCGCCTTCTGTTTTTCATTGGCACTGCATCTTCGGGTATCTTTCAAGCCTTCAAATGTATCTAAAACTCAATCAACTCCAAATGCATAGTTTCCCCAAGTGACTGCTCTTGCATGTACACTCTGAAAAGCTCCTGTAGTACCCTCTGGTGACCTTTGTTATCTGGTTCGGTTGAGCCACCTGAAGATAGATTACATGTACCAGGGCAGAAACATGCACAAGGATTTACTATGTTTTGCATCCAGTTGGATGAAAGTTATCCATAAATTACCATAGAATTTAGTTTTTTCTTGAACAAACTATAATATGCATGTGTGCATTTATATGACAGGGAAACACGTTATACGTAAACAAAGCATCATGCTGTGCACCGTAGTTTCTATTCAAGAATATTTGGCGTTTGTAGGTTTAGAGAGATCCATAGCATTACTGTGAAACCATTCCCGTATTTATGCTTTCTATAATGTTTGGCAGCTACGAATTTGGAGTTATAAGTTTTCTAAAAGCTGTATCCAATTACAGTGCTGAATGATTTGAATAAGACTGCCTGACATATTCCAAGATATGTGGCTGCTACATTTCTTTGATATTAGGGTCATCTACTGTACTTATCTATTTTTACTCCATGCTCTCCATTGCCTAGTAATAAATTATTTTCTTACTGTTAGTTTGGCATGTGCCCTACAGTTAAATTAATTTTCTCTCCCATTGAAGGAAGTTTTCTGAAGTATGACAACTATTCTTATTTTTAGAACTAGTGGTCACAGATTAAATTAAAAATACTATTTTAAGAGGGACATTCACACTTAAAATCTTAAAAGCTGTTTTGATATTTTCATTTTTAAAAAATTACCTGATGGCACTGAACAACATGTGACTATAGTTATTTAGCTACTTGAATGCAAGACTTTTTACAATATATGAATATCATTTGAAAGAACAGCTTTTAACCTTAGCATTTAATTTTTGTTGCTTCCTGGAGCACAAAACTCAGCAAAGAACCTGATGTACACCTACAACTATTATCAAGGGCAATGAGAATTGAGCATAGATCTGAAAATAGAATACAGCCCAAAACATGTAATAACCATGCAGGCAGCAACAATTAGTTCTTATATGATTTGGGTTGTTTCCAGAGCAGGGAGTATAAGGAAATGTTCCAGCTTCTTTGTTGGCTACATGTTTTACTAAGAACTCAGTAGTACCAAGAAAGAGGCATTTTGCAGAATCAACCCTTTTATGCAGAACTTCTTCCACTGTTTAGCCTACACCTTCTAGCTCTTTCTAACACCTCTATTTAGTTGCAGTTACCTTCTGAATAATGGGGAGAAGCAACTTAGCAAATGAATCATGGCAATCATGAGGCAAGCAAGCATGAATGTGGGAGTGGAATATGTGTTCATGTATTGTAGATGATGAAAGTAATAAAGACAGTGGCAAACAGGGAGTGTTCTTAAGCATCTGACATTACTGATTGCTATCTTTAACTTACCCTCAAAGATGATAATTCTGAAGTAAAGCAAAACCACCAGAGTCATTCTTAAACTAACCCAGAGCCAGGAAAATAGAGGATTGCCTATGTTTTGAGCTGTTAAAATCATAAAGGATGGCAAAGAAGCAATTGTGGAATTGCAGTCACAAGAACAACCACACAGTTGTAGTTAAACGCAGGCTTGCCACCTAACACTGCATACTACACTGCAAAACAGATTATTTTTTTCAGACATATAGCCCCAATACTCAATATAAACAATGAAAATATAAATAAAACTGATATATAGACCACACTTTTTTACATTAAAAATATTTTTTCCTCCTTTTCCACTTTTTCCTCTATTTTATCCTCCAGTCTGATCCATACTATGCAGCAAATTTTCATTTACGAGTTATGTGCAAAGTACATATTAATGCAATTTTAATGTGTTGTACCTAGAGAAGTAAAACTGAAGAACCGCACTACAAAGCATAGACAAAATCCAGCACCAGTTCTACCCTTCCAAGATTACATTTTAATCTTTTCTTCAAAATTGTGATTTTTAGTATCTTATTATAATACTATAATTGGTTCATAGGTTGCACAGATGTTGTACAAATAACATCCACTGGTACCTGAGGAAATAAGCCCACTTTAACAGAAAACAAGTCCAGACATACAAAAATTATCAAAATAAATGTTTAACATTTTTGAAACTATTTCTCAGTTCTAAAATAAACAAAATTATGTATTACAATAATTACACTTAAAATAAGTTGATAATCTGAGCAATATTTTTTTTTTTTTAGTCAGGAAGATGTTACGATAAATGAACAGAATCAGTGTTTCAGACATTTAAAATTTCATTGAATTAACTGAATTGAATTTATGCCATGGGAAAAAATAAGGCTTTAATCACAATACTTAGTCATTTAAATCGAAGAGAAACATGTCTTGTTTATTTGGAGTTTTTCTATCTTGTCCTGTTTTTTCTTCTTTCTGTCAAAATACATGAATATTTCATCTTTTACCATATGAGCAAAAGAAAAGTCTTTTATACATTTATAATGCAAAGTGTATTTTCTCTGCTGTAAAAGAAAAATGTATCCATTTTCAGGTCTCAGCATTCAGAGAATTCATGTAGTGATAAAGATTTCTTTGTAAAGGTAAGCTGAACCCAAACTCCACATTTGAATTACATTTACTCTTCTGAAGCCCGTGTTTCTGTTTCATATTCATAATAGTTGCTATTCAAAGAAAACTTTTGGTGACAGATGAGAGACTTCTGTTGAGACCATTAAAATAGAGATAAAAGCTTGTTGTTTTTTTTTCTTTAAGACAAAAGTTTCCATATGAAAAACAGGACAAAATCCATTCATAAGAAAGCAGTATTATTTGCACTTATCGAGAAGTAGGGAATCCTGTTCCATCATACTGGGACTGCTTAATTGCTTGACAAATAACAAAAAGTTGATTTTTGTCACAAAAAAGTTTCAATTTCAAGCCTTAAAATGAGTTCTAATAATAAAGATTGGCAGTATTTTAAGTAAAGAGTAGAGCAATAATCTAATCTCAGTGACTTGGCAAACAGACTATTTCAACAAAATTTGTTTCAATACAGTTCAATAAAAAAGTTCTAAACATATCTAATAAGAGTGAATGTTGGTCACACCTACAGAACATATCTAGACTGTGATGATTTAGAAGAGAATTTAATGTATCACAGATCAAAATGGGCTCCTAATAGAGTGGTTTAGTAAAAAGGATTGATCTTTGGACATAGGCAGAATCTGGACATGTTACCCACTGGATGCTCATCAGACAGTTTGTCATCATGCTGTTCCTAGCCACTCTTAAGCATGCTTCATCTGGATTGGCTGCAGAACTCTTGCCTTTGTCCTTTCTGGCTCATGCACCGGACAGAAGGCTTTGCCATTCTTTCAGATAATTTGTCAACTGCCCTTAGATCTTAAGACATTGTTCATTACCTAAAGTATTGCAAGTAGTTTAAATGTAGTCTTTCCAGGTATTGCAAGTAATTTCAATACAGTCTTTCCAGGAGTCCCACTTCTGAGAGCCTTCTAGTTTACCAGTTTCCTCTTCAACAGCACATGACAGCACAATACATACACACATATTATTCTTTTACTGTTTCTAACAAACAAACATGTCTAAATAAAACAGTAAAACTCCATATGCCCATCCTGGCCTCCATTTCTTGAGCATTATTTCCAAGCTGTCACAGTCTTCAGGCGCTCAGGATACAAATTCCTAGAGGAGCTTGGAGTCCCTTTCAGAAGCTCAGCAGCTAATAATCACTTTCTTTGATTGTTACCATAGAATAAATGACCCCTCTTTTCTAAAGGTACATTCCCTTTCTTCTAGTCTCTCAGTTGCAAGTTGACATTAACGCCAAGTCTATTTTTTTTCCAACTTGGGGAGAAACTCCTTGGTTTCCTCCAAAGAACATTAAAGAAACTAGCTAATGTTCTCGCTATTTGAAGCTGTTGATGTTAATGACTATCGGGCTTGACCTGGGACAAAATTACATTGCTCTTCATTTTATTCTGTCGTGGTTTTGGCCTTATTGGCCAATCAGAAGGACAGATGTCCCTTTCCCCCCCCCTCCTCAGAGAGGAGAGGAAGAGATAAGGAGATTTACGAGTTTAGAAAAAGAACTAAACTAATGACAATAATGATAATAAATAAGAAAATAGTAAATAATAACAGAATAATAAAAAAAAAAGTATACAATATATACAAAACCGTATCCAGCTCCCAGGATGACGATTGCATCACCAGCAGACACAGGGAAAGTCCCAGACTGGAGTCAGCGACGGATAGGAGCTGGATTCCAGAACTAGCATCAGGAATGCTCGGATGGGGATCAAAGGCAGACGAACAGACAGGGTCCTCCTCAGATGTCGGCCATTGAAGAAAAGACAAGCCAGAGCAGCCTTGTCCCTTTGATCCCTTAGCTTTTATACTGAGCGTGACGCAGATGGGATGGAATACCCTGTTGGTCAGTTTTGGGTCACCTGTCCCATCCGCTCCTCCCTGCAGGTGGGACCCCTCTATGCTTCTCCACTTCTGACCCTCTAACAGGGCAAATAGCGAAGTTAGTTGACCTTGGTTGTTATAGCAATAAGTATAAGCAAGAGCCTCTGTGCATACCAGTCCTTGGTATAATCAGGTCTTATCACTCTGAGAGTGAACAGTTTCTGAACAATATGCTGTTAATTTCAGAGTTTAGTCAGTTAGAAGAGGCCCAGATAAAAAGTAAAATTACAAATCAGAAAATTGATTCTGTTTTACCTCAAACCAGGACATCTTCCAATAAACCCATGGCTCAAATAGACAGTATTGACTTATGTGATCATTACACATGTGCTTTAGATATTCTGAGAGAAGAAGAATCTTGTGGACAGAGCAGAATGGAAGTCACTTATTTTTATTATTTTAAAATCAGCATACTTGAATGGTCCTTGTCACTACAGTATTTAAGTGTTCTACTGTTGCGTGGAAAGGGGCAAAGCGGTTTTGGCAGAATTTTAGCCAATTTAGTAATTATTCCACATAATCCACCCTGTGACTACAGTCACTCAAGCTCCACGATATTTAAAACTGATTGGGAATATCAGATGTGCTCTTGAGGTGAGGGTTATCAAGCACAAATACATCTTGTGGAGCGATCAAGCGAGTTAAGCTTTTCATCATAATCCATCGTTTAACATACAAAACAACTGTCAAAGCAAAGCACAACATAGTGAGTACTAGTAAAACAACAACAGGATGGTGCATCTTGTTAAAGATTCCTGTAGCTGTTGGCGACCATCCAAAAAGAGTGTCCCACCATTCATGTCCTCCATCTTTCTTGACTCTTTCCAGTACTTGGTGTATTTCTTCAACATCATGATGGACAGTAATTAAAGTTCTTTGTCCGTTTTCTTGGGCCTCTTTCAACAGTTGCTTCAAGTCATCATGTTGTAGCAGCTTGTTCACCAGTGAGAGATTCATTCCGATAGGGGTAGGCAACAAATCTCGGATCAATGTATAATTAGAATGTAGCAACTGAAAAGACGTAACAGGAGCTGAATAATCAAAGTCACATCCAATAATGTTAGTAAAGTTACAAGCACAAAGATTTGAGTGATTACTTATATCAACTACTATGTCATCTACGAATACAAGCCTACAGGGAGACCTCATGCAAACGCACCCTTTCCCAATATATACAAGCACAGTTTCTGGGGTTTCATCGGGATGTATCTCAAAATGACAAACGTTTTGGTTGGTGTCAAGACAAATGTCTTGTGCTTTGAGAGTATTACTCTCACAAATGAATCCTTGTTGGTCTCGTGAAATGCATGCGTCAACATCAACAGTTTGCCATTTATTCTCATTTTGTTGTGCCCACACTCTGTGCTCTATTGGATAGAGTATGGCTCCATGGTGATTCAACCCCAGTGCGATGATTGGGTATATGGTGTATACCAGAGCATTGCGTATTGTTAAGACAAAAGCTGTGGCCTTGCTCTCAATGGGATCATAGGTGAAATTAACCAGGTACCACCAGGACTGATATTTTTTCTCAAATTCAATTGTGTTATCCCACATTACTTTTCGAATTTCGGTGGGTAAGGTGCCTTCTTCACCTTCCCTTATGATTGCGGCTGTCATAGATTGCATCCACAATTGGGCTTGGATACAACTAAGAGCCAAGGAAACATTGTTTTGGGTTGTACCAAGTGCATCTGTGATCAGCTGATGGTCTTTTTCACTTGTTTCTTCCCACTGAGGCAATATATTCGACAAAAGCCATTGGTGGTTTCCTAATGCTGATAGAGAGGACTGTAGGGGATGTCTTAATTTGTCTAGATCACTAGTGGTTGTGACTAGTTTGTTGGCAAGTATCTCAGCATCTATACTATTTAGGACTCCCAGTCCTGTTCCCAAGATACCAGCCACACCTCTCTTCAGTCGTTGTGAAGTGGCAAGAGTTCGTCTGTCCAAGACACAAAAGAAAAGAGAATCTGCTCGGTCTTATTTGACCGACGGGGTTAGAGAGTGAGACCCACTGGGCACTGATCCAGCATATCTTTCCTGAACAATCTTTGACTTCCGCCAAGTCCCTTCCGCCTCATCTTCTTCCTCATCTTCACTATTAGATCAAAAATCTCCAGTCTGGGTTCCGGAATTTGGATAACACATTAACTTACGAATTTGTTGGACCTGGGTCGAGGGCTGCATTTTATCTAAGAGCCCAGTCACCCTTTCCAATAACATTTTAAGTTGGAGATTTTCACTCCCAAGTCGAGCATTTTGGTTTCCTAAACATTCATTCTCACTCACAAGCTTATCAACTTGAGTTCTTAATTTTTCTCCTGTCTCCTTCTGAAAAGCTAATGATGACTTCAGCACCTCATTCTCCGATTTCAGTGTTGCATATTCTACGGCTGAGATCAGATTAGGAGCAGGGGTTTCCCTAGCTTCTTGTTGTGCACAAGATAAACAGGCGCCTAACACCGCACAAATCACACCCTTGCCTTTTCCCACTCTGAGCTTTTGTGAAGCTTGACACTCTTCAATACGTTCCACCACTTTCTCTTCATCCTTCCAAAATTTTTGGGCCCAGTCCTTCCCAGCCTGGGAAGGGGCACAATCATATTTTTGCAGCAGTTTATCCATGGCAATCCTGCTGACTACGCCAAATTCTGTTGCGTGGAAAGGGGCAAAGCGGTTTTGGCAGAAGATAAACCCCCTTGCGTTCTAACACTCCTCACCGAGGTGGGAGGCTAGGTGCGGCTGGGTTTAAATTCTGAGTGATGCCCAATTCAGCACTGTCAGGCCAATCGCGTTTAATATGTATTAATCTATTACGATTTGGATACACTAATAGTGGACTGCACCTTCAGTCTAGTCGTGCTCATGAACTAGCATGGCCACTCTCGAGTCTTTGGTCGTGTTCAATGAGGAACTACCACGACTAGCTACTTAAACAGTGCAGTTTATTTAAACAACAGATAGATAGGTTCTTAGGATTGCCGGTGATGAATACACTGTCTGCAAAGCATGTGCAAATGAAAGTATTATTACATATATCAAACGCGCGACAAAGTTATAAACGATACAGCCTGGCTATAAATGTAGGATAGAGATTCTCTAGAGAAATTCCTAAGTTTCCCGAGAAAGCACTCGGTATAATCTAAGTCTTACCCAAAGGCGTCCCTGTGGGGGGGAAGAAAGGCTCAGCCCATTGACTGATCCCGGAAGTCAGTGATGGAGTTCTCCTCGACTTGTTTGTGATGGTGTCTTCCCTGATATCCCCCCTCTCTCGGGCTATTTTTATACTATTTTTTTATCTTCAAAGTGGAGTTTGAGTGACTTTAGTCATAAATACTCTTATTATGATTGGTGTACTCAAGGAGGAGTGGTCACACCTTGGGGGCGGGTAGTCTCCGGGATGGAGGTGTGTTTTGGTACATTTGTAATAAGCAAAGTTCGCACAAAGGACAGCATTTCATCAAAATTTGATGAAACATTGGCTCGGGTAGCGAGTAGGCCGCTTATCTGTTCCGTAGTACCATCTCGTTCCCATATCTGCTATTCGTCACAAGGGAAGGCCACGGAATGATAACATTTCGTTCCGTCCCTCGTGTAGCTTCGCAAGCAACCTTGTACAGGGAACCGCAGATGTTGCATTCTTCGTGTGCTGGCTGCGGCTGTATTCTACCTCAGAAGCCTCTTGATTTTATGACTTTCCTTAATGTGTGAACAATGCTGTACTTTTGTATTTTAGCCAATTTAGTAATTATTCCACATCTACTATCACTGATTATCTGAAACACAAAAGTCCTCCGGACAAAGGAAATATTACAAAAATATCTTTAAAATGGTGCTAGCGTGATTCCTTCCTTATATGCCTTGTCCAGAATTAGTGAGAGACTCTGTTACAGAACCAGCTCTCCCGAGTTCCATTTTGGTCCCAACTCCCAGTCTTCATTTTTCTCTTCCAGTGTGATTATTGACAAGTCATTTAGCTGCTTTTGATTAATTTTTTTCATCTGTGAAATGAGCATAAATAGTATACTTCATAAGTTACAGGTGTTACTTGAATTACTCATGTCTATGAAGTGTCAGAGAAACCATTTCATGACAATGGTTTTAATGAATTCCAAGACTTTTTATAGTACCATCTGGTGAATATTTAGCCCCAAAACAGGAGTTTAGCTGTTATCTGCAGCACTAGTTAGTTAGTTAGTTAAACTACAAACTCTTCAGACAACTGAACATACCAAAAGAGAACACGGTTAAGCAAAAAGCAAATATATTCTAAAAAAACCTCAATTTCCCAACTCTTTCAGTCCCTACCCCCACTTATGCATAAGACACAGTTCTATCTTCAACCATGATTAAGGTTCAAAGGTTATTTTTAGCTAGAGTTCTATATTTGCTAATTATTCCAGTAGAAATGGGATTTCTCCATTCCCTTTTATTATGCAGCCAACTAAAGTCTACAAGAAGTGGCTCACCCACATCAGAGGATATAGCATAAGGATGAGAATTTTGAATATACTTCAGTTCTGCCAATGGCAGCACTGCCAGATCAAGATGTTTAAAAAAAAAATAATTAGGAGTTGGAGTCAAGAAATCCTCTTACTGTTCATCTTTTTACTGAAGCTAAGACAGGACATTCTGTGTCACAAATAACACAAACTGTATGCTTCAGTTTGTTTTTTCTGTTATTTATTTTACCATTTGTCCTGGTTTGAGCAACACAAGATTAATTTCTCTTTCAGTAATTTTACTTTTTGGTAAGATCTCTTCTAATGCTTCTGAAAACTGCACTTTTAGAAGACTCTAGTGTCTGAATTTGTGAAAATATTTACTTCATAGCGAGCTATGGTATGCAGGTTTCAAGGTCTCAGTGTTTTCGAGCCTTGCCAGGTGCAGGGATGAGGAGAAATGAGACCTGGGCACTTGACTCAGGCTGGCCAATAGGATTATTTCATACCATGAACATCACATTCAATATACATTAGAAAGTTTACTGAGGAGTACTCTCTTCCATGATGGCTGCAATTCTGAGAACTTCTTGCCCCTGTGCTGGACCCCTGAGGCCTTCCCTTCCTCCTGAAACCATAGCACTCACAGTGTCTGACATTTGCTGTCCGCTGCTGGGAGTGCACAGCTTCCTACTGATATAATTGGCTGAGTATAATTCTTGTATATCTTATATTGGTATCAGGATCAATATTGGTTCTTTAGTATTATTAATGTTAATTATTTAGTCTTAGTCTATTAAATCTGTTTACACTTCAGACCTCGGGTTTCCTTTTTTTTCCCCTATTCCCCTTCCCAGGTGGGGAGGGGTCATCAGTGGATTCTAAAGTAGTTACTAAGTACATATCAGAAAGCTTAATATGTAATTTTATAAGATAAAATGCATTTCTGCACTAATAATTTTGAATCTACTACATAATTCATCTTTAAAAGTGGAAAAAATCTTCAAGAGAATTTATTTCTTATACTTCAAGATAAAGTGGTCCTAAAATGAAACACAAGTACAGAATCACTACATCAAGATGATGCATGGTAAGAAAAATTTCCACTGCACACTATCAGAATACTGTACTTAAGTCCAATCAGTTTACTGTAAGAAAAACCACAACAAACAAACCAACCACAAACAAATCCACCCACCACCATCCCACCCCCCAAAAAACCCCCAACCCTACCATCTAGGAAATATAAAATCAGAAACTAACTAAATCAAGACAAAGTTAATGTTAAAGTATGATCAAGTCTTATTTTCTACTGCAGTCAAGTAAATACTCAGCTACTTATGCGTGTGTGCATGCATGCTATATTACACAAACAAATATTCATATTTATATGTATATTTCTAGATATGTATACAAGTGTATATATTAATTGTGTGCATGTTCTGTACAAAACACCAAAGAAAACTATTTACATGGGTCTTGCCTTTTACAAATGTAATTTTTTTTCTTTGTTTTTTTGGAAAGAAAATTGATTGGCTTTCTAAGAACAATAAATAGCCAACGACTGCAACAAACACAGCAAATACGACAGCATTAATAATATGTTCAGGAAAAATAACATGAAGTTTTTGTAACATTTTTGTGCTAGTAAATGCATGGATGTATGCACGAGTTAAGCTCCCATGTGAGTGTAATCAATCCTTGTTTATTATAAAAATTCTGCTGAACATGGCAACAGTACTCAACAAAATATACAGAATGGTAAACAACCCCCTAAACATTAGCTATGTAACATAGTTCATAATGCATGGCAAAATGGGAAACTATAAAAACAGACCCTATTAACTACTCCTCTTATAAATATGTATTTCAGAAAATATTTGCAGTTTTATTTAAAAGGAAATGAAATCCTATTGAATCATCTCCCCATATCATAGAATGGTTAGAGTTGGAAGGGACCTTAAAGATCATCTAGTTCCAACCCCACTACCATGGGCAGGGACACCTCCCACTAGACCAGGTCGCTCAAAGCCTCATCCAGACTGGCCTTGAACACTTCCAGGGAATGGGCATTGACAACTTCCCTGGGCAGCCTGTTCCAGTGCCTCACCACCCTCACAGTAAAGAATTTCTTCCTAATATCTCATGTAAATCTACCCTCTTTCAGGTTAAAACCATTACCCCTCATCCTATCGCTACACTCCCTGATAAAGAGTCACTCCCCACCTTTCCTGTAGGCCCCCTTTAGGTACTGGAAGGCTGCTATATATATCCAATCTAAATCTACCCTCTCTCAATTTGACGCCGTTATCCCATGTCCTATCATAACACTCCCTGGTAAAGAGTCCCTCCCCATCCTTCCTGTAGGCCCCCTTTAAGGGCTGTAAGGTCCCTTCCAACCCGAACCATTCTGTGATTCTGTGAAAACCACCATAGAAATGTGCTTAGGAAGTATCCTACATTAACATTTCAAAGTTTTATTATATGAGTTTTAAGTCAATATTTCTTCATGAGAATGGAAACTTTGCTAAGACGGTAGAAATATTAGCTTATTTAAGGGAAAACAAAATTGCTCTATCACATTAAACAACACATCATTACATATAGTCTAAAACAGGGAAACAGTCAAACAAAAATGTGAACATATTAAATAGTAAAAATATTATTTGCATGCCTCAAGCTTATGACATTTCAGAAAGTGCAGATGCCCTTTATATAAAGAAACTTTCAGACTATTTTACCTATGATTAATAGAATCTTGATGGATTATAAGATGTTTTTGCAAAGTAATATTGCTTTTTAAAAAAAATAAATCAATTAATTGAATTTGTTCATTAATTCTTCTAAATCAAACCACCTAGAAAGACAATCTATAATACCTGCAAATATTTTAACCCATTAAAGAGTTTATACAGAAGAGCTATTACATTCTGACCCCTTTGGTCATATCAAGTACTTTACAGCTAATGGACTTCAGAGACACTATTCTTCACACAGTAAAGTTCTGTTCTGTTCACCATGGCAATGTTGGATTATTTTGCTGTGTGATAACAGCTACTGAATATTATTAAAATCTGCCTTATTTCCTTCTAATAATACTAGAACTACAAATTAGTAGATTACCCTTTTGTCTTGAGGGGAGTTACTACCTAGAAATATCACAGGAAATGAAAATTGCTTTCTAATGGTTATCATGGAGCAGATAAATTAGTATTGCATATAAAAAGAAAACCTCCCTTCTTAGATCTGCAAGCAGTCAACTTATACTTCCAAATCATGTGTTTAATACACCACCTTATTCAGTTTCCTCCCCAAGACAATAAACCAGATACTGAAGTGCTTGAAGGGTAACAAGGTCATCAATAATTAAACAAAACCAAACCACTCAACTGTTAAGAGTCCCTTTGGACTCAATTTGAGTTGTTATACATTTCTGCTTAGCTTTAGGAGCAGTATAAAAGAATATACTATGCTGCATTACTGTTTCAGATGGCAATATTTTTAGAAGGGAAAAATGCAGAGAAGGGGAATTGAAAAATATAATGTGACAGAAAGGAAAAAAGTTAGGGGCAATGCCATCTTCTTCCCAAGAACTTCCCAGGACTGAATTGCCTAAACCAAATTTGATCAAAATTATTAAAAATCAACATTAAAATTTAAGCCATGCTAATAATACCTACCCATGCAATTGAAGTTCAAATAAAACCCTGAAATTTTAATAGACAAAAGTATTTTTTCTGAAAGCAGCAAACTTGAAGCTTGCAAAGCTAAAAATGAAACAAGTACACTTTACAAAAAGTTTAATGTAGCATCTGATTGTTAAAATCATAATGAAAAAATAGGAACTATCAAAATTAAGTTTCAATATGACAACATTTAAAGACTTATTTAATGTCAATGAGCTAGACAAAACTCTGCTAACATACAGTGTTTAAAGTTTCTCCTTCATGACTTATAACACAGGTACTGACAAAATTATCTACATTTCCTTCACTGGCATTGAATAGGAGCTGTAGCTGCATCAATGTTATTTTGAACCCATCATATAAATGAAGCAAGTTGTTTTTCAAAACACAGAGCTTATCTTTAAAACTAGATTTGAAGATTATAAGTGTTACTTTATCATATATCAGCCAATTTTAAAGGGTAATAATTGTTTACCTTACTGCTCAAAATTTCAGTTATTATTCTAATGAAAAGAATTTACTAGTAAGTAGCTTTTTAACTTTGTAATGATGAAAAGCCTGTATTAATTTAACCTACAGATTTCATTTGTTCTGAACAGGAAAAACAATATAAATAATTTTTAAAATTATTAAATCCTGACTTAAATTGATAAAGTCATAATTAGGGTATTATGCTGTGTTTGTTATGGAAGTGGCAAGGCAAACTGCTTTAATTACTGTCTGTAATAAAAGGAGCAGAGTGTGTACTGTGTCCCAATCAGCGCTGTCAGCCACGACTGAGCTGAGCTGCAAACTCATCAAGTGAGATGGCAGCAAACTACACAGTAAAGGGCGATCGTGTCTGCAGAGGCCACTTGCTGACAGCAGTGGAAGAAACATATTCATACAACCAAAGTATAAGCCCAAATTACTCAAGATTTTAATGATACTTTAATACATGATAATGCTGTTGATAATGGGCAATCTCAAAAAGCGCTAACACTTAAAATATCTTATGGCTATTTCCCTTCACAGCCCTTGTCTCTAATATTTGGATCATAATCTTTCTAATATAACATTATTTAGAAAAATCAATTGTATTAGTTACATAATGGCAAAGTGTTGAAGGAATTAATATTAGCTCTCAGCAAAATTGCTGCAAAAGGTAATTAATTCATACAACTGTGATCATTTATTCAGTCTCCCAAGGTTACACCAATTTTCAAAAAGCCACCCAAGATTTTACTGAAGTCAGAAATTAATTCCAAGCATAAGAGTAATCCAATTAATGAAAATATGAACCCAATTCATACACTGAATATATTACTAGCATACACTGAAACAGGAGACATCACTCCTTGGCCAATACATCCAAAAAAAGCATAATTAAAGACTTAACAGACTCTTTACAAGAAGAGTGCTTCAACAGCTAGTGTCACAAAAAAATTAAAGCCATACAAATGCATACCTACCTTTCATCAGCAGCTCTAGATGTTTTCTTTGCAGTACTTTCTTTGCTGTCTAATTCACTATCACTTGATTCTCCACTGGAAGAGCAACTCCTACTACTCTCATCACTGTTGCCTTCTTCCTTATCTTCCTTCTTGCTTTCACTGCCAGACTCGCTCTCTGAAATTGTTGTCTGAAAAGCAGATTCATTACCCGGTGTGCAATAAACCAATTCTCACAAGCAGGGGAGATATTGCATTTTATTCAGGCCTGGGTGCTCGGTGGATTTCCACACATCAAGCACACCCCATACTGGTTTCCTCATATTTATACACAAAAGTTACAAGGTAGTACACTCCCAGTTACAATGTCTGGATAGTAATTTACATATAATTATAATATCCGCTGTGTTATTCTCTTCAATCACTGCGCCTGCGTGGAGGAAGGGTCTTCACCTGGGCAAGGGTCGTCTTGACCTGTGGGTGTGTTTTTTAGTATTATAATGAAGACAGTTCAGTTAAGGACACCTGGACTTGGGTTTTCACTGCCAAATTGACATTGTCCATAGAAACATCTTGATTAGATGTTCATTTAAGGTCTTAAGTGTCCCAGGAAAACCAAGTAATTAGGCTACGGGTATTCCTTCAAACAATTCCCTTTGATCCTCTCCTTAACAACTATCTACAATCATCCTTAACTATAGAGCCAGTACATACAAAGCTTGAATAACAACAGAGCCATGGTTAACTTTAAATTTGATAACAGATATCAAAATAAAAAACAACCCTTATGTTTTTTTCTAAATATCTTACATAACTAGTATTTTAGAAATCCAAGTTTGGTTTTGGCGCAGTTTGGGATGGGTTGGCCAATGACAAGACAACAGATGCTCTCCCCCGCCTCTCGCTCCAAGGAGAGGAAGAAGAGAGATAAAGAGAGTTATGACTTTAGAAAAAACTTAAATTACTTTAATGAAATATTAACAATAAAATAAAAAGGAAATAATGAAAAAGATACAATATATACAAAACCATATCAAGCTCCCAGGGAGATGTCACTGGCAGGCACTGGGGAAGTCCTAGACTAGACTCAGCAACAGATGGGAAATGGATTCAGGAATCTTGGTTCAGGAACCCACAGATCAAGATCAAAGGTAGACAAACTGACAGGGCCCTCCTCAGAACATCAGTCATTGAAGACAGAGAGCCATTGAAGAAGCCAAACCATTGAAGAAGCAACCCTTTGATCCCTCAGCTTTTATACTGAGCATGGCAGATGGGATGGAATATCCCTGTTGGTCACTTTTGGGTCACCTGACCTGTCCACTCCTCCCCACAACTGCAACCCCTGCACAGGGTAAACAACCAAGTCAGCTGACCCTGGTTGCCACAGCAACAAGTATGAGCAAGAGCCTCTCTCACTGAACAGAAACTTGGCTCTGCTTCACCCCAAACCAGGACATTTTTAAATAAAACAATGTTTTAGTATTTTAAGATCCAGTTGCAAGCTTTAGCATTATTTACTCTGTGTCAAAAGCATGCAAGATAATCACTTTCCCCTAACATTTACAAAATTTTATTGGTTAAAGACCTGTTCTCTTCAGCCTACAGTATTGTACTTTATCAAATTAGAACTCCCAATAATAAATTAATTCTATGTAGATTCTTCAAAATTACATAACCCTATCAGGAGTTGGAGATGATCGCAAATTATCTAATCTATAGTTTCACTTAACTGCAAGATTATCTTTTCAACCAATTGATTAATCAGATAATCTATTTTTGAATACGAATAGCAATGATGATTGAATCACCAATTTAAACATCCTCTAATAAATCATATAGTTACAAAATATTCAGATATCTGAAGTGAATATATTCTTTTCTTGCTTCAGAGATCATCAATTTCAGTGACACAATTCTTAAGCACTTCTGCATATTTCCTCAGTTTAGGAATGAGAGGGAAAAAGCTCCAAATTAAGATTTGAAAGTGCCCCTCCTTCCATTAAACTAGATGTTGCTAATTCTTTTTAAGTCTCTAATACTAAACATTTTCTGTGTCTAAAGTCTGGACCTGGGAGAATGATGTTCTTCTGTACATCTGAACTATATTAACATCTACTGAAATGACTCTCTTGGGGAATCACCTATCTGGCATTAAGTGAGAGACTGATCAAAAGAACCTTAGCTCACTTAACTTGATAGGCAGCTGTCAGTTATCTTCTCCATTATATCACCCCCATTATAACAAAGAGAAAATGTCATGTTGAAATTCAGAGCAAAACTATAACACAATTTACTGAATAAACCCCATGAAACAGTACACTTAAATTTGGCCATTTATCAAAACAGCAGCACATGTTATCAAAATAGTTCTTCTTCAACAACAAATTCCAGAAATGCATTCAAGACTTACAGTTGTCAACAACCAAGCATATAGACACTCTTCCAACAAAAAATTAGGTGCATTTAGTTTTAACTGAAGTTACTAACTCTCACTACTCTTACTAAACTCCAAGCAGGATGAAAATAGCATGCCAACATTTTAAAATGGGAAACAAAGAAAAGTCTGACTCATTTAATGAACACACAAGCCATATCTGTACAATTAGCAGTTATTACACAGCTACAGTGAACGCAAACTTTTCCACCCGATTTCCTGATTTTATACATACCTCTGGCTTTTTTTGATGTTTTTTTTCTGATTCTTTTTCAGTAGTGGCCAGTTCTGAAGATACAGTTCTCCAGGCAGCGGAGATGAAAGTTGGTTTCCTAACACCTACCTGTTGCAGTAGTACTGACAGACTCATGTTCCTCCTCCTCTGATTCAGAGTAGAACTTTTCAGTAGGTTTCTCTTTCTTTGTCTGTCTTGGTTTGGTCCAGATCGGCCAATGAGATGAACGACAGATGCTCTCCCCTGCCTCTCAAAAACTCCAAGGAGAGGAGGAGGAGAGATAAAGAAATTTATGAGTTTAGAAGGAACTAAACTACATTAATGAAATATTAATAATAAAATAAAAAGGAAATAATGAAATAGATACAGTATATACAAAACCATATTAAGATCCCCGGATGATGTCACCAGCAGGCATTGGAGAAGTCCCAGACTGGACTCAGTGATGGATGGGAACTGGATTGCAGATCCGGAGTCAGGAACACACGGATCGGGATCAAAGGCAGATGAACAGAGTCCTCCTTGGACATCAGCCATTGAAGAAAAAAACCCGACCCTTTGATCCCTCAGCTTTTATACTGAGCATGGGGTAGATGGGATGGAATACCCTGTTGATCAGTTTTGGGTCACCCTGTCCTGTCCACTCCTCCCCACAGGTGGGACCCTTCTACGCTTTTCCGTTCTGACCCTCCAATGAGGCACATAAGAAAGTTAGCTGACCTTGGTTGTTATAGAAATAAGTATAAGCAAGTGCCTCTCTGCATATCATTCTTTGATCTTATCACTCTGAGAGCGAACAGTTTTTGCACAATATGCTGTTAATTTCAGAGAGTTAGAGGAGGCTTAGCTAAAAAGCAAAATTATTGAACAGAAAAATTGGTTCTGTTTGTTTTACCTCAAACCAGGACATTCCACCCTTATTCCATACCATTTGCGTTGTGCTCAGATCACTAATACTTTTTATCTATCAAATCTATACACACATATATGTGTGCTAAAAAGTAAAATTACTGAACAGAAAAATTGGTTCTGTTTTACCTCAAACCAGGACATGGCCTTACCTAGAGTTACAGTCCATTCCTTTGCCTGTAAATAAATTTCAACTTAAGTTTACTTTTACAACCAGCAATAAAAAATATACACAGAACACAGCAAAGAGAAACACCTGCAGTAGTAGTATTAGGCAGTTCCTTAATAAATCCTTTAAGCAACTCAAGAGAAACTACTAAACTTCTCTTATTTTTATACAGTTAGAAGCACTAAGTTTTGTACATACCTATAAAAGGTGAGATATGTCTATTACACAGAAAAAGATTTACTAAGGCAGATTAAAAGCATCAGTAACCATAAATAATTTTCTGTGACAAAAGAACATGAAGTTTGAGAGTTTTATCTCTAGATCTGGCTGAGTTTAGCCTATGACTGGAACGAAGGGTAAATATGGCTAGTGTCCACCTTTATCATCCCAAATTTTAAGGGGAAAAACAAACATGGACCCAGCAGGCAGCAGAGGAATTATATTTCACTTTATTTTCAGTTCTCTAAATAAAAATAATTCTTACCAGCAGGAGAACACCAGAACATGGGAATACTTTTTTTCTTTTCATATTCCCCTATACTACTAGAGAAGTAGAAGAAACACTTAATCCAGGAAAGAAACAAAAAGGCAGAAAACCATATCAACAGAGTGATACAGGTCTGCTTCAGTGACCGCTGTGATCTAGAATAAGACTAACTTCTCAAAGATCTCTAACAGTGACCTGCAATGGTGTACAGCTCTACTGACACACTGGCCTCCTCTTAAACACCGAAAGCTGCCAAAGCTTTGTAATGCTCCACCCAGGAACTTGTATTTTAAAAATCCAATATTCTTTTGGATGTGAATGACAATTTGAGATTTAATAATGGATTGCAGCTTAACAACTCAGCTCCACACATATATGTTGTGTAGGCACATGCAGTATTAGAGGAACCACAAAATTAATGACAATGAGACACTCTCCAAAGAAAATATTTGCAAAAAACCTTGGGGAAAGGATTTTCATGTTTGTTTTGAGGTTTAAATGGTTGGAGGGAGATGTTTTCTGTTATGTTGTAGATGGATGTTACTCCATTTGATCAATATTAATCCTGCAATACTTTTTGTTTTTATGGACAAAGGTGCCTCCACACATTCTTCCATGCCAACCCTATCATTTATAATCCCCCGCTTGAGTTAATTGCCTTCAGACTCTCCTCATAAAAGCTTTCAGAAGTTTGTACACAAATACCTCTTTTCCTGAAATGTATATAAGAGGGTAGACAAGTAATATTAAGGTATTAAGGAGAAATGCTTGTTCCACCATATTGCTGCTTACTGGCTTCTGCAAATCATGCCTATTTTTTAGAATTTTCTCTACCCATTCTATTCCTAACATCTTATACATAAAATTAATTCACATGCGATTTAGTGTGGAAGTTGGCTCATGACAAGGACCACATGTTTTTTTGGGCATACCTGTTAGAACAACATATCTCTGGGAGCACCATCAGCACAGTACGTTCCAATACATTTCAATTTCTGTTACTGTTCAATAGCTTTCACTGACATTTATTAGGACTCTGGAACCTTATACATAAATCACAACTCTGGTACCAGAACATGACTCTGCCTCAGAATTTACAATCCAGTAACAAAAACCTATCATCAGTAGAAGACTGGCCCAGTAATGTCAACAAATGACTAGTGCACTAATAGATGACATTTTCCTTTTACAAACTTTCTTAATTCTATTCAAATGATCTGAAATGTAAACCCTGGTCTCCTCCAAGCTTTATACTTCGAAACACACATAATTTTTCCCCCTGCTGCTGCCTTTTGTTTATATTACCTAGTTTTTTTTCTGTTTAGACTTGGATTTATATACTAACAAACCTCTACAATGACAACATACCGACTCGGCTACATTGATGTTTCAGATGTAGGGGTCAGGCACTACCTCTGGCCAGCCGGACAGTTCCAGGTAGCCGGTGGCTCAGCTGTTCAGCATGTGAGACAAGGTGTCAAGCTGGAAAAGATCCCAATCAATTAAAAAAAGGAAAAAAAGGGAGGAGGGGAGAAATACACAAACACCATGAGCTCTACCACAAAGAGCAATCTTAATCAGGGCTAAAGGTAATTGCCATTATATTACCTCAAATGTCATGGAATAAATATAAACTAGGAAGCTCTTCAGAGGTCAAAAAACTTGTTTCAGTCCATAGATTACAATAATCTCCCTCATAATGGTCAATAAAAAAGCTAATCAGTCAGTGTGTTTCGAGGTGTTGATTTGAAATGTAGCTTCTCTAAAAATTACTTTACTGTGAACATTAAGAATGACAGCACAGTTAAACAATCCATCTACATGTATTAGCACAAGCACAACCAGAATTTTAATAGTTTTTCCTTCAAAATGGAGCTAATTTTAGAGCTTCAAAACTAGGACTAAGTAGAATCATAGAATCATCTAGGTTGGAAGGGACCGTTAAGATCATCAAGTCCAATCATCAACCTAACACTGCCAAAACCACCACTAAACCATGTCCCTAAGCGCCACATCTACACATCTTTTAAATACCTCCAGCAATAGTGACTCAACCACTTCCCTGGGCAGCCTGTTCCAATGTTTGATAACCCTTTTGGTGAAGAAATTTTCCTAATATCCAATCTAAACCTACCCTAGCGCAACTTGAGGCCATTTCCTCTTGTCCTATTTCTTCTTACTTGGGAGAAGAGACCAAACCCACCTCGCTACAACCTCCTTTCAGGTAGTTGTAGAGAACAATAAGGCCTCCCCTCAGCCTCCTCTTCTCCAGACTAAACAGCCCTAGTTCCCTCAGCCACTCCTCATAATAAGACTTGTGCTCCAGACCCCTTACCAGCTTCACTGTCCTTCTCTGGACTCGCTCCAGCACCTCAATGTCTTTCTTGTAGTGAGGGGACCAAAACCAAACACAGTATATGAGGTACGGCCTCACCAGTGCTGAGTACAGTAGGATGATCACTTCCCCAGTCCTGCTCTCCACACTATTCCTGATACAGGCCAGGATGCCATTGGCCTTCTTGGCCACCTGGGCACACTGCTGGCTCATATTCAGCCAGCAGTCGACCAACACCCCCAGGTCCTTTTCTGCCAGGCAGCTCTCCAGCCACTCTTCCCCAAGCCTGTAGTGCTGCATGGGGTTGTTGTGACTCAAGTGCAGGATCTGATGCTTGGCCTTGCTGAACCTCATACCATTGGCCTCGGCCCATCCAGCCTGTCCAGATCCCTCTGTATTGCCTTTCTACCCTCAAGCAGATCAACATTCCCGCCCAACTTGGTGTCGTCTGCAAACTTACTGAGGGTGCACTCCAATCCCCTTGTCCAGATCATTGATAAAGATATTAAAGAGAACTGGCCCCAATACCAAGCCCTGGGGAACACCACTTGTGACCAGCCGCCAACTGGATTTAACTCCATTCACCACCACCCTCTGGGCCCAGCCATCCAGCCAGTTTTTTACCCAGCAAAGCGTATGCCCATCCAAGCCATGACCAGCCAGTTTCTCCAAAATGAAAATTAAAATTGCAAACCAGAGCAATATCAGAGCATTTTTAACTAATATAACCTGATAACCTTTTAATTTGAGAAGACAGACAATTGTTCTTTCTTGTAAAAAGACAGGGAAAACATAAAGGGAAAATTAGCACTTTGGAGAAAAATAATAAAAACCTAATCTCTCAAGATTCAATTTATTTCAGATTCTTAAAACATTTGCAATATTCACATTAACAATCTTCTCTTTAAGTACAAATAAAATAATAGAGCTATTTTCCTAAATGGAAGAATAGTTTTCCTCAAAAGACACACTTCCTGTTATTTAAACCAAATTTAAAATCTACATGAATATAGATGCATCAATTTGTCAGGGCTTATCATCAGAGAAATGGACTGTGTGTGCACCATGCAAACCTTGCTTGCTGAAAAGCAAGTAAACAGAGCGAATATCCTTGCATATTAATCATTTGTATTTGCTAAGTGACACAATTTGTGAGCATATTTGGAACAGAATAGGCTGACACATTCTTTTATACAATGAATATTTACCAAATGATGTTGGCAGTTATACCTTTAAAAGGAAACTCAAGCGATGGGTTGGGTTTCCGTGCCAGAAATATTTTTTCCGCATATTTGCTTAAAGCTTGACTCTTCTCAGTCGGAACAATAAGCTGCCTAATAAATCTCGTATGGTCTCTGATGGCGTAGCTTTGATCATACTTGCCAGGATTTAATACGTACAGGATAGGCAATTTTGTCTGTGGAAAAATACAGGATGAGAACAGAATATAAGTTATTTATAATTATCGATAACTCGGGATAAACATATTTAAAGAAGTAATAAAAATGAATGGTCATGTTAAAAAATGTTGTTCCACGGGGAATATGCATTTCTAAAGCTGCAAATGGAATTATGGAGCCAAAGCACATATCCTCTTCTGTTTTGGGGAGGTGAATGTTGATTAATGAGAAGCAGTCGTGTTAGATTATTAAACTGCTGAAGTGGAAAGAAAGGCATCATTAAAAAAATAATCATATATGGCAATCCCACTGAAGGGTCTATGTGAGGATAATGAATATGGAAATACAACTAAAAACATGGCGCTCAATCAGAAAAATACGCAGGACATCAAAACATCAGAGGGTATTAGGGAGCTGGCAAACTGCTTCTGCTAAGGTATATTTTATGAAGAGATACTGTCCCTGGAATAAGCAGCGTCTGCACTCTGACTACACTCAATTACTTTATCCTGAATTATGACCCATTAAAGCAGACACATGAATCACTGAACTGGATTACTGCAAATTATTTGCAGTGCATTTAGCTGTTACTTTTTCATAAAAGCAAGGTGCTGCTGCCCTCTAAAAACAAGGATAAGAGACTTCCATTTTTTTTCTTGAAGCTTAAAGCCTCCAGTAATATCAGTCATTTATTTATTTGAGAGCACAACTTATCACAACTTTTTACAGTATAATAGGATTTCCTAATTTGATGTCTGTGAATATTAACATGTATTAAATAATTTTAATAATTCAGATAATTTTTTAAAACAAACAAAAAGAAAATCGGAGAGACTTTCCCAGAGATGTTGTGGCGGAGAGAAAAAGACTTCACTGAGAGGTTCAAATTAACAGTTTATTTGGACTTCACTCACAGGTCCGATACGCCACTATTGCAAGTTCTTATGGATACAATGGAAGAATGCACTATTGCAATTTAAGGGGAAAAGAACAAAAACAAATCACAGAATACACTATTACCACCTAACAAGTGATCCCGAAAAGTAACAACACAAACCACCAGTGCGCTAGATACGAATACCTTAAACGAGTGCACAAATCACGATCTTAGAGCATGCTAGACATCATACGTACATTATTAAATCCCTTACCCTCTCTCTCTCAGGTAAAGCCACTCAATCCCTGGGAAGTTACCTTGCACAGCGTCCTGGACAAGGGGGGCAGAATCTCCTACAGGCCAGCTGTATCTTTGGAAGATTCCCCATTTTGCTCCCCAAAACTTTGGATTTAAATATCCTGTTTCAGGACTGTACTTGAATGGATTGCACTATCTGGGATGGTTATCTCTGGTGGTTTGATGGCCCCTTAGGTAGCAATGTTTATTTGGTGATGTCTGGTCTCACTGAATAGCGGTGAGACGTGACTCAGGGCATTTTGTTTGTTAAAGGCACCATTCGGGTTTCGGTTCTTATTGTGATGCAGTGTTGAGACCGCCCCGGGCTGAGCCATTTCCACAGCTCCCCCAAGTTATCTCTGCATAGATAGGGATCAATAAGCATCTGCCAAGGCTAGATGGAGCTGAGTCGAATGACAACTCCCTGCATCTCACCTTTTGTGTTCTGAAACCGGTTTGGCCAGGTACTCCCATTCAGATGTACTTTAAGAAGGTAGAATGTACTTTTAAAAAGGTAGAATATATTTTAGAAGGTAGAATCTCTTACTAGGTAAGAACAAAGAGCTGGAAAAGGTTACAAGGCCCTGTGAAACCAGACACTTGGTATAAACAATAAATGCCTTACTAATTGATTAATTAATTAGTAAGGCATTTATTGATTATTAATTAATACCCTTGAAGAAGAACAGAAGGCTGATAACAAGGGAACATCCAACCACAGGAGGCACCAAAACCGGCTGAAAACCAGACAGCTGCTGGATAAAGCATAAAGTCAACAAAGATTTGCAGTAACTGGGGGAAAGGTAAAGGTGGCAGTGGGAGATCACGACCACCAACTCAATTAGAAACTGAATTGGACTACCCCCACACCCCCAACGCTGGGGCATGCGCACATCAATTAAAGGACCTTGTAAATTTAAGTGAAAGTGAGAGACTGTACTAACCAATAGAAATTGTTAAGATAAGGTACTAACCAGTAACTATAATTAAGGGTGTGTATTTCTGTGTTTTGAACTGTATAAATATTCCGAGGAGTTTGTAGGCTGGTGTGCTAGCTTTGTGGATTACCACCTAGCACCCATTTCTGCAGAAATGATTTAAATAAATAATACCTCTACTCTGTGTGTATACCCTGCACACCGGGTAAATGACCCCGCTTTGGACAACACCAGTACCTTAGAAATACTGTAAACAGAACAATAATGTTGAACAGACTTGAATCCATTAGATACATTTGAAAAAATATGCTGCTTCCTTTATATACAAGCAAACAGGAAAAAGAGCAAAAAAAATATACCATCATAAGTGTGAAAAATGGTGAAGGTATTGTTGGCTTTCGCAATAATAACAAGGCTATAAATACTTGAATGATAAGGATAATTAACCTTTAGTAAATTAGGAAACATGAGAAACCTTAAAGATAACAACTAACAGCAGCTATGAAGAAGAACATCTGAGAGAAACAAAAGAGAACTCCAAGAGACCCCACAAATGATTAACAGAAGGAGACAGACGCATAGGAGAAGGGAGCTGATATGCATGGAAAAAGGGAACTGAAGATTATCGATCCTCAGAAACAATTGCCAGAAGGAAACCACACAAATAGAAGAAAAAGGGATTAATGATAATCAATCATCATAAATCATTACTCTGATGCAATGTTGAATGTATATAAGACATGGGTGAAGTAGTAGCTGGTGTGCCTCTGACTTGAGTCATGCACCCAGCGCTGTGCTTTTGCTTTATCGACTTTGTCCCTATAATAAAATAAGTGCCATTTCTGTTTAAGGAATCTGGCTGTTTATTACAATAAGGAAGTAAATTTTTAGCTTATCAACTCAGAAGAATGGATGAATAATACAGGGTTAAAAATGTATTATCAAGGAGGATTTAATCTTGTTTATCATGATATTTATAACAATAATGATAATGCAGTTTCAATTATGTGAGGGGAAGAATATGTGAAAAATTCAATTTTGTTACGTTCACTTTAATAATTTCCACCTTGAGGATGCAAGTTAAAGCTTTTCTATAGATGTAAAAATACTTTTTCAGAGTATTGATTAATTCCTGTAAGCGAAATAGACAGTAAACAAAAACTGGCTTTAATTTTAACTGCAATATATACAAGCATTTCACAAAATATCCTATGGTACCAAAGATTTGAAGAAATTAGTCATGTTACATTAGAATAATAGTAAAATCATAGTTACAAAAACCTTTCAGTGAAACATTTTTCATTTCTTTTTTCTCTCTGGTACCCAAGGATGGTTCTATGAAAAGATATTTTTTCCCCCAAGGTACTGTCTTAGCTCTGGGAAAGGGAAAACTTTCCTATATGTATTTTACAGATTATTTGCAGCTATTTCTATATCAAGGTATAAAATTTTAAACAACTGCATCAGACAGAGTATACATAATCTGCACTCATGCAGGATTTATGCTGTTCAATCTAAATGGAATTAGAAGGGAGCATTCTCAGGTAGCATGGATTAAACTGAATGAGGAATACCTCCCACAGCCTTTGCCATCACTTCTCTGTAAAACAAAACAAGCCTCCTTGCTGTCATGGCAGAAAGCTCAGCAGAATGGATCACAAAACACATGGTGTTTGCTTGTGAAGTGCTATAGGGATGGGAAAAGTTGAGTGCCTTGCTATGGTGGTGGGGCCTTTTTTGATGAGCATTCATGGAATTAAAGAAAGAGTTGATCCTGAAAGAACGCATTTTCTTTAATGGGATGATCATCTCCATGATCCTTTCCCTTTTCCTCTCCCCTTTCCTTTATCCTAAAATATCTTTTCCATATTGTCCATTACAGATAAAGACATAAGAAATTTATACGGAAGAATGCTCCATATCTGCAAGAAGTCTCCTTGCAAGCATCATAAATAGTATAAGTTTTCATGGCAATGCAACCAAACATGTTAGAGAAGCTTTTCTACATGGAGGTAGCCAATAGAAACAGTTAATTGTGATTAAAACCAAACAAAAATTAATTAATACATATCAGTTTTTCCAACAAAGGAATATCCATAAGAAGCTGAAAAGTGAGTAAGTTAATTTGGTGAAATATGACAGAATCTCCACACTACAATTGCTTCATATATGATTTAATACATTTATTATCATATGCCAACATCGCTTCTTATCTGTACTTGCTCATTATGTAGGCATAATATCACTTCTTTTATCGCCACACTGTTAGTATCTATTACTATCGTTTGTACATTTTGGTTTAGCTAATGTGAAAAATATACTTCAAGTCATCCTTCAGCAACATTTCTAGAATTTTCTAGTGGCAATAGTTCTATTTAAAAATTTAATGCCTATCCTATATTAGCAGCACTTCACCTTCTGGTAGATCCCCACTCGCAACATTTTATAGTACAAATATCACCAATGGATGTGGCTCTACAGTGGGAGAGAAACACCTATCTATTCACTCTTTGATATCATTAGTTTGCAGTACCTTGATTCTTTAGATACATGAGACCAGGCCACATTTGACCAAATATCTGTTTATACACTAGGATTACTCGGAACGTTTTATGGTGGGAGTCCTACTACTGTGTTACACAACAGAAACACATCAAAATCTCTTTATTCTTCTTGCTACATGCAAGAATCATAGAATGTGTTGGGTTGGAAGGGACCCTTAAAGGTCATCTAGTCCAACCCCCCTGCAGTAAGCAGGGACATCTTCAACTAGATCAGATTGCTCAGAGCCCCATCAAGCCTGGCCTTGAATGTCTCCAGGGATGGGGCCTCCACCACCTCTCTGGGCTACCTGTTCCAGTGCCTCACCACCCTCATTGTAAAGAAACAGCTAAGGCAATTAGATGATGTTTTCTGCATAACTCTTTCTCTTATATGAACTCCATTTAGACAGCTATCTAGCACATTCATAAGGATTTTTATGTCCCTAAGTGATGAAAAAAGGAAGCAAGTTTACCAAACAACATAGATGACCAGAAGAAAGCCTGTTCTTATTACATTTTTATCTAGATAGGATTGAAGCTGAAGCTCTTCCTTAAATTATAAATAGCCTTTGAAAACTCATGGGGCAATCACAGGTTTTAAAGGATATTGAAAATTCTTATTAATTAAAATCTAAAATCTTAAAAAATATTCCTGAGAATGTGCTGCATTAGATATTTGGAGTAAGGAAATTAACAGCAAATCAAATGAGATATTCTATGGGCAGTGAAAAAATATCAAAGTCATAGTTCCTCCAGAATTTTGTGCTTTTCTCCATACAACAGATGAGTTTTAGCTGCCTTTCCCTCATGTGGGGAAAGAGGTCTTTTTGTCTGTTTGGTTGATTTTGAGTCTCTCTCTCTGCTCGAATCAAGGGATATGAAACACTTACAACAACTGTTTAAAAAATGTTTTAAAATCACATAAAACCGGAAAAAGAATATCACAAAAATCATCATCTCCTTGTAGGTGTGAGAAATGCTCTTTATCCAATAACAACGGCTCAGGCAGTGAACAATACAAAGGACATTTTATTTGAACATTCTTGCAAGAATGGGTGACCTAACAAGTAGGCACCCTTTTGGTTCTTGAAACGCACCTTTTTATTTCCTAATCCCCGGCCGAATTTTCCCTCCCTTGTTTCCCATTGGTTAGGTACTCCAGGGTTCACAGTCTGTCCGGAGCGCCTAAAATCCTTCCCGGATGTCTTGCCTCTGTTTACTTCTCTTTATGCTACACCTAGAGGGATTATCTGACTAGTTTATTTCTTTCCTTTTTGGTAAAAAATTGCTCAATGTCATTAGCCCTGGTTAAATGTTTGACTACCCTTCTAGACACTAATCCAGTATGAATCAGTTTGTCCTTTTGTCTGTGTGATAAGAGATGTTCTACAAGCCTTTGCTGGAGCCTCTTTGTCTTAGTCATTCCCTTATCATGTCACCTCTGATGGAAACAGCTTTTCTCCTCTGCAAAAACAATACCTGTCTTTCTTACCTAGGCTATGCAGTTTTGGCTATCTCGAAAAATTAGTAAATATTACATAATGGGCCAATAGTAGATGACCTCGCGAGCGAGGCTGATGTGGCTTGGGTGTTGCCGGGAGCAACCGCAGGAGATTTAAACACGGCGAAACCAAAAGCACCACTCAGTCGGCGAGGAACGCATTGGCGGCAATGGTAAATGTCGTGGCTGGGCGCTAGATTGGGGGGGTTGTTCCCGGGAGCCAGGGAAATCCGAGGAAGAATAGAAAACTCTGCCAGGAGCAGGCAGCTCTTGCGAGCGAGGCTGATGCAACTTGGGCGTTGTCGGGAGCAACTGCGTGAGATTTAACGGCCCTAGGGAGCGCTAGCCACTAGGGTGGGCAAATAGGGCGTGGCATCTCAGGCAGGGTGTGGTGCAGTAGTTTGCTTGGCAGTTCACCCAAAAGGGCGCGCAGGAAAGGCACTAAAAGCTCTTCTAACTCGACCAGGGAGTGATGGTATCCACCTGTCAGAAAGCCATGGCTTCTCCAAGCTCTGCACCCACCATGACTGATACAGCTTCCCAGATGGAGCTCTAGTGGGAACATGCAGCCACCTAGGTGTCAGGCTGCAGGGTGTGCCCTGCTCATACACTGGCACAGGATGGCAGCAGTGAGCACACCTGTGTGAGGTGCACCCAGGTAGAGGAACTTATCTACTTAGTAGCAGAGCTCTGGGAGGAGGTGAGTAGGTTGAGGAGCATCAGGGAGTGTGAGAGAGAGATTGACCACTGGGATCACATCCTACCTTCCCTGAGACAGGCCCAACAGGAAGACAAGATACGTAATACAGAGGATTCCCTAACCTCTCTTCACCAGACTGAACATAGTAATCTGAAGGATAGGGGGCAATGGCAACAAGTTCCTGCTGGTGCATCAGGCAACCCCACCTTCCCAGGTCCCCTTGCATAACAGGTATGAGGCTCTGCAAGTAGAACCCAACAGTAATGAGGACAATGGTTCATCTAACAAGGAAGTATCACTGAGGTTAAGTTGGCCTATGCCCTGTGTCAAAACTGTTTCCATAAAGAAAAAAAAAGATGGGGCATTGTTATAGAAGACTCCCTTCTGAAGGGATTGGAAGGCCTGATATGCAGACCAGACCCAATTCTTAGGGAAGTCTGCTGCCTTCTTGGGGCCCAGGTTAAAGATATGAAGAGAAAGCTTCATACCCTGGTACAACCCTCAGATTACTATCCATTATTGATTTTCCGGGTAGGGAGCAATGAAGCTGAAACAAGAAGTCCAAGGGCAATCAAGAGAGACTTCAGGACTTTGGGATGACTGGTTAAGGGAGCAGGAGCACAAGTAGTATTCTCCCCTATCCTTCCAGTTGCAGGGAATGATGAGGGAAGAAACAGGCGGGCCCAACAGATCAATACCTGGCTCCGTCACTAGTAGGACTTCAGGTTTTTTGATCATGGGTCAGTTTACACGACACCAGGCCCGTGGATGACAGATGGAGTGCACCCATCTCAGAGCAGGAGGAAAAGATTTTAGCACAGGAGCTGTCAGGGCTCGTTGAAAGGACTTTAAGCTAGATTTGAAGGGGGAAAGGGATAAAACCAGGCTTGCTAGAGATAAGCCTGGGATTGGCATGATGATGTTTGTGGGATGGTGTGCTAGTGAGGTCCATCAGTCTGACGTCCCAGTGGAGGTAGGGGATGGAGTGCCATGTGATAGCAAAGACACAAGGTATATTGATGGGCTAGAAATCACAGAAGCGCCTGGGAATGGTCAGGTAGGAATTAGGGCTTCTCCCCACAAAAAGGTGATGGGATCAATAGCCGAACTGAAGGGCATCTACACCAATGCACGCAGCATAGGCAACAAACAGGAGGAGCTGGAAGCTATTGTGCAGCAGGATAACTATGATATAGTCGCAATCACAGAAATATGGTAGGATGATGCAGCGCTCCAGTTGTGTATATTGGATAGTTATTAACCCTTCCGAAGGGATAGGCAAGGAAGGAGGGGTGGTGGAGTGGCCCTGTATGTTAGGGAGTGCTTTGATTGTCTTGAACTTAATGATGGTGATGATAGGGTTGAGTGTTTATGGGTAAGAATCATGGTGGGAGTCTGTTACAGACCACCCAACCAGGATTGAGAGACAGATGAAATATTCTATAAGCAGCTGGGAGAAGTCTCACAATCACTACCACTTGTTCTCGTGGGGGACTTCAGCTTACCAGATGTCTGCTGGAAATACAATACAGCAGAGAGGAAACAGTCTAGGAGGTTCCTGGAGTGTGTGGAAGATAACATCCTGACACAGCTGGTGAGCAAGCCAACTAAGGAAGGATCCCTGCTAGACCTGTTCATGAACAGAGGGACAATTGGGTGATGTGATGATCGGAGGCTGTCTTAGGCATAGTGATGATCATGAAATTAGATAGTTTTTGATTCTTGGAGAAGTAAGGAGGGGTGTTAGCAGAACTGCTGCCTTGGACCTCTGGAGGGCAGACTTTGGCCTGTTTAGGGGCCTGGTTGACAGAGTCCCTTGTGAGGCAGTCCTGAAGGGCAAAGGAGTCCAGGAAGGCTGGATGTTCTTCAAGAAGGAAATTTTTAAGGCGCAGGAGCAGGCCATCCCCATGTGCTGTAAGACAAACCAGCGGGGAAGAAGAGTGGCCTTGCTAAACCGAGAGCTTTGGCTGGAACTCGGGAAGAAAGTTTATGGCCTTTGGAAGAAGGGGCAGGCCACTCAGGAAGACTACAAAGACATTGTAAGGCTGTGCAGGGAGAAAATGAGAAGGGCGAAAGCCCAACTAGAACTTAATTTGTCTACTGCTGTAAAAGACAATAAAAATGTTTCTATAAATACATCAGCAACTAAAGGAGGGCTAAGGAGAATCTCCATCTTTTATTGGATGTGGGGGGTAACATAGTGACTGAGGATGAGGAAAAGGCTGAGGTACTTAATGCCTTCTTTGCCTCAGTTTTTAATAGTAAGACCAGTTGTTCTTGGGGTACCCAGCCCCCTGAGCTGGAAGATAGGGGCAGGGAGCAAAATGAAGCCCCCATAATCCAAGGGTAAATGGTTAGTGACCTGCTATGCCACTTAGACACACACAAGTCTATGGGGCTGGATGGGATCCACCTGAGGGTACTGAGGGAGCTGGTGGAAGTGCTCACCGAGCCACTCTCCATCATTTATCATCAGTCCTGGATAACTGGGAAGGTTCCAGTTGACTGGCAGCTAGCAAATGTGACACTGTCACATCCCACTCAGAAAAGAGCGGGGGTAAGTGAGTCATATTCGCAAATCCCCAGTGGTGCAGACTAAGGTGAGACAAATCTCAAGGTCCGTATAGAAACATTTATTAGGTTAGTAACTAGGTCCACGATAATTGGTTAGGTATATAACAAATTATGGCAAGAGGTACAGTATGCCTTGCATTACTTCTTTGAAAGGAAAGAAAGAAGAAAGGAAAGAAAAGAAGGAAAGAATCAAAGGGGTAGAGAAGGAGAGATCCAGAGAGAGGTCAAGAGGGAGAGAGAGAAAGAGATCACTGGTCCTGGTTCCAGTGTTACCAGCTAGCGGGGTTTTGGTGCTGTAAGGTCCCTCTTCTGTGTATCCCAGGCAAAAATCTTCTTTCTTCAGGGAGCCTTCCCCCTTTTATGTTCACCCACTGCTAGGGGCAGTTTTGTCTCTGGTTTCTCCCCCCACCCAGGTGATGTGCAGCATGATTTGGGTGGGGAGATGAGAGCTATAGTCATATATGTTTTGCATGATCTCGATAATCTTCATTAGCATATGCAGGGGTGTGAACTTTAATATGCATTTCACGGATAATGAGGCAAAGGTCAACACTGGGCATAGCGTCTTTTTCGAAGAAACAGCTCTCACAGGAGAGAAAACAGGGCTGTTATGTTTCTTTAAAACTGGTCACCCAGGTGCCAAGACAACAAGAGACACAAGAGATAACCAGGTATTAGCCTTATCAGTTCCTTGAGCAGAAGGCCTGGTACTTCAAGTGTTTGAGACATGAAAAGTCTCTTCAGGCTGCTTTGTTTAGGGGAAATTACAAGTCCTTACAGTTGTCTATCCACAAGAAGGGCCAGAAGGAGGATCCAGGGAATTATAGGCCTGTAAGTCTGACCTCAGTGCCAGGGAAGTTTATGGAGCAGCTCATCCTGAGTGCCATTATGCAGCACATGAAGGACAACCAGGTGATCAGACCCAGTCAGCATAGGTTTATGAAAGGCGGGTCCTGCTTGACAAACCTGATCTCCTTCTATGACAAGGTGACCCGCTTAGTGGATGAGGGAAAGGCTGTGGATGTTGTCCACCTAGACTTTAGTAAGGCCTTTGATGCGGTTTCCCACAGCATTCTACTGGATAAGTTGTCTACTCGTAGTTTGGACGAGCATACTGTTCACAGGTTAAAAAACTGGCTGGATGGCTGGGCCCAGAGAGTGGTGGTGAATGGAGTTAAATCCAGTTGGCGGCTGGTCACAAGTGGTGTTCCCCAGGGCTCAGTACTGGGGCCAGTTTAATATCTTTATCAATGATCTGGACAAGGGGATTGAGTGCACCCTCAGTGAGTTTGCAGATGACACCAAGTTAGGCGGGAGTGTTGGCCTACTTGAGGGTAGAAAGGCTTTGCAGAGGGATCTGGACAGGCTGGATCGATGGGCCGAGGACAATGGTATGAGGTTCAACAAGGCCAAGTGCCGGGTCCTGCAACAATCCCATGTAATGCTACAGGCTTGGGGAAGAGTGGCTGGAGAGCTGCCTGGCAGAAAAGGACCTGGGGGTGTTGGTAGACAGCTGTCTGAATATGAGTCAGCAGTGTGCCCAGGTGGCCAAGGCAGCCAAGAGCATCTTGGCTTGTATCAGGAATAGTGTGGCCAGCAGGATTTGGGAAGTGATTGTCCCTTTGTACATGGCACTGGTGAGGCCGTACCTCATATACTGTGTTTGGTTTTGGTCCCCTCACTACAAGAAAGACACTGAAGTGCTGGAGCTCAAAGGGCAACAAAGCTGGTGAAGGGTCTAGAGAACAAGTCTTATGAGGAGTGGCTGAGGGAACTGGGGTTGTTCAGCCTGGAGAAAAGGAAGCTCGGGGAGACCTTATTGCTCTCTAGAACTACCTGAAAGGAGGTTGTAGAGAGGTGGGGGTCGGTCTCTTCTCCCAAGTAACAAGTTATAGGATGAGAGGAAATGGCCTCAAGTTATGCCAGGGGAGGTTTAGATTGGATATTAGGAAAAATTTTTACACTGACAGGATTGTCAAGCATTGGAACAGTCTGCCCAGGGTAGTGGTTGAGTCACTATCCCTGGAGGTATTTAAAAGATGTGGTGCTTAGGGACATGGTTTAGTGGTGGTTTTGTCAGTGTTAGGTTAATGGTTGGACTCGATGATCTTAAATGTCTTTTCCAACCTAAATGATTCTATGATTCATTTCTCTTCATTTGAGAAGTTTTTTTCCTCCTATGAAAACAGTCAAACTCTAAAGGTTTGAATGGCTGGTTCGATAAAAAGAAATAGTAATGCTCTGTATCACTGAAGTACCAAAATTTGTAGTGAAAACACAGTCCACCTGCCATCTATGACATAACAAGAGAACTTTCAGATAGCCTGTTTATTGGATTTGCGGGGCAAGGTTTGGGGGGGTGGCACTACAGGGGTAGCTTCTATGAGAAGCTGCTAGAAGCTTCCCCTGTGTCTGACAGAGGCGATGCCAGTTGGCTCCAAGACAGACCCACCACTGGCCAAGGCTGAGCGACTGTGGTAGTGCCTCCGTGATAACATATTTAAGAAGGGGAGAGGAGCTTATTGACCTTATTTCAAAGTGGCTCTAATAGCAAAAGTGTTTCACACAGACTGGTAATAGAATACAGATAAGCCATTCAACATGAAAAATCTGAAGACTGGTACTGTTTTTGGCACTAAAATCACTAAACTAGTGATTTCTTGTTTGAAGAAATTTGGGTATAAATGAGGAATAAACAACATGCAAAATAAGCCTTTCAGCCTGTGAGTATTAGTTTAGTTCTATACATTACTTGTAAACATGCTAAACTGCTTTATCTATTTTACTTCTCTTTGTATAAGGAGAATGCAAGGCATACTGTACTATAAAACTAAACAAAAAAATAACAGTGATTCATTTTTATCTCAAATAAAAGCATAAATATTCTACCAAGCCCATTTTTACTTCGCTAGTCTAACTTTTAAATGATAGAGACATTAGCCATGAGTGAGCTGCAGAAGTTTATGGAGAAAGAGCTCTATGGTGACTGGGCTTACAAAAATTAAAGCCCATCTAAACCAAGTAAACACTAAAGTGATTTTATTTTAAAAGCTTTTTGTCTGTTTGATGTGACCAACTTTAAAAAATAAGTCATTTTCACAGGTGAGTTCTAGCCAAGAATAACGTGTTTAGTTAGAAAGTTATTCTGAAAACATCTTAATATTCTGACTCCTATCACACCTTCAAGGCTTTTCATACAGATACATGGAAGTTAAAATCTAAAAACTGAGGATGGGGGACAAAAAACACTTTTATGCTGCAAATATTGGCATACAATGCCAAAACTATCAAACACAAAGAAAAAAGAGTATTATTAATCTTATGAAGTGTGGTCAGTAAGACTCTTCATAGTGAAGTAGACAAGCTCACATTGAAGATGGTCAAGTCAAAATTAGTTGTACTGAATGAAATATAAACTAGTTCTTTAAAAACAGTACAAGGATTAAGGAAACGCAGGGGGATTCAGCAGCATCAAGTGGTAATTTAACAAATGTTTCTTAGTTTCTCTGTCAACAAGTTATCAATACAGCAGTGCAGGAAAAGTAAATACACATCTGAAGATTTCTTTAGTACCTAGCAAGACAGTAAGGAACTCCAATTAAATAAATTTCCAACAACTTCCAGTAATTAAAAACCTCAAGAAACTAAGCTAACTAGTTACTACTACCTCTATTTGTATGCTAACTAGGCAGCCATGATTCTTCTCAGAATAAAAGTCATAATTATGAATGAAACATGATACTGAATAATCACTGGATATGATACTGAAAATGATGGAATTACTTTTAATAATTCTCATCTCTTGAGTAAAAATTAATATTACAGGACAATTTTAAAATGAAACTCTAATAGTGCAATAGTTATAAATATATAAGTACAGCTAAACAAGTATGTAAGAAAAACTTTCACAAAAAAAAGGAGAGAGAGCAATGTAAAGTCCAGACTTGACCTACCTATTCCTATGAAGTAAACGTACCAATGATTTAGGAACAACACCAGCTTTGGATTTTGGTGCCAAATGACAGTAAAGCTGTGTAACTGCCATTACCACCTAAAAGAAGAACATTCAGAAGAGCATGTAAATTTCAGATAGTCATACATATCTACCACATTTGTTTCAGACCCACAGAACTACCAACTCACTCTTTTTCTGAAATCAACAGTACAGATCAGGGAAAAACATCAGAAGAAAAATATTTTTATTTCTAAAATCAAAGCTAATAAGTACCTCTCATTCCTCATGGTATTTATTGTATACTATAATATATAGAAGAACAGAGGAAGAGGGACAAAAAGAGAAAAAATGTAAGTAATTGAAACTAAACATACTGATATCATCCTTAATAAGCCAGTATTGCTAACATTAGCTGTAGAAATGAATGAGGAAATACTGTTTTTTAAAACTTCTAAAAAGTTTGTGCTTTTATTTTTTATTAAATACAGCTTCAATATTACCTATTATTTAACTTCCACTAAAAAACTTCCATTCCACTATTCTATTATGCAATTTATAAAGTGACAGCTGCCTTTACCAGCACCTTCTAGTCTCAAATCCAACAGAAAGTAAAAACTACAGGGCTGTATACTAACATCCCAGGTAGCAAAAAGCAGAAGACTGAGATATAAGCAATGTAAAAACCATACTTTTTTTCATTTTATTTTTAACTTTTCTCATAAGTAAGAGACAAATTATGAACTTTATGCTAACGAATAAGTCATGTCACGACCTTCCCTACAATACTGTCATGGTCAACTTTATGTTCAAAACTAAGCAAATCATAGAAAGGAAATCCAAGTAAAGTCATCATTATGACACTTAAACCTTAAATCTTATTGCCAATGAAACAAAAATTATTATTAAACAATAAAAATTGATAAAAAAATCTGAAAAGAGGAAATAACTGGAAGATTTTTAGCAACACACTATAGGGATCTCTTATGACACAAAAATCTAAGGTGAAAGAGAAAACCATTTAATTGCTGGAAAATTTTGTGAATGGTACAAAAATTGGCATAATAGCAATTCAAAGAAGCATCATTTCACTTGACAAACTGCGCTTGAACATCTCAGTTAGTTAACTTTAATAACAGAAAGTTAAAGATCATAAATGTGAGAACCAATACCATATTTAACAGATATGAAGGAAGTGATTTATGGAATGCGGAAGATAAACAACCGAACCTGTTATCAGTGCAGTGTGATGGCAGTCATATCTAACTGGTTTTTGCATGAGATATGGACATATTTCATAGATGTTGAACAGTGATTTTAGCAAAAGGCAGCACTCTAATAGAATTGTTATTGTAAAACTGCATTCAATTTGTTTCCAATGTTTGCTGGCAGATTAGAAGTGGTTTTGAAGAGAGTTAGATGTCCAGAAAAGTATTTCAGGTGAGAAAAAAAAAAAAAAGTCCTATTTAGCTTATCAAGAACTGGTTAGGAGATGACTTGATTGTGGTGCAGTAATTGTTTTTGCAGTTATATGAATATTCACTGTCACTGTAAGTCTTCTCTGAAGACATCTAGTCTTGATTAACAGGACAAACTGAGGTTAGAAATAAAGTTCCATGACCTGAGTAATGTCGCAATGATTCACCATCAGCATGGCTTTTTCTGGTTCTAAAAATTTACCTGCATCTTAAAATTTCCTGGAAATACTGCACAGCACACTATACTCATGATGCCCTATTTATCCTGGAATTCTGTCAAGGCACCAACAATAAGAATCTGGCTCAGATTGACAAAGAATTTAGGCATATAACTGTCTACTTTTAAAATGTGAGACTCAAAGGAAAGCACAACTTAATGAATAAATAACAACTATGATTTTCTTTGTGAGTCTGCAGCACCAAAACTGACAGTTTGTGCCATCCTAGCTGCTGAAAACTTAAGCATTAAAAACTAGCTATGGTATAGTCATCGCATGATATAGAAGCTAGATTCGGATGTTCTCATATTTTCTCTAATACTTTGTTTGTCCTTAATATTTAGACCATGTATCGCATTCAGTTCAGGTGTTTTACTTAGGATCCAAGTCAATTTCAAAAAAGAACCACTGTACTTCTCCTGTAACAGATGCTAGAGTATTATCACCACTTTTAAAGATGTATAGATTTTACTTTACAATCTTTCAAATTTTCTAGAAGCATAGATATTTAGTAATTCAACACTTTAATAAAAAAAAAAAGTCATAGAGCAGCATTTCAGCTTTGAAGCAAGGGCTTTGTATTTTGTAATAGCAGCTTGTGATCTCCATGCGTGGTATATGATTTTTCACTTTCTGATCCTTCTCTTCCTGTTCTTCATCAGATTCATAGAAGTTATTTTCACTAAGTTCTTCCACAACCTCATCATCCTGCTGAAAGACAAAGCGACAAAAAACATACACAAAATACTCAAATCAACCAGTTTTATTCATTTAAGTAACATATACCATCACAATTTTGTGCAGGACTTATACACTTTTTAAAAAATAACCATCAGTTCTACCTCAGTTTGTTCAAAGCAATAAATCATAGAATGGTTTGGGTTGGAAGGGACATTTGAAGATGTCCCTACTCATTGCAGGGATGACCTTTAACTAGATCAGGTTGCTCAGAGCCCCATCCAACCTGACCTTGAATGTTTCCAGGGATGGGGCATCTACAGTCTCTCTGGGCAACCTGTTCCAGTGTCTCACCACTCTCACCATAAAAAATTTCTTCCTTATATCTAGTCTGAATCTACCCTCTTTTAGTTTAAAACCATTACATCTTGTCCTATCGCAACAGGCCCTATTAAAAAGTCTCTCTCCGTCTTTCTTATAAGCCCCCATTAAGTAGCGGTGTGGAGACGGAGACAGTTGTGCAACTGTCTACTTTGCCTGGCCTGTCAGAGGACCCTTCTATTGTGGGGATGTTGAGGGTCGAGGAACAGAAGAGCCCATTGCTGCTACAGCTGTGCATAGGCGACAATATCGCACTAATCGAGATTCTTTGCTCCCTATCCAGAAGTTGATCTGTCAACTGGAAGGCTCGCTCACCCTTTAATAGTCCCATACGGCCACTGTGAAAGCCTAATGGAGATTGACAGTAGACTATCGTGGCCTGAATGAAGTCACAGCACCATTGAGTGCTGCCATCCCAGATATGCTAGAACTTCACTATGAACTGGAGTAAAAGGCAGCCAAGTGGTATGCTACAATTGACATTGCTAATGCATCTTTCTCTATTCCTTTGGCAGCAGAGTGCAGGCCACAGTTTGCTTTCACCTGGAGAGGCATCCAGTATACCTGGAATTGACTGCCCCAGGGGTGGAAACACAGCCCTACTATTTGCCATGGGCTGATCCAGCCTGTACTGGAGAAGGGTGGAGCTCGAGAACACCTGCAATACACTGATGATATCATTGTGTGGGGTAATACAGCAGAAGAAGTTTTTGAGAAAGGGGAGAAGGTAATTCAAATCCTTCTGGAAGCTGGTTTTGCCATCAAACGAGGTAAGGTCAAGGGACCTGCGCAGGAAATTCAGTTTTTAGGAATTAAGTGGCAAGATGGGCATCACCAGATCCCAATGGACGTGATTAACAGAATAACATCTATGTCCCCACCTACTAACAAAAAGGAAACACAAGCCTTCTTAGGTGTTGTGGGTTTCTGGAGAATGCATATTCCTGGTTACAGTCAGATTGTGAGTTCTCTCTATGAAGTGACTAGAAAGAAGAATGATTTTAAATGGGGTCCTGAGCAGCAATCAGCCTTTGGGCAAATTAAAGAAGAGATTGTTCATGCAGTAGCCCTTGGGCCAGTCCGGATGGGACAAGATGTAAAAAAAATGTGCTGTATACCACAGCAGGGGAGAATGGCCCTACCTGGAGTCTCTGGCAAAGAGTACCTGGAGAGACTCAAGGCCGACCCCTAGGGTTTTGGAGTCGAGCATATAGAGGATCAGAGGCTCGCTATACTACCACTGAGAAAGAGATATTAGCAGCATATGAAGGAGTTCGAGCTGCTTCGGAGGTAATTGGTACCAAAGCACAGCTCCTCCTGGCACCCCGGTTGCCAGTGTTGAACTGGATGTTTAAAGGGAAGTCTCCTTCCACACAACTGATGCGACGTGGAGTAAGGGGGTAGCACTAATTACTTAGCGAGCTTGAATAGGGAACCCCAATCGTCCAGAAATTCTGGAGGTGATCATGGATTGGCCGCAAGGCACGGATTGTGGAGGGTCCCCAGAGGAGAGGGTGGTGCGTGCTGAGGAGACCCCACCATAAAATCAATTATCAGAAAATGAGAGGCGATATGCACTGTTCACTGATGGATCTTGTCGTATTGTAGGAAACCAACGAAGGTGGAAAGCTGCGGTGTGGAGTCCTACTCGATGAGTAGCGGAAGTGACTGAGGGAGTGGGTGAGTCGAGTCAGTTTGCAGAAGTAAAAGCCATCCAGTTGGCTTTAGGTATTGCTGAGAGAGAAAAGTGGCCAGTGCTTTATCTTTATACCAAATCATGGATGGCGGCACATGCCTTGAGGGGTTGGTTAAAGCAATGGAAGAAGAGCAACTGGCAGCGCAGAAGTAAACCCATCTAGGCTGCTGACTTGTGGCAAGATATTGCTGACCAATTAGAAAAGCTGTCAGTGAAGGTACATCATGTAGATGCCCATATACCTAAGAGTTGGGCCACTGAGGAACAACAAAACAATCAGCAAGTGGATCAGGCTGCTAAGATTAAAGTGTCCCAAGTAGACTCGGACTGGGAACATAAAGGTGAACTGTTTTTAGCTCGGTGGGCCCATGACACTTCAGGTCATCAAGGAAGAGGTGCAATGTATAGATGGGCTCGTGACTGAGGGGTGGATTTGACTATGGACACTATTGCACAGGTCATCCATGAATGTGAAACATGAGCTGAAATTAAGCAAGCCAAAAGATCGAAACCTTTGTGGTTTGGAGAATGGTGGCTGAAATGTAAGTATGGGGAGGTTTGGCAAATTGACTGTATCTCCCTTCCACGAACCCACCAGGGAAAATGCTATGTACTTACAATGGTGGAAGCAACCACCGAATGGCTGGAAACATATGCTGTGTCTCATGCCACTGCCCGTAACACTATTTTAGGCCTTGAAAGACAAATCTTGTGGTGGCATGGTACTCCAGAGAGAATTAAGTCAGACAATGGGGCTCATTTCTGAAATAATCTTATAGATGCCTGGGCTACAGAGCATGGTATCGAGTGGATATATCACATCCCCTATCATGCACCAGCCGCCAGGAAAGTTGAACAATGCAATGGACTGCTGAAGACTACCCTGAAAGCAATGAGTGCTGGAACATTTAAAAAGTGAGATGAGCATTTAGCAAAAGCCACCTGGTTAGTCAACACCAGGGGAACTGTCAGCCAAGCTGGTCCTGCTCAGTCAGAGCTTTTACCTACTGTAGAAGGGAATAAGGTCCCTGTGGTGCATGTAAAGAATATGTTGGGCAAAACGGTCTGGGTTACCCCGGCCTCAGGTAAAGGCAGACGCACTCGTGGGGTTGCTTTTGCTGAAGGACCAGGTCATACTTGGTGGGTGATGCAGGAGAATGGAGAGGCTCAATGTGTACCTTTAGGAGATCATGAAGGGAGAGAGCAAATATTATGGTTAAATAAATTCATTTCTAACATTCACCGGCTTCATGCAGAGCTGCCAAAGCATACAGAGATCTCTACTTGCAGTTTTATATATTTATCTATCTCAGGATTATGAAGAACTTATTGTTGTACTGCAGCTGTGCTTAGTGTTAGCAGAAAGCAACTTGTTTGTAAAGAAATGGGTATTAAAAAGATTTTAATATATTTTATGGTTTTAAAAAGGGGGCTATTGAGAAGACAGAGCCAGACCTTCTTAGAGGATACAAATTGCAGCAAGGGAAATTCCAATTAGATACCCAGTGAAAGAGATCATCATCGAAACATAGCGGTTATCATTGCCCAGAGAGTTTGTGGAACCCCCATTCTTGAAGCCTTTCAAAACTCAAATGAAAAGGCCCTGGGCAACCCAATCTAATTCTGCAGCTGGCCCTGCTTTGAGCAGGGAGCTGGACTAGAAGAACTCTAGAGGTCACATACAACCTAAATTATTCTATGACTACAATGGGAAAGATAATTTCTTATGACAGGTTGTTGGCAGAAGGGGGAAATGGATGAAAATGGTTGGTGTTTATGGATGACTTTGACAGGAGATATTCTTCTGACAGAGGTAGTTTCTACTGGGATGGCTGTTATCATAATATAGGCTTAGCATAGCTAAATTGAAAGGCATGACAGAAACTTACTCAGCTGAGCAATTAAGAACTAGGAGGAAAGGTAGAATTCTCCTCTATGTTTAAGGAGGATGAGCTCCTTAAACCTGCGCGAGCAGAACATGCCCAAATAGATATCTAAAAAGCTACAAAAAGACTAATGATGGTAGCACATGAGTATCCTGGAATACAGATAATCACTTCTAGGAAGAAAACCTTCTTATAGCAGCAATAAGCATACTTTAAATGTATTAAAAACTCATTTCTGAAAAAAATTAAATAACTAAAGACTAGATTATAAAAATTCAGAGTACTCAACATTACAAAACTTTTTTTAAATAAGCCACTGAACTTCTGCAACATATTATATCCAAGTGTGTGTCCTTGCTCTCCTAAATTCTTCCATCTGACTGTTACCAGAACAACTAAGAGAGCGTTATTGTGCCTAGCTGGATCTATTCACATTAAAATGGGATGGCAGGTACCAAACACCAACTATACCAATAGCTCTGCTTGTCTTTCTCTCAAGTCTCTGTCCAACTACTTTAAGGAATATACAACTTTACACAACTGTTTTAAGAGGATTAAGCCATACACCCAATTGATGGGTTTTTTTAAAAGATATAATTACTTTTGACACAAATGTATCTTTTTAATTTTAGCTGGCAGCAGCAGAGAGATCAAAAGTGAATGGAAGAATAGCTAGAAATTAAAATAAAGGCAAGGGTAACTTCAAACTTTTGTTGCATGTCTTAGTCAAAACCCATGAGTAGTGAAAGAGCCCATAAAAGTGTCTTCAATAGAACAAGGGGAGGTGGGGGGGAAGTGATGACAATAAATCAAAGTTGTAATTTTAATCTGGTTTTTTTATTACAATTTGAAAGGACCCTGAAAATAAAACTTTCCTTCACATTTCTTCTCATTTTTAGTACTTGATGTCAACAGCGCTCTCAGTGTTTTACAGAATCCCTAGCAAGCATTTAGTTCTTAGATTACTTATGCAACAGAAACCGAAGTGATTTAGTTTGTTTACTCTCTGTCTATACATCTTTGTGGTAGTCACCCTTCTAAATTAAAAAAAACTCAGAATGCTAAATCAAGAGTACTGGTAATGAATTCCTCCCCTTGTCTACAGGACAGGCAACTTGAAAGCAAAATTCCTGATCCTAGTACATCTCAACCCTGCACTGAAGAAGATTCCTCTAACAGAAGGAGTATAATTCAATCTTCATTGATTCAGTCTTCAGTATCCCTGCCTTGTGCTAACAGGCACGCACATTGGTACTACTGAACTCAACAGGAATACGGAGTTTGAAATAGTATTTAACACATTAATCACTGTTGTAAAGAAGCAGTTTGAGCTCTTGCATTTCTGATTATTATTATTATTTAAATAATTGTTAGTTAGAAATATATATTTGGAGCAAAGTTCCAAATAATTATAAAGCAACTTATGCCTCTTATGAAAACATTTTAAATCTAAATCCCACTAGAGTCTTTATATTGAATCACTTTCTTCATACCCCCATAGCAGAAGTATTAATATGGTCTTTTCTCACAGCCATGTATTTTATTGCAATCTTAGAACATTCCTCTTCTCTCAAACTTGTTGAGATCTGTTATGAAAGAGTTATGTTCCAGACAGAGGATGATGATGACACATAGGGAAATAAGTTTAATGAACTGAAATTCATTAAAATCAAGTTGAAGAAGTCCAAATTAATTAGAATTTGTAGTCACAAGGACCTAAGACAAAGAGAATGTAATACTGTAAGATTCGCACATTACATGTAAAGGAAAGCAAAGTATTATGTAAAAAGAGCCAGAAAACTGAAAGATAATAACCTGCAGGCTTCTTGGTGTGCAAGAACTGTTGTTTAAAATTCTATTAATCATTCCAGACACAGAAAGCAATTACCAGGAAATGTGAAAACATTCAGTCACTAGCAACCATTTAAGCCTCAATATGAACTGCTGACTATGCCCACTGCCAAAAGGAGACAACTGTACATTTTTCATAAGTCTGCATTTACCTCAGTAACCAGGTCTTTTTTGGCATGTGCAAAGTTACTTTTATAATTTCTGCTATCACAGACAAGCCTCATTTCTTCATAGCACTGAATACCAGTATTCTGTTAAGTAGCTTGGGGTCTAGGCAGAAAACCTGAAACTGAACCCTTCAAGCTGATTGAAGCACAATAAATTACAGCCAAGAATTCAGACCACCAAGACAAAACCTCACCTTAGAGAAATAGCTGATTTGCCCTGTAACAAGGGAAGCCACAACCAGTTGGTTTATGGGGAGAAGCATAACTGTTGAGAACTACAGAAGAACAGTAGTCCAAAGAAAGGGACCACAGAGCTCAGAACGTTGTCATTTCAGTTACAAGACTTTGGAGGACTCTGATTATACACACTTCTGTTTTGAGTTGGTATGGAAATTAAAATTGAATACTAGCATTAGATGTGCCTCCTGAGCTGTGTCATCCTGAGCAGAATGATACCTAATAAGAACTGGGTATGAGCATTTAAACAGAGTTATAAGGGAAGGGGGAGAAAATTCAATTGGAAATATCTTCATTTTGGCAATCCTTATGTAACAATAGGAAAATGTCAATGGGGCTATCCCTTGCATAGGTGATATCAGCGGTATAGGGGGAAAACTGGCAAAGACTGTTGTGCACAGAGCAACTTTATAATGCAAGTCTTGAAACTTGCCTGAAAGGAATAGACTAGGGACAACTATTAATTCTCCTCTGAAGCAGCACAGAGATAGCTTCAAGGTGGCAAGCATAACCGAAGCCTCTAGGTATTGTAACAAAGAGGGAAAGCCTTGTACAGGGAGCTAAGTGAGAACCTCCATGCTCAACAACAGTGCTAGTGGTGTCCAGGATAAGAATAGCAACCAGAACAGCATGCCCCTTATACTAGATCTATATTTTGGACTCCAACCAGGAAAGAAAATATGAATGGGGTATAATGGAGAAAGCAGCACTGCTAATAATATTTTTTACTGCCAGCACAGGACTGAAAAAAAGACTCTTGCCTTTGGGAGATGAAAGCCTTACTATTTTAACTATTAATGTTGAATCAACAACTGCCAGTTTCCACAGATAATTTCCTGCACCCTTATTCTACAATACTCAGTATCTATATTACACCTACACTAAGCTGTGGGAGATGCTTCTTCACACTTCCTTGAAGAAATGCCAGATATTGGTGGCACTCAAATTTTACTTTCCCAGATTTCTAATTAGACCTCAAACTGATTATAACTAATATATATTAGCAGCTCTAACAGAAAAAAAAACACCCACAACTCTGATCCTTTTTGACAGGGAAGAGACAAATGATCCTATGCTTTCTCTTGTCCTTTCAGTCACTTCAGATGCAGTTTCACAGTTGATTTAAGACTAATCATGCCATTAAAAGTTTGTTTTGTTTGTTCTTTAAAAGCATGTTTCATTTTCACCAGGATCAGTAAAATGATCTGGCTTACCCTGTGGTCACAGGATCACTAGAACAGCTCAATTTTCAAAAGTAGGTGGTAAAGGGAGGACAGAACAGAGGTATTCCCTTTCAGTGGCAGTCTTTAGTTAAAATGCATTAAGTACACTTCCAGTGTGTATAGCAGTACATGAACACTTTCAGTCCAAAAGTCATCAAATACAGAATGCAATGATTGGGTAGTGTCATATATAAATAATAATATATATACACAGCAGTCTCCTCTGGTGCTTTCTGCCAGAGGCTCCAGGTAGGGCCATTGTCCCTGGCTGCAGTGTAGAGCACATTTTTAATGTCCTGTCCTGTTCAAACTGGTCCAAGGGCTACTGCATGCACAATCTCTTCTTTAATTTGCCCAAAGGCCTGTCATTGCTCAGGACCCCACGTAAAATCATTCTTCTTTCGAGTCACTTCATAAAGAGGTTTCACAATCTGACTATAACTTGGAATATGCATTCTCCAGAAACCCACAACACCTAAGAAAGATTGTGTTTCCTTTTTGTTAGTAGGTGGGGACATAGCTGTTATTTTGTTAATCACATCCATTGGGATCTGGCGACGACCATCTTGGCACTTAATTCCCAAGAAGTGGATCTCTTGTGCAGGTCCCTTGACCTTACCTCTTTCTACAGCAAAACACGCTTTCATAAGAATCTTGATTATTTTCTTACCTTTCTTGAAAACTTCTGCTGCTGCCACACAATGATGTCATCACTGTATTGCAGGTGTTCTGGAGCTCCACCCTTCTCCAGTGCAGCCTGGATCAGCCCATGGCAAATAGTAGGGCTGTGTTTCCACCCCTGGGGCATTCGCAATGTCAATTGTAGCATACCACTGGGCTGCCTTTGACTCCAGTTCATATTGGAGTTCTAGCATGTCTGGCACAGCAGCACTCAGTGGTGGTGTGACTTCATTCAGGCCACGATAGTCTACTGTTAATCTCCAGTCTCTGTCAGACTTTCTCACTGGCCATCTAGGGCTGTTAAAGGGTGAGCGAGTCTTGCTGATCACTCCTTGAACCTCTAGTCGACAAATCAGGTTCTGGACGGGAATCAGGGAGGCTCAGTTAGTGTGATACTGTCGTTGATGCACTGTGGCAGTAGCAATTGGCACCTGCTGTTCTTTAACCTTCAGCAGTCCCACCACAGAAGGGTCATCGGAAAGGCCCAGTAAGGTAGACAGCTGTGTAATGTCCTCAGTCTCTACAGTTGCCATACCAAAAGCCCACCCATACCCTTTCTGGTCTTTGAAATACCCTCTCTTAAGGTAGTCTATGTCAAGGATGCACAGAGCATTTGGGCCAGTCACAATGGGGTGCTTCTCCCATTTATTCCCATTCAGGCTCACTTTAGCCTCCAATACAGTCAGTTCTTGAGACCCACCTGTCACTCCAGAAATAGTCACAGATTCTGTCCCTTTATGATTCAATGGCAATAGGATGCACTGTGCACCAATGTCCACAAGGGCTTTATACTTTTGTGGCTCTAATGTGCCAGGCCATCGAATCCACACAGTCCAATAAACTGGGTTGTCCCTCTCCTCCTCCTGGCTGGAGGCAGGCCCCCCCCTAATGTTGAGGACAACATCTACAATTAGCAGATGAGTTCCTACCCTGACCAGAGAACTGCTTACCATGGACTGGAGCAGCCACCCTCCTGCAGGAATTCTTTCTTCCATCTGCTTTACCTTGCAACTGAAGCACCCATGCCTGTAGGGCTGGAGTAGGTTTCTTATCCCACTTACTCATGTCCTCTCTGTAGTTGCAGAGGCAAAGCCACAGGAAATCTCGGTCCTGTTTCTTTTGAATCAGTTTTGTAGGAGGGCGTTTTTTCTTAATGATGGAGACATGGGTCTGTTCAGGGGAAGAGTGGGATTCTTTCTCCATCCTGGACAGTTTTTCATCAGTTTATCAACCAGTTTCTCATTTTTCTTAGTCATTTCCTCATTTTGCTCGGCTATTGTCTTGGTCATTTTCTCTATTGTCTCAATCATTTTTTTGGTTTTCTCAGTTTTTCCACAGCTGCCACAGTGTGTGGATGAGAGAGACTGTCTTCATACTGGAATACCTTGTTAGCCACTTCATTTACAGTTTGTCTATCAGCATTGGATCCTCTCCAGACCATTGTTGACAATGCGTGGGAATACATCAATGGTGCACTCTGCACAAACTTCCTCAGCAAAGATCGTTTGCATGGCATTTCATCAGGGTCTACATTCACTCGCCAGTCACCATAAACCACCTCTCACACAGCCAGTTCCCTCAGGTACTTTATACCTTTTTCCATGCTGGTCCATTTGTTTGGACAGCATACAATATCATCCTTAAAGGGACACCTGCCCTTTATGGCTGACACCAGTCGCCTCCAGAGGCTGAGAGTGTTTGTCTTTCTCCCAATCGCTTTATCGATACCTCCATCTCTGGCCAGATTTCCCAGATGCCTAGTTTCTCTACCTTCTAAGTCTATGGTATTGGCTCCATTATCCCAGCATCAGAGCAATCAGGAGATAAGTGTCTCACCTTCATGACGACTAAAGTCCTTCCTCATATTTCGCAAGTCCTTCATAGAGAAGGATTTAATGATTATCTCTGCAGCTGAGTCCTCATCCTGTGTTAATGCTGCCTGAGAAGGACCCTCTCCTGTATCTGCTTGAGAAGGACCCTTTCATTGATCTTTGTCAGAAGAATTCTCCCGTGCTACCTGGCTTGAGCTGATCTTTATTATAAGGTGCAGAGGAATGAGTTGACCTTTTCTACTTCCTGGTCACCAGGGCAACTTGTGCCAGTTCTGATGGAATTTGAGTAGCAACAGTACTTGTTGTCGAAGCAGCTGGAGTAGTGACAGTGCTCGTTGTGGAGGCTGGAGCGGCTGGTGCTGATACGGGCAGGGGAGGGGCTTGCGATATAGGTGTGTGTGGGGGTGACTGGTGCCGGTGCAGGCGGCAGAGTAACTTTTACCGCACGCTGCTGAGTGACTGGTGCCAGGATGGGCCGGGGCGTGGCTTCCGCCGGTATGGACGTGGGCGTGGTCGGGGCCGGTAGGGGGTGGCCGGGGCCGCTGGGGCCGGTGTCGGTATGGCCGGGGGCATGGCTTCCGCCGGTACGGGCGGAGGTGTGGGCGTGACCGGTGCCAGTGCCAGTGCCAGTGCCGTGGCTTCTGCCGGTACGGGCAGGGGCGTGGCTTCCGCCGGTACGGACGGAGGTGGAGGTGTGAGCATGGCGTGTGCCGGTGGTGGAGGGGTGCTTGCGCTGGTGGGGGGGTAGCCGATGCTGGTGGTGGGGTGGCTTGGCGAGTGGTTTGTGCCTGTGCTGGCTGTGAATTGGCCCATGGGATTTGAGTAGCAGCAGCACATGTAACATAATACCCAGTCCTGCACTGATGTTTAACAAAAAAACACCCTTGCAACACATTCAGGGAAACCAACAACAAAATCACTATCTTATGAAAGTAACATTAATTTTCTAAACAGCCCAGAAGGCTTCCATCCCCTAACTCTGATGGTGTCACCTTGGCATAAGCATTAAAGGGCAAAGTAAACTTTCCCCAGGTAAAACTGAAAGTGTAATTAGTAATAGAATCCATCATGTGATGCCCGAGATATGCAGGTAGAACCGTTATCCAAGTAATCATATTATACATTTGAATGCCAATTCACACCAAAATAGCACAGTTAAACCATCACATCTAAACACAAACAGCATGCAACATATTTGTCAAGCTAAGCACCACTGCATCAATTAACTTAAAGCTCTCTAAAGGCACAATATAACATTTTGCTCAAGAAAGACATGACGTGAGCTGTCTTTTCTCTCCAAGCAAGCTGGAATTCAAACTATTCAGGCAATTTATCAGAGCTCTGGTTCAGCTCTGTTCGAGACCCACGTTGGGCGCCAATAAATCTGTCATGGTTTAGGCCAGATTGGCCAATAATGGATGACGGATGCTCTCCCCCACCTCTCGCTCCAAATAGAGGAAGGAGGAGAGATAAAGAGATTTACGAGTTTAGAAGAAACAAAACTAGTTTAATGAAATATTAATAATAAAATAAAAAGGAAATAATAAAATAGATACATTATATACAAAACTGTATCAGGCTCCCAGGATGACGTCACCAGCAGGCACTGGAGAAGTTCCAGACTGGACTCAGCAACGGATGGGAACTGGATTCCGGATCTGGAGTCAGGAACACACGGATTGGGATCAAAGGCAGATGAACAGACAGGGTCCTCCTTGGACATCAGCCATTGAAGAAAAAAACCCGACCCTTTGATCCCTCAGCTTTTATACTGAGCATGGGGCAGATGGGATGGAATACCCTGTTGGTCAGTTTTGGGTCACCTGTCCTGTCTGCTCCTCCCTGCAGGTGTGACCCCTCTACGCTTTTCCGCTTCCAACCCTCCAACAGAGCAAATAACAAAGTTAGCTGACCTTGGTTGTTATAGCAATAAGTATAAGCAAGAGTCTCTCTACATACCATTCCCTGGCACAAACTATAAACATAGGTACATAGGTCTTATCACTCTGAGAACGAACAGTTTTCAGCACAATATGCTGTTAATTTGTGAGAGGCTTAGCTAAGAAGTAAAATTACTGAACAGAAAGTTGGTTCTGTTTTACCTCAAACCAGGACATTCCACCCTTATTCCATACCATTTGTGTCGTGCTCAGATCACTAATACCTTTATCTATCAACTCTATACACATATATAAAAATGTAGGTAGATAGATACATGCAGGTCGCTCATTTATGATTTATCTTTATATACAAAAGTTTGCTAAGTTCATTTAGTTCATAATTTCAGGATTTCATCTATCATAGCAGATTCTCAGGGCAGCAAAAATGGTATGAAATTCATTGTGGTTTGTGCCCACGGGTAGCATGTCCATCTCAAAGAGTTTTGCTGGACACCACTTGATGAAGCTATCTCAGGTTTCATCATTACTATGTTATCCTGAAAAACACTTATTGAACACTGTTAGTATTATATAACAATTAACGTCATACAGCTCAGAATTAAGTATTCTCACCCACCCATTTCCTTGAGGTACACATTGAGTTTCTCCATTCTCCAGCATCACCCACCAAGTACATCCAGGACCTTGAGCAAAAACAGTCCCACAAATGGGTTTGCCTTTGCCTGAAATGGGAAAAACCCAAACAGGTTTCCCCAGCATATTCCTTTCATGCACCACAGGGAGTTTATCCCCTTCTGCTGCGTGTAAAAGGTCTGATTGAGCAGGACCAGCTCGATTGATGGATCCCCTGGTGTTAACTAGCCAGGTAGCTCGTGATAAATGCTGGTCCCAATTTTTAAAGGTTCCACCCCCCCATTGATTTCAGGGTGGTTTTTAATAGTCCATTGTATCGCTCAATTTTCCCAGAAGCTGGTGCATGAGAGGGGATATGATATACCCACTCAATGCCATGTTCTTTTGCCCAAGTACTTATAAGATTGTTTTTGAAATTAGTCCCATTGTCTGACTCAATTCTTTCTGGAGTACCATGTCGCCACAAGACTTGCTTCTCAAGGCCCAGGATGGTATTCCGGGCAGTGGCATGGGGCACGTGTAAGGGACGGACTGTAAATTGGAGCCTGGAAAGATCAAAGGAAATTATCCCTCAGGACAGAGCAGCCTCCATGGGAGAAAGGCAAAGCAGAACCAAAATGTAGCAAGATGGTGCTAACTGTCCCTCAGACACCAGCTACCCCCTGCTGATTGATCTCAAACCGGGAAACTGGACACGCCGTTCCCCAGTAAGTGAGCCAGGGGATGGCCAGTGTATTCACCTAAGAAGGCTCACGGACAATAGTAAGGGAGACTTGTTAATTACCTTTCCCCTTGGCCCTTTTAAAAAACCAGTTACATTTTTAGTGGACACCAGTGCTCAGGTCTTGGCACTCCAAGCGGATATTGCTGAGCGCAATGGCATAGTTGTCAATAAAAAACACATTTGGGTTACAGATGTTTTTGGAAACTCTAAGCCACAGCCAACGGCCCAGGTTAAGTGCTGGTTACCTGGAAACGAAACTGCAATAGAGGCTCTCATGATTTTGGGAACTTTCCCCATGAATATCTTGGGATTTGATCTTTTAAAGGGACAAGCCTGGGTGGATTCAAAAGGAAGGGAATGGAAATTTGGGCTCCCTACTGTCTCTATGAAACTTTTACAGAAAGCGCCTGCATTTCCCCTCTCCAAAACTGTTAATGTAGAACCCTACGCCCTGCCCCTGGGAGCAAGCAAAGGGATCACCCCAGTGGTAGCTGAACTACGAGAGCAAGGGGTAATTATCCCCACACACTCGCCCTATAATTCCCTGGTGTGGCCAATCTGTAAGCTCAATGGGAAGTGTCAATTGACAATTGATTACCAGCGTCTGAATGCCAACACAGGCTCCTTGACAGCTGCAGTGCCTAACATAGCTGAAAGAATCATACAGCAACAACCAATCATTCTGCGATGACCCTTTAAGGTCTTGAAACCTGTGCTGGCTGGAGTCCCCTCTCCTGTGAGGGTTGCACAGCAAGAAACAGTGAGGAAGTGGTATGCACAATTAGATCACTATTGCCACACACAGCAGACAGAGGAGGGAACCCCCAAAGTGCTCATAAAACTTGCCCCTCCATTTGAACCCCACCTGAAGAACATATGGGTTAGGAATCTGCTGTTGGCTGAAGGAATTGAGAAGCTTATTCAAGCGTGGAAAAAATGAAAGAAATTACCCCTCAGGAAATCTATCGAGATGGCAGTAATCTAACAGCAGTCCAGAAAAAAAAAAAAGGTGTGTGTATGGGGGGAATCAGAAAAAAAAACCCCTCAACTGGCTCCTGCTGGCTCCTGTTGTATGAATCTGTTTACTCCTTTTTTGTGGACCTCCACAGAATGAGACACTCCACAGGGTGACTGAACTCTTGCCTTCTTAACCCTTTCATCACTGTATTATTTTTAAAAGGATATAAACCCTGAAGACTCCCGTCAACATGTGTGGGCAGCCACTGATGCTCACGGGAAGGACCATAGAATCCACACTAGGTGGATCGCCCCATCTTTTTAATTATTTTCTGCTCTATATATGTTTTGCAGGTTATAAACAACCATCGCGGGACTTAAATTTTTGATTGTTAAGTGGGTTATTCCTTGCATTGCTTGTCTGATTTTTATTATGCTTGGTTTTGTACTTTGCTAGGGAAAGATGGTGTGGGAGAAGTTTGTATTCTTACTTAGTGTATGTATAATCTTGCCTCAGTCAGTTGTAAATTTGAATCCCAGTTTTGGCATGGGAGTCGATACAAAGGTTTATGCACATTTGGAACCATACAGACTAGGGGATGTGCATCACCCTCCCTAGTTCCGCACCAGAAGGGTCCAAATTTACAATGATTAGTCTAAATCTTACAAAGACATTGAAAATAAATTTAAGTCCCCTTTTTCTTGATCAGAAAGAGGGCCAACCATGGAAAAGTAACAGGGTGTGGATTTTAACACTCAAGGGCTTTTGTATCAACTTCCGAGCAATTCTGTTTGAGAATATTTATGGAAACAAATTTGTTATCAGTCCTTAACCAATAGTTCTAGTAAGTTGTATTCCCAGTTAAATATGTTTAGATATGCTTTTGGAGAATTAAATGCACAGGTACAAGAAGTCTCCAAGATGACGCTCCAAAACTGATTAGCATTGCACATGCTGTTGCTTAAAGAACAAGGAGTGTGTGGCATGCTAAATCTGACTGAAGGAGAATGCTGTATTACCATCCACAACGCCACTACCTCCATAGAAGAAGCCCATGCAAGGATGAAGGAAGTCACGGATAAGACCAGAGAATTGTTCCAATCACTCCAACTGAAGGATTGGTTCGATGGACTGAGTCCTGGATCATGGATCCCTTCTCTTTTGCAAACTTTGGGACTCACGGGGTGGGGAAAGTGGCTGGTACAAATTGGAATTGTTTTGTTGATCGGATTTATATTCTTAATGGTAGGAATTGCTATAATATGAGGTATGCCTACCTGTTCTCTTTACTCCTACCGTCCACTCTCATGGTCATGTTCCATCTTGGAATCCTTAGGAGTGACAGGGTGGAGAAAATGCCTTGTAAATATCAGCCTTACAATATTGTGTGATTTAATGCTAGGCCTTACAGAAGTTATATGTATGATCTCTCCTTCTGTCTTTTCTTTCCCCTACACCTGTACACTATGTTCAGATCACAACGGTCGAAGAAAATCTTGGAGTGTTTGAACCATGGGGTGGTGTAAGGGACGGACTGTAAATTCCCTGACGAGGGGCAGAAGCCCCTCCAAGCCTTCAATGGAATGCCTCAAACACTCGCAAGGAAATAAATAATGCAGGCCTGGCCTTCAAAGAACTGATAAGGCTAACACTTCTGGTGCCTGAAAGTGTGGGAGAACTGTCTTGTGAAGACAGGATAGTTCTGCCGCTCCCATCTGCCATGCTCAGTATAAAAGTTGAGGGAGTAAAGGACTTAGGTGGGTTTGTCTGTAATGGTTTGGGGGTGGTGGTGGTTTTTTAAAAAAAAAAGTGACTGATGCTCTGAGGAGGTTCCTGTCAGTTCATCTGCCTTTTGATCATGGTCAGTGTGTTCCAGTTTCCATTTGTCACTGAGTCCATTCTGGAACTCTCCTGGTGCCTGCTGGTAACATCTCCCTGGGGGCTTGATATGGTTTTGTGTATATTGTATCCATTTCATTATTTCCTTTTAAAATTTATTATTAATATTTCATTAATGTAGCTTAGGTTTTTCTAAGTTCATATATCTCTTTATGTCTCTTCTTTGAGCAAGAGGTGGGGGAGAGCACCTGTCATCTTGTCATTGGTCAACGCAGCTGAAACTGTGGTACTAAGTTATTCTCATCTTATTAAGCAGGAAAACTGTTAGGGAAAAATAAAACTGATTACAGTAAAATAGCTTGTGAATCCATTTTATGCCCCAAATGCTTTACCAAATATCTTCAAATAAGTAAATCTGATATTAAATGTTTACCTCTCCTTGTATGTAGCTAAAAGAATCTGATCAGACCCCAACAAAAAGGGAAACTAGCTGAATCCAGAATCCTCCAATTCAGACAGACAATTCTGATTCATATGACTAAGAATGGAATAAGTAAGTAGCATATAACATGTAACTTCACTGTACACTAACTTTCTTAAATTTAATCTCTTGATCTTATCAGCCAAAACAGGCTCAAGTAAGTCTACTGATCTATGTGGTTTCATACTTGCATCTGAAGGGGCCATCTTAGTAGAAGCTGAAATTGGGGAAGAAAATTCTTTGGCCTCAATCTTTTGGGGCGGGGGAGGAATCAGCAAACTGCCATCTGTTAGGGCCCCATAGCACAAATACCTACATGAAACTTCTGTAAGATCTACAATGTACTAATACATAACATAAATTTTATCCTGAAAGTTTAAATGCTATTCTCAGTATTTCTTAAATGTGTTCAACTACCTATGGCTCCTTACTCATCTTATTCATTTAATAATGAATGGTTTACAGAATATTTTTAAAGTGTGTTAGTTTTTTTCATTTTTATCACCTAGTTAACAGGAGGCCATCAAACTGAATATACCTCTTCCTCCTTCTGTTCTCAGCCTCTCATTTTAGATTTAGACGTTTTATTATGCTCTCCTGCAATAAACCAGCAGAACTGATTCAGAATATTCTTTACAGAGTTAACAAGTTCTACAAAAGTTAAGGGTACACAGTATTCCCTGTATGCTGTGCTTGAAGCTTTATCCCTTATAATTACAGTTCAGCCCAACATGGGGAACAATAAATAAATATTTAGAGCAGAACTAGACACTGCTGAGTAGTCTCAAGTAGCCATTAGATACTGGATTCCATCACATATAACCGTGAACTTTATGGAATACACTAAAAATTCATAACTGTAATGTACTAAGAGAATATTACAAGAGCAGGAAACATTTTAAAGCATTTAACAAATGGCTAGGTTTAGGTCAGAAGGGACCTCTTGAGATCATCTGGTCCAAGCCCCTATTCAATCAGGTTCAGCCAGAGCATGTGGACCAGGACTGTGTCCAGATGGGTTTTGGCTGTCTCTAAGGACAGAGATTCCACAGCCATTCTGGGTGACTTATACCAGCGTTTGACCATTCTCACAAAAATATGTTTTCTTGTTTGTGTTCAGAAAGCTACTACTACATAAGGTAATTATTCACAATTGACTTAACAGATACCATAAGATTTATTTTCCAACACAATACTTCAAAGCAACTGAGAAAATCAGTTTAAATAAAAGACTTAAAATCACTTGAACTGCGGACAACTGAAAGACATTGGCAGCATTCATATTTCTTATGAAATAAAGAACTTCAGTTATACCCTCATATACCCAAAAAAAGTAAAGAAAACTTCTTTTTATATTTTTTACATAACACATTCAATATAAACAAAACTACATATCATTACATATGCTCACCAATATTCTTTTGTTAAGATTTTGTCAAGATTTTGTCCTACTCATCAGTAGCAATGGTAAAACAGACTAAAGACAGCCTGTTGTCCAAGCTTCCCCACAACCTCTGTCCTCATCTAAGGAATTCAACATTTGGCAACTTCTTCCTCTGTTGCAATTTGGTAATTAGTGGAAGAGCCCAGTGAACAACAGAGAGTTTCCCTACCATCACTTGCAGTGTACAGAAACAGCAAAAATCCAAAGTTTTAAACACAGATATGACAGGAAAATTGCTGCTCATACACTGGAAGCCCAGACAAGAAGAGATCCAATTTATCTAGAAATCAAATTGCTTCCGAGGCTCACACATTTCTAAAAAGTGAAACCTCACCAAGCACAGATGTGTTTTCACAGAGAAAGCAAAGGCACAACTATTCCAAAAAATATTCTCCTGCTAAGTTGAGGCTTACAGTCTTAACCATGAAAAAAACCCTTCATTTCTCTACTTCTCTCAACAAAGCAAGTGGTATTTATAGAAGACTGTGTTCAAGTATCTTGCTATCTTTTCTTGCAGAAACAGTTTTGTCTTTTTTTTTTTATTTTTAAAAAAGTTAATATTAAAACTTGGAGCAGTTATCCAGCACAGAAGAAATCAGTCTGAACAGTTCATTATAAAGTAGTAATTAAATGGCCTTAGAATGAAAAGTTTCAGGGAACTTTAAGGTGTTTCAAAGTCTAATTTATAAATGACAAATACAAATACAACAAATGCCAAAGTTCTTATACCACACCACACTAAGACAGATTTTCACATTCTGTGAAGACCCTAAAAACCAAGCCTATCTGAAGTTTAACAGGGTCTAGACACAGGAAACCTGTATCTATAATGAAGCCTGCTTCTAAGTTCGGGTTACAGAAGACTTCTATTTTAATATTAAAAATTGTGGTATTATGCCTGAGGAAAACACAGACAAAATTTATAATCTTAAAAAAACCCAAACTACAATCAAAATAGTCTCTACCCCACAAATTAAAGAGATAATTAATTTATTTTCCCTTACATCAATCCCATTAAGCTTAAACAATGAAAAATTCACATAAAACTTCTTAAAAATAGGAAGATGAAATTCCATGTTAAACATACAAATGACAGTTTAAAATAAGCACAAAAATACACAATAATGGTCAATATTTTGTCAGAGCTAGCAGTTAAAATAAATATTTCAAATTTGTTTCTTCCTGTTATTTTCTCATATGTCATTGCCCAGAAAATTGTTGGAATTGTTCTTCCCACTTACTTCCAAGCAGGTATTTTCACTCCAGAATATGTGTGTTGCTCTCATTCTGGTTAATACATTTTTAAGCTGAATACAGTTAATGAAAAAAGGTTATTCAGAAACTGCTGTTCACAAGTAACTACTTCAAAAACAGCCTCTATTTCAAAACTAATAGGATTAATCAAGGACATTCTTGCTCACATTGTTGATGATCAGAATTAAAAATTCTACGCTTCAGAGAAGCTAAAAATAGGAATATAAAAATAAGTATTCTTGGTTAATGGGTAACTCTTAAAGTTTTGCAACAATTTTAAGCATATTGCTCAAAAAAGGATTTTCCTCTATAACTGGTAAATTTTCAAAATTTTTCTTTAGGTTTCTAAAGGCACAAGGCATCAGTTCAAAACGTTAATCCATCACTTGTTGGGGATTAGCTCAACTTGAGCAAAAGCGGCATGTGTTTCTCAAAAAGTAAGGTAAGTTTTAGTGAATAAAAATGCAAATATGCCTTTTAACAGTCTTTATTAATCTGATATAGGTTTAATTTACATTTTCCTGCATCAGCTTTATTTATAAAGTGTCATGCCCTATAAATATACTATTATTTTGTATAATCAAGCACTCTCTTAACAAATCTCATTAATATGTAAATTTAAGTCAATCAGTCCTTTTCCTGAAAGCGCCATGAATTCTTAGTGCACTATATAATTGGCTTTGACTTGGCATCCATTATTTATCAAAGATATCAGAAAAACTATGGAAAATGCACTGCAATTGATATGACTGCAATTTACTTTGTCATCACTTAATTGTTCCTCAAATCAGACATTTACATACAAACAGCCTAAATGCTGATCCATAATGATGCAAATAAACTAAATTAAAAATCTCTTCTACTGCACAAGATGCCCTGTTGTCTAATGTGTTCATTTAAGAACATATGACAAAGGCACACTGTTGTGGTTTGGCCTCAGACGGCAACAAAGAGCCACATGCCGCTCGCTCGGGCTTTCCCAATACGGGAAGAATCAGAAGAAAAAAGGCAAAACTCTTGGGTTGAGACAAAGGCAATTTAACAGAACAGCAAAGAAAACAACAACAATAACATGGACAGAGGAATATACAAACACGATTATGGAACCACCGCTCCCCGACCGGACCTGGGACGCCCCAATCCGCTCCAAGCAGTGACTTCCTGCCCCCTCCCCCGGCAGCTCAGGGTGGGCATGGCTCACATGGGATGGAATACCTGTGTCCCTGCCGGAGCCTGTGGAAAATTAACCCTATCCCTGCCGGAACCAGGACATTATCCACCCCTTATTCCATACCATCTGTGCCATGCCCAGATCTTACAGGTTCCAATGAATTGCCACCACTTTGCCCTGTCATATATATATAAATATGTACATACATATTCATACAGATATAATGCCCTTTGTCTATGGGCCATCCCTCCAAAATGTCTGCTGAGTTCATTTAATCCACGGCTTTGGGCTTCAGGCAGACAGTGATGAGCTGGAGAGTAGAAGTCTGAGGGCAATGAAGAAAGATTTCAGGGCCTTGGGATGGCTTGTCAAGGGTTCGGGAGCACAAATTGTGTTCTCCTCTGTCCCTCCAGTTTTGGGGACTGATGAATGGGTTAACAAGAAAATCAGACAGATCAATACCTGGCTCCAAAACTGGTGCTACCAGCAGGGCTTTGGGTTCTGTGATCACAGTTTGATCTACAGGACACCAGGCCTGCTTGCTAAGAATGGGAAAACCCTATCCTGAAAGGGGAAAAGGGTACTAGACCAAGAGTTAGCAAGGCTCATGGACAGGGCTTTAAACTAGAATCGAAGGGGGAAGGGGATAAAACCAGGCCCACTAGTAATGAGCCTAGGGATAAAGGGCCAAGGATGGGGGTGAAATCGGCAGCCCAGCTCAAGTGCATCTACATGAATGCACGTAGCATGGGCAACAAACGGGATGAGCTGGAAGCCATTGTGCAGCAGGACAGCTATGATGTAGTCGCCATCACGGAAACGTGGTGGGATGACTGTCATGACTCGAATGCTGTGATGAATGGCTATAAGCTCTTCAGAAGGGATAGGCAAGGAAGGAGAGGCGGGGGTGTGGCTCTGTACATTAGGGAGTGTTTTGATTGTATAGAGCTACATTCCAGGGATGATAAAGTCGAGTGTTTATGGGTAAGGATGAAGGGGAAGGCAAATAAGGGAGACCTTGTGCTGGGAGTATGCTATAGACCATCCAACCAGGACGAGGAGACAGATGAAGTATTCTATAAGCACCTGGCTGAAGCCTTGCAATCGCCAGCCCTTGTTCTGGTTGGGGACTTCAACCTGCCAAATATCTGCTGGAAATATAACACAGCAGAGAGCAGGCAGGCTAGGAGGTTCCTCGAGTGCATGGAGGATAACTTCCTGACACAACTGGTAGGTGAGCCTACCAGGGGAGGTGCCTCGCTAGACCTACTGTTCACAAACAGAGAAGGACTAGTGGGAGATGTGGTGGTCGGAGGCCGTCTTGGGTTTAGTGATCATGAAATGGTCAAGCTTTCAATTCGCAGTGATGTAAGGAGGAGGGTTAGCAAAACCTCCACCTTGGACTTCCGGAGGGCGGACTTTGGCCTGTTCAGAACACTGGTTGAGAGAGTTCCTTGGGAGATAGTCCTGAAGGGCAAAGGGGTCCAGGAAGGCTGGACGCTCTTCAAGAAGGAAATCTTAAAGGCCCAGGAGCAGGCTGTCCCCAAGTGTCGCAAGATTAAAGGGCGGGGAAAATGGCCAGTCTGGATGAATAAGGAACTTCTGATGGGACTTAGGAATAAGAGGAGGGTTTACCACCTTTGGAAGAAGGGACAGGCAACTCAGGAGGAGTACAGAGATCTCGTTAGGTTATACAGAGAGAAAATTAGGAAGGCAAAAGCCCAGCTGGAGCTCAACTTGACCACTAACATTAAGGACAACAAAAAAAGTTTTTATAAATACATCAACAAAGAGAGCCAGGGAGAATCTCCATCCCTTACTGGATGCTGGGTGGGAAGTTGCAACCAAGGACGAGGAGAAGGCTGAGATACTTAACGCCTTCTTTGCCTCTGTCTTCAATAGTCAGACCAGCTATCCCCAGGGTGTTCAGCCTCCTGAGCTGGAAGATAAGGATGGAGAGCAGAACAACCCACCCATAATCCAGGAGGACGTAGTCAATGATCTGCTTCTGCACCTAGACACACATAAGCCTATGGGGCCGGATGGGATTCACCCAAGAGTACTCAGGGAGCTGGCGGGAGAGCTCACCAAGCCTCTCTCCATCATTTATCAACAATCCTGGTCAACAGGGGAGGTACCAGATGACTGGAGGGTGGCTAATGTGACGCCCATCTACAAGAAGGGTCGGAAGGAGGATCCGGGGAACTACAGGCCTGTCAGCCTGACCTCGGTACCAGGAAAGATCATGGAGAGGATCATCTTGAGTGAGCTCTCACGGCAAGTGCAGGGCAGCCAAGGGATCAGGGCCAGCCAGCATGGGTTTAGGAAAGGGAGGTCCTGCTTAACCAACCTGATCTCCTTCTATGACCATGTGACCCGCCTTCTGGATGCGGGGAAGGCTGTGGACGTTGTCTTTCTGGACTTTGGTAAGGCCTTTGACACCATCCCCCACAGCATTCTCCTGGAGAAGCTGGCGAATCATGGCATAGACAAGTATACTCTTCGCTGGGTTAAAAACTGGCTGGATGGCCATGCCCAGAGAGTTGTGATTAATGGGGTGAAATCCTCTTGGCGGCCAGTCACCAGTGGTGTCCCTCAGGGCTCAGTTTTGGGACCAGTATTGTATAATATCTTTATCAATGATCTGGCTGAGGGGATTGAGTGCACCCTCAGTAAGTTTGCAGACGACACCAAACTAGGTGGGAGTGTTGATCTGCTTGAGGGTAGGAAGGCTCTACAGAGGGACCTGGACAGGCTGGATCGCTGGGCCAAGGCCAATTGTATGAGGTTTAATAAGGCCAAGTGCTGGGTCCTGCATTTCGGTCACAACAACCCCAAGCAATACTACAGGCTTGGGGAAGAGTGGCTAGAAAGCTGCCTGGCAGAGAAGGACCTGGGGGTGCTGGTGGACAGCCAGCTTAACATGAGCCAGCAGTGTGCCCAGGTGGCCAAGGCAGCCAACAGCATTCTGGCCTGTATCAGGAATAGCATGGCCAGCAGGAGTAGGGAAGTGATCGTGCCTCTGTACTCGGCACTGGTGAGGCCTCACCTCGAGTACTGTGTTCAGTTCTGGGCCCCTCTGTACAAGAGGGACATTGAAGTGCTGGAGTGGGTCCAGAGGAGAGCTACCAAGCTGGTGAGGGGTCTGGAGACCAAGCCATATGAGGAGAGGCTGAGGCAACTGGGCATGTTTAGTCTGGAGAAGAGGAGGCTGAGGGGAGACCACATTGCCCTCTACAACTACCTGAAAGGAGGTTGTAGAGAGGTGGGTGTTGGCCTCTTCTCCCAGGTGAATAATGACAGGACCAGAGGAAATGGTCTGAAGTTGCAGCAGGGGAGGTTTAGATTAGATATTAGGAGGAATTACTTTACTGAAAGAGTGGTCAGGCACTGGAACAGCCTGCCCAGGGAGGTGGCTGAGTCACCATCCCTAGAGGTATTTAAGAAATGTGTAGATTTGGCACTTCAGGGCATGCTCTAGTGACAGAGATTGTAGCGTTTTTTTTGTGTGTGTATGGTTGGCCTTGATGATCTCAAAGCTCCTTTCCAACCATGAAAATTCTATGATTCTCAGGGCAGGTGAGATGGTGTGTGGTGCTGGACGGGTGCATGCTGTATTTTCGGAGCTTGTGACTGGTGTACCTAGTGTGGCTCATGCACACAGTCCATGGGCTGAAGATGTAGATCTTGAGGAAGGTGCTGGGCACCAGCTGCTGAGGTCAGTTCTGATCCCATCACTGCTGCGCTTTACTTGTTTTTTCATCAAAGTCCATCTGTCCTTAATTTGGATGATTATTACTGTAGTACATCTGATAGCAATTACAGTAATGAGGACATACAGTGACAGGGTTACTTAGCAATTAACGTCATAACATTTGATTCATTGACTATTCTTGCCCAAAATCAGATCCCCATGAGGTATACATCGGACTTCCCCATCCTTCCGCATCACCCACCAAGTGCACCCAGGTCCTTGGGCAAAAGCAATCCCATGGATGGGTTGGCCTTTGCCTGAGGCAGGACTAACCCAGACCGTCTTCCCTAACATATTCTTCATGGGCACTACGGGGACTTTATCCCCTTCTACGGTACGTGGAAGTTTTGACTGGGCAGGGCCAGCTCGATTGGTAGATCCCCTGGTGTTAACTAGCCAAGTGGCTTTTGCTAAATGTGCATCCCATTGTTTGAAGGTCCCACCATCCATTGCTCTCAGTGTAGTTTTTAACAGTCCATTGTATCGTTCTATCTTCCCAGAGGCTGGTGCGTGATAGGGGATGTGATACACCCACTCAGTGCCATGCTCTTTGGCCCAGGTGTCTATGAGGCTGTTTCGGAAATGAGTCCCGTTGTCCTACTCAATTCTCTCTGGGGTGCCATGTCTCCAGAGGACCTGTTTTTCAAGGCCCAGGATAGTGTTCCGGGCAGTGGCATGGGGCACAGGGTATGTTTCCAGCCATCCAGTGGTTGCTTCCACAATTGTGAGCACATAGCACTTGCCTTGATGGGTTCGTGGCAGTGTGATATAATCAGTCTGACAGGCCTCCCCATATTTATATTTCAACCATCGTCCTCCATACCAAAGAGGCTTCAAACGCTTGGCTTGCTTGATTGCAGCGCGTGTCTCACATTCATGGATGACCTGTGCAATAGTGTCCATGGTCAAGTCCACCCCTCGGTCACGAGCCCATCTAGATGTCGCATCTCTTCCTTGATGGCCTGAGGTGTCATGGGCCCACCAAGCTATGAATAGTTCACCCTTATGTTGCCAGTCCAGATCCACCTGAGCCACTTCAATCCTAGCAGCCCCATCCACCTGCTGGTTGTTCTGATGTTCCTCCGTGGCCCGATTCTTCGGTACGTGGGCATCTACGTGGCGTACTTTCACAACCAGATTCTCTATCCGGGCAGCAATATCTTGCCATAGTTCAGCAGTCCAGATGGGTTTGCCTCTGCGCTGCCAGTTGCCCTGCTTCCACTGCTGTAACCACCCCCACAGAGCATTTGCCACCATCCATGAGTCAGTGTAGAGATAAAGTACTGGCCATTTTTCTCGCTCGGCAATGTCCAAAGCCAGCTGAATGGCTTTCACCTCTGCAAACTGGCTTGATTCACCTTGTCCTTCACTGGCTTCTGCAACTTGTCGTGTAGGACTCCACACAGCAGCCTTCCACTTTCAATGCTTTCCCACAATCCGGCAGGACCCATCAGTGAACAGGGCATATTGCTTCTCATTTTCTGGCAGTTTATTATATGGTGGGGCCTCTTCCGCACGCGTCACCTCCTCCTCTGGTGACATTCCAAAATCCTTGCCTTCTGGCCAGTCCATGATCACTTCCAGAATTCCTGGGCGACTGGGGTTTCCCATTCGAGTTCGCTGTGTGATCAGTGCAATCCACTTACTCCATGTAGCATCAGTTGCATGATGCGTGGTGGGGACCCTTTCTTTGAACATCCAGCCCAGCACCGGCAGTCGAGGTGCTAAGAGGAGCTGTGCTTCTGTACCAACCACCTCCGAAGCAGCTCGAACCCCTTCATATGCTGCCAATATCTCCTTTTCTGTTGGAGTGTAGCAGGCTTTGGATCCTCTGTATCCCCGACTCCAAAACCCTAGGGGTCGACCTCGGGTCTCCCCTGGTGCTCACTGCCAGAGGCTCCAGGTAGGGCCATTCTCCCCGGCTGCGGTGTGGGACACATTTTTAACATCTTGTCCTGCCCAGACTGGCCCCAGGGCCACTGCATGGACTGTTTCCCATTTCATTTGTTCAAAAGCTTGTCATTGCTCAGGACCCCATTTAAAATTGTTCTTCTTCCGGGTTACTTGATACAGAGGGCTTACCATTAGACTGTAATCTGGGATATGCATCCTCCAAAAACCCACAATGCCTAAGAAATCTTGTGTTTCCTTTTTGCTAGTTGGTGGAGACATAGCTGCTATTTTGTTGATCACATCCATGGGGATCTGTTGGCGTCCATCTTGCCATTTTATTCCTAAGAACTGGATCTCCTGTGCAGGTCCCTTGACCTTACTTCGTTTTATGGCAAAACCAGCTTTCAGAAGGATTCGGACTATTTTATCCCCTTTCTCAAAAACTTCTTCGGCTGTGTTTCCCCATACGATGATGTCATCAATGTACTGCAGATGTTCTGGAGCTTCACCCTGTTCCAGTGCAGTCTGGATCAGTCCATGGCAAATGGTGGGGCTGTGTTTCCACCCCTGGGGCAGTCGATTCCAGGTGTACTGGATGCCCCTCCAAGAGAAAGCAAACTGTGGCCTGCACTCTGCTGCCAAAGGGATTGAGAAAAATGCATTCGCTATATCAATCGTGGCATACCACTTGGCTGCCTGGGACTCCAGTTCATACTGCAGTTCTAGCATGTCCGGCACAGCAGCGCTCAGCGGTGGCGTGACTTCATTCAGGCCACGATAGTCTACAGTTAGCCTCCACTCTCCATTAGATTTTCGCACCGGCCATATGGGACTGTTAAAGGGTGAGCGAGATTTTGTGATCACTCCTTGAACCTCTAGTTGATGAATCAGCTTATGGATGGGAATCAGAGAGTCTCGGTTAGTGCAATATTGCCATGGATGCACCGTTGTGGTAGCAATCGGCACCTGCTGTTCTTTGACCCTCAACAACCCCACAACAGAAGAGTCCTCCAAGAGATCAGGCAAGGTAGACAACTGTTTAACTTCCTCCGTCTCCAAGGCAGCTATGCCAAAGGCCCACCGATACCCCTTTGGGTCCTTAAAATACCCTCTCCTGAGGTAATCTATACCAAGGATGCATGGAGCCTCTGGGCCAGTCACAATGGGATGCTTTTGCCACTCATTCCCAGTTAGGCTCACTTCAGCCTCCAGTACAGTCAACTCTTGGGATCCCCCTGTGACCCCAGAAATACAAATGGGTTCTGCCCCCTCTATAGCTTGATGGTATTAGAGTGCACTGTGCACCTGTGTCCACTAGAGCCTTATACTCCTGTGGGTCTGATGTGCCAGGCCATCGAATCCACACTGTCCAATAAACCCGGTTGTCCCTTTCCTCCACCCGGCTGGAGGCAGGGCCCCTCTAATCCTGGTCATAGTATCCGGTACTCACTTCTTGCAGAAATGACTTGGAAGTTTCTTCAAGAGGATCAGAAGCAAGATCAGGCCTTCTGCTCTGTCTGGGGAACTGCCCACTGGAAACTGGGGCGGCACTTTTCCTGGAGGGATCTCCTTTTGTGGTTGTCCTTCCTTGCAGCTCCTGTACCCGTGTCCGCAGGATCCAAGTAGGTTGTCCATCCCACTTCCTCATGTCCTCTCCATGGTCTCGCAGGTAGAACCACAGGGTGCCTCGTGGTGTGTACCCTCTGTACTCTCTCTCTTGAGTGGGGAAATGCCTGCCCCTAATAGCTGAGATGCTGGCCCGTACAGGTGGGGAGTAGGACATATTCTCTTCAAGTTGCTGGACCTTCCGGGACAGTTTCCCCACAGCTGAGACAAGGGGCAAGAGAGACTTTCTTCATATCGCTGGAGCCGGCCAGCCACCTCATCCACCGTTGGTCCCTCTTCGCCTTTCCATTCCATTACTGCCAGTGAGTTGGCATACGACGATGGTGCGCTCCGTACAAACTTCCGCCACATGGGCCTTGTGCAGTGCACCTCATCAGGGTCCGTGGGTAAGTCTGTGTTGTCCAAGTCATAATAAATCATCTCCCGCACGGCTAATTCTCTCAGGTACTGGCTACCTCTTTCCATGGTGGTCCACTTGCTTGGTTGACATACAACATCTTCACTGAAGGGGTACCTCTCCCTCACGCCTGATAGGAGTCGTTTCCAGAGGCTGAGGGCTTGGGTCTTCTTTCCAATTGCCTTGTCAATGCCGCCTTCCCTAGACAGGGATCCCAGCTGCCTGGCTTCCCTACCCTCTAATTCCAGGCTACTGGCCCCGTTATCCCAACACTGAAGCAGCCAGGTGACAATGTGCTCGCCTGAAAGTTGGCTAAAATCTTTTTGCATATCCCGCAGCTCACTCAGGGATAGGGATTGGGTAATTATCTCTGGTTCTGCCTCTTCCTCCTGTCCTTGTGATGGCCCTGGTTCATCATCATCTCTTACTAAGCGAACTGATTTCTTTGTGTACTTCTTCTTTTGTATGGGGGCAACGGATACTGGCACGGGTTGGTTCCCTGGTTCAGCTGCCGTGGCTGCCACCGGGGTTGGAGTAGCCACAGTGCCTGCCGCAGGGGTTGCAGTAGCCGCAGTGTCTGTTGGTCTGTTCTGCGTCTCTTTCCCCTGAGGGTGCTGCGTAACACTGAGTAGTGCCTGGTAGACACTAGCCAGGGCACAGCACAGTGCGGTGAGTTGTGCCTCTCTGGAATAGCCACAGCATTTCCCCTTCAGATATTCTACTACTCTGTCAGGGTCCTGTAATTGTTCAGGGGTGAAGTCCCAGACCATTGCAGGCGAGAAATTCTCTAGGTACCTGCCCATGTTCTCCCACATGCCATGCCACCCCTGACTATCCAGCCTCGGAGCAGATCTCTGGGTGGTAGTCTTAAATAGTCGTTTAACCCTAAACAAGACCTGGAACATATTCAGCAGACATAACACGAGGAACATGCTGGTTTGAGCATCCCAAGGATATTCAAAGTTCTCAAAAGCTGTCATACCTGACCCAAAGGAGAAAAGGGAGGCAAAAGAGCTGGGGAAAGTGTCCCCTCCCCTGTTTCCCCCATAGACTGGGTGGAATTATTAATAAATTCTGAGAGACGGTGCCCAAGGTACAGACAGGACAGCAATACCACATAAACACCCCAAAATAGCTGTCTGAACAGTGATGTTATCATATCATAAACCGATATTGTGTAGGACAGCAGAATGATAGTCCTGATCCCTCTTCCAGACATGATAAACAGCATTGCAGGGAGTGCATAAAACACATAGGAATTTACATAACACAGCCATGAGAACAAACTAAGCAACATGGTGACCAGTGACTATTTACGTAATACAATAAATGCATACAACAAATTCGTTTTTACAACCTCTAGTTGGATTTTGTCATTATCTCAACCCTTCGAGCCCCACGTTGGGTGCCAAAAAGGACTGTCGTGGTTTGGCCTCAGACGGCAACAAAGAACCACATGCCGCTCGCTCAGGTCTTTCCGGTATGGGAAGAATCAGAAGAAAAAAGGCAAAACTCTTGGGTTGAGACAAAGGCAGTTTAACAGAACAGCAAAGGGAACAAGAAAACAACAACAACAACATAGACAGAGGAATATACAAACACGATTACGGAACCGCCGCTCACCACTGCCACTCTCCGACCGGACCCAGGACACCCCAGCCCGCTCCAAGCGGTGACTTCCTGCCCCCTCCCCCGGCAGCTCAGGGTGGGCATGGCTCACATAGGATGGAATACCTGTGTCCCTGCCAGAGCCTGTGGAAAATTAACCCTATCCCCGCCGGAACCAGGACACACACATATCTAGCCCTGCTCAAAATTACCCAAGCTGTATTAGTTATGAAAGCCAGAAGCAGCTTAGGTCTGAAGAAAAGAGCCAAAACTGGCTTGAGCAGTTTTGTGTGAAGTCTGAAAGGCAAGAGCCACAATCAGGTCCATTTATGCAGTCACAGCAGTTAGTCCATGGAATATTTCCAGCCTCTCCCAAACAGAAAAGCATATGCGTACTAGAACATAAAGAACCATGGCTTTAAATTCCACTTAATTCTTTCCTTCAGGTCTCCTAAAGAGTCACCATTTCTACAAAAATTCATGTGGGAGGTGTAGGGTCTTGGGCAACATCAGTCTTAGTCACAAAGAACACAGAAATCCATACGTGTGTACGTATGTGATACATGCCATCCAGACAGACCTTGACAGGCTTGAGAGGTGGCCCTGTACAAGCCTCATGAAGTTCACCAAGGCCAAGTGCAAGGTCCTGCACATGGGTCAGGGCAATCCCAAGCACAAACACAGGCTGGGTGGAGAATGGATTGAGAGCAGCCTTGAGGAGAAGAGCATGGGGGTGTTGGTGGATGAGAATCATAGAATCATAGAATTGCCTCGGTTGGAAGGGACCTTTCAGATCATCTAGTCCAACCATCAATCTAACTGACAAAAAAACATCACTAAACCATATCTCTAAGCACTATGTCTACCCATCTTTTAAATACCTCCAGGGATGGTGACTCAACTACTTCCCTGGGCAGCCTGTGCCAATGCTTAATATCCCTTTCAGTGTAAAAATTTTTCCTACTATCCAGTCTAAACCTCCCCTGGTGCAACTTAAGGCCGTTTCCTCTTGTCCTATCACCTGTTACTTGGGAGAAGAGACTGACCCCCACCTCTCTACAACCTCCTCTCAGGTAGTTGCAGAGAGCAATAAGGTCTCCCCTCAGCCTCCTTTTCTCTAGGCTAAACAGCCCCAGCTCCCTCAGCCTCTCCTCATAAGACTTGTTCTCCAGACCCCTCACCAGCTTCTTTGCCCTTCTCTGGACACACTCCAGCACCTCAATGTCTTTTTTGTGGTGAGGGGCCCAAAACCGGACACAGTACTCAAGGTGAGGCCTCACCAGTGCGGAGTACAGGGGAATGATCACTTCCCTCATCCTGCTCACCACACTATTCCTGATACAGGCCAGGATGCTGTTGGTCTTCTTGGCCACCTGGGCACACTGCTGGCTCATATTCAGCCAGCTGTCGACCAACACCCCCAGGTCCTTTTCTGCCAGGCAGCTCTCCAGCCACTCCTCCCCAAGCCTGTAGCATTGCATGGGGTTGTTGTGACCCAAGTGCAGGACTTGATGCTTGGCCTTGCTGAACCTCATACCATTGGCCTTGGCTCATCGATCCAGCCTGTCCAGATCCCTCTGCAAAGCATTTTTACCCTCAAAAGTAGGCCAACACTCCCATCTAACTTGGTGTCTGCAAACTTACTGAGGGTACACTCAATCCCCTCGTCCAGATCATTGATACAGATATTAAAGAGAACTGGCCCCAATACTGAGCCCTGCAGAACACCACTTGTGACCAGCCGCCAACTGGATTTAACTCCATTCACCACCACTCTCTGGGCCCAGCCTTCCAGCCAGTTTTCAATCCAGCAAAGAATACTCCCATCCAAGCCATGGGCAGCCAGTTTCTCCAGGAGGATGCTGTGGGAAACGGTGTCAAAGGCTTTACTAAAGTCCAGGTAAACAACATCCCCAGCCTTTCCCTCATCCACCAAGCGGGTCACCTTATCATAGAAGGAGATCAGGTTTGTCAAGCAGGACCTGCCTTTCATGAACCCATGCTGACTGGGCCCAATCACCTGGTTGTCCATCATGTGCCACGTAATGGCACTCAGGATGATCTGTTCCATAACCTTCCCTGGCACTGAGGTCAGACTGACAGGCCTGTAGTTCCCCGGATCTTCCTTCTGGCCCTTCTTGTGGATGGGTGTCACATTTGCTAGTCACCAGTCAACTGGGACCTCCACAGTTAGCCAGGACTGCTGATAAATGATGGAAAGTGTCTTGGTGAGCACTTCCACCAGCTCCCTCAGTACCCTCAGGTGGATCCCATCTGGCCCCATAGACTTGTGTATGTCCAGGTCTTGAAGCAGGTCCCTCACCAACTCCCTTGGTGTTACAGGGCCTTCATTCTGCTCCCCGCCCCTATCTACTAGCTCAGGGGTCTGGGTACTCAGGGAACAACGGACTCTACTACTAAAGACTGAGGCAAAGGCAGCCTCAGCCTTCTCCTCATCCTTTGTCACTATGTTACCACCTTCATCTGATAAAGGATGAAGATCCTCCCGAGTCCTCCTTTTGTTACTAACGTATTTATAGAAACTCTTTTTATTGTTCTTAACATCCAAAGCCAGGTTAAGTTCTAGTTGGGCTTTGGCCTTTCTAATTTTCTCCCTACATAGCCTCACAGCATCTTTGTAGCCTTCCTGAGTGGCCTGCCCCTTTTTCCAAAGGCCATAAACTCTCCTTTTTTCCCTGAGTTGCAACCATATCTCTCTGTTCAACCAGGCTGGTCTTTTCCCCCGATGGCTCATTTTTTGGCACATGGGGACAGCCTTCCACCATGATATCAGCTATGTGGCCAGCAGGTCAAAGGAGGTGATTCTGCCCCTCTACTCCGCTCTGGTGAGACCCCACCTGGAGTACTGTGTCCAGCTCTGGGGCCCTCAACATAAGAAGGACATCGACCAGTTGGAGTGGGTCCAGAGGAGGGCCACAAAGATGATTAGAGGGATTGATCAGAGGGCTGGAGCACCTCTCCTATGAGGATAGGCTGAGAGAGTTGGGGTTGTTCAGCCTGGAGAAGAGAAGGCTCCATGGAGACCTTATAGCGGCCTTCCAGTACCTAAAGGGGGGCCTACAGGAGAGATGGGGAGGGACTCTTTATGAGGGACTGTAATGATAGGACAAGGGGTAAAGGTTTTAAACTGGAAGAGGGGAGATTTAGATTAGATATTAGGAAGAAATTCTTTACTGTGAGGGTGGTGAGGCACTGGAACAGGCTGCCCAGAGAAGTTGTGGATGCCTCCTCCCTGGAGGTGTTCAAGGCCAGGCTGGATGAGGCTTTGAGCTACATGGTCTAGTGGGAGGTGTCCCTGCCCATGGTAGTAGGGTTGGAACTAGATGATCTTTAAGGTCCCTTCCAACCCAACCCATTCTATGTTTAAAGATGTACATATTCTTTGATATATATACTGTTTTACAACAGTAGTTGGAGATGGACTTTGTACAGTTACATGAATTAGTTTCAAATTAAATGGTAAAACTTAACAGTACTATCACCCCAAACCTGTAATAAATGCAAACAAACAGAGCTGTGGAGCAATTTTATACTGTTCTTTACAGAAGTATTCTGTCTTTGAATTTAAATCATTATTCAGAGTTAAATCCCTATTGAAACTAACATTAATAGCATCAATTTCTTGAGCCGTCTAGCTTTCTGTTATTAAAAGTGATAGGATTTATATTTTGCATATCCCTTTTTATAAATTTTAAATAAGGGCATACTCATATTTATGTAATAAAAATGAAAAAATTAAAATACCCCATTTATTTATTTTTACACTCCACATTTCAAAAACACGTATGCAAGTCTCCACACAGTCCCTCAGCACATTAACAAAGCTCAGGCAAGTAATGTAATGTTCAGCATGCTGTGATACTGCGTATTCATATCTACAGTGAAAGTAGATTCTACCCAGTTTGAGGACAGAATGGCAAACCTTTTTAACTCTGACTCAGAAAAAAATCTCTTCCAAAGAGCCATGTCACTCAAAGAGCCACAGAAAAAGAACTCTCTCTTCTGCCAATGGAACGTGCCCAGGGTAAATCACAACAGGTTATAGTCTGGAAGGAGAATTCTCATGCTCTGCAGAAGGGTGGATGCCTTGTGTTAGTGAAGCCTTAAAGAGTTAAGACTTATGCATTTGATTTCTAATTTTATTAAAGCCTGCATAAAAACACATCTTAAAAGACTAAGTAACAATGGAAATAATTCAGAATGCAAGCACACAATTGCAATTAAAAAAAGTCACAAACTTACCTTCTTCCATGGGCTTACAAACTGTGTACATGCATATTGAGTTAACATGTGGATTATAACAACTTGACCTCATTCTTCCACGTCAACCAGCAAGTTCTTGTGAAATAGATCTATTCTACCTGGACACACTTCCTCAAATGCCATCACAACGCTCCCAGCTACCAGTTAGAAAACAAAATATAAACCAGGTCAGTGTTCCTTCCACAGTTCATCCGCAAGTGAGAATCAAAATTAAAGCTAGCAGTTCTCAGCAATTTCAGATTGTTGCTATTCAGTGAAAAGAAACAACAAAAAAACCCAACAACCCTAAGCCCACAGAAATGGTATCTTATTTAAAATAGAATTGAGATAAGTTTATTAGAATGGAGAAAACATTTGCTGTTTCTATTACACACATAAATCTTAGCTCCCAGTCCTGAAGATGGTGCAACATAAGCATAATTTTTTTTCTTACAGTTATATTTTCATAGAATCATAGAATAGTTTAGGTTGGAAGGGACCTTAAAGATCATCTAGTTCCAACCCCTTGCCATGGGCAGGGACATCTCCCACTAGACCAGGTTTATTTTCCAAATAAATTATCAGAGAACTTGCAATTAAATCAGAAATAACAGGAAAAAATGACAAGTATAATAGTGATGTGCCCAACAAGGTCTATTGGGATTCTCTTATCAACAATGGCATGATCAAACTAAAGATAAGCTGGGGGTAAGTTTCCCAGCACTACTGGGATCCAAACTTCTCTCTCAATATGGCTAAATTAACTGTCCTGAAATTTTATCTTTAGTGTTTCATGCACACACTTTGCAAAAAAGGCATAAAAATTAGTAATACAGACATACAGTAATACTTTCCCTCAAAGAACACAAGCAGAATTTCTGCATGTTGTTCAGCACTTTTCTACCAATTACAAAATTATGGAAATGGATCATTTATGTCCTGCTGTGTCCTCACACATTTTTTGCCCCCATAAGAAATAAATCATTGTGTATATATAAAGATCCTCATAGTGACTATGATTATAAAAATAGCTTTGTTTTAATGAGAAAATTAAATAGAGAAGGAAGGGAGACAGGGAGATATATTTATGACTATAAGAATAGTTGCAGCCTAATATTTAAAAAAATCCATTTAGGTTTATAGGTGAAGGACGATATAGATGCTGGTGTCCAACTGTAGTTCTGTTGTGGATACTCTTGCCTTTTACCATTATTAGCAGTGCACACACATTTTGCTGTATTTCTCTTTCATTTGGATATGATATAGTTTGAAAGCTGACACAAAATAATACATATAACACTAGTTCAGATCTTTTAAAAATGAGCACATCTCATTTAAAAAGTTCAGTTACTGTGAGTAAAACAGCTTGATACAAAGAAATAGTCATACTGAAATACAGGAATTCTAAATAATTACTTATTTCAATTCACATCAGTTACCTATTCAAGTTTACACTGAGAATGCTGTCACTTGTGAACAATTAAAGTATGCTAATAAAAATTTGAACATACATTATGAAATGCTAGGGGTGCACTGAATGAACAAGAATTTTATTCCTGTGGCGAGTCCCTAGATTTACAAGTTAATACAGGAATTGCCATACATCACAACACTACTTAAGATCATGCTTCTCTCCCCATTATGGCATTGTCCAAAATTAAGCTTTTCATTTTGAGGGGGATGTGGGTTAAAAATGTCACAATGTAAAACAGATTCAAAATGCATTAGTAACAAGAGGATTTATCTGAGAAAATTTCCTAATGCTTTCTTAATAAAAGATTATTTTCTATTTGACACTGTTCCCCCTATAGTATGATCCTACTATACATCTAAACATCAGAGGAACAGCTAATAATCTGTTTATTAAATGCTCAACATTCCATTAAAATATTTAGAATTAAAATAAAATGATCCAATCAGAATATAAACCCAAAAAATATAATTTTCAAAAAGAACCAGTCAGTTAATTTCCATCTCATGATGGAACCATGGTCAGTTGCCCAGCCCATCCTGAGCAGTGATCGTGGATTCCTGCCCCCTGTCCAACCCCCATTTATATACTGAGCATGACATCTATGGTATGGAATATTCCTTCTAACCAGCTTGTCCTGTCTATGCTCCCCCTCAGCTTCTGTGGGAAGCTGAAAAAGTCCTTGACAAATATAAACATTACTTAGCAACAATGGAAACAATATGCGTTATCAACATCCATCACCATTCTTCTCATTCTAAGTCCAAAACACAGCAGCTACTAGAAAGAAAATTAACTCTGACCCAGCTGAAACCAGAACAGTATCCACCCCTTATTCTACACCATCTATGTCATGCCCAGATCTTACACTTTTCAGTAAATCACCAGCCCTTTTCCTGTCTTTGATATATATATATATATATACACAGCTGAAACCAGGACACCCAGACTGTTTTTCCCAGACAGTTCCTTACATGCAGTATGGGGATCTTATAGAGTCATAGGGTTGGAAGGGACCTCTGGAGATCATCTAGTCCAACCCCCCTGCCAGAGCAGGGTCATCTTAGAGCAGGTTGCACAGGAATGCGTCCAGGCGTATCTTCTTCCACAGTGCACAGGGGTTTTGATTGAGCAGGGACAGGTCAACTGGCAGATCCTCTAGTATTAACTAGCCAAGTAGCTTCTGCTAAATGGGTATCCTAATGCCTGAAGGTCCCAGCACCCATGGCTCTCTGTGTAGCTCTTAAATCCATTGTATCATTCAATTTTCCCAGAGGCTGGTGCATGATAAGGGATGTGATACACCCAGTCAATGCCATGCCATGCACAAGTGTTTATGAGGTTGTTTCAGAAATAACTCCCATTGTCCAACTCAGTTCTTTCAGGGGTGTCACCATAAAAACTTGCTTTTCAAGGCCCAAGATAGTATTCTGGGCAGTAGCATGGGTCACAGGGTATATTTCCAATCATCCAGTATTCACTTCCACCATCATAAGCACATGGTGCTTCTCATGGCTGGTTCGTGGTTGTCGTGGTTTGGGCTGGACTGGCCACTGAAACGAATGACAGATGCTCTCCCCCACCTCTCCCTCCAAGGAGATGAGGGAGAGAGAGAAAGAGACTTATGAGTTTAGAAAAAAACTAAAACTAAACTATTTTAATGAAATATTAATAATAAAATAAAAACAAAATAATGAAATATATACAATATATACAAAACCAGTATCGAGCTCCCAGGATGATGATCACATCACCGTCAGGCACTGGGAAAGTCCCAGACTGGACTCAGTGATGGACAGGAACTGGATTCTGGATCTGGATTATGCACGGATCAGGATCAAAAGCAGACAGAGTCCTCCTCAGACACCGGCCAGTGAAGAAAGAGGGATGACCCTTTGATACCTCAGCTTTTGTGGCAGATAGGATGGAATACCCTTGTTGGTCAGTTTTGGGTCACCTGCCCTGTCTGCTCCTCCCTGCAGGTGGGACCCCTCTATGCTTTTCCACTTCTGACCCTCCAACGGGGCAAATAATGAAATTAGCTGACCTTGGTTGTTATAGCAATAAGTATAAGCAAGAGCCTCTCTGCATACCATTCCTTGGCATATATTAGAAACAATCAGGTCTTATCTCTCTGGGAGTGAACAGTGTCTCCACAATATGCTGTTAATTTCAGAGAGTTCAGTTCATTAGAATAGGCTTAGCTGCAAGGTAAAATTACTGAACGTAAAATTGGTTCTGTTTTACCTCAAACCAGGACAGTGGTAGTGTGATATCTGCCGGGCTTCCCCATATCGATATTTCAGCCATCATCCTCCATACCAAAAAGGCTTTAGCTGCTTGGCTTGTTTGGTTATGGCACACGTCTTACATTCATGGATATAACCTGTGCAATGGCATCAATGGTCAAGTCTGCACCTCGATCAAAAGCCCATTTATATGTTGCATCCCTTCAATTCTAGCAGCCTGGTCCACCTGCTCATTGTTTCGATGTTCTTCAGCGGCCCAACTCTTGGGTAAGTGGGCATTTAAGTGACATACTTTTACAACCAGGTTCTCTACCTGAGCAGCAATACCTTGTCACAATTCAGCAGCCAAGATGGGTTTACCTCTGCGCTGCTGGTTGCTCTGCTTCCTCTGTTTTAACCACCCACACACAGCATTTGCCACCATCCATGAGTCAGTATAAAGTACCGGCCATTTTTATTGTTCAGCAATATCTAAAGCCAGCCGGATAGCTTTCTTTTGCAAACTGATTTGATTCACCTTCTCCTTCAGCAGTTTCTGCAACTTGTTGTGTAAGACTCCACACAGCAGCCTTCCGCTTTCGATGCTTTCCCACAATCCGGCAGGACCCATCAGTGAACAGGGCATATGTCTTCTCATTTTCTGGCAGCTTATTATATGGTGGGGCCTCTTCCGCACGCGTCACCTCCTCCTCTGGTGACATTCCAAAATCCTTGCCTTCTGGCCAGTCCATGATCACTTCCAGAATTCCTGGGCGACTGGGGTTTCCCATTCGAGTTCGCTGTGTGATCAGTGCAATCCACTTACTCCATGTAGCATCAGTTGCATGATGTGTGGTGGGGACCCTTTCTTTGAACATCCAACCCAGCACCAGCAGTCGAGGTGCTAAGAAGAGCTGTGCTTCAGGACGAATCCCTTCTGAAGCAGCTTTAACTCCTTCATATGCTGCTAATAGTTCTTTTTCAGTTGGAGTGTAATGGGTTTCAGATCCTCTATATCCCTGACTCCAAAACCCTAGAGGTCAACCTCGGGTCTCCCCTGGTGCTTTCTGCCAGAGGCTCCAGGTAGGGCTGTTATCCCTGGATGAGGTGTAAAGCATGTTTTTCACACCTTGTCCTGTCCGGACTGGCCCAAGTGCTACTGCACGAACTATGTCTCATTTAATACATTCAAAGGCTTGCTGCTGCTCACAGGACTCCATTCAAAGTCATTCTTCCAAGTCACTCGATAGAGGACTTACAATTAGACTATAACCTGGAATATGTATTCTCCAAAAACCCACAATGCCTAAGAAAGCTTGTGTTTCTTTTTTGTTAGTTGATGGAGACAGCTGCTATTTTGTTGATCACATCCATTGGGATATGACAGCACCCATCGGGATATGACAGCACCCATCTTGCCACTTTATGCCTAAAAACTGGATCTCCTGTGCAGGTCCTTTGACCTTACTTTGTTTTATGGCAAAACCAGTTTTCAAATGAATCTGGATTATTCTTCTCCCCTTCTCAAATACTTCCTCTGCTGTGTTGCCCCACACAATGATGTCATCAATATACTGCAGGTGTACAGGAGCTTCACCCTGTTCCAGTGCAGTCTGGATCAGTCCATGGCAAATGGTGGGGCTGTGTTTCCACCCCTGGAAGTCGATTCCAGGTGTACTGGAAAGCAAACTGTGGCCTGCCCTGTGCTGCCAAAGGGATCGAGAAAAACGCGTTAGCAATATCAATTGTTACATACCATTTGGCAGCCTTTGACTCTAGTTCATATCAAAGTTATAGCATGTCTGGTATGGCAGCACTCAGCTGCGGTATGACTTTGTTAGGCCTCGACAGTCCACTGTTAGCCTCCATTAGATTTTTGCACTGGCCATATACGATTATTAAAGGGTGAATTAGTCTTACTGATCACTCCTTGACTCTCCAGTCGCCAGATCAGCTTATGGATGGGAACCAGGGAGTCTCGACTGGTGTGATATTGTTGCCAGTGTAGTATGATGGTAGCAATTGGCACCTGCTGTTCTTTAACCCACAGCAACCTCACCACCGATGGATCCTCTGAGAGGCCAGGCAAGCTAGACAGCTGTTTAATCTTCTCCGTACTCAAGGCAGCTATACCAAAAACCTTTTTTGGTCCTTGAAGTACCCTCACCTGAGGTAGTCTATGCCAAGGATACATAGAGCCTCCGGACCAGTCATAGTAGGATGCTTTTGCCACTCATTCCCAGTTAAGCTTACCTCACCCTCCAACACAGACAGTTCTTGGATCTTCCAGAAATAGAGATGGATTCTGCCACTTTGTAATCTGATGGTATTACACTGTGCACCGGTGTCCACTAGAGCTTTATACTCCCATGGGGTTGATGTGCCAGGCCATCAAACTCACACAGTCCAGTAAACCCAGTTGTCCCTTTCCTCCACCTGGCCAAAGGCAGGGCCCCTCTATTCCTGGTTGGCATCTTCATTACTTGATTTTTGTAACTACAAAACAGAAGTCTCTTCATTAGAGTCAAAAGTACAATCAGCCCTTCTACTCTGCCCAACAGACACTGGAGCAGTAGTTTTCCTGGATGGATGCCTCTTGGCTGTTGTTTTTCCTTGCAGTTCCTGTACCTGAGCTTCTAGTCTCCAGGTAGGTTCACCATCCCACTTCCTCATGTCATTCCCCAGTCACGCAGGAAGAACCACAGTGTTGCATGTGGTGTGCACCACCGGTACCCTTTCCCTTGAACAGAAGAAGGCTGACTCTTAATAGCTGAGACTTTGGTTAGAGTGCATGAGAAAGACCTTCTTGGATTGCTCAGACAATTTTTGGGTCCATTCCTTCACAGCTGAGATGCAGGCCCATATGGAGGAAGCAAGATTATCTTCGTATTCTTGGAGTTGTCTGTCCAGTCCATCTATAGTTGGTGCCTCTGTGTCTGTCCAGTTCATTATCACTCGTGGGTTGAAATAAAACAGTTTAGTAAATGAAATTAAATAAAATAACAACAACATCAATAATAAAATGGTAATGAAAAGGAAAACAACAAAGAGAGAGGAATAAAACCCAAGAAAGACAAGTGATGCAAATGAAAATGATTGCTCACCACCAACCAACCAATGCCCAGCCAGTTTCCGAGCAGCAGCCGCCCCCCCCCCCCCCCCCCTAGTTTTGTTGCTGAGCATGACATCATATGATGTGGAATATCCCTTTGGTCAGTTGGGGTGAGCTGTCCTGGCTGTGTCCCCTACCAACTTCTTGTGCACCCCCAGCCTACTTGCTGGCAGGGTGTAGAGATAGGGAGTAGCATAGGGGATCTGTTTGACCCTGGTGAGACAAAGCTGTATCCTTGAGAAATGCCTTGAGAGAAAAGATAAGCAAGCATCAGGAGATATCAGCAAGAACAGGAATGTGAAAGCAAAGCTGCTACTCCACGTGAACAGACAGAGACGACAAATCGGAAGACACTGAGAAGCGCGTGGCAATCGACCTTCAACCTATCAGCAGGATGCTGCCTGCGTGTGGAGAGTGCTTGTACCTATAAAGCTCAGAAAATTGTTGTAATAAAGGTCTTTGGTCCATACCCTGCCAGAGTCCGTGAATCAATGCTCCACACCTGTCAGCTCATTAGAGTCGCCTGCTATTAAGAAATTCCTGATTCCAGCAGAGACCTCTGTGTGTGCATGCACACTTATATGCTTTTCTTATGTGTATAAGTATTAATTTGAGAGCTGTGCTTTTGCCCATATGTATTAATTTGGAATACCCCTTATAGTAAGTTAGTGTGAATCTTGCCATCTTCGAATCTCTAATCAAGTTGCTGTTCAATTATTTTGTTTACTCACTTTGTAAACCTCTAAACCGGTTAATGATTAAATGTGACTAAAATTCAACCTCTTGATCTACCTTAAATCACTAATAAATTTTGAATCGCTGTTAAATCATAACCATGTCAAATATTTCCATCCGTGACAGGCACAGCATATGTTTCTCACCATCCGGTGCTTCCTTCCACCATTGTAAGCACATAGAGTTTACCCTGGCGGATTTGAGGGAGTGTGATGCAGTCAATTTGCCAAGCCTCCCCATACTTATATTTCAGCCATTGTCCCCCATACCACAAAGGTTTTAACCTTTTAGCTTGCTTGATTTCGGCACATGTTTCACAATCATGGATAACCTGCACAATAGTGTCCATAGTTAAATCCACCCCTCGGTCACAGGCCCATTTATATGTTGCATTCCTTCCTTGAAGACCTGAAGTATCATGGGCCCACCAAGCTAAAAATAGTTCACCCTTATGTTCCCAGTCCAAATCTGTCTGGAAAATCTTAGCAGTCTGATCCACTTGCTGATTGTTTTGGTGTTCCTCAGTGGCCTGACTCATGGGTACGTGGGCATCTACGTGACGTATTTTTACGACTACTTTCCCTAGCTTGTTGGCAATATCTTGCCATAATTCAGCAGGTCAGGTGGGTTTACCTCTATGCTACCAGTTGCTCTGTTTCCACAGCTTTAACCACCCCCACAGAGCAGTTGCCACCACCCATGAGTCAGTACAGAGACAGAGTATTGGCCACTTTTCTCATTCAGCAATGTCTAAAGCCAGCTGGATGGTTTTTACCTCTGCAAATTGACTTGATTCACCTTCTCCTTCAGTCACTTCTACAACTCCTCGTGTAGGATTCCATGGAGCAGCCTTCCACCTTCGATGTTTTCCTACAATAGGACAGGTCCTATCAGTGAAGGGGATCACTTCTCATTTTGTATTAGCTTATTATACAGTGCAGCTTATTCAGCATGTGTCACCAACTCTTCTGGCGGCATTCCAATGTCTTTGCCTTCGGGACAGTTTGTGATCACTTCTATAATTCCTGGATGATTGGGGTTTCCTATTCGAGCTCACTGTGTGATTAAGGCAACCCGTTCTACTCCAGGTGGCATCAGTGGCATGATGAGTAGAAGGAACTTTACCCTTGAACATCCAGCCCAGCACTGGTAATCAGGGCATGAGGAGGAGCTGTGTTTCAGTACTGATTACTTCTGAAGGAGCTCCAACTCCTTCATATGCTGCCAAAATTTCTCAGTTGGGGTATAGTTGGCCTTGGATCCTTTGTATCCTCGACTCCATGATTCCTAGGGGTCGACCTCGAGTGTCTCCTGGTGCTTTCTGCCAGAGGCTCCAGGTAGGGCCATTGTCCCTGGCTGCAGTGTAGAGCACATTTTTAATGTCCTGTCCTGTTCAGATTGGTCCAAGGGCTACTGCATGCACAACCTCTTGTTTAATTTGCCCAAAGGCCTGTCATTATTCAGGGCCCTGAATGAACTCATTTTTCTTTCGAGTCACATCATTGAGAGGATTCACAATCTGACTATAACCTGGAATATGCATTCTCCAGAAACCCACAACGCCTAAGAAAGATTGTGTTTCCTTTTTGTTAGTAGGTGGGGACATAGCTGTTATTTTGTTAATCACATCCATTAGGATCTGGCGATGCCCATCTTGCCACTTAGTTCCCAAGAAGTGGATGTCTCTTGCAGGCCCCTTGACCTTACCTCTTTTTACAGCAAAACCTGCTTTCAGAAGAATCTTGATTATTTTCTTACCTTTCTTGAAAACTTCTTCTGCTGTGTTACCCCACACAATGATATCATCAATGTACTGCAGGTGTTCTGGAGCTCCACCCTTCTCCAGTGCAGGCTGGATCAGCCCATGGCAAATGGTGGGGCTGTGTTTCCACCCCTGGGGCAGTCAATTCCAGGTATACTGGATGCCTCTCCAGGTGAATCCAAACTGTGGCCTACACTCTGCTGCTAAAGGAATAGGGAAAAAGGCATTAGCAATGTCAATTGTAGCATACCACTGGGCTGCCTTTGACTCCAGTTCATATTGGAGTTCTAGCATGTCTGGCACAGCAGCACTCAGTAGTGGTGTGACTTTGTTCAGGCCATGATAGTCTACTGTTCATCTCCAGTCTCCATCAGACTTTCTCACTGGCCATCTAGGGCTGTTAAAGGCTGAGCAAGTCTTGCTGATCACTCCTTGGGTCTCCAGTCGACAAATCAGGTTCTGGATGGGAATCAGGGAGTCTCAGTTGGTGAGATACTGACATGACAGTAGCAATTGGCACCTGCTGTTCTTTAACCTTCAGCAGTCCCACCACAGAAGGGTCATCGGAAAGGCCCAGTAAGGTAGACAGCTGTGTAATGTCCTCAGTCTCTACAGCTGCCATACCAAAAGCCCACCCATACCCTTTTGGGTCTTTGAAATACCCTTTCTTGAGGTAGTCTATGCCAAGGATGCAGGGAGCATCTGTGCCAGTTACAATGGGGTGCTTCTCCCATTTATTCCCAGTTAGGCTCACTTCGGCCTCCAATACAAGTCAGTTCTTGAGACCCGCCTGTCACTCCAGAAATAGTGACAGATTCTGTCCCTTTATGATTTCATGGCAATAGGATGTACTGTGCACCAGTGTCCACTAGGGCTTTATACTTTTGTGGCTCTAATGTGCCAGGCCATCAAATCCACACAGTCCAATAAACTGGGTTGTCCCTCTCCTCCTCCTGGCTGGGGGCAGGGCCTCCCTAATATTGTGCATAGTACACACAATTAGCAGATGAGTTCCTACCCAGACCAGATAACTTCTCACCATAGACCAGAGCAGCCATCCTCCTGGAAGAATTCTTTTTCTAACTGTTTTACCTTGCAACTCACGTAACTTGTGTCTGTAGGGCTGAGGTAAGTTGTCCATCCCACTTCCTCCTGTTCTCTCCATGGTCACAGAGGCAATACCACAGTTTCCCTCTTAGCGTGTTCTGTCCCTCTTGAGCCAGTCTTTTCCTTATGGCTGTGACATGGGTCCATGAAGGGGAAGAGTGGGATCTTTCCTCCATCCCGGACAGTTTATCTAACAATTTCTCATTTTTCTTGGTCATTTTCTCAATCATTTTCTTATTTGCTCAGACATTTTCCCAGCCATTTTCTCAGTTTTCTCACCCAGTTTTTCCACGGCTGCCACAGTGAGGGGACAAGAGAAACTGTCTTCATACTGTCGTACTCTGTTAGCCACTTCATTTACAGTTGTTGTATCGGCATCAGATCCTACCCAGACCATTGTTGACAAAGTGTGAGAATGGTGCACTCTGCACAAACTTCTGCAACATAGGTCATTTGCATGGCATTTCATCAGGGTCTACATTCACTCGCCAGTCACCATAAACCACCTCTTGCACGGCCAGTTCCCTCAGGTACTTGATACCTTTTTCCATGCTGGTCCATTTGTTTGGACAGCATACGATATCATCCTTAAAGGGACACCTGCCCTTTATGGCTGACACCAGTCGCCTCCAGAGGCTGAGAGTGTTTGTCCTTCTCCCAATCGCTTTATCGATACCTCCATCCCTGGCCAGGTTTCCTAACTGCCTAGCTTCTCTACCTTCTAAGTCTATGTTATCAGCCCCATTATCCCAGCATCAGAGCAATCAGGAGATAAGTGTCTCCCCTTCATGACGACTAAAGTCCTTCCTCATATTTCGCAAGTCCTTCATAGAGAAGGATTTAATGATCATCTCTGCATCTGATTCCTCCTCCTGCGTTGGCGCTGCCTGAGAAGAGCCCTCTCCTGTATCTGCTTTAGCAGGACCCTTTCATTGATCTTCGTCAGAAGAATTCTCTCCCATGCTACATGGCTGGCCACTGAAGAAAAGAGCTGACCCCTTTGATCCCTCAGCTTTTATACTGAGCATGATGCAGATGGGATAGTATACCTTGTTGGTCAGTTTTGGGTCACCTGTCCTGTCCGCTCCTCTTCACAGGTGCGACCCCTCTATGCTTTTCCGCTTCCAATACTCCAAGGTGGCATACAACAAAGTTAGCTGACCTTGATGGTTATAGCAATAAGTATAAGCAGGAGCCTCTCTGCATACCATTCCTTGGTATTAACTATAAACATCAGGTCTTATCTCTACTAGAAGCCAACAGTGCCTGAAAAATATGCTATTAATTTCAGAGAGTTCAGTTAGCTAACTAGAGGCTTAGCTAAAAACTAAAATTACTGAAAAGAAAATTGGCTGTTCTACCTCAAATTAGGACATATAAATATGGGGAGGCCTGGCAAATTGATTATATCACACTCTCACGAAGGCAAGTGCCATGGACTTATAATGGTGGAAGCAACCACTGGATGGCTGGAAACATACCCTGTGCCCCATGCCACTGCCCAGAACACTGTTCTGGGCCTTGAAAAGCATGTCTTATGGTGACATGTCACCCCAGAGAGAATTGAGTCTGACAACAGGACTCATTTCCAAAACAACTTCATAGGCACTTGGGCCAAAGAGCACAGCATTGAGTGGATGTATCACATCCCCTATCATGCACCAGTGTCTGGGAAAATTGAACAATAAAATGGACTATTGAAAACTACACTGAGAGCAATGGGTGGTGGGAACCTTCAAACGTTGGGATACACATTTAGCAAAGGCCACCTGGTTAGTTAACACTAAAGGATCTGCTAATTGAGCTGGCCCTGCCCAATCAAAATTTCCACGTACCGTAGAAGAGGATAAAGTCCCTGTAGTGCCCATGAAGAATATGTTAGGGAAGACAGTCTGGGTTAGCCCTGCTTCAGGCAAAGGCAAACCCATCCATGGGATTGCTTTTGCTCAAGGACCTGTTTGCACTTGGTGGATGATGCAAAAGAATGGGTGTCGTGGTTTGGGCCAGGTTGGCCAATGACAGGACAACAGATGTTCTCCCCCACCTCTCACTCCAAGGAGAGGAAGAAGAGAGATAAAGAGATTTATGAGTTTAGAAAAGACTAAACTAATGAAATATTAACAATAAAATAAAAAAAATGAAATAGATATAAAATAAAAATATATATAGAAAGCCAGATCAAGTTCCTAGGAAGATGTCACTGGCAGGCACTGTGAAAGTTCCAGACAGGACTCGGTGACAAATGGAACACACTGACCAGGATCAAAAAGGCAGATGAGCTGACAGGGTCCTCCTCAGACATCAGTTGCTGAAGAAAGAGAACCATTGAAGAAGAATCCACTGGAGAAGAGCCAACCTGACCCTTTTTAATCACTCAGCTTTTATACTGAGCATGGCAGATAGGATGAAATACCCTATTGGTCAGTTTGGGTCACCTGACCTGTCCACTCCTCCCCACAGGTGCAACCCCTCCACAGAGGAAACGACCCAGTCAGCTGATCTTGGTTACCACAGCAACAAGTAAGAGCAAGAGCCTCTCTCACTGAACAGAAACTTGGTTCTGCTTTACCCCAAACCAGGACAATGGGGAGGTCTGTTGTGTACCTCAAGGGGATTTAATTTTGGGTGAGAATAGACAATGAATTAAATTGTATTATGTTAATTGCTAAATTACCACTATATGTCATCACTACTATGGTTACTATATGTATATAGTATTGCTATATGCTATATAGTATCATAGTAAGAATCGCCCAAAGTAATGAAGAATGAACTTTAATGAAACCAAGCAAAGTGCAGCAGTGATGGATCCAGAACTAGCTTCAACAGCTGGCACCCGGCAACTTTCTTGAGATCAACATCTTCAGCCCGTAGACCATGGGCATGGGCTGTGCCAGATACACCAGCTGCGAGCTTGAGGTGCAGCATGCAACAATCCAACACCATACACCATCTCTTCTGCCCTGATGGACTGTTCTAACAGATGGTGCCCAAAGTCATGGAATAAATGAACTCAAAAGACATTTTAGAGGGCTGGCCCATAGACTAAGGGAATGATATCTCTGTGTGTGTGTGTGTATGTATGTATGTGTGTGTGTATATATATATCAAAGACAGGAGAAAGGGTGGTGATTTACTGAAAAGTGTAAGATCTGGGTATGACATAGATGGTATAGAATAACGTGTGGATACTGTTCTGGTTTCAGCTGGGTCAGAGTTAATTTTCTTTCTAGTAGCTGCTGTGTTTTGGACTTAGTATGAGAAGAATGTTGATAAGACATATTGGTTTAGTTGTTGCTAAGTAATGTTTATATTAGTCAAGGACTCTTTCACCTTCCTGTAGAAGCTGAGAGGGAGCATAGACAGGACAAGCTGGCCAAAGGAATATTCCATACCATAGATGTCATGCTCAGTATATAAATGGGGGTTGTCTGGGGGACAGGAATCCGCAGTCACTGCTCGGGATGGGCTGGGCAACTGATCCTTGGGTGGTGAGAGCGACTTGTGTTGGATCGCTTTATTTTGTATATTCTTTTACCATTATTATATTATTATTGTTGTTGTTGTTGTTATTACTTTTTTCTTCTGTTACTGTTTTATTAAACTGTCTTTATCTTAACCCATGAGGTTTTTTCCCCCTCCTTTTCTCCTCTTCTCCCTACCCTACTGGGGGGGGCAGGGAGTGAGCAAGCAACTTTGTGGTCCTAGTTGCTGGCTGGGATTAAAACATGACAGAAACCATTTTCATGAGTTTTGCTGCAATCCAGACAGCTACCAAATAACAAAATATTAAAAAGAAAAGCTATTTCTGAGACAGTAGTAATTTTTGGTTTAGTGGTTATGGAACAGACCTCAGCACTAGCAAAAGGACATAAAAATTGGAGAGATATTATTCTTAAAATTAAGGCAGATTTTCAGATTTCCATTGCTACTACTGTTCTAGAAAAACCCTAGCAATCATCATCAATTATTTCTTATTAGGAAGAATGTCAGAAAAAGCAAAGGTATCAGTGACCATTAAAATGGAACAAAAATGCAAGGAACAGGATTTATTACTTGAGACCAAAGAATTTAATTCTAAAGTATACACATATACTTTGTTGGATGTATCACACCCTATTTTTATTTCTTGCTATTAACTATAAATGGTGTTTTGGATAAGAAGTTCAGATGTGGAGGGATAAATTGCAGACAAGTTCATTTAGTCAAATGAATCCCATCCAAAAAGAAATGAAAAATTGGGCAAGGTTTTGGAGTTATAAGGCAAGTTTCTGCTCATTATATGTATTTGACCATCTGTCTGAAAACCTGTTGGAATATGCAAGTCATTGTAGACTTCAGGAACACTGAAAAGGCAGGTAAATTTACTGGAAAGCATTCTAGTCCCATGACCAATGGAAAACAGAGAATAAAGAAGGCAAATTATTTGCTACATAACTCGTATGAAATTGAAAAATTCTGTGGAGCCCTAGGCCACTTTCCAAGAAAGCAGTTAAAAGAAGTAGTAGTAGCAGTTATGGGACTACAATGTTCAGTTCTGCTATCATTATAAAAAAAATATTGATTAACAAGAAAGGGTATGAAAGAGACCCAAAAAACCTTTTTTTTTTTCACAACTTGAAAAAAAAGAAAGCCTTACAGAAAAAAACTTTATCAGTTCAATTTGAATCATTTTTCAAAAGAAAGATGAAAAATGTACTTGCATATCATAGGGGGAAAATAAAAGTTAACAAAGAGTGAAGTCATCCAAGAAAAGCACAATAGCAATGATTTGAAATTAAAGACATAAAAATAGAAAATAAACTACTTATCCATAAAAATTATGGTGGCTAGTCATTGGAACAACCAAGTATATTCAGATGATGACTAAATGTTTATTTCCTTCAACAGACTCAATTTGTTTGGCTCAAACTTAGGTTAAACAGATAAAGCTTTACGGCCCATGTTACATGGGAGATCTAAATCGATGATCTCATGATTATACATGACCTTTAACATCTGTGACTCTGTGATTTTCAGTTTTTAGAATTTAAAGAAACCATCATACGCTTTTTGTCCTGTTCTCCATCCCAAAACAACCATTGCAAAATAAAATTAATCTGAATCTAACTTAAACCTGAAGTTGAATACAGAGCTTGTAGACCTATATCCAAGATGGGTAAAGCAGTTGTATATACAAATCACCATTATAAAAACCTAATATTTTATTATTGTACCAGCCAAGTCACTACCTTTGTCCTTCATAACACTAGAAGTTACCTACCCTGGGATTTTTGAGTACAGTTATCACTATCCTCTCCCTCCTTCCCAGCATCAGCAGCTACTATATGTAAAGGACTCAAACCTAGTCCTGGAAAGGAGTCACTATATGGTGTGCCTGAGCAATTAATGTGGGTGGTTAATATGTAATAATGAAGATACTGAAAGACAATTTAGTAAGCTGACGAATGTGATGGACATCTACTTAATTGCACAGGAGAAAGTTAATTCACTACTGAAGTGTCATTATTTAAATAATGCTTGTCTGTTCAACAGGCATCTACTTAATAGAGATGTTATTAAAGCTAAATTACAGCAAAGCTGTGAGACATATCCCTCTAAACAAGACAGGCAAGTCAAAATGAGTGATGAGATATTTATTGTAATTACTATTGGATGCCATATCTTTCATTGCTTCATTTGTCACTTCATGTTTGGAGCCACCTGATTTGTGTTTTTGTTGTTTGAAGTACATAAATAAAATAGAACTTTTTTATTATTATTATTTAAACAGTTATTCAGTTGCAGAAGTGATATGAAAATAGGATGAGATATGAAGCAACTGAAATTAGGATTTAATATGAACTAAAATAACCTCAACTGCTAGATGAACATGGGCACGTGGGAATCAAAACTTCAAATTTTCAGTCTCTTGTGGTTGCAACAGAAAAGCTTTAAAAAGTAATAAAAGCGTGTCATGGTTTGGGCCAAATTGGTCAATGGCCGGTGACATATGCTCCCCCCCAGCCTCTCGTGCATGGAGAGGAGGAGGAGAGATAAAGAGAGATTTATGAGTTTAGAAGAAACTAAACTAATAAAATATTAAGAATAAAATAAAAAGGAAAATAATGAAATAGATATAGTATATACAGGACCGTATTAAGCTCCCAGGATGATGTCACCGGCAGGCACTGGGGAAGTCCCAGGCTGGACTCAGCAACGAGCGGGAACCGGGTTCCAGAGTTGGGGTCAGGAACACACGGATCGGGATCAAAGGCAGATGAACAGACAGGGTCCTCCTCGGACATCAGCCATTGAAGGAAGAGAGCTGACCCTTTGATCCCTCAGCTTTTATACGGAGCATGGGGCAGATGGGATGGAATACCTCTGTTGGTCAGTTTTGGGTCACCTGTCCTGTCTGCTCCTCCCTGCAGGTGGGACCCCTCTATGCCCCTCCACTTCCGACCCTCAAATGGGGCTGTGTGAGCCGATACAGGCAGGACACAGGAACAACCACACACCATGGATGAAAGGCAAAGAACAAATTTAATCTCGATACCTCACAGACCAGGGAATCTCTAAAACAACACCTGGGCAGAGGCACGCAAGCAGGGACCGTGGGCACCGCAGCACGAGAGAGAGTTCTTCTTAGCAAGAGTCCTTGACAGCGAGAGAGTCCTTGTTAGCAAGAGCAGGCACGGACTCCCTGTTCTTCTTGGTATTTATAAGGTTCAAACAGGCATAGCTTTCTCACTGTGCTTTGATCTTCTTCCACAACAGGCCAGGATTCTCAAGCAGCTAGATAAGGTGTCCCTGAGTCCATTACAGACTTATGTTATCTAAGTGCAAGTGTTTTCCTTGCAAGCACCTGAGACTGAATAACAATTAGTGTGATATATGTGTTTTACAGTACCCCAGGTGCGAGTCCCTTGAGCGTATTTACAATCCTCCTCACCGATCTTCCGTTGCTTTCCCACAGGGGCAAATAATGAAATTAGCTGACCTTGGTTGTTATAGCAATAAGTATAATCAAGAGCATCTGTGCATACCATTCCTTGGCACAAACTGTCTTATCACTCTGAATGAACCGTTTTCGGCACAACATGCTGTTAATTTCAGAGAGTTAGAAGAGGTCTAGCTAAGAAATGAAATTACTGTACGGAAAGTTGGTTCTGTTTTACCTCATACCAGGACAAAGTGTTGCCTGCAAGTTATAAAATTAGAATAGATACTTTAAAAACTCTGTTGCTATAATTTAAATCTGACTGTTTTTAAAGCAAGTTTTGGTTCTGGACCAGAGAGAGGAGTTAAATATAAATATAAACAATAGACTGCAGTAATATAGATCTTGATTATTAAAGTTGTAACAAAAAAATCCACCCAAAGCCTTAAAAACATAGACCAAAGAAATTTAGGGGAAAGACAATTCTTCTAATGCACTCTTGTGCATTTCTTTTTATCTTCATATTTTTAATATCCCCCAAAATATCAATAACACAACTTAATGATTCCAAAGGCTTTCACTGCCAATCAGCAACAGAAACTAAATGCAACATGTACCCACATTTCCACAAGATTTGGATGGTAATACAAAATTGAAACTCCTTTTCTATGTCCATTATATCAAAAGATCAATATATGAGGGCAGTCTCACAAATTTTGTTGTTGTCAGAAGTTATTCTGCACTAACATAGATGAGGATCAACCCAAAAATAGACTCTTCAAATTTCATAAAGGGATAATAAGTTTGTTTTCCTAATAATCTTGAGATTCTTTGTCCAGAAACTTCTCTGTTTAGAGCAGGTGCAATGGCAAAATTTAAATTATTTATGTTCTATTTATATTTTTTAATTCAATACATAATAAAATCATATATGTATTTTGTTCTTGGAATTTAATTCAACACAGACAATTGTCTTTTACATTAATGTGTTCATCTGTTTTGCTTCCTTGGTTCTCAAGGTACATCACAGTGGTGTAATAACTTGTGTTGTATACAATACAGAAGACCACTGACATTTAAACAAGTTGTTTCGACCGTGTTTTGCATTTACACATTTCTTTTAATGTTAGATTTTGTAAAACAGTTGTAATTCAAAGTTTATTCTTCATGCATAACATTAACCTTTTAAATTGCTTAGTGCATTTATTCTCTTAAAAAATTCTTTTAATAATACTTAGGCTATAATGACTACTGATATGACATGTTTGTGATCAGCGGTGCAAAGTCCAGTTGGAGGCCTGTAACTAGCGGTGTTCCCCAGGGGTCAGTACTGGGCCCAGTCTCATACAACATATTCATCAACAACCTGGATGAGGGGACAGAGTGCACCCTCAGCAAGTTTGCTGATGACACAAAACTGGGAGGGGTGGCTGACACACCGGAAGACTGTGCTGCCATACAGCACAACCTGGACAGGTTAGAGAGTTGGGCGGAGAGGAACCTAATGAAATTCAACAAGGGCAAGTGTAGGGTGCTGCACCTGGGGAGGAATAACTCCATGCACCAGTACAGGTTGGGGGCTGACCTGCTGGAGAGCAGCTCTGCAGAGACAGACCTGGGAGTCCTGGTGGATAACAGGATGACCATGAGGCAGCAATGTGCCCTTGTGGCCAAGAAGGCCAATGGTCTCCTGGGGTGCATTGAAAAGACCATGGCCAGCAGGTCGAGGGAGGTCATCCTCCCCCTCTACTCTGCCCTAGTGAGGTTGCAACTGTGACAGATCTATGAGCAGAGGCCTGCGTACGGCCAAAGACACAGTGAGCAGAGCACACAGAAACAGGAACGCAGATGTCGATACAGATGGAATGAAGAGGAATTGGTCCAATATAAACATGGAACAAGAAAACAGGATTAAAAGGAAACAGGATTAAAAGGAACAGAGATATGAAGTACTAATTATCCGGTGGTGTACCCGCGGCTGGACAGAGGAATTCATACTGAGAGCTCTCTAACAATCACTTTCATCGCCGTTCGCTGGACGAAAAAGGTGAGCAGCCGCGGTAGATATTAAAAATGGGACAAACAGCTACTCAAGAACAGAAATTGCAACTTGAACTTCTGCAGCGCATTTTAACAGAACAGGACTTTAAAGTGGCCCCTGTCAAATTAGTATCTTTGCTTGTATGGATACGTGATTATTGCTCATGGTTCCCTGAAGGGGGGGTCCTACGATTTAGCTCACTGGCAAAAAGTGGGGGAGGAATTGCAAACGCGGGAGACACTGCACTTGTCCTTGCCAGAAGGAATAATAGTTACTTGGCGAACTGTATACACTGCCATACGAACACTGCATCCCGCAGAGCAAGCCCTGCAAGGGGTTGCTGGAGGGGGACCACAAGCTCCCCCAGAGGAACCTCAGTCTCTTGACGTTAATACCCCCAGTTGCGAACCCTGAGCCTGAATCTGCTCAAATGCCCAATCCTGAAGAACATTACCAAAAGCAGAATTCGGGAGGCGAAGAGCCAGAAGATCCCTTTGATCCTGGCCCAATAAATCCAGAGACTGAACCTGATTTATACCCACCTTTAACCCCGATTAAAGCTATGGCTGCCTCTGCTCCAACTGCGGAGGAGATTTTACAGCAACAGAGATGAAAGTCGTTATCGCGCTCCTCCATTCTTAACCCTCCTCCATTTGCGCCAGGTACCGCGTCTGTTCCTTCTTATCAACCACTTATGCGTGCGCAGCCGGAATCGGGGTATTGCAGTGTATTGTCAGAATGTCGGCGGGAGACTTTGTGCAGGGGAGATATTCAGATGTTACAAGTGATGCCTGTAATTTATAGACCTAACCAACCTCCTCAATATCAGCACTTACCTTATGAGTTAGTTAAGAAATTCTGCCAGAGACTATGGATTGCAATCTTCCTTCACAATTAATCTTATTCATGTCATAGCTGACTCATATACAATGACAGTGTATGATTGGCGTTCTCTTTTATGGTTAATCTTGACTGCAGCACAATTTGCAGTCTGGGACACAGAGTATCGTGATGCTGCCACTGCTCCAATTATGGACAATCTTATTCAAGGTATTAATATAGGTCTGAACGAGGTGCTGGGACAAGGGCCATACACCACTGCGCAGGCAGAAGCCCAGTTAGACGGAAGAGTTTTTAGTCAGGCCACAACGCTGGCTATTAGAGCCTTGCGGCAAGTTCCCGATACAGGAAGAAGAGAAACGTCATTTGCGGCTGTGCGCCGGAGGGCGCAAGAACCTTATGTTACCTTCTTAGACAGATTGCAGACTGCTAAAGGCAAATAGATTCTGAAGAGGCGCAGCAATTGTTGTTGTTTCAATTAGCAATTGAGAATGCTAATGCGGATTGCAAGGGCACTTTAGAGCCGTTGCGAAATAAGGCCAAAACTCTATCAGAGCTAATAAGAGCCTGTCAAAACGTGGGCTCTGAGCAACATACAGCAGAAATATTAGCCACTGCTTTAGCTCAACAGATGGTGGTAGCCCGTGCAGCTGTTAAATGCTTCCTTTGTGATAAGGAAGGACATATTAAATGGAATTGTCCCCAACACACTGACCGTCCAACTTCAAGAAGGCCTGCTACCCCAACACAACTATGCCCTTGGTGTCAGAGAGGGTATCATTGGAGTAGCCAATGTCGTTCAAAATATGATAAGCTCGGTAATGATGATATTCTATTTGCTACTAAAGAACGGCACGTTTTAACTTCTTTATTAACATTTGCTGAACAACAATTGAAACAACATGGTTTGCAGATTGCAGAAGAAAAGAATTCAAACCATGTCACCTTGGAAGTATTTAGGCTGGAAGCTGCTTGAAACACATATACAGCCTCAACCTTTACGCATTGCTCATTCAGTTGTCACCTTAAACGACCTTCAAAAGTTATTGGGAACAATTAATTGGGTTTGTCCTTTGCTAGGAATTACTACCGAAGAGTTGTCTCCATTGTTTAATATATTGAAAGGAGATCCAGATTTAGCTTCTCCATGTTCATTAACCTCAACAGCTCAGAAGGCATTACAGCACATTGCAGATAAGATACAGTCTACTACCACTGCAAGATGCATTGAACACCTTCCTATCAGACTGTTTGTGATATATCAAGAATTTCAACCTTACGCCCTGATAGGACAGTGGGATGATGCACTCGCAAAGAGCCTGACTGCATTAGAGTGGGTATTTTTGCCACATACCTTTTCAAAAACAGTAGCTACGATGATTGAAATGTCAGCACGATTGATTTCGCAGGGTCGTTTGTGCTGTCAGCAGCTTTCTGGAATGGATCCAAGCCACATACACATCCCCGTCAAATAGGACAACTTTGACCTTTGGTTATCACAAAGTCTTAACCTACAAATTGCCTTAGTAGATTATATATGACAAACCTGGTGGCCTTCTATGAGAAGGTCACAACATCAATAGACAAGGGGAGAGCAACTGACGTCGTTTACCTGGACCTGAGCAAAGCCTTTGACACTGTCCCGCATGACATCCTGGTCTCCAAGCTGATAAAATATGGCTTTGATGGATGGACAATTCAGTGGATGAAGAACTGGCTTCATGGCCACACCCAAAGAGTGGCTGTCAATGGGTCCATGTCCAAGTGGAGGCCAGTGACAAGTGGAGTCCCTCAAGGATCAGTACTGGGACCGGTCTTGTTTAACATCTTTGTCAGCGACATGGACAGTGGCATAGAATGCACCCTCAGCAAGTTTGCCGACGACACCAAGCTGTGTGGGGTGGCTGACACGCTGGAGGAAAGGGATGCCATCCAGAGGGACCTTGACAGGCTGGAGAGGTGGGCCCATGCCAACCTCATGAAGTTCAACAAGACCAAGTGCAAGGTCCTCCATCTTGGTCAGGGCAATCCCAAGCACCAATATAGGCTGGGCAGTGACTGGCTTGAGAGCAGCCCTGAAGAAAAGGACTTGGGGGTGCTGGTGGACGAGAGGCTCAACATGAGCCGTCAGTGTGCACTAGCAGCCCAGAAAGCCAATCGTATCCTGCGCTGCATTGGGAGAAGCGTGGCCAGCAGGTCGAGGGAGGTGATTCCTCCCCTCTACTCCGCTCTGGTGAGACCCCACCTGGAGTACTGCGTCCAATTCTGGAGCCCCTACTACAAGAAAGATATGGATGTGTTGGAACATGTCCAGAGAAGGGCCACGAGGATGATCAGAGGGCTGGAGCACCTCTCCTATGAGGACAGGCTGAGAGAGTTGGGGTTGTTCAGCCTGGAGAAGAGAAGGCTCCAAGGAGACCTTATAATGGCCTATACCAGTATCTTAAGGGGGCCTACAAGAAAGCTGGTGAGGGACTTTTTAGGATGTTGGGTAATGGTAGGACTAGAGGGAATGGATTAAACTAGAGATGGGACAATTCAGACTGGACGTTAGGAAGAAGTTCTTCACCATGAGGGTGGTGAGACACTGGAACAGGTTGCCCAGAGAGGTGGTGGAAGCCCCATCCCTGGAAGTTTTTAAGGCCAGGCTGGATGGGGCTCTGAGCAATCTGATCTAGTGGGAGATGTCCCTGCCCATGGTAGTGGGGTTGGAACTAGATGATCTTTAAGGTCCCTTCCAATCCTAAGAATTCTATGATTCTATGATTCTATATTGGGCAAATAAATTATTCTTTGCCCCGGCACAGACTGTTACAGTCACTTCCACAAATTCCTTTACAGCCGCGCATCCTACTAGTGCCAAAGCCTCTTGCTGGCACCCGTATGGTGTTTGTAGACGGCTCAGGGAAAACAGGAAAAGCAGTTGTAGCTTGGAAGACCTCTGAAGGACAATGGGATTCGGTTGTAACTCCAGTTGAAGGATCTATGGAAATTGTGGAACTCACCGCTACTGTAAGGGCTTTTGACTTATTTCAATAGAAACCGTTAAATGTAGTGGCAGATTCTCAATATGTTACTGGCATTGTTCAAAGACTGGAAGGAGCATTTATAAAACAAGTAGAGAACCAATTGTTATTTAAGCTATTACTGCAATTAATGTTGCTTTTACGAAAAAGACAGTTTCCTTATTTTATTGTCCACATATGCTCTCATAGCTGTTTACCTGGTCCTTTAACTGAGGGAAACACAGTTGCAGATTATCACACTCTGTCGGTAACAACTCCGAACATTATGCAGCAAGCTAAAATGTCGCATTATTTTTTTCATCAAAATGCGAAGGCATTGAGGAAGCAATTTTCTTTAACACAACAACAAGCACATGATATTGTGCAGACTTGTGCCGATTGTCAGCAGCTGGCTCCTCTGCCATCATTTGTGGGGGTTAACCTGTGAGGGCTTACACCTGATGAACTTTGGCAATCTGATGTTATGTTACGCACATTATGGAATTTGGACATTTGTGCCATGTACATGTTTCAGTTGATTTGTTTTCTCACTTTGTTGTAGCTACTGCTCATACAGGAGAGAAGGCTCGTGATGTTATTCAACATGGGTTGCAATGCATTGCAGTCATGGGAGTACCGAAAACTGTAAAAACTGATAAAAGACCAGCTTATGTGTCCGCTAAAGTACAGGCCTTTTTATAGACATGGGGTATTAAACATGTCACCGGTATTCCTCATTCCCCGACTGGGCAAGCAGTTGTGGAGCATATGCATCATACTTTAAAAACCATGCTTGATAAACGAAAAAGGGGGAATCCCGTAGGTATGACACCTCAAGAGCAATTGTATAAAGCAACTTATGTTTTAAATTTTCTAAACATGTCTTCTTTGTCATCCACAGCAGTAGAGCGACATTTCAGAAGGACTGTTGAATGGCCTGAACAACCGAAGGTGTATTATAAGCACCTTGAATCGGGGTGCTGGGAAGGACCAGTCCCCCTGATAACATGGGGTAGAGGGTATGCTTGTGTGTCTTTGTCCTCAGGTCCATACTGGATTCCTGCAAAATTCGTTAAGCCAGCTCATCAGCCGAGTCCAGTACGGGAAAAGAGAGGCCTGGAACCAGTCGAGCCAATCAATGAATAAAGCAGGCATACCTAAGGATGGGTATTTTTATTAATCTTTCAGTTCTTAATGCTTATCTCTTTTCTGTCTCATGTAGATTCTTTTGTATATTGGGTTATATACTGAGGGCTGGCGAATGGGATTTGTATTTGTAAACAGAAGTCTTCATAAGCTAACCATAGATAATACTACAACAAATAGAAGTTGTGAGCAAGAAGATTCTGTAATGATTTGTACTTCTCATGATTTTTGCAATAGTATCTGCAATTGTTATTTTAGCCTTCAGCTTTTGTAGCTGTTGTTGCGCTTACTGAATCTGTCCAGACTGCTAAGGTTGTAGGAGAAACTTTATCTAATGTAACTGAAGAATTAGTTATGTTTAGTATGCTGTTTGCTGTGTTTAATAAGCATTATACAATCAGTTGTAGATGCTGCTTTGCATTGTACCCTTGTACGAGTTGTAGAATATGTTGCTGTAAAAACTATGTGTGTATCCATGAGAACCTGACCTTCAAAGAAGAAAATAACAAGAAGGGAGTACAACAATGTAGTCACGTATCAGACAGCCGCTATTAGCAAAGCTGGATCATGAGTCTGGTGAGGCTCGCTGCATACGCTGGCCACACGTGCAGCGACTCTAGCCTATACTTTTCCACTCAATCCGATGCAGGATATAAGGGGGCTGTCTTGGGCTGTAGAGAGGGAGAGACATGAGCGCACTTTGAAGATACAGGGGACGCCCCGAAGCGCTGTGACTGCCTCCCCCTCCCATAGGTATGACACTGATATGCAAGAACGCATAGATGAAGAAATATTAACCAAATTACAAGCCTTAGAAGCAGCAGTAATATGGATAGGGGATCGGCAAAATGTGTTAAAAACACATCTTTCTCTGTATTGTGATTGGGAGTACAACCCTCGAAGACTTTGTGTTACATCTCTCCCCTGGAATACGTCACTACATGGCTGGGAAATGGTTAAATGCCATCTCCAAGGTGCTTTTGACATGTCATTGCGACAAAATATTCATTCTTTACATGATCAACTTGCGACGAGCGAGGGAAGACAAGCAGCCGACTCAATGTGAGTGATAAAGCAAGCTTCAGTTTATTGCCCGAATACGCTTCATTATATAGCTACTGGTTACATCATCGCTTGAATATTGGCTAATTATAAAAGTCATCTGCTCACTGCGATTGGTTCTCTGTGCACACGACAGGGTTCAGCCTTAGTTCCCTATTCTTATCAGCTCCTTATTCTTGCTTCTGTATTCTCATGGCTTGTTTACTTAGTACTTTCCCCTCGCCGAGCTGTAACTTGCTTCTACGCTATTCTCATCTCACATAACTCCTCTATTGTCCCATGACCTTGCTCCTCAAGCCATTCTGCAACAATTCCCCCTTTTTTTCTTTTTTCCCTTTTTTCTTTTTTTTTTCCTTTTTTCTTTTTTTTTTCTTTTTTTTTTCTTTTTTTTTTTTTTTTTTTTTTTTGAGCAATCCAGGCTTGGTTTATTACTTTTAACATAGCTCTCTTAATACAAGAAAGGACTACACATAAGCACAAACTTATGATTACAAGAATTATTATAATATGCAAGCCTTCAACAAGCAATTCTAATACTTCCAAACAAGCTAGTTTTAGCCACTCATCAAAAAACCCATGAGTTTGCTGAATTTTGTTTGTATGTTCTTTTAACCACTGCAACTGTTTGTGAATTGATTCGCTGTGATCGGACAAATTCATACAACACATACCCTCAAAATCTTCACAACCATGTCCTTGAGCTAATAACAAAAAGTCAATTGCTGCTCTATTTTGCAAAATCGCATGGCGCAAGCTATTCTGATCTTCTAACAAACTTTCAATTATTTCTGTGGTGACATTGGCTATCATTACATTTATAGTATTATGCTATCTGTTCACGCGCTCTAACTCCTACTGATTGGTTGCATGCTATTTTCACGAGCTGTCCACGCGCGGGCAGCATCCTGCTGATAGGTTGAGGGTCGATTGCCACGCACTTCTCAGTGTCTTTTAACTGATCGTCTCTGACTGTTCACACAGAGCAGCAGCTTTGCTTTTCACATTCCTTTCCTTGCTGATATCTCCTGGCACTTGCTTCTCAAGGCGCCTCTCATGGGTACAGCTTTGTCTCATCAAGGCCAAACAGATTCCCTACGCTGCTCTCTATCATCTCCACAATTCCCCCTTTTTTATTTTTTATACAACAAAAAGCTTGATTAATCATTTTTTGCACTATTTTTTGTAAGTAGACTAAAATACAGCGCATGACAAGCATTGGATGACAAAGATGACGTTTAGAAAATTTAAAACATAAGTTGCTTTATACAATTGCTCTTGAGGTGTCATACCCTGTTTTGTTTATGAAGCATGGTTTTTAAGGTATGATGAATATGTTTCAGAATTGCTTGCCCAGTTGGGGAACGAGGAATACCAGTGACATGTTTGATACCCCATGTCTGTAAAGAGACTTGTATTTTAGCAAACACATAAGCTGGTCTGTTATCAGTTTTTACAGTTTTCGGTACTCCCATGACTGCAAGGCATTGCAACTAATGTCGAATAACATCACGAGCCTTCTCTCCTGTAGGAGCAGTAGCTACAACAAGGTGAGAAAACAAATCAACTGAAACATGTACATAGCGCAAACGTCCCAATTCCATAATGTGTATAACATCGGATTGCCAAAGTTCATCAGGTGTAAGCCCTCGCAGGGTAATCCCCACAAATGATGGCAGAGGAGCCGGCTGCTGACAGCGCAAACGACCCTGTGAAATCAATCATGCTAACATTTCAATCATCATAGTTACTGTTTTTTGAAAAGGTATGTGGCAAAAATACTCACTCTAATGCAGTCAGGCTCTTTGCGAGTGCATCATCCCACTGTCCTATCAGGGCGTAAGGTTGAAATTCTTGATGTATCATAAACAAATCTGCAATGTGCTGTAATGCCTTCTGAGCTGTTGGGGTTAATGAACGTGGAACCTACCAGGGAGGGGGGGCAGGCAGACACAGCGCTTCAGGGCGTCCCCTTTATCTTCAAAGTGCGCTCATGTCTAACCCCCTCTCTCCGATCCGAGACAGCCCCCTTATATCCTGTCCCGGATTGAATGGAAAAGTACAGGCTAGGGTCGCTGCATGCGTGGCCAGTGCATGCAGCGAGCCTCACCAGACTCATGATCCAGCTTTGCTAACTGCGGATGTCTGATACCTGACTCCCTTGTACTCCCTCCTTGTTATCTTCTTCTTTGAAAGTTAGGTTCTCATAGATACACATATAGTTTTTCAGCAACAGTAATGAGTCCCTTTTTCCCAACATACATACTGGGTTTGGTTCAACTAGGAATTCTCCGTCGTGTCTCACTCGAACCATCCTCTATTATCCCTTACACATGCCACCCCGTGGCCCATAGTTGGGACACAACAGTATTCTGTAACTCGTACAAGGGTATGATGCAAAGCAACATCTGCAACTGATCGTATAATGCTTATTAAACACAGCAAACAGCATACTAAACATAACAGACAGATTCCTTCCACACAGGCAATGAGTATAATTTCCTTCAACCAACCCCACCCCCAAGTCCATCCAGCAAAGAGATTTCACCCAGTGGTCTCCACAAGTTGCTGGCTCGGTCGGTGCAGTTCTTGCAACTGGGCATGGATGGATTTGGAGTGGTCACTTAGATTCATACAACACAGTCCTTTAAAATCTTGACAACTGTGTCCGTGAGCTAAAAGCAAAAAATCAATAGCAGCTCTGTTTTGCAGCGTTGCATGTTGAATACTATCTACATCTAGCAATAACTCAGAAACAGCTGTACTAGTAGCATTACTAAATTTATCCCTGGCAGCGAGAGAGTCCTTGTTATCAAGAATCCTTGGCAGTGAAAGAGTCCTTGTTAGCAAGAGCGTGTGTGGACTCCCTGTTCTTGCTGGTACTGTGCTTTGATCTTCTTCCACAACAGGCCAAGATTCTCAGGCAGCTAGATAAGGTGTCCCTGAGTCCATTACAGACTGATGTCATCTAAGTGTTTTTCTTGCAAGCATCTGAGACTGAATAACAATTAGTGTGATAGATGTGTTTTCCAGCACCCAGGTGCGAGTCCCTTGAGCGTATTTACAATCCTCCTTGCTGATCTTCCGTTGCTTTCCCATATTCCACCCCCCTGCTCAAGAGACTGCTTCTGCTGGTGTTCATTTAGTCTCACAGGGTATAACACAGAGTAATTTACAAAGGCGTGCAATAACATATATACATATAGGAAAAAAAAAACCAAAACATATCTCTATAATACTGCTTGAATCAGGTGTCTTATTTCTCTTTTTCTGCTGCTGTCTTGTAGCATGTATGGCATACTTTTGTGCTAATGCGGCACATTTCCCTTCTAATTGTTCCCTTTTTCTTCTCTCATCACTTACAGCTGACATAAAAGTCTGCCTTGCAACAAGAGCTCACCCTTAAGTTTCTCATTTTCCTACAGAGCATCCTATAGATTCTAGCTTAACTCCTTTTCCCAATCAACCATGATCTTATAGGCAAACAACAAACAACCAGCCATACGCCCTGCATGGGTAAGCTGTTCCCGAGAGCGTAAGCATGTCGGCTGGCGAAAACTCCCCCAATATTTCAGGACTTCCATCAGTTCTACAGCCCATCATGGTCTATCTACCTGGGGTGTGCTCGCCTTACATCTAAACATTGTGTATATACAAACTTCTTCGCTTGACGGAGTGTCAGCCCTAGTCGCGTATGAGCACAGTACCACACCGGGCAGAACACCTGCTCAAGCGGAGTCACCAAACGACACTGCACACAGCAACAAACAAACAGTAGCACAGATGTTGATCAGCAGATATAAATTGGCACCCACACACACTTACACAGCAGACATACAAAAAACACCACTTCTATCTCAGGGAGATGGCTGGGGCGGGGGGGGGGGAGGGGGGGGGCTCTTTTCACTTGTATAAGCAGGTGCATTATCGGTCTTAATTTCTCGTGGTAGTACCATGACTGCAAAGCAACTCGTCAGATGCCTAATTACATGTAAGGCCCTCTCGCCAGCCTGAGCTGTGGCCCAAAGAAAGTCACTATAAGTATCAATAGTAACATGTACATATTTCAGTCGTCCAAACTCGGGAACATGTGTGACATCCATCTGCCAGAGCTCACAAGGACCCAATCCTCGCGGGTTAACGCCTAAACCGAGCCCAGGGCTTGGTGACTACAGGTGGGACAAGCATGCATGATTCCTCTGGCTTCATCCATAGTGACATTGAACTGTCGATGCAATCCCTTAGCGTTTTGATGGAACATGCCATGTGATTCCCTGGCTTTGATGAATTCACTCAGGGGGGCTGCCACTGTCACCAGTCTGTCTGCTCGGGCGTTACCTTCTCCTAACCCTTGGTCCCACATATGACTCCGAATGTGGATGACACAAAATGGAGCAGTACGTTGCTTAATCGCTGCCTGTAGCGCTCTCAGCAGCTCAAAGAGCCGCTGATTAGACAGCTCTTTTATTCTTGCGTCCGCTCTGGCTCTGTCCATCTCCCCTGACATTCTGACAATACACTGCTATACCCTGATTCTGGCTGCGCACACATAAGCGGTTGAAAAGGAGGAACAAACGCGATACCTGGCGCAAATGGAGGAGGCTTAATAATGGAGGAACGCGATAACGACTTTCATCTCTGTTGCTGTAAAATCTCCTCCGCAGTTGTAGCAGAGGCAGCCATAGCTTTAATCAGGGTTAAAGGTGGACATAAATCAGGTTCAGTCTCTGGATTTATTGGGCCAGGATCAAAGGGATCTTCTGGCTCTTTGCCTCCTGAATTCTGTTTTTGGTAATGTTTTTCAGAATTGGGAATTTGAGCATATTTAGGCTAAGGGTCTGCAACTGGGGGTGTCATTTCAAAAGACTGAGGTTCCTTTGGGGGAGCTTGTGGTGCCCCTCCAGCAACCCCTTGCAGGGCTCTGGCAAGGACAAGTACAGCGTCTCCCGCGTTTGCAATTCCTTCCCCACTTTTAGCCACTGAGCCAAATCGTAGGACCACCCTTCAGGGAACCATAAGCAATAATCACGTATCCATACAAGCAAAAAATTTCCGAGTCAAATACTCATTCGCATCCTATGAACCCATCTCCGCTTCTTCTAGCATAGTACAAATCCATCTCCTCTCTTTCTATTCTTTAACACTATCTCCCTTTTCTGATACATTACACTATTGCGTATCCCCAGACTCGTCCGCTGCTGTTTCAGACGGATCACCCGCTCCCGGACTCCCACACACCCTCTCCTCAACCGCCTGCAAACCCTCCTTGATAACCTCATGAGCCTTTTTATAAGCAGCCCGTATCGCGCCCGCTTTCAAACCCTTATCAAGTCTGCATTTCCGCGAGCAATTGCTGCATAGTGTTCTGTTGATCGCGGAGAGCGTCACGGAGTTCCGCAGTATCTTTAGGTGGATAGACGGTTTTCAGACGAACGTCCTCGGAGGATGATGATGTTTCCATAGGCTGAGGAGAGTCAGGGGGAACCTGCATGGATGACTCCGGTAGACCAGAGTACGGTGGAGCGGTCGGTTGCGGAGGCAAAAATGTCCATTCATCAGACGCACCCCAGAACTCCTTTTCTGACTGCTTTATTACAGGAAATGCATTGGAGGACAAACTGTTTCCCTCTTCCCCAGCTGCATCTAACACCCTCCAGGCTGCAGCAGCAATAACAGCTGATCCATGCATGCCTGCAATCAGTCCCTTCACCTGTCGATAAGTGCCTGCCAGGTTCCAGGCTTCCTTATTCTCTGACTGCACTGCTTCCCACATTTCCACTCCAATTCTAGTCTGTGTTGAAAGGTCAAAAAACTGAGTCGGATCTCTGAGCAATCCTCATTGTCGGCATCAAGATAATAGTTCCAGTAAAGCACTCTCACTAAGGTTTTCCCTGGCACTTTTTGCCAGCTGCAGCAAACTTTGTACCGCTGCCTTTTCGCCTTATACTTTTTCATACAGTTAATAACGTCTCGTCAAGATTTCATCAACTTTTTTGTAGTTTTATCGTCATCTATAACTTTATCCCATAAGCAATCTCCAAACGTTCGCCACTCTTCTACTTCAAACATATCGTCTGGGTCCTTAAAATATCCTGGAGCTTTGCCTAATGCAATTAACCCAGCCAGATCTTTTATAGGGCCTACTCCCCGCTTTTCTAAAAAGCATTGTAAAAATTGTAAAGCTACCTCTCTATCCATTTGCGATGCGTCGTCTTCCTCTTTATGATCCCTTGATTACTTACAATCCCTTGATTACTTACGATCCCTTGATTACTCTGTTTGCAGCCTTTTTTCTTTTCCGTTTAGGTAGCTTTCCTCGGACGGCGATCCTCCTCTTAATTATCCGAAGATCAGGTACGGACAGACATATCATGTGCCAGCCATATCATGTACTGTCTTTTACCCCCTGGTCGCTGCTACCAGTGCTTTTCCGAGCTTGCTGTCCAGTGGGAACAAGGCTGGGGGTCCCTGTTCGGGCGCCACTTGCGACGAGCGAGGGAAGACAAGCAGCCGACTCAATGTGAGTGATAAAGCAAGCTTCAGTTTATTGCCCGAATACGCTTCATTATATAGCTACTGGTTACATCATCGCTTGAATATTGGCTAATTATAAAAGTCATCTGCTCACTGCGATTGGTTCTCTGTGCACACGACAGGGTTCAGCCTTAGTTCCCTATTCTTATCAGCTCCTTATTCTTGCTTCTGTATTCTCATGGCTTGTTTACTTAGTACTTTCCCATCGCCGAGCTGTAACTTGCTTCTACGCTATTCTCATCTCACATAACTCCTCTATTGTCCCATGACCTTGCTCCTCAAGCCATTCTGCAACATCAACTAAAAATTCAAATACTAAAGATTCAAGACTTAATGAACCGCACTGCATTTGAAACATTACAAAAGGATCTCTTGTGGGTAAATCCAAAAAATTGGCTTTCTGGGCTAAATTTAGGAAGCTGAGTATTTATTGCCTTAGCAGGGTTCTTTTTGATTCTGTTTTTAATTGTGTTTAGTATGATATATAACCTGCTAAGAGCATCACAACGAGTAGAAGCAAAAGTCATGGCAACCCTGTTAATAAATGGTCTGGTGTTAAACAAAAAAGGGGGAGATGTGGCAGATCTATGAGCAGAGGCCTGCGTACGGCCAAGGACACAGTGAGCAGAGCACACAGAAACAGGAACGCAGATGTCGATATGGATGGAATGAAGAGGAACTGGTCCAATATAAACATGGAACAAGAAAACAGCTTTGTGTGCTTATCTTAGTGGGAACTGAATAAGGCAACTGGGTCAGTGATCTGAAATATGTGTTTACTTGCCTAGCAGGTGCATGGAAAGTTTTAGAGCTCGGGTATAAAAGCCGAGGCTTGAGAAACAATAAACGATTTCATGCTTATCACAGCTGGAGTCCGTGCCTTCATACACCACACGCATCTGGAGTACTCTGTCCAGTTCTGGGCCCCCCAGTTCAAGGACAGGGAACTACTGGAGAGAGTCCAGCGGAGGGCAACTGTCTCATGAGGAAAGGCTGAGAGACCTGGGTCTGTTAAGCCTGGAGAAGACAAGACTGAGAGGGGATCTTATCAATATCTAAAAATATCTAAAGGATGGGTGTCAAGAAGATGGGGACAGACTCTTTTCAGTGGTGGTCTTTTCAGACAGGACAAGGGGCAATGGGCACAAGCTAGAACACAGGAAATTCCATCTCAACATGAGGGAAAAACTTCTTTACTTTGAGGGTGGCAGAGCACTGGAACAGGCTGCCCAGAGAGGTTGTGGAGTCTCCTTCCCTGGAGATATTCAAAACCCACCTCGATGCATTCCTGTCCAGCCTGTTCTAGGTGAATCTGCTTTGGCAGGGGGTTGGACTAGATGATCTACGAAGGTTCCTTCCAACCCCTACTATTCTGTGATTCTGTGATGTGGAAGGATTTCTAATACAACGAGGTCACCCTATGAACACTCCAAGCACTGAGGAGTTGGTAGCAGCTGTGTAGGCCTGCCTTGACATGAGTTTAAGAAAGGTTACTGTCGGACATGAGATAAGGAAGTGCTGACCAGAAAGAAGTGTAACAAAGGAATTGAAAACATCATACGTCAAGAAAGGTCGACCAATGACAAGAAAGAATCAAGCGCGTGGACAGCTCGTGAAGATAGCATGCAGCCAATTAGTAGGAGATAGAGCGCGTGAACAGAAATCATAATACTATAAATGTAACACTTAGGTTGAATAAAGTGGCATTAACCTGATCATATTGGTCTGCGTGTTATTGCTTGAACCTTCCGCGTCAACAAGTGGCGCCCGAACAGGGACCCTCAGATCAGTTTTCTTTTGGGACTGCACCTACCCAAAATCCAGCCGGCAATCGGAGGGGCGGAAGAAGCGGCCGAAAAGTGAGTGCTGCCCCGGCACTCGGGAAGACGCTAGCGCATCTATAAAGGGAAATCCTGCTCTGATCAGGCGGGCGGCCGGGAGGAGATGGGGTCTGCAACCTCAAAAGAGGAAGAGACTGTAGTTAAGCTCCTCCAACATATGCTCTCTATGAGAGGACTGAAATATGATTCTGCCTCTTTGAAGTCACTTTTAGTATGGGCAAGAGACAAGGGGCTTTTTCCCACGGTGGCGGCTGCCTTTGCCCAGGATACTTGGGCTAAAATAGGGGCAGTGTTGTGGGATGAAGTAAGCCGAGGATCTAAAGAGGCACACAAGCTATCAACGCTGTGGCGGCTTGTTACAGAAACTTTAAAAGAAACGCGGGGATACTACCGCCGGCGCCAAGGTAAGCCGGGCTGCCCAAGAGAGGCAGGAGCAGATCTGCGACCCCACGGGAAGTGGGAGCCACCTAGAGTGGGAACGGTAGTATGGGTTCGGCTGTATCAGCCGTGGAAAAGGCAGCGGTACAAAGTTTGCTGCAGCTGGCAAAAAGTGCCAGGGAAAACCTCAGTAAGGGTGCTTTACTGGAACTATTATCTTGGTGCCGACGACGAGGATTGCTCAGAGATCCGACTCAGTTGTTTGACCTTTCAACATGGACTAGAATTGGAGTGGAAATGTGGGAAGCAGTGCAGTCAGAGAATAAGGAAGCCCGGAACCTGGCAGGCACTTATCGACAGGTGAAGGGACTGGTTGCAGGCATGCATGGATCAGCTGTTATTGCTGCCGCAGTCCAGAGGGTGTTAGATGCAGCTGGGGAAGAGGGAAACAGTTTGTCCTCCAATGCATTTCCTGTAATAAAGCAGTCAGAAGAGGAGTTCTGGGGGGCGTCTGATGGATGGACATTTTCGCCGCCACCGCCGTCACCTCTCATGCCTCTGCAACCAACCGCTCCACCGTACTCTGGTCTACCGGAGTCATCCACGCAGGTTCCCCCCGACTCTCCTCAGCCTATGGAAACATCATCATCCTCCGAGGACGTTCGTCTGAAAACCATCTATCCACCTAAAGATACTGCGGAGCTCTGTGACGCTCTCCGCGATCAACAGAACACTATGCAGCAATTGCTCGCGGAAATGCAGAGACTTGATAAGGGTTCGAAAGCGGGCGCGATACGGGCTGCTTATAAAAAGGCTCATGAGGTTATCAAGGAGGGTTTGCAGGCGGTTGAGGAGAGGGTGTGTGGGAGTCCGGGAACGGGTGATCTGTCTGGGGCAGCAGCGGACGAGTCTGGGGATACGCAACAGTGTAATGTATCAGAAAAGGGAGATAATGTTAAAGAATAATAGTTACTTGGCGAACTGTATACACTGCCATACGAGCAATGCATCCCGCAGAGCAAGCCCTGCAAGGGGTTGCTGGAGGGGCACCACAAGCTCCCCCAAAGGAACCTCAGTCTTTTGAAATGACACCCCCAGTTGCAGACCCTCAGCCTAAATATGCTCAAATTCCCAATTCTGAAAAACATTACCAAAAACAGAATTCAGGAGGCGAAGAGCCAGAAGATCCCTTTGATCCTGGCCCAATAAATCCAGAGACTGAACCTGATTTATGTCCACCTTTAACCCCAATTAAAGCTATGGCTGCCTCTGCTCCAACTGTGGAGGAGATTTTACAGCAACAGAGATGAAAGTCGTTATCGCGCTCCTCCATTCTTAACCCTCCTCCATTTGCGCCAGGTACCGCATCTGTTCCTTCTTATCAACCACTTATACGTGCACAGCCGGAATCGGGGTATTGCAGTGTATTGTCAGAATGTCGGGGGAGAAGGACGGAGCCGGAGCCGCTTTGCTCCTGCCACTGCCCCCCCCTCCCCCCCCCAGCCGTCTCCCTGAGATAGAACTGGTGTTTTTGTATGTCTGCTGTGTAAGTGTGTGTGGGCGCCAATTTATATCTGCTGATCAGCATCTGTGCTACTGTTTGTTTGTTGTTGTGTGCAGTGTCGTTTGATGACTCCGCTTGAGCAGGTGTTCTGCCCGGTGTGGTACTGTTCTTGTATGCGACTAGGGCTGACACACTGTCAAGCGAAGAAGTTTGTAGATACACAATGTTTAGATGTAAGGCGAGCGCGCCCCAGGTAGATAGACCATGATGGGCCATAGAACTGATGGAAGTCCTGAAATATTGGGGGAGTTTTCGCCAGCCGACATGCTTACAGTCTCAGGAACGGCTTACCCATGCAGGGCGTATGGCTGGTTGTTTGTTGTTTGCCTATAAGATCATGGTTGATTGGGAAAAGGAGTTAAGCTAAAATCTATAGGATGCTCTGTAGGAAAATGAGAAACTTAAGGGTGAGCTCTTGTTGCAAAGGCAGACTTTTATGTCAGCCGTAAGTGATGAAAAAAAAAAAGAAGAAAAAATAAGGGGGGAACAATTAGAAGGGAAATGTGCAGAAATGGGCAGAAAAAGAGAAATAGGACACCTGATTCAAGCAGTACTATAGAGATATGTTTTGGGGTTTGTTTGTTTTTTTTTTTTTCCTATATGTATATATGTTATTGCACGCCTTTGTAAATTACTCTGTGTTATACCTTGCGAGACTAAATGAACCCCAGCAGAAGCGGTCTCTTGAGCGGGGGGTGGAATATGGGAAAGCAACGGAAGATCAGCAAGGAGGATTGTAAATACGCTCAAGGGACTCGCACCTGGGTGCTGGAAAACACATCTATCACACTCATTGTTATTCAGTCTCAGATGCTTGCAAGAAAAACACTTAGATGACATCAGTCTGTAATGGACTCAGGGACACCTTATCTAGCTGCTTGAGAATCCTGGCCTGTTGTGGAAGAAGATCAAAGCACAGTACCAGCAAGAACAGGGAGTCCACACACGCTCTTGCTAACAAGGACTCTTTCGCTGCCAAGGATTCTTGATAACAAGGACTCTCTCGCTGCCAAGGATAAGTTTAGTAATGCTACTAGTACAGCTATTTCTGAGTTATTGCTAGATGTAGATAGTATTCAACATGCAACGCTGCAAAACAGAACTGCTATTGATTTTTTGCTTTTAGCTCACGGACACAGTTGTCAAGATTTTAAAGGACTGTGTTGTATGAATCTAAGTGACCACTCCAAATCCATCCATGCCCAGTTGCAAGAACTGCACCGACCGAGCCAGCAACTTGTGGAGACCACTGGGTGAAATCTCTTTGCTGGATGGACTTGGGGGTGGGGTTGGTTGAAGGAAATTATACTCATTGCCTGTGTGGAAGGAATCTGTCTGTTATGTTTAGTATGCTGTTTGCTATGTTTAATAAGCATTATACGATCAGTTGCAGATGTTGCTTTGCATCATACCCTTGTACGAGTTATAAAATATCCTTGTGTCCCAACTATGGGCCACGGGGTGGCATGTGTAAGGGATAATAGAGGATGGTTCGAGTGAGACATGATGGAAAATTCCTAGTTGAACCAAACCCAGTATGCATGTTGGGAGAAAGGGACTTGGTACTGTTGCTGAAAAGCTATATGTGTGTCCATGGGAACCTAACTTTCAAAGAAGAAGATAACAAGAAGGGAGTACAAGGGAGTCAGGTATCAGACATCCGCAGTTAGCAAAGCTGGATCATGAGTCTGGTGAGGCTCACGGCATGCACTGGCCATGCATGCAGCGACCCTAGCCTGTACTTTTCCACTCAATCCGGGGCAGGATATAAGGGGGCTGTCTCGGGTCGGAGAGAGGGGGATAGACATGAGCGCACTTTGAAGATACAGGGGACGCCCTGAAGTGCTGTGTCTGCCTGCCCCCCCTCCCTTGTATGTTCCACGTTCATTAACCCCAACAGCTCAGAAAGCATTACAGCACATTGTAGATTTGTTTATGATACATCAAAAATTTCAACCTTACGCCCTGATAGGACAGTGGGATGATGCACTCGCAAAGAGCCTGACTGCATTAGAGTGAGTATTTTTGCCACATACCTTTTCAAAAAACAGTAACTACGATGATTGAAATGTTAGCACGATTGATTTCACAGGGTCGTTTGCGCTGTCAGCAGCCGGCTCCTCTGCCATCATTTGCGGGGATTACCCTGCGAGGGCTTACACCTGATGAACTTTGGCAATCCGATGTTATGGACATTATGGAATTTGGACGTTTGCGCTATGTACATGTTTCAGTTGATTTGTTTTCTCACCTTGTTGTAACTAGTGCTCATATAGGAGAGAAAGCTCGTGAAGATAGCTGGCATTGGCTTACAGGACTGCTCAGAGGATGGGGAATCACAGGCTGGGTTGCATCCCTTTTAAAGATAGGCGTAATGATTTTGATCATGATATTTGTTGTGTTGTTAATTGTTCCTTGTCTGTTCTATTGTTTGCAAAGAGGCTTGGAGCGCATGGTAAGAAAAATATGGTTTAATCAAGTAATGCTTGCAACTGAAGAGTCTTGGAGTGTTCAAAAACAAAAAGAGGGATTTGTGGAAGGATTTCTAATACAACGAGGTCACCCTATGAACACTCCAAGCACTGAGGAGTTGGTAGCAGCTGTGTAGGCCTGCCTTGACATGAGTTTAAGAAAGGTTACTGTCGGACATGAGATAAGGAAGTGCTGACCAGAAAGAAGTGTAACAAAGGAATTGAAAACATCATACGTCAAGAAAGGTCGACCAATGACAAGAAAGAATCAAGCGCGTGGACAGCTCGTGAAGATAGCATGCAGCCAATTAGTAGGAGATAGAGCGCGTGAACAGAAATCATAATACTATAAATGTAACACTTAGGTTGAATAAAGTGGCATTAACCTGATCATATTGGTCTGCGTGTTATTGCTCGAACCTTCCGCGTCAACACTGTGATGTTTCTTCATTTAATTCATAGAATCATAGACTCATTTAGATTGGAAAAGACCTTTAAGATCGTTGAGTCCAACTGCAAACCTAACACTACCAAGTCCAACACTAAACCATGTCCCCAAGTACCACATCTACATGTCTTTTAAATACCTCCAGGGATGGTGACTCAACCACTTCCCTGGGCAGCCTGTTCCAATGCTTGATAATCCTTTTGATGAAAATTTTTTTCCTAATATCCAATCTGTACTTCCCCTGGCACAACTTGAGGCTGTTTCCTCTCATCCTATCAGCTTTGGTGTTGAAAAATCTTGTTTTCTCCACCTTCAAAGAACAGATAAACAATAAAAGATGTTTATGTACTCATGGGTCAAGTAATGGCTTTATATTAGATTTAAATTTATTTTATTTCCTAATCTGCCTTTCTCAAAATACGGAAAAGTGATCTGCACTGTGACTTCACTTTTTCTGCTAGATGGCTAAAGGTTCAGACTAAGGGCCTGACTTGTCATCCTTTATTTGTGTGAGTACTATTTCAGTAGTTCTTCTGTCTTAGTGGAATATCCATACAAATAAAGGATGCCTCAGTTAAGCATAAAGTGTGTCATTTAGCTTTAATCGCTTATGCTTGGATTGCTTTAATTTTCACTTATGAATATTTGATATCTTAATCTTTTTTTTCCTTTGACCAATCAATTTTAGAAGTCGTAGCTTCGTTTCTTTTTTCTGGAGGTGTGGAGGAAATGTTGCTGAATATATGTAGCTTAGTTGTACATTTTTAATGCAGTATTAAAGGAAATTGTTAAAAAGTCAAGTTTAATTATTCCAGCCTGTCACTGAAGACAAAGGAAGTTTTGTTTACACAGATCTGACCTCTAAAGCATGCCAGATGTTGTGAAATGAGCTATATAAGAACTGAATAGATGTTTACCGTTCACAAAGTTAGGCATGTTCCTCAGAAAAGAGATTCTTTAACCATTTAGTTTCCTTTTCCTCTCATCTGTCCTCTTCTACGTGAATTGGTGTTTTATTTTTATTATATTGAATGCCTTTCTTCCTCATTGGCAAGTAGGAAAAAGAGTTTATTACTCAGATCATGAAGTAAATACTCCATATAATAATTCCTGCTTCAAAAATAAGAATAAGTTACAGATAATAATATGTTTTCACTTACACAAGGCATCACCTGATACACTGGAGAAATTCTCAGTAATTCCTTATCTCTTCCCATGTTCAAAAACTTTGCTTAACTCCGTCCTTTTATTTATTGATAACTCCCCACCCAAACTAGGACAGCGTTAATAACATTCTCAGTTGTCTGTTTTGAAATGAGTTTGCTCTTGGACTTAAGGAACTAGCCAGAACTGTTTTCCAGTTAACATTGCTTTGCTCGTTAGGCTTAGAAAGTGGGTTTCTTCTCAACCAGCATTGGTTTGACCTCTTTTTACCAACACTTTGCAATATTCTATTAATATTTCAAAATAGTCTGAAAATGTAACAATCTTCTAAAGCAAGCCTTTTTAGAGACAGAGCTTACTTGTGAGCGTCCTGGTTTGAGGTAAAACAGGGCCAACTTTCTGTTCAGTGAGAGAGGCTCTTGCTCTTACTTGTTGCTGTGGCAACCAGGGTCAGCTGACTGGGTTGTTTACCCCATGGAGGGGTTGCACCTGTGGGGAGGAGTGGACAGGTCAGGTGACCCAAACTGACCAATAGGGTATTCCATCCCATCTGCCATGCTCAGTATAAAAGCTGAGGCATCAAAGGGGCTAGGTTGTCTCTTCTTTAGGGGTGCCCTTTCTTCAGGGATGGATGTCTGAGGAGGACCCTGTCAGCTCATCTGCCTTTTTGATCCTGGTCAGTGTGTTCCATTTGTCAGAGTCCCGTCTGGAACTTTCACAGTGCCTGCCAGCGACATCTTCCTAGGAACCTGATCTGTTTTTTTTATATATATTTTTATATCTCTTTCATTATATCTTTTTTATTTTATTGTTAATATTTCATTAGTTTAGTCTTTTCTAAACTCATAAATCTCTTTATCTCTCTTCTTCCTCTCCTTGGAGTGAGTGGTGGGGGAGAACATCTGTTTTCCTGTCATTGGCTCAACCCAGCCCAAACCATGACAGTGAGAATCAACCTGGTAAGAAGTCAGACTGAGGAATCTACAGAGCCTTCTCCACTCACCAGCTTGCCTATTCATTGTTCTTAAGGTCATCCTTATACTAAAGCTGTATAGTTATCCAGTCTCAGAGTTCTTACTGATCAGCACCTACAAATACTGTATATTGCCTATAGTTATGGAACAGAAGCACAACAGTGAGAGTAATGAGAACTAGCATCATCTCTAATGATTTGTGCACTTTGTAGCCTTTATGTCTTTCTGAGAAAGTACTAATGTACCTTCACTTTCCAAATAAATCCCAGTAAACTTGCAGAGGGACATTATAGAAAGAGGTGAGATTAGACAGAAAATGTCCAGTGTGGCAGACCAAAGTTTTGTCAGCTGAGTGGAAAGGCCTTTCAAATTCACAGGTATGCAGTACATACTCGTATCTGTACCTGCAATGTAATTCCTCTTAAGCGCTTGCTCTACCAGGCAGTACTTACTGGATGCTGTTATAGACCAGAAAAGTATATGAAAGTAATATCTTTCAGTTGTTCCACGCTTGATGTATTAATTCAGTGGCTGTTGACCATGATGGATGTGACAACCAGATTGACTGATGCAAGCAATCACATATACTGCATTTAATAAATTACATAAATACAGAATATGTGCTAATATTTTTTAGTTTAGTGTCTAACAGCTTTAATAGTTCCAATATATGATATGTGGGTTCAGTTTAGGAGAAGAAGGATCAAAAATTGGCTTTTAGGCAATAGTAAAGAGATACTTCTCTTGCTGTATTTTAAAACTTTCTCAATTTTTTTCTAGCTTGCAACAGGCATTAACCAAACAGCTCTTATTGTTTTGAATGGAAATAGTATGATTATACTTTGTCAACTTTGAAAATTTTCATGATACACATTCACACATTATATGAGATTTAAACTATTGTTTCTCTTATATCTGTCTCAGACCAGCTATTTTTCATTTTAAAAATCAAGCAAGGGATTTCTTCATTAATATTAAAAATCACACATTATATTTTAAATAATAATATAATGTGTATTTTAATATATGATGTTATTAATTATGTATATAATAATAATGTTGTATACTAATATATAATATTACTGTTTGGGTATGATAATTTTATATATTTTTATACATTATTCATTGTACATTATGTATTATATCTTAGTATATATTCAACTATGTATGTGACATACAGCTGTGTTTGAAATCAGAAGGGAAATGAACAGGTCACACACAGAACTATAAATTATTTCTTTGTGATGGGAATTCTGAAATAATAATTCTGTTTCAGCCACATATTCTTACCAGTGTTACCTCTAAGCTGTGCAAGTGCCACCCTTCAACAGTTTCTCCTGTCCTGGCTTTAGGATCCATTTGGACAATCCAGAATATTTACTCTAAAGTCTAATACTCTAATAAAAGGGGGAAAAGTACAAAGTTTTCCTGGCATTCAAGTCTTGAAAATATAAATTCTAAAGGATAAATAACAATACCAGTAATAATACCATAATTCATCAAATCATAGAATGGTTTGGGTTAGAAGGGACCTTAAAGATCATCTAGTTCCAACCCCACTACCATGGGCAGGGACACCTCCCACTAGACCAGGCTGCTCCAACCCCCATCCAGCCTGGTCTTGAACACCTCCAGGGATGGGGCATCCACAACTTCTCTGGGCAACCTGTTCCAGTGCCTCGCCACCCTCATAGTGAAAAATTTCTTCCTAATATCTAATCTAAATCTCCCCTCTTTCAGTTTAAAACCGTTGCCCCTTGTCCTATCGCTACAGTCCCTGATAAAGAGTCCCTCCCCATCTCTCCTGTAGGCCCCCTTTAGGTACTGGAAGGCTGCTATAAGGTCTCCCCGGAGCCTTCTCTTCTCCAGGCTGAACAACCCCAACTCTCTCAGCCTGTCCTCATAGGAGAGATGCTCCATCCCTCTGATCATTTTTTGTGGCCCTCCTCTGGACTCACTCCAACAGATCCGTGTCCTTCTTATGTTGAGGGCCCCAGAGCTGGACACAGTACTCCAGGTGGGGTCTCACAAGAGAGGAGTAGAGGGACAGAATTACCTCCCTCAACCTGCTGGCCATGCTCCTTTTGATGCAGCCCAGGTTACAGTTGGTTTTCTGGGCTGCGAGCACACATTGCCAGCTCATGTACAGCTTTTCATCCACCAGTACCCCCAAGTCCTTCTCTCCAGGTCCCTCTGAATTGCATCCCTGCCCTCCAGTGTGTTGACCGTGCCACACAGCTTGGTGTCATCGGCAAACTTGCTGAGGGTGCACTCAATCCCACTGTCCATGTTGCCAAGAAAGATATTAAACAGCACCAGTCCCAATACTGACCCCTGAGGAACACCACTTGTCACTGGTACATCAAGCTGTTGACCACAACTCTTTGAGTGCAACCATCCAGCCAATTCCTTATTCGCTGAGTCATCCATCCATCAAATTTATGTCTCTCCAATTTAGAAACAAGGATGTCTTGTGGGACAGTGTTTTGCACAAGTCCAGGTAGAGGATGTCAGTTGCCCTTCCCTTATCCATCAATGCTGTAACCCCATCATAGAATGCCACCAAATTTGTCAGGCACGATTTGCCCTTAGTGAAGCCATGTTGGCTGTCACCAATCACCTCCTTATTTTCCATGTGCTTTAGCAGAGATTTCAGGAGGATCTGCTCCATGATCTTGCCAGGCACAGAGGTGAGACCAACTGGACTGTAGTTCCCCGGGTCGTCCTTTTTTCCCTTTTTGAAAATGGGGGTTACGTTTCCCCTTTTCCAGTGAGTGGGAACTTCACCAGACTGCCATGACTTCTCCAATATGATGGAAAGTGTCTTGGCAACTTCATACACCAGTTCCCTCAAGACCCATGCATGCATCTCATTAGGTTCCATCGACTTATGTACCGTCAGGTTCCTCAGATGGTCTCGAACCTGGTGTTCCACAGTGTGTGGTTCTTCATTCTCCCAGTCCCTGCCTTTGCCTTCTGTGACTTGGGTGGTGTGGCTAGAACCCTTGCTGGTGAAGACCGAGGGAAAAAAGTTATTCAGTACCTCAGTCATGTCCATATCCCAGGTGATCAGGTCTCCCATTTCCTTCTGGAGAGGGACCACATTTTCTCTAGTCTTCCTTTTGTCACCGACATACCTATAGAAGTTTTTCTTGTTGCCCTTGATATCCCTGGCCAGATTTAATTCTATCTGGGCTTTAGCTTGCCTAACCTGATTCCTGGCTGCTCAGACAGTTTCTCTGTATTCCTCCCTGGCTACCTGTCTGTACTTCCACCCTCTGTAGGCTTCCTTTTTCTGTTTAAATTTCTCCGGGAGCTCCTTCTTCATCCATGCAGGCCTCCTGGCTTTTTTGCCCGACTTCTTCTTTGTCGGGATGCATCGTTCCTGAGCTTGGAGGAGGAACTTGGGCCCCTCTTCCCTCCAGGGCTTTATCCCATGGTACTCTACCAAGAAGATCCCTCAAGAGGCCAAAGTCTGCTCTCTTGAAGTCCAGGGTAGTTAACTTGTTGTACACCTTCCTCACTGCCCTAAGGATCTTGAACTCCACCATCTCATGGTCACTGCTGCCAATGCTGCCCTTGAGCTTGACATATTCCCCACCAGCCCCTCCTTGTTGGTGAGATCAAGGTCCAGCATGGCACCTCTCCTTGTTGGCTCCTCCATCACTTGGAGAAGGAAGTTATCATCAACACATTCCAGGAACTTCCTGGATTTCTTGTGCCCTGCTGTGTTGCCCCTCCAACAGATATCAGGGTGGTTGAAGTCCCCCATGAAGACTAGGACTTATGAATGTGAGGCTGCTCCTATCTGTCTATATAGGGCCTCATCCACTCAGTCTTCCTGGTCAGGTGGCCTGTAGCAGACCCCCACTGTAACATCACCTGTCCCTGCCCACCCATAAGCTCTCGGTCAACTCTTCATCCATCCCCAGGCAGAGCTCCATGCACTCCAGCTGGTCATTGACATAGAGGGCAACACCCCCTCCCCCTCGTCTCCCCTGCCTGTCCTTCCTGAAGAGCCTGTATCCTTCCATTCCAACACTCCAGTCACAGGAGCCATCTGTTGCGTGGAAAGAGGCAAAGCGGTTTTGGCAGAAGATAAACCCCCTTGCGTTCTAACACTCCTCACCGAGGTGGGAGGCTAGGTGCAGCTAGGTTCAAATTCTGAGTGATGCCCAATTCAGCACTATCAGTCCAATCATGTTTAATATGTATTAAACTATTACGATTTGGATACGCTAATAGTGGACTGCACCTTCAGTCTAGTCGTGCTCATGAACTAGCACGGCCACTCTCGAGTCTTTGGTCGCGTTCAGTGAGAAACCAAAATGACTAGCTACTTAAACAGTGCAGTTTATTTAAACAACAGATAGATAGGTTCTTAGGATTGCCGGTGATAAATACACTGTCTGCAAAGCACGTGCAAATGGAAGTATTGTTAAGTATACAAAACGCGTGACAAAGTTATAAATGATACAGCCTGGCTATAAATGTAGGATAGAGATTCTCTAGAGAAATTTCGAAGTTTCCCAAGAAAGCACTCGGTATAATCTGAGTCTTACCCAAAGGCGTCCCTGTGGGGGGGAAGAAAGGCTCAGCCTGTCGACTGATCCCGGGAGTCAGTGATGGAGTTCTTCGCGATGGTGTCTTCCCTGGGTATCCCCCCTTTCTTGGGCTATTTTTATACTATTTGTTACCTTCAAGGTGGAGTTTGAGTGACTTTAGTCATAAATACTTTAATTATGATTAGTGTAAAATTCTCTCGCTTCACATTTAAAGGTATAGTTTACAAAAAATTCAGGGCGCAGACTCAAGGAGGAGTGGTCGCACCTTGGAGGCAGGTAGCCTTTGGGATGGAGGTGTGTTTTGGTATTATAATGACATTATAATGAGCAAAGTTCGCACAAAGGACAGCATTTCATCAAAATTTGACAAAATGTTGGCTCAGGGTGGTAAATGGGCAGCTTATCGGTTCTATAGTACCATCTCGTTCCCATATCTGTTGGATCATCACAGGGCTTGGCCGTAGAATTTCCATCCCACTCCATTCCCTGTGTTGCTTCGCAAGGAATATTGCACAGGGAATCACAGATGTTGAATTCTTTGCATGCCAGCTGCAGCTGCTCTCTACCTCAGAAGCCTCTTGATTTTATACTTTTCCTTAATGTGTGAACAATGCTGTACTTTTGTATTTTTAGCCAATTTAGTAATTATTCCACATAATCCACCCTGTGACTACAGTCACTCAAGCTCCACGATATTTAAAACTGATTGGGAATATCAGATGTGCTCTTGTGGTGAGGGTTATCAAGCACAAATACATCTTGTGGAGCGATCAAGCGAGTTAAGCTTTTCATCATAATCCATCGTTTAACATACAAAACAACTGTCAAAGCAAAGCACAACATAGTGAGTACTAGTAAAACAACAACAGGATGGTGCATCTTGTTAAAGATTCCTGTAGCTGTTGGCGACCATCCAAAAAGAGTGTCCCACCATTCATGTCCTCCATCTTTCTTGACTCTTTCCAGTACTTGGTGTATTTCTTCAACATCATGATGGACAGTAATTAAAGTTCTTTGTCCGTTTTCTTGGGCCTCTTTCAACAGTTGCTTCAAGTCATCATGTTGTAGCAGCTTGTTCACCAGTGAGAGATTCATTCCGATAGGGGTAGGCAACAAATCTCGGATCAATGTATAATTAGAATGTAGCAACTGAAAAGACGTAACAGGAGCTGAATAATCAAAGTCACATCCAATAATGTTAGTAAAGTTACAAGCACAAAGATTTGAGTGATTACTTATATCAACTACTATGTCATTTACGAATACAAGCCTACAGGGAGACCTCATGCAAACGCACCCTTTCCCAATATATACAAGCACAGTTTCTGGGGTTTCATCGGGATGTATCTCAAAATGACAAACGTTTTGGTTGGTGTCAAGACAAATGTCTTGTGCTTTGAGAGTATTACTCTCACAAATGAATCCTTGTTGGTCTCGTGAAATGCATGCGTCAACATCAACAGTTTGCCATTTATTCTCATTTTGTTGTGCCCACACTCTGTGCTCTATTGGATAGAGTATGGCTCCATGGTGATTCAACCCCAGTGCGATGATTGGGTATATGGTGTATACCAGAGCATTGCGTATTGTTAAGACAAAAGCTGTGGCCTTGCTCTCAATGGGATCATAGGTGAAATTAACCAGGTACCACCAGGACTGATATTTTTTCTCAAATTCAATTGTGTTATCCCACATTACTTTTCGAATTTCGGTGGGTAAGGTGCCTTCTTCACCTTCCCTTATGATTGCGGCTGTCATAGATTGCATCCACAATTGGGCTTGGATACAACTAAGAGCCAAGGAAACATTGTTTTGGGTTGTACCAAGTGCATCTGTGATCAGCTGATGGTCTTTTTCACTTGTTTCTTCCCACTGAGGCAATATATTCGACAAAAGCCATTGGTGGTTTCCTAATGCTGATAGAGAGGACTGTAGGGGATGTCTTAATTTGTCTAGATCACTAGTGGTTGTGACTAGTTTGTTGGCAAGTATCTCAGCATCTATACTATTTAGGACTCCCAGTCCTGTTCCCAAGATACCAGCCACATCTCTCTTCAGTCGTTGTGAAGTGGCAAGAGTTCGTCTTGTGTAACCATGCCGACCATCCTGCATAAGATGTACTGAGGAATGGTGAGCAGGTGGGTTTGATCACAGAGATATTAATCTGCATTGACAGTTCTACTCGTTTGAGGGAATATGTTGGATTGAATAATATCCATTGTTGACCTGTGTGTTTAATAACATAAGGGCCAATGTTGAAGGTGTAAGGAGTTAGACTAATGGAGGGCTGAGTAGGTACAGCTTTGAGAGTTTGTGGGGGTGTAGGTTCTGGATTCATTTCAGCAGGTTCAGATGTATTAGAGTCAATCATAAATTCAAATGACAATTCTGTGCCCTTGTAACCCCAAATACAATACACTACTGATAAAAGTGAAATTGTGCCAGCAATCTGAATTTGGCTCCGTAATTTTTAACAATCAGTGTTGTATTTGTCCGGTTTGGTAGAGTCTACATGGATGGTTTTAATTACAGTTGGCCTGTGGTGGGTAGACCCATTGATAAATCGACAACCAATGTGTATTCTCTTTCCAAGGGCGGCCTCGATTTTTGCCATTCAAAGTGATTCATTCCATCTCCATTTCTCTCTGGAATATACATCGCTTCCTTGTATAACCAGAGTGGAGAGATTTAAATCTCTTATGTTTTCTGGTGTCCCAGTGCTTGCAGTGTACCGTGACAATGCATTATCCCAAAGCTCATTATCAAGGGGCAGATTTTTAAGCCCACTCAACAAGGTGTCAGTGTGGTCAGTGTCAGGGGTTTCAGATAGTGGCAGTGGCTGTGTAGTTGGGTCAGGTTCGACTACATCTATCTTGAATTCGAATAGCAGTGCTATTTCATTCTGTGGCCAATGACAAGTTACAAAAGTGGGTTCCACAAGAGTGAAATTATACCAGCAATCCCACTTGTCAGTGATGCAGTGCTTTTTTGTCACTGAGCATGGGTTTTGAGGGCAAAGTATTTCTATCCTGGTGGCTTTCTCATGATTTGAGCCATTGATCATTCTACATCCTACTTGGACTTCCTCTCCTGCCCTACCTTTCAGGGTTGGGTACCAACTATTCCAGGTCCACTCATGTTTTGAAAACATCTTGTTTTCATGTAGAACTACAGTGGCCAAACTCAATTTTTCCTTACTTGTTCCTGCCATCGCATTGTGTTTAACAAAAGCTTGAGACCATGGCCACTCTGGGTCTCTTTGACTACAAACAACAGGGAATAAAAAGGTAAAACTGAATAGCATCAATTGCATCTGCCAATTTGTCATTTTAGAATTTAGGTCTGCAGATAGCCATACATAATAAGAATAATATTACTGCCAGGATCAATGTCAGGATTCCTTGGAGACACTCAAGGTTAGCGTAAGCCAGTCCATCTGTCCACGTACAGTTCATCTAAGGTTCCTGTAAGACACAAAGGAAAAGAAAATCTGCTCGGTCTTATTTGACCGACAGGGTTAAAAAGAGGGCGAGATCCACCGAGTACTGATCCGGTGTATCTTCCCTGAACAGTCTTTGGCTTCCCATGCATGGGGATTTTGGGAGTAGCCAGCACCATTGGTACCGTTCCAATTTGAGGCATTTTCACTAACACTGGTTGCCCAGGGTGAAATCTTCCTAGGTATTTTCCCGATTCATTGGGAACTTTTGGAGTGATGATATTGGTAAATACACAGAAAGCTTTCATTTTAGGACAGCCGTCTCCACTCCATCTGTTATTTAATTGATAGATGGCATCATCCAATCGCAAATGCCAACCAGGTTCATGAGTTTTTGCAAAACGCTTAACCAATCCATTGGTGCGTTCAACAATGCCATTAGCCTGAGGATAATAGGGTGTATGAAATACCCATCAAATCCCTTCTTCTTTGGCCCAGTCTTGTACCACCGTAGCGGTAAAGTGTGAACCATTATCACTTTGAATTTCTTCGGGAAGGGGAAGTGTGCTGAACCACCCTTTTAGACCTTTCACTGTGTTGTCCCCGGTAGCTGATTTGAAGCTGGTGGCCATAGTGAGGCCGGAGATAATCTCCACTCCTACTAGGATGTATCTTTTCTCACCTGATGATCTTAAGGGCCCAATATAATCAATCTGCCATGAATGCCACAATGTTTTCTTGTCCCGAATGTGTAAGGGAGGCGCCTTACTCGGATGATCTTTATTGAGTCGTAGGTGACATTGTGAACAGGCAGTTACTACTTGTTCGCACAGCTTAGCTGATACAGGCCACCCCCGGGCTAGACCTTCCTGATACAGGTCAGCACAGCCTGTGTGGCCACGCTTAACATGCAGCCATTCGAGTAAGCGTTCCCATTCCTGACCATCATCTACAATATCAATTTGCTGCAGCCGTGTGAGGCTATCTACCTGTTGGTTGAACTGAGCAGTGATCGAGTTTGAACGATCATGGCCTTTTACCCAACCAATGTGCAATGCTCTCTGTCCTCCTATTTCTAACAGTTGCTTCCAACTATCCGTCTCCCAAATTGGGACTCTGTTCACCTGCCAATCATTGGCTGCCCAGTGACCTATCCATTCAGTGGCTCCTTTAAAAACAGCATATGAATCAGTGTAAATGTAAGTAGCCCCATGTTGTGCAGCTAGTAGGACAGCTCTGAGTTCCCCTACTTGTGCACTACCTTCTCCTGTTTCAATTGCTCTTTCTCCCATTGCTGCTTCCAGTGCTACGGCCTTGTATTTCCACTTATTGTTCTCGCGGTGAGATGACACATCAGTAAACCACACTCCTGCAAGATCACTGCCTTCCTTCAGAGGAGGTGCTTCTTGGATCGGAGATGGTCTGTTTGGTGGTGATTGGAGCAATAGGGCACCATCTATATCCTTCTGGAGCTTGGATACTTTAACACTACCTTCAGAGACTGGCATGATTTCATTCATGCCTTCTAAATAAGCATACCACTTTCGAACTGTGGGTTTCTGGGCAATGCCGGCTGGTGGTGCTGTCCCTTTATGGACCACATCTAGGAGGCAGAAAGGTCCCCGAACGATCACACTCTGTTCCCTCCTTATCTGCTCTGCTCATTGCAACGCTCTCACTAGGGACAGTAAACCCTTCTCAAGGTCTGAATATCTGCTCTCAGTATCATTAAAGGAGTGAGAGCTAAATTCTAATGGTCTCTCTGGTCCTGCTGGTCCCTTCTGCCATAAGTTACAATGAGAACCATGTTCACTGAACCCCCACTCTACATGGACAGGGTCAGTTGGATGTATAGGACCGAGTTGTTGGAATAACCTTAGCTCCTTTATTAGCAATTCCAGGGCATTAGTATGTTGTTCAGTCCACTCCCAGGATTTACCCTTTTTGAGCAAACTATAAAGGGGGCAAGCAATGATGGAAAATCCAGGGATATGTTTACGCCAATAAACTTAAAGTTCCCAGAACTTGCTGTAACTCCTTTGCGCTGGAAGGATTCTGTCCATGTTCTATTTTTTTCAGGGTGTCCTGAGGGATGGAAGCAGCTCCCTTAATCCACCAGACCCCCAAGAATTTAACTTCCTGTGCAGGTCCCTGACACTTTGAGTCTGGAATTTCCAATCCTAAATCCAGTAATGTTTTTCGGATGTTTTCCATCATGTCTTTAACACTTTCTTGGTTCTCTCCCCCTATTAGGATGTCATCAATATATTGGTATACCATACATCCCTGTGAAACAGGGATCTCTGATAGCACTTTAGCTAAAGCATTATGAGCAATAGTGGGGGAATGCTTGTATCCTTGTGGAAGTCGGTTAAAGGTATATTGGACTCCTTTCCACGTGAATGCAAACCGCGCTTTGTCTTGCTCAAGGAGGGGAATCATAAAAAACATGTCTTTAACATCTAAGGCAGCCATCCAAGGATGGGCAGCTCCTTGTATCATTGTCACAATTTCAGCAATATTTGGAACCGCGGCGGTCAGGGGTGCAGTGTTGGCGTTTAACTTTCGGTAATCTACTGTGAAACGCCATTGCCCCGTTGGTTTCTTTACTGGTCACACCGGTGAATTATAAGGTGAGTGAGTCCTCTTAATGATGCCTCTTTTTTCTAAATCTGATACCACCCCGTCTGCTCCTGCAAGTGCAGCTGCAGGCAGTGGATACTGCCAGACGTTGGTAATTTTAGAGGGAGGCAAAGGTATAGAAGTTTCTAATAGACTCAGTTTCACTGTGTCTAATCCTTTTTCGCGTCCTGCAGAACTCCACACAGTCCCATCTGGAAATTTCCACATTCGCCCACGCAGCACATCAAACCCTAGGAGGTTAGTACGCGAGGCACCCACCAGCACTTCTGCCCTAGTCATTCGCTGCTCTCCTGGCAACCAGAGGTTAATTTTTGCGGTGGGGCATGTTTTTACCACACCGTCAATTCCTGTGAAGTTGACTCTGCGTTGGGTGGGATTTATACCTAGAAGTTGTGCTGTTTCGTTAGTAATTGCGGACATTTGGGCTCCGGTATCAATAATAAACTTTACCGACATCTTTCGGGGTCCAACAGGAATTACAATAACAGGTTTGGAGTCTTTATGAGAGAGCCATTGGATCGCTAGTACCCGTCGGGCAGGGTGGCTCACTGCCCTCCCCGGGGATAGGAGTTTTTTGATTGGGGCTCTGACAAATCAATCAAATTACGCTCCAGTGCAGAAGGCACAATTTTCTCACAACTTGGGGATTCTCTTGTTAGACTTTTCTCCCCAGCCGAATTATTCTTTCTAGTTAGAGATTGGACTAGCGTACGGAGATCTCCTGTAGGGACACCATGCAAGAATTGTCGGGGCACCCCTAATTGTAGGGCTTTACGCCACAACTCGTTTCGGTCCTTATCAGGCTTAAACCTTCCCTCCGATTTAGGGTTTTGAGTGTGAGTTTGGACTTGGTGAACTTTTCGTGGGAGTTTGGAGGATTTTTCACTAGTTAGGTTGGCCCAGCCCATTCGGCGCCCATATTGATCTATTTCCTGTACATATTCGTTCCAGGTGGGCATGTAGTTACGACGGCTCCACCTCTGAGCACTCCGAGCATCTCATATGCGATCTTGAGTGTGGACAACGAATGGTTTCAGGCAATCGGGAAGACCACGGATGAGAGGGGCTAATCTATCAGGGTCGACAGGGGCTGACATTGGGGATTTCCGAAATTCCCCTCTGTCATACATGGCTTGCAGACAAGCTGCTTTCCGCGCAGCTGCAAACAGATCAGAGTAGCCTGTAGCTCTAATCCCTAACGGCTCCCCCCTCTCTCGCGGATCCATACCACCGGCCCAATAGGCTGCTCGAGCAGTTAGGGAATAATCATGATCCCCGGGCATAGTAGTTAAAAACACTCCCGGTCCCCAAGAGTCTCCTGCTTCCTCCTCACTCAACATAATTCTATATCTCCCCCTTCAGAAGAAACTCGCCACACATACTCAACAGCTGATTCTTCTGGCCGCCTCGAATATTTCTCCCTTATTTTCGCTAACTCGGTTGGTGTCCACGGAACAGTACGCACAGTGGTGTGGACTTCATCATCATCATCAACCGCGGTTTCAGTTTTAACCAGAGGACGTAAAGGAAAGACTTGGGGTTTCAAAGTAAAAGTCCTTTCCTCCTCATCTTCTTCCTCATCCTCACTATTAGACCAAAAATCTCCGGTCTGGGTTCCGGAATTTGGATAACACATTAACTTACGAATTTGTTGGACCTGGGTCGAGGGCTGCATTTTATCTAAGAGCCCAGTCACCCTTTCCAATAACATTTTAAGTTGGAGATTTTCACTCCCAAGTCGAGCATTTTGGTTTCCTAAACATTCATTCTCACTCACAAGCTCATCAACTTGAGTTCTTAATTTTTCTCCTGTCTCCTTCTGAAAAGCTAATGATGACTTCAGCACCTCATTCTCCGATTTCAGTGTTGCATATTCTACGGCTGAGATCAGATTAGGAGCAGGGGTTTCCCTAGCTTCTTGTTGTGCACAAGATAAACAGGCGCCTAACACCGCACAAATCACACCCTTGCCTTTCCCTGTTCCGAGCTTTAGTGAAGCTCGACACTCTTCAATACGTTCCACCACTTTCTCTTCATCCTTCCAAAATTTTTGGGCCCAGTCCTTCCCAGCCTGGGAAGGGGCACAATCATATTTTTGCAGCAGTTTATCCATGGCAATCCTGCCGACTACGCCAAATTCTGTTGCGTGGAAAGAGGCAAAGCGGTTTTGGCAGAAGATAAACCCCCTTGCGTTCTAACACTCCTCACCGAGGTGGGAGGCTAGGTGCGGCTGGGTTTAAATTCTGAGTGATGCCCAATTCAGCACTATCAGTCCAATCGTGTTTAATATGTATTAATCTATTACGATTTGGATACACTAATAGTGGACTGCACCTTCAGTCTAGTCGTGCTCATGAACTAGCACGGCCACTCTCGAGTCTTTGGTCGCGTTCAATGAGGAACTACCACGACTAGCTACTTAAACAGTGCAGTTTATTTAAACAACAGATAGATAGGTTCTTAGGATTGCCGGTGATAAATACACTGTCTGCAAAGCACGTGCAAATGGAAGTATTGTTAAGTATACAAAACGCGCGACAAAGTTATAAACGATACAGCCTGGCTATAAATGTAGGATAGAGATTCTCTAGAGAAATTTCGAAGTTTCCCAAGAAAGCACTCGGTATAATCTGAGTCTTACCCAAAGGCGTCCCTGTGGGGGGGAAGAAAGGCTCAGCCTGTCGACTGATCCCGGGAGTCAGTGATGGAGTTCTTCGCGATGGTGTCTTCCCTGGGTATCCCCCCTTTCTTGGACTATTTTTATACTTTTTTTTTTATCTTCAAAGTGGAGTTTGAGTGACTTTAGTCATAAATACTTTAATTATGATTAGTGTAAAATTCTCTCGCTTCACATTTAAAGGTATAGTTTACAAAAAATTCAGGGCGCAGACTCAAGGAGGAGTGGTCGCACCTTGGAGGCAGGTAGCCTTTGGGATGGAGGTGTGTTTTGGTATTATAATGACATTATAATGAGCAAAGTTCGCACAAAGGACAGCATTTCATCAAAATTTGACAAAATGTTGGCTCAGGGTGGTAAATGGGCAGCTTATCGGTTCTATAGTACCATCTCGTTCCCATATCTGTTGGATTATCACAGGGCTTGGCCGTAGAATTTCCATCCCACTCCATTCCCTGTGTTGCTTCGCAAGGAATATTGCACAGGGAATCACAGATGTTGAATTCTTTGCATGCCAGCTGCAGCTGCTCTCTACCTCAGAAGCCTCTTGATTTTATACTTTTCCTTAATGTGTGAACAATGCTGTACTTTTGTATTTTTAGCCAATTTCGTAATTATTCCACACCATCCCACCATGTCTCTGTGATGCCGGTAAGATCATAGCCCTGGAGGCATGCATGTGTCTCTAGCTCCTCCTGTTTGTTCCCCATGCTACGTGTGTTTGCATAGAGGCATTTAATTTGGGCCCCTGATGAAGCTGACTTCCTGGCTGGAGTGGCTAGTATTCCTTTGTGCTGCACTCCAGGTGCTCTCCTGTTGACCTGCAACCCATCTTCAGGCTCTGGGCATCTATTACTGATACTGGCATCATACTGTTAGGAGTGGGATGGATTGAGGTTCCCCTCCCCCTGCAACTCTAGTTTAAAGCCCTCTTCACAAGATTGGCAAGCCTCTGACAAAAGATGTTTTTCCCCTTCTCAGACAAGTGGACCCCATCAGGCCCCAGTAGACCAGGTTTCTCAAAATAAGTCCCATGGTCTAAGAAGCCAAACCCCTGGCTGTGGCACCAGTCCTGTAGCCATTTGTTGATTTGCTGGATTTGACTGGCCCTATCGACCCCCTTCCCTTTGACTGGGAGGACTGATGAGAAAACTACCTGTGCCCCAGAGTCCCCGACTGCCGCTCTCAGGGCTCTATAAACTTTCTTGATAGTCCTCAGGCTGCTCCTGGCTGTATCACTGATGCCCACGTGAATCAACAGCAGTGGATAACAGTCAGAGGACTGTACGAGGTTTGGTAGTCTCTCAGTGACATCCCTGATACAAGCCCCCAGTAAGCAGCACACCTACCTAAAGAGGGCATCAGGTTCGCAAATGGGTTCCTCTCAAAAGAGAGTCACCTACTACTATCATCCGTCACCTTTTCTTGGTTGCGCTGGTTGTTATACAAGCAGATCGGGTTGCCTTACCCAGCTCCAGTGCCTCTCCTGATGCAGTGGGTCTTTTCTCCTTGCTCTGTAGAGCTGTGAAGCAGTTCTGCAAGGGCACCTCAGGCTTTGGGGGAAGTCTCTTCCTCCTGCTGGTCCTTGCTATCACATGCTTCCAGTC